>CM070779.1:121097793-121790293 GCA_036346955.1 Dipus sagitta
AAGCCATCTCTCCATCCCACATAAGTCAATTTTTGAAACAGATTCCAAAACATATTTCAAAATGGTTAGTTAAAAATGAAATGCTAAAGAGGTGTCATGCCTACAATTGCCATGACATTAATGTTTTTCAAAAAAAAAAAAAGATGAAATAATCCTCACTTCTGACTTATTTAAAGGTGGTCACAGCACCTCAGATAAGAGAACAAGACACGGGCTGAGGTCAGGCTTCGCTGGTAAAGTGCTTGTCACGCAAGAACGAGGACCTGAATGTGCATCTTCAGCTGCTGTATAGAATGGTGACATGCTGGCATGGCAGCACCTGTGCTCTCAGGGCTTATGCAGTGAGCTTCGGGTGTAAGCAAGAGATCCCGTCTCAACAAGTACGGCAGAGAGCAGCCAAGTCAGACAGCTGACACTGACTTCTGACCACTGGATCCACACATGCACCCCCACACATACATGTACCCACATACATCTGCCTATGCATACACACACTCATATATACCACCCTATACACATCCATAAACACAAAAAAATTAATATAAGATAATAGCAGTGTTTTGAATACAAGATAAATACGTACAAATTCAACAACGTGTTCTCTAAGATCTATACCCCCCAAGTTAATAAATGGCATATCAATTAATCCTTAGGGATCTTTTAAAAATATTATTTATTTATTTACTTGACAGATTGGAAGAGGGAGAAAGAGAAAGAGAGCGAGTGAGAGAGAGAGAGAGAGAGAGAGAGAGAGAATGGGCATGCCAGGACCTCCAGCCGCTGCAAACAAACTCCAGGTGGATGCACCCCTTGTGCATCTGGCTTATGTGAATCCTAGGGAATCAAACCTTGGTCCTTTGGCTTTGTAGCCAAGCGCCTTAACCACTAAGCAATCCCTCCAGCCTGCTTAGGAATCTTTCAGTAGTGGAATTGATAGCCTAAGTATCATTTTTGCTAATTACTAGCTGTTTGATCATATATAAAAATGAACTTCTCTGAATATCAAAATAGATACTAGGTTGACAATTAAATACCTTCAACTGTTACAGCATTACCTAGAGTGCCTGGTATGCACTTGATGACTAATACTTACAATATTTAGTGAGGGATGGAGAGATGACTTAGTGGTTAAGGCACTTGTCTGTGAAGCCTAAGGACCCAGGTTCAGTACCCCAGTACACATGTAAGCCAGATGCACAAAGTGGAGCATGTGCCTTGAGTTTGTTTGCAGTGGCTGGAAGACCTGGCATGCCTATTCTTCCTGCCCCCCTCTCTATTTGCTTCTCTCTCTCTCTCAAATAAATAAATAAATAAAATATTTAGTGAATGAGACATTAGAATTACTCATCTTGCTAGCATATAATCTAGATGCTTAGAAAGAAATCTCTGGGCATTGGGGTTTGGTATCATTTAGGATATTTTAATTAATGCTCAACTTAGTAAATTATTCCCAAAGATATAATATTCAGAACACAACCTAAACACTGTTCATATATTTCTAGAGAACCACCAGGGCTGGAGGAATTCTCTGAACCAGGCAAAAAAAACAAGCCAATTATAGGGACCAATATATTTGTAAGAAGTATGCTTCTCTGGGGATGAAGGATGGTCCACAGTCCAGCCTCACAGAAAGATTGGTTAAAGTCATCCTCTGGGGAATCTGAAAGGTGAAGACCTTTATATAAACACTTTCAATGCTATTCTTAGGGTTGCAGAGATGGCTCAGTGGGTAAAAATACTTGCTGAGCAAGCTCAAGGACCAGAGCTCAGAATCTCAGAACCCACGTAAGGCCAGATGCAAAGGGAAGCAAGTGCAATGCCAGGGCACCCGTGGAGAGATGGGGAAGGAGTGCCAGCCTGGTATATGGAGCTACGGAAAACAAGAGACCCTGCTTCAAACAAGCTGGAAGGTGGGACCAACACCTCAGGTTGTCTTCTGACTTTCACGTGCACTTCATGGCATTTCATGAGCATACAGTCTCTCTCTCTCTCTCTCTCTCTCATACACACACAGATTGTTTCTCAAGGAAAAGAAACAAAATTATTCTGTTTTAATATCTATTTATTCATTTATTTTCTAAGCAGAGAGAAATAGAGAGAAGAGAGACAGAGTAAATGGGCATGCCAGGACTTCCAGCTACTGCAAATGAATTCCAGATATATGCACCACTTTGTGCATCTGGTTTTGTGGGCTAGTAGGGAATCGAACCTGGGTCCTTAAGCTTTGTAGACAAGTGCCTTAACCGCTGAGCCATCTCTCCAGCCCCACAAAAGTATTCTTAGTTTAAGGCTGATAAATTATATTCTCAGATAGAGTCAGGTTGTAGTCCTACAGTGAAAGGATACAAACATCCTTTTGGTACATAACAACAGACAGAAAAGAATGGATTTCTTACAAAGAAAATAAAAAAAGAATGACTTTCACTACAAAGACTTATTCAAAAATTGTGTAGGCCACTGTGACATTTTGCTCAAGTAACTTTTTGATCTGTAATTTTTTTTATGGCTAAGAACAAGCAACAGCTAGTGAGATAGGTCAATGCAGCATAGTTAGACCATCCAGCAGAAAAACTCCCATAGTGACGGAAGGTTAAAAATATAAATAGCAGGGCTGGAGAGATGGCACTTGCTTATGAAGCCTAAGGACCTGAGTTCAACTCTCCAGTTCCCACATACTTCAGACACACAAGATGACGTGAGACTGCAGGGTCGCACATGCACACAAGATGGCATACGTGTCTGGAGTTTGATTGCAGTGGCTGGAGGCCCTAACACACTAATTCTCTCTTTCTTGCTCTCTCTCAAAAAAAAAAAAAAAAAAAAAAAAAGGCCAGTCTGTTGGGCTTGCCTCAAAAAAATTTACATAGCATAGATATGAATTCATAGCTACACACTTGCATATGTGTAATATAAACACATATACTGCTATGAAACTACACATATTAAATATTTTCCAGGGGAAGTCTATATTTTTTGCTTAAAACTCCCATTTAAAATTACCTAAACACATAAAGTGGCAATCACTGTTTCAGGAATTATTTTGCTCTGTACACATCAATTCTGAGCTTCATCAGAAGATACTAAATAAAGCAGGACATTATAAATCGCTAATAGTTGTGTCCAAACAGACTCACAAAGGATGCAAATGGCAGTATGTCTTACATTAAAATCTGCTTTTCAAAAAAAAAAAAAAACAAGAAATTTTAGTGAAGACATTGTGTTTTGTTAATAAATCTGGTATAGGTGAGTGTCAGTGTCTCCCTTTCCAACAACTACAAGATCCTTGAAACCAAAACGCACTCACTAGGTCCTGGCCCCACTCAGACTCTCGTCCAACAATTGCAGAAAGGTCAAGAAGCGGACTCGAAGCTCCATCAGCAACGATGCCCACGGGGCTCTCTTCAAGAGTTCATGATATCCGGGACCCACAAATTCACTTGGGTCCCTTGTACCTCTTCATGCTTATGCTGCGCTCTCACCGAACAAACCAGATTATCTGAAATTCTCAGTGGTTCAATTGCCAAAGAGATCTTTTGCGTAATTCACACAACAGCATGGCACAGATAGGCTGTGAGTTACCCGTACCACTGTTGAAAAGGAAACGTAAAAAAATACAAGTGGTACTTTTTTTTTCTCCCAGCACAATTTATGGTATGTTCAGAAAGGTTAAGAAAAGGAAATATTTTTTAAATTTTTGTTCATTTTTATTTATTTATTTGAGACAGAGAGAGAGAGAGATAGAGAGGCAGATAGAGCAAGGGAGAGAATGAGTGTTCCAGGGCCTCTAGCCACTGCAAACAAACTCCAGACGCGTGCGCCCCCTTGTGCATCTGGCTAACGTGGGTCCTGAGGAATTGAGCCTTGAACTGGGGTCCTTAGGTTCGCAGGCAAGCGCTTAACCACTAAGCCATCTCTCCAGCCCAGGAAATATTTTTTAAAAAAGAAAATGCTGGATTTTTTTTTTGGCGGAGGGGCTGGAGAGATGGCTCAGCGGTTAAGGCACTTGCTTGCAAAGCCTAAGGATCTGGGTTAAATTCCCAAGTACTCACGTGAGACCAATGCACAAAGTGGTGCATGCATCTGGAATTTATGTACAGTGATTAGAATTCCTGGAGCACCCATTTTCTCTCTGTCTCTCTGTTTGCAAATAAATAAATAAATAAAATATTTAACAAAAGCAAAACAGATAGTTAACATGGACTGGGAACACAGAGGGATGTGTTCAAAGAGAGAACAGAAACGGGGACTTATGAGTGACCTTAAAATGTGATCACTGGTGGGCTGGGAAGATGGGTTAGTCAGTAATAGAAATTACCATGCTAGCATGAGGGTACAAGCTCAGATCCCAGGCAACCACATAAATGCTGGGTGTAGTGGTTTGCCTGTAATCCCCGTGCTTGTGAGATGGAGAGACGAGGTTCCTCTGGGCAAGCCGGCTACCTGGACCAACCAAATGTGGGTTCAGTGAGCGGGCCTGTCTCAATAACAAGGTGGTGAGTGGTTGAGGAAAACACCCAACATTGAGGTCTGGATTCCAAAACCATGTACACGCACGCAAACAGACCCATGCATAAGCACCCCACACACTTATGGACATTCATGTGCACACATATGCACATCACACACACACGCACCCATGCAAAAATAAAATAAATTGTTTTAAATATGATCATTCGTGATAACACAGATGATCCCAGAGCGTGTTACAGTAAGTACTCCAGACATAGAAAAGTAAGTACATGACCTCACTGTACATAACATCTACAAAAGCTGATCTTCTGAAAGTTCAGAATGGAATAGTGGTTACCAACCGGAGACTAGAGGGGGATGGATGGAGAGGGGTCGGTCAACTACAGCCGTACAGTTAGACAAGAGGAATAAGTTCTGGTGCCCCATGGCAGAGTTCAGTGACTATAAAGAATTGGATTCCTGCAAATAGCTAGAGAAGAGGATTTTGCATGTTTCACACAAAGGAATAAGTGTTTAAAGGGACACCCTTTAAACCCTTACTTTGACATTATACAATACAGTTATGTATCACAACACCAGTGTGTACTCCATCACATATACAGTTACCATCTGACAGTCAAAAATAAAATAAAACAAGAAACAAAAAAAGGCTTTTGGCTTCCAAAAGAGGGAAGAATTAATAGCAACCATAAGATTCCAAACATAGAAAGAATGATTATGCTAAAAAAAAATCCCTTCCTCCCCCAAGACTTCCTGAAGATCTCAAATGTGTCACGAGGTAATTAAGTTAAGCATGATATTTTTGAAAATGTATTTCTGCTTCAATTGGTCTCAGAATGAAGTCAGAGTGGCAACAGGTTAAAAAGTGAGGGGTCTGGCTAAAAAAACACATCAGATAAGACAGCCTCTCTCTTCGCCTATCATTTTCTGCCTCTGGAGTGATTTTTCCTAAGGTCTAGACGTGCCTTTCTCAGTAACTTCATTGAGATCACCGAATCACACTGGAATGACAGTTAACAAATGATCACCTCCCCGGAGATGCTCCTACTGCCCATCTGTTCAAGAGCAGCTACATTCCTCCTGCACTCATCCTTCACTGTGCTTTATTCTTCTTTACAGACATCCATCATGGTCTGGGGTCTCGGGGTACCCTCATTTATTAGTTCATGGTCTGCCTCGTACAGGAGAGTGTGCACCCCGTGTTGACATGGACTGTCCTGGCCACCTCCTCGGGCCCGGAGCACTGTCTGGGAAGAGATAATTGTTCCACACACGTTTCTGAATGAACAAATGCCTTGAGCCTAAAAGGGCCTTCGAAACTCAGGTACATCCTGTAAGAATTGTCATGTTTCCTGCCTGTCCTGGTAAGCCAAAGACAGCTTTAATGAGCCTCCAAGAAAGATGCCCAGAGAGGCAGAGGTGGGTCCATGGAGTAGGACTGGGAGAATACTCCAGCCCAGAGAGAAGGTGCCTTCATCTCCCCTGCGTGGGACCCACACAAGAGGACTAATTGCCAAGATGGGGCAGCCCCAGATTTGGATGTTTCCTGGAAGATGCTCCTCCGCCATATTCAGCTGCAGAAGCTCTGAGACAGTCCCCAGCCCTCAGCGGTAGGGAAAGAAACCTGTTTACTTTCCTCTCAGAAGACGTTGATGAACTGCAGGTGTCGTAAATGGGGCAGACAATATTGGGTAAGTCCACATTTCTGACAGCTCAGAGATCAAAGCCGCATAGACCAAGCCTTAGCTTTGGGGATAAAGACCAAAATGATTCAGCAGAGGTTACTGGGACAATTCTTGGCTACTCTCACTGTACTTATCTAGGAGAGACATGCCACTGGCTTAGTGTGACAGTCTGTACCCAGACTCCATTCAGAACACCTATGTTAGAAGTTCTGGGCACAGGGCCTTGGTATCATCAATATTTTTGAAAGGCCTCCAGGGCACACCAATGTTCAATCTAGTTTAAGAACCACCAGAATAGTGAAATGTCAATTTCATTAGCCACCTTTGGACCTTTTTTTTTTTTTTTTAAATTTTTCCAAAGGATTTGGCTTTGTGTTAAGTGGGAAGACATTGGAAGAAAGCAACTTCGCATACTTAACACGTGCCCGCCCATGAATCTGTCACTCATCGTAATACTTTCCTGCCACTAAGAAAGGACTTCAAATTTCTAGATTTTTCTTCATGTTCTTTTTTGCTACAAAGCAAATAGCTAGATCTGCAGTACCACCGTGGTAGTTTGAAGTGATGTCCCCCAATAGATTGAGGAACGTTACTCAAGCTTGTAACTTGGCATCACTGGTCGGATCCTGGGGTCCAGGCTTAAGTAAGGTGTTTGTCACTGGGGGAAAATCTGATTTCCAGTCTAATATGTGCAGAGCAGTCTGAGCTCTGCCTGGGGTTTCCTGGAGTGTGCTTGCTTTTGGTGGTAGTGCTGGTGGTGGTGATGGTTTTTCTTTCTCTCTCTACATGGACCTGTGCAAGGGGGCCAACTTCCGTCTGCCATTATGGAACTTCCCCTGCATCTGAAGCTGCAGATAAATTCAATTCCACCTATAAACCGTGCCTGGTTTGGAGGTGAATCCCAGCAGTGTCAAAGCCGACTGTGATGACCATCCATGGAATTTCCAGAACAACAACAACAAAATAAATCTGTGGCAGGACTTCAGAACTCCGTCTCTAAAACTAGTGCTCTAGCAGTTTTGACAAAGTTTAGGAGATTCGAGTCTCTGCATGACCCACATGACCCTCATTACAGCTAGCTAAAACCCACCTTGCAGTGATTTCCCAAGTCATGGTGAGAGAGAAGATTTGCATAGGCTACCCCCTTCAAATAAACCACTCTACCATGAGGAGCACCCACTGGTTACATCTTCCTAGTACAGCTACTTTCCTATGGGGACTACAAGGAGAAAGGGCGTACGAACAAGCCTGATATCAAGCAAATACACACAGGCAAGGCAGACCTCCTCCCACTTACTACATACCCCGATTTGTGCTGACATCAAATACTAAGGGCTTTGAGGACAGGTACTCCTGGCTGGTTGTCTGTTGTCTGTGATTCGTGAAGATTGCACTTGGGGGAAACTTTGGTACTCAAAATTTTATGTTTCATTCTACTCATGACAAGAAAGAATAGTAATAGGGGCTGGCAAAGTGACTTAGCAGTTAAGGCACTTGCCTGCAAAGCCAAAATGACCCACGTTCGATTCTCGAGAACCCACGTAAGCCAGATGTACAAGGTGGTGCATGCATCTGGAGTTCATTTGCAGCAGCTGAAGGCCCTGGCGTGCCCACTTTCTCTTTCTCAAATAAATAAAGTATTTAAAAAAGAAATTATAGTATTAATAAAGATAGTATAAGTTTTCACATTTCTTTGGCCCACTTCCATTACTTGATTTCCCTTCAATCACAGCATATACCCTTACTTGATAATGACATCACTTTTGTAAATTAAATGATTTCCTGTGTGACAGGGCAGCCATGTTTCCTTGTGTGTGTGAGAGAGAGAGACAGACAGACAGAGAGACATGTACTAGAGGTAGAGGGCAAACACTTTCTGTATCCTGGATTGACAGCATGACACTTTGGAAGCAGGACATTCCAATGAGCTGGCAAAAGAAACCAACCACCTTTAGAGAGTGTCTACAACGGGTGTGATGGCGCACACCTTCAAGCCCAGGACTCAGGCGGCAGAGGTAGGAGGATCGCTGTGAGTTTGAGGTCAGCCTGGAACTACATAGTCAATTCCAGGTAAGCCTAGGCTAGGACAAGACTCTATCTTGAAAAACCAAAATCCAGAAAAAGTGTGTGTGGGATGGTGTGTAAAACGATGACAGCAATGAAGGCGATGGCTGATATTTATTCAGCATTGGATGTGAGTCAAGCACTTTGTTCAAATTCTTACCTGCATAATTTTTTAAAATCCCCATGATAATCCAATAAGGTAAAGTTACTATTGCCCCCACATTGCAGGTGAGAAAACTGAGGCACAGAGATTAAGTGCCGAAACCATCACGGTTCAGAAGGACTGGTAGAAAGAACACCTAACCCATCCTCCTGATGGGCTTTTCCAAGAAAATGTATACAGTTCTGAAGAATAATACCAGCTGCTTCATGGTCACCTGGGCATGACCAGCTCCTCTTCCCCTCTAATGTCTCATAGAAAACAGACTGCAGTCAAATGGAGTGACTCACTCAACGGCAGGAATGTGCATACCCTGTTTCTGTATAAACCTGCCATCTTTGAGCGTGAACACCAGTCTCTGTGAAGACATCCCAACCTCCCCAATACAACCAGCTGCAGGAACTTTGCGTCCCTTTAACTCCGCAGGACATTCTCTGTCTTACAGAAAAACTGAGCCTAGGAGTTAATTTACACCTTCATCACAGATAAATGCATCTTATAAGTTTATCTTCAACCCTTTCTGTCAAACCACGATGCCTGGTTTATTACGGGTTTATAATAAATATTTTCTCACTAAGGTTTCTTGAATCCCAAAGCGTTGGGAATCGCTTAGGAAATTCCTGGGATGGGTGTGTAAACAGAAAACTGCTGCGCCCAGAGAGGGGGCTGTGAAGTTTAACTCTCTGCTGATCCAGCTGCTAGTGGAGTGCGACTCCAGCGGGAACCCACAGAGGACCATCAGATAGTTCTAGGGGCTCTGACAACTGCCCTCCCTCCCGGTATGCTTATGCCAGGTATAACCAGCAGGAACGCGTTGTAGCGTTCACACGTCCAGCCAGGATACAGCCCTGAGCAGCTGCAGACCCTCCTATTCGAACGTTCCGACCCTTCCTATGAAGGGGGCCAATACTTCCACAGCGCTGATAGGAAAATTGGGAAAGAGAGTCACAGGCTTAACATCTGCGAGGACAACAAACCAGACAATTGAATCTGTTTAAAAAAAAATCATTTGTAACTGCAAGCTTGAATGATACCGTCAAGTACGATGCCGGTGACACATTGATCTCCACCTGTGAGGCACCAGGATATCGTCTACACTGCCAACATCAAAGATTCCAGGGGCTTCCATAAATACAGATTAATGCATGGATGGTCCCTGAGCATGCAATATAATCCCCTCTTTCTTCCTCATATACGCCGCACAGCCAATGATGATTTCTCTGTGTGGGTATGAACTGTTTAAATAAAATAGCTGCTAGTTCTTCCTCTGAATGTAAATAAGAGAAGAAATTAATATTTTTATTTTATAAACATGGGATCTTTTTCCACAACAGAAACCAGATTGAGAAAAAAAAAAAAAGGGCACAAGAATCAGTATCATGAGAGGAGAGAACCATTACCAGTTAACAATCACCAACAATGAGGCTGAGCGTGCATAATCTTAAGTGCTAAGAAGCACAATATATTTTTGTCTGAACTTTCTCTATGGATAACTGTGCAAGGAAAATCGCTCGCCTCCCTCGCTCCTGACAAAGAACGTGTAGCAGCTCCCCTCCACGTTCAATTTCCAGACAGCTGGAGACTGTAACTGCCCTCTCCAAGACAGCTGTTGTTCAATGTGAAGAGCACATCACCGAGCGTTTCAGTGACATGCCACGAAGGGGTATTGTCCCATTGTTAGACGCGTCCTGAATGTGCTGGTTAATATGTGCACTTGCTTCCGTTAATCATGGATTCAAAACTCCCTCTGATGCCAAGGACCTTAAAAGTCTCCTATTGACAAAGACACAAGAGAAATTGCAAACACGCTTGGGGGGTGGGGTGGGGAAGTGACCATAGACCCCCCCCCAAATAGAAAAGACAAAGAAAGAGAATCCTAAGACACTGGCAGGTCCCATCACATTCAAAACCAGCATGCTGGTCTCTTTTAACTTACTCATATCGCCATGCACTCCCCAACTGGCATTTTTAGCACAAACTGCAAGCTGCAAACGATTAACCCAAGTCATTTCCGTGCCCTAAACAAGGCTCTGTCTAGTAGGTAGGTAGTTTAGAGAATGGGAAGAAGGAGAGATTAAGACTGCGGCCGCATACCTTCACCTCCTGATTGGTAAAGACTTCCACATCCACCACACAGGCAATAAGAATGGAAGCATCACAGTCCATGCTAGGGGCTGGCATCCCCCCCTTCTGAATGGTCAGGAAAGAGTTAGGCAGCCTCAGAGTTGGGAGAGAAGGGATGCGATGCGCGCCCGGAGGTTGATCTGCTGTGGCCAGCCGGGCTGGGGGCTGCCCTGCTGTGAGGGCTGAATGAGCTGGAGAGATGCTTGGCCACCTACAGCCCCTTCTCTTCCTCTTGCCACACGCAGCCTTTCCGTGTCTGACAGCACAGCAGAGTAAGGAAGGGCCCAGCCAATGACATCACCACAAAGACTGACAGGAGCTGAAGCTATTTCTTTTTTTTTTTTTTTTCCCCTCCAAGCCTTTTATCTCTAGGCAGTGCAGTGGAGCAAATTGAACATGATTATGTGCTAAATCTGAACTCAGACTAAATCAATTCAGGCAGCCTTAGTGAGGAACTGAGTCATAGCTGTTGTTTCAGCTTATGCTTGCAAAAAAAAAAAAAAAAAAAAAAAAAAAGCATGGGGTATAGGGGAGGAGAGGTTGGAGAATCGGACACCAGGGGTTCTGTTTTAGAAGGAAGGGGTGAGGGGATTTCTGTAAATACACCTCGTGAGATCAGGGTTTGATGGTTTTTAGCCACCTCCTAGGTGAGCAGGAAGTTGGGGAATTTTGCAAATTACTTGGCTTCTGTTAATTATTCTTGTTAAATATTCACACATGTCCCACATACATCCCGGGCATGGGCTGAATAGATAATCCATCCGCGGATTTACTGAAGAGCTGGCCGTCAGTCATTTAGTTAGACTGCCCAGGAAGAGGAGAAAATTAGAGGTTTGTGGAAATTCTATTTGAAGCACGTAAGTTCAGAGCAGTCACTAAAAGCGCCCTGCCTTTCAAGCTTGGGATTTTAGGCTGTCTCCAAGGTCATTCAAACCAAAGGCAGTTGCTGGAAGGAGGCCATAGCGGATGTCGCACTCAGGAACAGATGGCTGGGGTCTAATGGCAAATTTCCTTGCGTGGGTCATGGTCTGAGCCTCGGGGGATCCACTTTGTCTGGGACTTTCTCTGTCTCTTTTTCCCCATGTCTGAAGGGCAGGGCTGCGGAAAATTCACCTTCGCATTTTGGCTGGCACAGAGGATGGTATAGACAGGAAAAGCTTCTCTGCCCTCCCCTCCGCTCCAGGAGGAATGAACAAAGGAAAAGTATCAGGTTGGTTTTAATTGCATCCTTAGTTATACAGGTCTCAGTAGGACCCCCTATCACACTAGCCATAAATATGCCAATTAAGAGTACAGTGCCATCATCAGGGGGCATGGATGGAGGAGCATGGTCTCTTATGGTAAAACTGGTATAGAGTATTCCGACTTCATATGCAGAAGGGGAAGGTGACTTCTGACACAGGGAAGACATTTTTATGCATGGTTCACTGGATTACACGTGACTACAGGTGTTCCTTTCAACCAGGCATTTTCCATGCTATTTAGATTGATGAAATGGTGTGTATATGTGCGTGCATGAGTATGTTTGTGTGGTCTCTCCTCAGTCATCCACGGGCTGGGGAGGATATGAAGCCATACATTTGTAAAACTCACTAGCACTTTCTGTTTCGGTTCTTCAAAACACTTTTATTTATAAGATAGACTGGGCTGGAGAGATAGCTTAGAAGTTAAGGGCTGGAGAGATGGCTTAGTGGTTAAGCGCTTGCCTGTGAAGCCTAAGGACCCCGGTTCAAGGCTCAATTCCCCAGGACCCATGTTAGCCAGATGCACAAGGGGGCACACGCATCTGGAGTTCGTTTGCAGTGGCTGGAAGCCCTGGCGTGCCCATTCTCTCTCTCTCTCTATCTGCCTCTCTCTCTCTGTCACTCTCAAATAAATAAATAAAAATGAACAACAAAAAATTTAAAAAAAAAAAGAAGTTAAGCACTTGCCTGTGAAGCCTAAGGACCCCGGTTTGAGGCCCGATTCCCCAGGACCCATGTTAGCCAGCAGAAGGGGGCACACGTGTCTGGAGTTTGTTTGCAGTGGCTGGAGGTCCCAGCGTGTCCATTCTCTCTCTCTCTCTCTCTCTCTCTCTCTCTCTCTCCCTCTCCCTCTCTGTCTGTCACTCTCAAATAAATAACTTAAAAATAAATAAATTAAAAATAAATAAATAAAAATATAAGATAGACCAACAGAGAGAGAGAAAGTATGGTGGGCCAGAGCCTCTTGTCAACACAAACAAACTCCAGATGCATGACCTACTTTGTGCATCTGGCTTTACGTGGGTACTGGGGAATTGAACCGAGGCCATTAGACTTTGCACACAAGCTCCTTTAACCACTGAACCATCTCTTCAGTGCTCACTAATATTTTTCTGAGGACGATGGCATACAAAGTGTTGTACCAGAGGTCCTTAAGAATAAAATGATGAATAAAAAACTTTGTGCGGGCTGGAGGAATGGCTTAGCACTTAAGGTGTTTGCCTGAAAACCCAAACGACCCAGGTTCGATTCCCCAGGACCCACGTTAGCCAGATGCACAAGGGGGTGCACGCGTCTGGAGTTCGTTTGCAGTGGCTAGAGGCCCTGATGTGCCCATTCTCTCTCCCTATTTTTCTGTCAAATAAATAAATAAAATATATATATAAAAAAACTTTCTGGGCTGGAGAGATGACTTAGCAGTTAAGGTGCTTGCCTGCCAAGCCAAAGGACCTAGGTTCGATCCCCCACATAAAGCCAGATGCACAAGGGGGCGCACGCGCCTGGAGTTTGTTTGCAGTGGCTGGAGGCCCTGGGACACCCATATTCTCTCTCTCTCTCTCTCTCTCTTTGTCTCTCTCTTTCTCTCATAATACATAAATAAAAATTAAGAAAAGAAATTTTCTTATCCTCCAGGGACTTAAAAATCAGGGAGGATGGCTGGAGAGATGTTTCGGTGATTTAAAGACACTTGCTTGCAAAGCCTAAGGACCTGAGTTCAATCCCGCAGTACCCATGTAAAGACAGATGCACAAAGTGGTACATGTGTCCAGAGTTCGTTTGAAGTGGCTAGAGATCTTGGCGTACACAGATTCATAGTCTCTCTCTCTTCTCTCTCTCTGTCACGTTTTCAAATACACTTTTTTAAATCAGGAAAGAAGTAAGATGGAGAGAAATCAGACAGAAAGCAGTGGCCGTGGTGGTTATGAAGTACAAGAAGTATTCAGTGGGCACACTGGAGAAAGAGCTGAATGTTGGATGGCATGCTAGGATGACAGATGGGCATCAGGGCCAAGGATCAGATCTCTGCTCTGACCTTCACAGTGCTAAGACTCTCACAGACAGTGGAGTGATGAGAGCTCTCTGGCTGGAAAACAGGACACTAGAAATATCCACAGGAAAGAGAGAATGAGATATTTTGGGCCTGGGGAGATGGCTCAGTTCGTAAAGCTTTTGCCATGCAAACATGAGGGCCTCACTTCAGATCCCTGGCACCAATGTCAGTACTGAGCACCATGGCACGCCCCTGTCATCCAGCACCTCAGAGGCAGACACACAGGGATCACTGGAGCAAGCTGTCTAGATAGACTAGAAGAATCCGTAGGTCAGGGTTCACTGGGAGACTTTGTCTCAATAAACAAAGTGGTCATAAACCGGCCATGGTGGCACATGCCTTTATTTATTTTTATTTTTATTTTTTATTTTATTTTATTTTATTTTTTTACAGTCAGTTTGGTACCATTATTAGGCTCATCTGTTACCTACCCCCTCCCCTTGGACCCTCTTTGTTGAGGTATACGGGTCATTCATTGTGGAGTTAGCCCACAGTTATGGGTAAGCTAAATGTCTCTGCATATCATGACCCAACATGTGGCTCTGATGCCTTTAATCCCAGCACTCAGGAGGCGAAAGTAGGTGGATGGCTATGAGTTTGAGACCAGCCTGAGACTCCATAGTGAATTCCAAGTCAGCCTGAGCTAGAGTGAGACCCTACCTCAAAAAAAAAAAAAAAATCAAAACACCAATAAATAAATAAAGTAATTAATTAATTACTTAAAGTGGTCAGAGATTGAGGAAGACTCTTGATGTCGACCTCTGGCCTCTACACACTCAACACACATACAAACATGCAAACATACATGTATGTACATTTACCACATACATATACATATGCCAAAACATATTCGAAGCCTGGGGTGGTGGCACATGCCTTTAATCCCAGCACTTGGAAGGCAGATGTAGGAGGACTGCTGTGAGTTCAAGACTTGCCTGGGACTACAGAGTGAGTCCAGGTCAGCCTGGGCTACAGTGTGATCCTACCTCAAAAAAACCAAAAGGGAGAAAAAAAACTATATTTGGGGCTAGTAGTTAAGGTGCTTTCCTGAAAAGCCAAAGGACCAAGGTTTGATTCCCCAGGAACCACATAAGCCAGATGCACAAGGTGGCGCATGGATCTGGAGTTCGTTTATAGTGGCTGAAGGCCCTAGTGCTCCCATTCTCTCTGCCAACCCCTGCCTCTTTCTCTCTGTCTCTCTCTAATAAATAAATAAATAAATAAAAACATATTTGAAGAAGGCCTTATTGAGGGTTAAATTCAAAGCCCAAAATAAACAGGGAAGGGAGAGCCTGGTGCTAATACAAAACTGTGACAGGTCCTTTGTATCTCACTAGCCAACCATGAAGTGCTAAGCAAAGTCGGTAAGAAGGTAAACAGAGTCTGTGTATACATGAATATAGCAAATATGTAATATATATCTAAAGATGAATAGCATTTTGAATGTTATTGGCATCTGCTCAAAAGGCTAAAACAAAGAAATAATTTTTTCATATCCCATGGTATGCCCCAAAATGTACTTTTTAAGATTTCATAGCAGACCAGTTGTAGTGGTACATGCCTTTAATCCCAGCACTTAGGAGGTCAAGGTAAAAGGAACACTGTGAGTTTGAGGCCATCTGAGACTACATAGTGTACATAGTGAATTGTAGGTCAGCCTGGGTCAGAGGGAGACCCTACCTCGAAAACTCCCCCAAAACAATAACAACAATGACAACAAAAGATTTCATAGCAGGGCACTAGGGAGATGGCTCAGTGGTTAAAGGTGCCTGCCCGCAAGCCTGCTGACCTGAGTTCAATCCCCCCCTCAGCACCCACATGAAGACAGATGTAAAGTGGCACATGGGTCTGTGACCCCAATGCGCTGTAACAGTGGGAGGTGGAACCAGGAGAATATGGAAGCTGTGGACCAGATCGCTTGGCAAACACAGCAGCGGGAAACAAGATGAGAGACCTTGGGCTGGAGAGATGGCTTAGCAGTTAAGGAGTTTGCCTGTGAAGCCTAAGGTCCCAGGTTTGATTCTCCAGGTCCCACGTAAGCCAGATGCATAATGGTGGCACATGGGTCTGGAGTCCATTTGCAGTGGCTAGAGGCCCTGGCATGCCCATTCTCTCTCTCCATCTCTCTGCCTCTAGTAAATAAATAAATAAATAAAATAAAAATAAATCTCTAAAAAAAACTCCTAAAAAAGAAAAAAAAGAAGAAGAAGAGAGACCTTGTCTTGACCAGGTGGACGGAAAGGATGGATACCGTCAGGTTGTCCTCTAACCTACATCCATGTGCTGTGGAATACATGTGCACACACACACACACACACACACATGCAGAGACACACACAAAACACACTTTGATAACTTTAAAGCAGTGGCATGCTAGTAACTGGTTAAAAAGAAATTAAGTTTATATTTATTTATTTACAAGCCGAGAGGGGTAGGAGAGACACAGACAGATCGGGCACACCAGGGCCTCCAGCCACTGCAAATGAGCTCTAGATGCATATGTGCCACCTTGTGCATGTGGCTTTACATGGGGAACTGAACTCTGGTTGTTAGGCTTTACAGGCAAGTGCCTTCACCACGAAGCCATCTCTCCAGCCTGCTAGTAACTGTTTTAATAGCTCTCTGTAATGAGAACTCTGATTTGCAATGTTCCCAATTGCCGTGATAGATTCCCAGGGGATGGAAGAAGGCGCGGACCTTCAGATGTGTGCTAATAAGTATACGCATGATGAGTAGGTAAATGTATGAATGAACACTTAAGGATGAGTTGAGGGACCCAGAGTAGTAGTGGGGTCTCCTGGTCTCGGGGGTCCCAGGGATGTCTTTGCAAGGGGGACACCCACTGTGGTATTTTGAATGCATGTCCCCCCCCCCAAAGATATAGGATCTTTATTTAAGCTTGTAACTTAGATTTCTAGCTGCCTGGCTGAAGGGGGTGTCACTGTGAGGGGATCCTAGAGTCCAGCCCTAAGGTGTGGGAGTGGATTTGGAATTTTCCCTAAAGATATGCAAAGCACTTGAGCTTTGCCTGGGGTTCCTGAAGTGTGTGTGTTTGCTTATGGTGTCCATTGTGGCTTTTCTCTTTGCTTAGATCTGTGAAGGGTGGGGATGGGGGGGGAGGGGGGGAGGGGAGAACTTCTGCCATTATGGAACTTCCCCTGGATCTGTAAGCTTCAAATAAATTCCCTTCCTCCATAACTGTGTCTGGTTTGGAAGTTCATCCCAGTGATGTGTGGCTGTCAACTACACCCAGCACATGCGTGAGATCAGAGATCACTCAGATCTCTACTGTGAGCCATAGCACAGTTCTGTTCAGGAGTGTCTGTTTCATCCACAGCTGCCAGAAAACACTGGATCTCACCCAAACCACTGCTCTTCCAATGCCCAACCACAGAGAGGAAAGGGATTCAGCATGACACACACACACACACACACACACACACACACACATACACCTTGAACAGCATCATTTCCTGTCCCCTCTGGTCAGGGTGTTGCTCTCTCTGGGGAAGTGTCTTCACAGCTCTGGATTGTAAATGACTGGGCTCTGTGATAGAATCTAAAATGATCCCCAGACCTTCATGTGCTTGTGATTAAGCCTCACACTTAATCCCTAGTTGGTGGCACCATTTGGGAAGTTTGTGTAGCCTATGGGAGGTAGAGCCTTGCTGGAGGAGATGTGCTATTGAAAGCGGGTCTTGGGGTGCCTGTAGCCCAGGCCCTGCTTGGTACACTCAGCTCAGTTCACTCTCCTTACTGCCTCCCAGCTGCTGTGAAGGTTTGATGACTGGCTGCCTCATCTGCCATGCTTTCCCCAACATGATGAAACTTCCCCTCAAAAATATAAGCTAGAAATAAACCCTCGACACCTATAAGCTGCTTCCGCTCAGGTATTTTGTCCCAGCAATGAGAAGGTAATTGTTACAGTCTCCTATGTGTCCTCCTGGACCAATGAAGTCTCTTATTAATGTTCATAATAGAGAATTTAAACCATATTCAGACACAGAAAGAATTCAATAGTGGGTCTTCATGTACCCAGTGACCAGATGCAAGAATAATTAGCATGGATCCAGTTTTGCTTCCTCTACCAGTGGTTCTAAGTGCGGTCCCCAGACCCAAAGCCTCACTATCAATTGGGAATGTTGGAAAGACAGATCCTTGGGCCCCACCGACACTGAGACAGACACCCTGGAGGGAGGCTCATATTTGTACCTTAAACAAACCTTGAAAGGGATCCTGATGAAAACTTAAGCCTGGACTTTTCCTTCGGTCCCCACCTACTTCCACACTGCCATTATTTTGAAACAGATGCCTACATCATTCAGTTTTACATATTAGAGTAACATATATATTTCTACAGGATTAGTCTTTTCCAATCACAATGTCTTTCATCACAAAAAGCAAGAAAAACTTTTTAAGTGTATGTTCCCAGATATCTCTCCCACCTTCTTACCTTTGATCCAATCTCTTCCTCTTACGGGTTCCATCCTGCTGTTTGGGAAGATTTCTCCACAAACGGTGCTGTATGTTGCTGTCCAGCAGGGGCACAATGCCTGGCTGGCTCTCGTAATGATGTTAGCAGTGTTTCATATTCACTGTTGAGACCTACTCCTGCACCAATGATGGCATGTCTTCATCTATTCAACGAACCACTTCCCTATTATCCTCCAAAAATCGCTGACAATTTGTTAACGCACTCCAATAAACTTATAGGTTAGACCCATTCTACTGCAATTTTATGTCACTGATGCATAGATTATCCATCATTGACTGGTAGGAGTCTAGTGAGGTTGGATTCTGAGTCCTTGTGACAAATACCAGTTGTCTTTGAAGAGTACAGTCGCCTTCAAGTATGACATAATGCCCCAGTCCCATCTTGTTCATATCCTGCCCCAGATAAAGAGGCAGACATTTCTCTGAGGAGTTCCGGTTCCATTTGGTAAGGTTTTCAACTTATTTTAAGATCACTGTCTACAAACTCAGAAATATTCTTTGCACTTGGTTGGGTATTATTTATAAGCCTTTCCACTGGGCAGAGCTAAGGAATATGTACAATTATTGGACAAATAAACAAACAAATGAAAAGACCTTCCTACTACATTTAAACATAATTGTTTTTTTTTTTTACAAAAGTGTTATTGGTATTAATATATTAAATGAATTGCTAAGTACTTTTAAGACCTCTAAGTTTTAATTTATAATATAGTCAATATAAATAACTGTAATACACATAAACAGAAGATTTTCAATGATTATTTTTTGTTAAAGGGAGGTGAGTCTAGAATCTTCATAACTTGTGATATAAAGTATATTCCTAACCTATGGAATTAAATCAGGAATCAACAAAAATAAGATAGTCCAGTTATCTGAAATAAAACTGTCCTATTTTAAATAACCTTTCAAAGAAAAAAATCTAAAAGGAAATGTTAAAAACTATTTTAAACCAAATGCTAATGAAATTCTACATCACAACTTGGATATAGCTGGAACAGAGTATGAATTTCATAACTTTGGGTGTCTGTGTTAGCAAGAAGAAAAGCATAAAAGTCAATGAATTATATGCCAATAAAACTCATTCAGAAAATAGAGATGAATAATATATTTCACAATTCATTTTATGAGGACAACATAACGCAAATGCCAAAATTTAATAAAGTCTCTAAAATAAATATGAATAATCTTTCACTGTTAATATCAAGTTTATAATATCTCCAAGCACACCAATGAAAATACAGATGAATATTTGTGTGCAATAACATAATAGTAAAAGATGTTAACACCATTTATTTGAAGAGAACCAAACATTAAGATCTAGTCAAATAAACTGTAAAAAGCCTATGGCATGAATTATTATGAAACTGCTAAAAGTATGTCCTCAAAGGAATTAATGACATGGGAAGATATATAAATTATGTAAAATAGGTAAGTAGATCCCATTATGACATGTAACATATATGTATAAAGTCTGAAAAGAGGGGTTGGAGATATGACTTAGAGGTTAGGACCCTCACTTGCTTGCAAAGTTTGACTGTCTGGGTCTGATTCCCCAGTACTCATGTAAGGCCAGATAAACTATGTGGCTCATGAATCTGGAGTTCCTTTGCAGTGGCAGTAAGTGTGGTACATCCATACTCACTCTCTGCCTCTTTCTCTATGTCTCTCTTACATTATTTTTAAAAGTCTGGAAAGAAATATATCAAAATTATTAATAGCGCACTGAATTAAATAAATTACCATGAATTTCTGTTTCTGTCTTTATTTGGTTGCATTTTCCAAATTCTATAATATTATTGTGTCCTGTTAATAGTAAGAGGGGAAAAAAAAACTACAGGTAGTTTAAAATTTTTTTCAGATGTGTCAATATATAATAGGAGCCTTTGAAATTAGTCTTAGGGATCTGACCTATCATGTATAAGGGAGTAGGTCAGCTGTAGACTGCTTACCTAGCATGTAGAAGGGTATAGGTCAGAGGTATTTACTTAGTATGGATAAGGGTGTACCTCAATGGTAGAGTGCATATCTAGTACTTTTTCTTAACCTCTTTTCCCCCCACAAGCTGTTATTTGTTGGGTGATTCCTACCAGCAGTGCGAACCTGACAGCAACAGTAAAGTGGTACCAGAAGTGGGGTTGCTGCTAGACACATGACTGTGTGGCTTTGGCCTTCTGGAACTGATTTTCAAGAGGAATGTGGGAGGATTTGAAACCTTGGCCTAAGAGATGTCTTGCAGTGCTGTAAGTACAGCTTGATGGACTATTCTTGTCAGAGTTGAAAGACCTCAGTGCAGTAAGAACTACGGACTGTGAGGTTTGGCTTATGAGGGAGAGAAACAGCTTTTCTTGGACTGGGCTAGAGGCAATTTCTGTGAAAAGCTTGCTGTTAGAGCTGTGTCCTGCAAAGTTGTTCAGGGTTGCTTTGCATAGAAATGAACTGGTGTGAGCAGAGGGATATGGCACAGAAAGAAAAAAAAGCTTTGGGTGAACTGCTGCCCGTTCAGCTGCAATTGAGAGATTACAAACTTTGAGATTGGGCCAGCTGACCTGCACTGAGTAACAGGAAGAAAGTAGAATCTTTTGAAGGGGTCTGAGTGCTCAGAATGTCCTGTTCTTCAAAGTCTGCTTTATTCCCCCCTAGATTAATAAATTGTCACCTTACCTGGTATTGTGGACTATAAGAAATGCAGGAAAGAGAGGGTCATTGAATTTGCAACACAGTCTTGTGTTCTGGAAATGGCCATGGGCAATGTGAAGCAGGTTTCCTGGATTCCTGCATGGAGACCCGATGGAGCCTTGAGGATGAACCATGGGTAGCAGTGGAGACCCAGTGGAGATGCTGGGACCATGAGATGGCTGCCAAGGTGAGCTGCTGGCCCCAGATGAAGTTTTCCAGGACTGTGAGTAGCCTAGCTAGGAGGGGTGGAATTGGAATTCCAGAGGCTTGTTGGTGGTTAGAATTATCAGACTTGGAGAATTGTCATTGACTAGAGTTGTTGGACTGGGAACTACGGAGTTTGATGTTTGCCCTGTTTAAATCTCGTATTGGTTGAATATTTCTTTGCTATGCCCAATGCCATCTTTTGCAGTGTGATTGTTTATTCTGTGCCATTATGGGTTTTGGGGGGATTATTTTGGTATCATGGCTCAGTTAAAAAACCTTGGATTAAGGGGATGTTTGATTATCATTAGGATTGATAAAAAACCATGGGAACTTTTAAAGATGGACTGAATGCATTGCATTTTATATCATGTATAGTTATCAGTTTATGGGGGCCAGGGGTGGAATGTGGTGGTTTGATTCAGGTGTCCCTATATAGTTAGGTGTTCTGAATGCTAGGTTCCAAGCTGATGGGGATTTGGGAATTAACACCTCCAGGAGGGAGTGTATTGTTTGTGCTAGTTTTATAGGGTGTTATAACCAGCTCTCACTTGCTAGTGTTTGGCATACTCTCCTGTTGCTATTGCATACCTTGTGTTGGACAGAGGGTTATGTCCACCCTCTGCTCATGCCATCATTTTCCCCTGCCATTGTGGAGCTTCCCCCTCGAGCCTATAAGCCAAAATAAACCTCGTTTTTCCCCACAAGCTGCTCTTGATTGGGTGATTTCTACCAGCAATGTGAACCTTGACTGCAACAGTAAAGTTTTAAAAGTGTGCTTCATTACCTTAATAAAAGACATGATGGTTTTTTCCTACCTAAATTTTAATATCATCTCTTGTGTAGTTCACTAAAATTTCAAGGGGAACCAAATAAACCTAGCATTACCAAATGTGTTTTAGAAATGATTACTAGCCTTTCAGAGAATTCTGGCAGTTAAGAAAAAACAAAAAAAAAAAAACAAAAAATGAAAACCAGAAAATTGTAGGTTGGGAGACTTCTTAGTCATTAAAGTATTTTGTAAGCCTAAGTCCTAGAGTTTGGATCCCCAGCTCCCACATAAAAAGCCACAGGTAGTGGTATATGCCTCTAACCCTACCACTAGGGATTCAGAGACAAGTGTACCGCTGGAGTTTGCTGGCCAGCTAGTCTAGTCTATGGTGCTCCGGGTTCAGTGAGAGACCTTGTCTGAAAAGCAAGGTGAGAGGGGATGGAGAGATTGCTTAGTGGTTAAGGCACTTGCTGCAAAGCCTAAGGACCCAAGTTCGATTCCCCAGTACCCACATAAGCCAGATGCACAAGATGGCTCATGACTCTGGAATTTTTTGTACAGTGGCCACAGGTCCTGCTACACCCATTCTCTGCCTCTTTTGCTCTCTTTCTCAAATAAATAAATAGTAAATAAATAAATAAATAAAATATTTTAAAAGTAAGGCGGAGAATAACTGAGGAAGACACTTCTGTCCACCTCTGGCCTTCACATGCGCACTGTGTGCCCCTCCACAACACTCAAACATGAATGCAAACATATGCCCTGCACACACACCATACATATACAAACCAAAACATCAACAGCAAACACCCACCAAGCATTGCTTAGAGTGTCCAGGTTTGCCACAGAGGAGTTCTTGGCTCAGGGTCACCCTCACATGCAGTATTTGAATGACTCACTCAAGAGACATCTGGGTAACAGAAACTTCTTCAGAGAACAAAAGCCACATTTTGTCCTTGGCATATCAATGAGTAAATTAGGCCTGTTTGAGTACAAATGAGAGAGAAGTCTTAAGAAGCACGGTCTGGGGAAGGTAGCCTGAGTGCACAGAGGACTTGAGCCGAATACTATACTGTGATTAAAATGATGAAGCCAAGACTGGGAAAATGGCTTAGTGGTTAAGGCATTTGCCTGCGATGCCTAAGGACCCCGGTTCAATTCCCCAGGACCCACATAGATGCCCAAGGGGGTACATGCATCTGGAGTTCGTTTGCAGTGGCTAGAGACTCTGGCATGCCCTTTCTCTCTTTCTCTCTATCTGCCTCTTTCTCTCTTAAATAAATAAATAAATAAAAGTGACGAAGCCATTGTTTGCAGTTATGGAGACCAGACTCCCAGGGACATCCTCTTGTTTGGTCTCTGCTACTGCTGTCACTTGGCGTCGCCTGGCAGGGCGGTGCCGGGCGGGTACACAGATCCCGTGGGCCAGCGGGCCACAAGTGCCTCAGTGGGATTCTGGCCGTTTTCCTCCTTTCTGGTGGACCTTGGTTTCTCCTGCTTCTCTGCTGTGTCTAAGAATAACCTATACTCCTTCGCTTTTCAGAAGAGTGTATTTTGCTATGGTTTTGCTTAAAGCCCTCCCTAGGCTGGTTTGGCATGGCTCCTATGCCACCATGCTTACCCAGAAGCTCCAATAACAATTTTTTTTTTAAGATGCTTGCTTGCAAAGACTGCTGTCCCAGGTTAAGTTCCCCAGCACCCATATAAAGCCAGATACACAAAGTGGTGCTTATGTCTGGAATTCATTTGCAGTGGCAAGATATGCTGGCCTGCCTGCCCCCTTCAAGTAAATACATAAAATATTTTAAATATATATTTTAAAAGAATTGTATATATAATCAGCCTCTCTTATAAACAGACAGAGAGAAAGAAAGAGAGAAAGAGATGGAGGGAAAGAGAGAGATATGGCAGTGGATGTGTTAGGGTCTCTGCCAATGAACTCCAGATCCATGCACTACCTTGTGCATCTGGCTTTATGTGGATACCCCTACTTCCCTGTAGCATTAAAATATCATGTACCATATTATGCATTTGCTCACTGTTTTGTGCATTTTCCCTTTTAGTATGTGGGCTCCATGAGGGCAGAAGCATTGATGGTTACACTCAATGTATCCACGGCAATTGCAGTGATATACGGTACACAGTACTCTACAGCTGGTTCTTCATGCAGGTGGTCACCCTAGGTCTGGATATGGTCACAGCCACCATCCGCCTAACAGGAGGGGGCATGCTGTGTGGAGTCACAGCATTCAAGAATTACTTGCTATCTGTGATATTCTTTCTGGGCATGTGAGTCTGTAGGCCAAGAGCAGAAATGGTAAAACTGATCTAACTTTTCACAAGTGGAGGCAGGAGAGGGGCTTAACGAACCATTGAGAAGTACACAGAGCAGGGGGAATTGCTGCTCGAGGCATTGGATTGGAAGGGCTTTGCTTCTGTAATTGGCAGACACTGCATACATCTGTCATATGGGAGAGGCGGATTCTACTTCCGTGAGAGCAAAACACGAGAGCTTGTTCTAATGTTGCAGGTACCGTTCTAAGCCCTTGACAGAGCTAGCTGACTGCAGATCTGGGAGTCAAACCTAAGACTCCTAGTGAAGATATTCACTTCCGCATGTACCATATTGCTAGTTAGAGGAGTACCAACTTGACCTTGGTCAAGTCATCCTTCCCATACCTCAGTTTCCTATGGATGACAGTTAATGATGTAGATTAGGAGCAAAGTTAACTGTCTTATGGGCAGTCAGTTGGAGACACAGGCCCAAAGGCGATATGATTCAGTCTCTTCCAAGATGTCTGTAAGCAAGAGCAGCTTCCTGAATCTCCCAAATTCTTTCTCAACTCTTCATGGGCATATTGGCAGGCCCTTCCTAAATCAGTGTTCATCTTGGGCCCAACAACCAATCAGGGTCCTTCCTATAAACCTGAACTTGACATTGAGGCTCATTCTAATTGTATGCCTAACCAAGCCTCCACATGTGAGATTTCCTCCCCTCCCCCAAGGTCTTCCCCTCCCCCTTTTCATCCATGCATTTTCCTTTTACCTCAAATTCTCTCTTCTTAAAATAATTCTTTTATACATTACCCTTGTCAGTGTCTGTGTTTGTCAATTCTTTGCTAAACATGGATAAGAACTCTAGACTTGAGAGTCACTGGTTTAGAGGTGCTAAGTTCACTCAGAACTCAGCCTCGCTCCCCCATCATTATGGATATCCAATCCCTCACAGTCCTCTAATCCCTTAATAGTAGTTTTGGCTTCTAGTTGTGCTGGGAGATTCAAATGAATCATATAGGTAACACAGCCAAAAGAACCTTGCACATAGCAAATGCTACAATGATCATTCCTCTATCCATAAGATAACTATTTAACAAGAGGTACTAGTTAATATTGTAGATGTCATAAATTACCATTTCTGGAGTCAAGAAGTTGGCAAATGAGTCCCACAACCCAGGTATGAATGTCCCCAAACTTGTGCATTTATTCCCTTGATGAATATTGTCAATTGTTTTCCAGGGTGTGGAATTTTGGTAGTTTTAATGCATGCCCCGCCCCCAATAGACTCAGATGTTTGATTAAAGCTTGTAACTTGGGTTTCCAGCTGCCTGGCTGGAAGAGGCATCATTGAAGGTGGGATCCTAGGGTCCAGCCCTAAAGGTATGATTGGGGGCTGATCTGAATTCTAGCCCAAAGGTGTAAGAGAACAGTGTGAGCTCTAGGGGGGCCCCCTGCTGTTTGCTGCCCATTGGTGCTTGTTGTGGTGTGTGCCTGCGGCTCGTGGTCCCTCTCTGCTAGCATCTGTGAAAGGGGGCCAGCTTCTTCCGCCATTATGGAACTTCCTGTGGATCTGTAAGCTTCAGAAAAGCCCTTCCTCGTCTAAACTGTGCCTGGTTTGGAAGTTCATCCCAGCAACGTGAAGCTGACTACAACAGGAATCCTTCCAACATTTAATAATTTGCTGCCAAGGCTTTCTGTTCCATTTCGGACATTTCTTCGCAGTACCTGAGTTATTATTTCATCCTGCAAACCTATTAATAGTCTACTTGAAATGTTTCAAGCCTGGACTTGAGGTTTTAAGGCACGCTATTGAAAGCAAAGAGGGCAGCTGGTGCGGATGTTTCATTTTGATTCTAATCTAGATTCCTTAGCTAGGATTTAAGGGAAGCCATGTCATTGAACGTCCCTGGCATAGCAATAGTCCACAGCCCAAGAAGCTGTATGTTCTGGCTGCAGCTCTCAAAAGACACACAGGTGAGACATGTAATAACTTCCCCAGTAAACAGCGCTCATCTCCAAGCTAGCAAAACAGGCCAGCTCGTGGATGGGAAAATAACTCACTAGGACCCAGGGAAGAATGCCATTGTCAATGATGGATGAGCACAGCAAAATACACATATCTACAAATATACACAAAATGTATATAGGGCAGTCGATGGTACTGATTGGTTGTGTTCATATTTCTAATGTGTTAGTGCATGGTGTGTGTGTGTGTGTGGTGTACACGTTTGTGGATGTGGATGTCTAAGGAGATCATGGTTAAGGTCAGGTATTTTCTTCAGTTGCTCTTTGCTTCATGAGGTAAGGGATTCTCAGTTGAACCCCGCGCTCACTGATTTGACGTCTAGTTGGCTAGCTTTCTCTGGGCTTCCATCTCTACTTCCCCAGGGCTAGGATTTCAGGCAGGCCACCATGCCCACTGCATGGGTGGTGGGGATCCACACTCCAGACCTCACACTTAGGTGGCAAGCTTGTTATCCACTGGGCCATCTCCCTAGTCCCTTGGTTTGATTCATTTGTATGATTATGGTGGGCCAGTTGGAATGTGGTGAAGTTGCAAGGGTGACATTTTTCTGTGGCTAGACTTCACTTCCTGAGGAACTCAGTGTGTTGAGAGTGCCTTGTGTTCCTGACTTCTTCCGACTGTTCCACACCTGCTTCTAGAAAGGGTCAGGTGCCTTTGTCAAGCTGCGAAGAAATGATTTAATTTTTTTTAAAAAAGTGTTTTATTTTATTTGTTTTTAAATATTTTATTTACATTTATTTATTTATTTGACAGAGAAAGAAGGAGGGAGAGAGAGAGAGAGAGACAGAGACAGAGAATGGGTGTGCCAGGGCCTTTAGCCACTGCAGACGAAATCCAAATATGAGCACCCCCTTATGCATCTGGCTTGCATGGGTCCTGGTGCATTGAACCTGGGTCCTTTGGCTTTACAGGCAAGCACCTTAACCACTAAGTCATCTCTCTAACCCTATTTAATATTTTTTAAATGTGTTACCTTTCTCAAAATATGGCTGGGTCTCAAAAGCTACACAGAAAGGTAGACGTTAGCCTGTGTCATGAAGGCATACCCTGGGGGAGAAGATTACTTCCAGGGGTGTCCTCTTTCTCTGAGAGCTCTGAAATCACAGTAAGTAGCCATTCACCTCCGCACACAGGAAAGGCTTGATCTGGTGAATACCCAAGACACGACTGTCTTAGTCCAGCTCATCTAGGACAATCAACATGCTCAAGTGACTTTACTCAGGGTGCCATGTGTTCACAGCTAATTAAGTAAAAGAAAAAGAAATGGTGAATGTAGCCAAGTGGAAAGTATCATTATTTGTACCCAAATCTCTAAGAATGGCCATTTTGCCTCCATCTCATCCCATCTTTTTTTCCCCTCCTAGGGCTAATTTGGGGCTCTAGTACTAGAGTAGAAAGGGACATCTCCAGGATCAAGTGTCATGTCGGTATCCTCTTGGCTGGAGGAGCTGAACAGCCATCACAGGCTCCTCCAGTCCTCCAACAGCTCTCCTGCACGTACCGTTTCAGAGCTGAACCTCTCCCGGAAGTATTTAGTAGAAAGAATATTCTCAAAACTCTGGCTCAGACATCCATTATGCTCTGTAACTTTGTAGAAACTCATCCAAATAAAAATCCCCCTGGGACATCCAGGCTCTGCGTCAGGAACAGGAAGCTGTCAGGGTAACCTGGGGACACTGAGTTTGCTGGAGGGATCAGTGACAAAGAGAGACTCCCTTGCTGAAAAGGAAGAAGGTATGGAAAAGAGGTCTAGAGAGATCTCTGAGAACAAGCCACTTAGGTCACACCTTGAGCCATTGATATATTCCCTGTGTGTTGGGGGTGGGGGGGCTTCTGAGGAACCTGGAGACAGCAGGATGCAGGGAGAGTACAGCTATCTGACCTAGGGAGCAGGTAAAATGTGATAGGACCCTGCACAGGCACTCCTTAGTAAAAGAGAGGATGGTGAGTTATCACCAAAATCATGAAAATTTCATCCCCAAAACATATATAGATATATAGATATATAGATACAGGTATAGAAAGAGGCATATAGAGATATATGTATATATATATATATATATATATATATATATATATATACACAAATATATACCATATGTGTGTGTGTATTTGTACCATATATGTGTGTGTGTGTGTGTGTGTGTGTGTGGTACAAGTATGTTTTTATATCCTGACACAGATACAGTGTGGAATTTGTTCTGATTACAAAGGTCCCTAGTCAATCTTGTAGTTAATATCGGAATCTAGACGCTAGGATGAAATGCGAAGTTTATTCATCACCCCCAGTGCTTCTCTGATTAATACCCATCGCAACTCTTTTTATAGAGAACGACTATGGAAACTTGCCCAGGACAGTGTTCAGTTTCCCAGGTGGCAGCAAAGAAATCCCTAATTTATTTACAGAGAACAGCAGTTTGGAGTGCAATCAATGGGAACTTTATGTATGTATATTGGACTGACAAACTGGATCTTACCATGTGATCAGACTTCAAAACCTACATTGCATGTACAAAGGACATTTTCAAGATCCATCATGTATTTTTTCTCACTTTTGATATGAACCTTTGTTTATTTTCTTAAGTTTGGCAGATATCTTTCACTTAACATAGAATGTCAACCATCATAGACAGATAGATAGATAGATAGATATAAAATTACAGTTTTCTAGCAGTTAAATTTGTTTTTAAAGTTTAGACCTGCAATCTGTTTCTTTATATTTTTTTATTTTTTTATTTTTTTTTGTTTATTTATTTATTTGACAGCGACAGAGAGAAGGAGGCAGAGAGAGAGAGAGAAAGAATGGGCGCGCCAGAGCTTCCAGCCTCTGTAAACGAACTCCAGATGCGAGCGCCCCCTTGTGCATCTGGCTAATGTGGGTCCTGGGGAATTGAGCCTCGAACCGGAGTCCTTAGGCTTCACAGGCAAGCGCTTAACTGCTAAGCCATCTCTCCAGCCCTCTTTATATTTTTATTTATGTATTTCAAAGAAAGAGAGAGAGAGCGAATGGGTGTTTCAGGGCCTCTAGCCTCTTCAAATGAACTCCAGATGCATGAACCACTTTGTGCATCTGGCTTTATGTAGGTACTGGGGAACCAAACCTGGGTTATTTTTAGGTAAGTCCCTTGATCACTGAGCAATCTCTTCAACCCTATGTTTTTTATTTTTATTTATTTATTTGTATGTATGAATGCTGGATGCTTGCATCTGGCTTTACGTGGGTGCCAGGGAATCAAACCCAGGCCAACAGGCTTTGCAAACATGTGCTTCTAACCACTGATCCATCTCCCTAGCACTGTGCAATCCATTTCTAAATTTCCAGTTTTGAAGATGTGTATATGGGAGAGTGGTCTACACTTACATACATATAAATGTGTGCATACTGTGTTGCTTGTGTGCATGCACAGGGTCACTGTGGTTAAATGGAACTTTATACAATGCTTTGGGGCCAAGGTTTTCAAAACCCTTGTTATTTAGCAGAACCATCTTTTAAAAGTCCTGATGCAGGCTGGAGAGATGGCTTAGCAGTTAAGACACTTGCCTGCAAAGCCAAAGGACCCAAGTTCCATCCCCCAGTATCCACATAAAGCCAGATACACAAAGTGGTGCATGCATCTGTAGTTCACTACAATTGCTGGTGGCCCTGGTGTGCCCATTCTCTCTGGCTGTCTCAATTCTTTCTATCTCTCTCTGCTCACAAATAAACAAATAAAACTCTTTTTTTTTTTTGAAAAGCCCTGATGCTCCATCTGGTAAAGTCTACATGGTCTTTGAGTTAGCATCATAATTCCAAGGGTAATAACTCAGCTTTGCTATTTAGTTACCATTAAGTTGGCCTTAAGCACTGGGGGAAGCTGAGTAGAGAATCCAAGAGATATCTGTATCGTCCCTGCCACTTCCTGTGACTATAATTGTTCTGAAATAAAATATTTAAGATGTTGACACACAGACTAGCCTCTAGACTGATGAAATCAGAATCTCTACAGTAGAAATCCAGACTCATTCTTGTCAAAACACCCAGGCAGCCAGTAAAATGAGGCTACATCTTACCAGGCATTGTGGTGCCCACCTTGAATCTGAGCATTCAGGAGGCCGGGGGGAGGGAGGGGAGACTGCACTGAGTTCGAGGTCAACCTGAGACTACATAGTAAATTCCAGGTCAGCCTGGGCTACAGCGAAACACTCCCACAAAAAGAGGTGGGGGGGGGGGGCTGGAGAGATGGTTTAGCAGTTAAGGCATTTGCCTGTAATGCCAAAGGATCCCGGTTCAATTCTCCAGGACCCACATAAGCCAGATGCACAAGGGGGGGCACATGCATCTGAAGTTCATTTACAGTGGCTGGAGCGCCTGGCGCACCCATCCTCTCCCTCTCTGTTTCTCTCTCTCTCTGTGTCTCTCTGCCTCTTTCTCTCTTTCAAATAAATAAATAAATAAATAAATAAACAGGCTACAGCAAGTTGATAGTGAGGCCATTCAGCTGGCCACCCAATGTTTCTGCTTCAGAATCTCCTCAGACATAGCTTACTATATTCTCGGGAACAGAGCACATTTCAAATATAAACAAAATATTATGTGCTTTCTAATGTCTTGGAAAACCCACAGAAGACTTCTCATAGGAAAGGGTATATAGACACCAGGCAGAATGTTATGTTAACTTTGTCAGTAATTCATAGAGAGCATTTCAATGGATGTCAGCTAATCCTGAGAGTTTTTAGTGATTATTTGCCTTGGTAGAAACATTGTGTATACAAGTTTCGATGCTTATATTTATAAATAAAAACATAAATACCTTTTCCCCTAATAGTTAATAAATATTAATTAATGGATATTATTATATAATGCTATATAATAATTAATAAATCTCCTTATACTTCTTTAGTGGGTACGTTTGAATTTCAAAACCTTTGCATATACAACCCAAGTTATTTCTTCAAATAGCAATTATAAAGACTACATATATATATATTATTTTTATTTAAATTTTGTTGTTGTTGTTGTTTATTTTTATTTATATATTTAAGAGCGACAGAGAGAAGGAGGCAGAGAGTGAGAGAGAGAGAGAGAGAGAGAGAGAAATGGGCACACCAGGGCTTCCAGCCACTGCAAACGAACTCCAGATGCATGTGCCCCCTTGTGCATCTGGCTAACGTGGGTCCTGGGGAATCGAGCCTCGAACTGGGGTCCTTAGGCTTCACAGGCAAGTGCTTAACCGCTAAGCCATCTCTCCAGCCCCAAAGACTAAATATATTACTCAGATACTTATTGGAAATGCCTCTGAGTTTGCAATGAATTGGTTGTCAATCTAGGTTCTGTGACTTTGGCATTGAATGTTAGATAGCATCCTGATATCTCATGACTTATTAAAATACTCCTGGAGAGTTGGAAAGATGGCTCAGCGGTTAAAGGCACTTGCTCACAAAGCCTGACGGCCTGGGTTTTATTTCCCCAGTACTCAAATAAAGCCAGATACAAAAGGTAGTGCACGCACCTGGAGTTCATTTGCAGTGGCAGGAGGCCCTGGTGTGCCCATACTTCCTGACTAGCTGTCTCCTCCTCTCTGTAAAATAAATTTTAAAAACTACTCCCAGAAAATCCTCTTCATAGATCCACATGCAGAGAGACTGAGAAGAAATGTTGTAAAGAACATACAGTGAAGACATTACAACAGATGCCTGAGAAATAAAAAGGACCATAAGAGACTATTATGAATAATTACAGTCCAGTGAATCTGACAACCAGTCTGAGAGGAAACAGAAGCCTATGCTTGTGGCCCCTCTCTATGAGAGGGCTTCTGTGATCCGTACTTTCACTGAGGAAAAAAACAGTCTCAGAAAAATGAGAACACTAATCAGAAGACAAACAAATGAATAAATGATAAAGGCAGGGTTCTAGCTCAGGGCCAGTCTGCAATGAACACTACAGAGGAATCCAGTCTTTTCTCATGCATTGCCGATGCTGGTCATTTCAGCTGCCCTGGAACCCAGACATTTTATTATATCCAGTTCCTTAAATAAGAAAACTGAATCTCAGAAGTGTTAAAGGGTCCTGTTCAAGTCCAGTAACTAGATATGGAAATTGAGAGGACCCTATGGCCTTGCTAATAGCTGCTTTCTGGGACAGTCTTTACCCAGTTCTTTTTGCAAATAATTTTTGTTTTATCTTATTTATTAATTTGAGAGAAAGAGAGAGGCAGAAAGAAAGATAAAGAGAGAATGGTTGTGCCAGGGCCTTCAGCCATTGCAAACAAACTCCAGACACATGTACCACCTTGTGAAGCTGGCTTATTTGGGTCCTGGGGAATCAAACTTGAGTCCTTTGGCTTTTCAGGCAAGTGCCTTAATTGCTAAGCCATCTCTCCAGCCCCCCCTCCCACTTAGTTCTTTAGGTCTGTTGTGATGAGTTTGACTCTGTCCTGTTATATAATATGGTCAGTGCCAGTGTTTGGGTACTTCATCATTAGGGATTCTTAATGGCGCCCTCTGTGCCAAGACATGAGAGACCAGCTGGCCACAGACTGAAAGGTTTTGGGGGACATGGGGCACTTGTCCTTTTGGTCTGGGAAAACTGGGGTGGTCTCCATTTTCCTAGTGAAGATAAAATTCAGGGTGACGACATGGAGTTCAGAGGCCCAATCCTGGGCTTCCATCCAGAACATGTATTCAGTGGACCCAAATCGGGTCTGCGGAGATGGCTCAGTGGTTAAAGGCACAGGCTTGCAACGTCTGCTGGCCCTGGGTTCCATTCCCCACTACCCATGTAAAGCCAGATACAAAAAGTGGCATAAGTACCTGACATTCGTTTGTAGTAGCAAGAGACCCTGACAGGCCCCTACCCCACACATGCAAATACATATATCAAAATGTTTAAAAAGTACTGTGGAAATTCAGAGACTATTGATAAGGAGAACCACTGAGATAATTTACGGAATTGAAAGGGAGCCTAGGGGAGGGTTATTTCCTAGTCGGTAACATTTAGTGGCTGAACTGAATGTATGGCAGGTTTAAAGAACCGCTGGTTGCTATTTCTCTATGGAGAAGATGTCAAGAAGAATTTGCATAGTGGTATTAAAACATCCAACATTAACCTACTGCTTTTGCATATCAGGCACTGACCACTATATAAGGCCTACATAATTCACTCATCAGCTCCTCTCACGGACACTAATATGGAAGTGATTCTGCTGCTCTCCATGTTGTAGGTCACACAGTTAGCAGGCACAGATATTGATGCTGACAGTTCACGGAAACTCCTTAACTGAGGTCTGAACCCCAGCAGGAATTTGCAGTGAGAATTCAAGAGGCTTGGGAAGTGCAGAGCAGACTGTGAAAAGCTAAGTCGAGGAGATGCTTATCAAAGCACTTCTGAGTTCACCTTGCCTGAAGCAGGCAGAGAGCCTCTTCCAGTTCCAAGGGAAGGTTTCAGCTTTCCTTTGCCAGAAGACACACCGAACCCAATGAGCACTGAAACATTCTTTTATTTTGATACCTTTTTAAATATCCTATTTATTTCTTAAATATTTTATGTACTTATTTACAAGGAGAAGGAGAGAGGAAGAGAACACAAACATACCAGGGTCTACAGACACTGCAAACACACTCCAGATGTATGTGCACCTGGCTTTACGTGGGCACTGGAGAGTCAAACCTGTATGGTTAGGTTTCACAGGCAATTGCCTTAACTGTTGAGCCATCTCTCCAGCCTGGAACATTCTACCTGGTCTCCTCTGAACGAATTTTTTTTTTTTTTTTTTTTGGTTTTTCGAGGCCAGGTCTCACTCTAGCCCAGGCTGACCTGGAATTCACTATGGAGTCTCAGGGTGGCCTCGAACTCACGGTGATCCTCCTACCTCTGCCTCCCGAGTGCTGGGATTAAAGGCGTGCGCCACCACGCCCGGCTTGAACGAATTTTTATGTGAAATCTTTTAGTTTATTTTTTTATAGCTGGCAAATTAGAGGTGCAGATAGAAAATTCAGGACCATTACAATTCTGATGACGCCTCAGGTCGGGGAAGACATTTGTCTAGGCAAAAGCACTTCTGCGGTCCTAGAAATGATGGTGGTGGTGTTAGTGATTAAGCAAGGCACGCTCCTTAGGCGTGGACTCCCACGGTAAGGCAGCTTCAAAATACACTTCCCTTTATTTTCAACTAAAGCTTTATGGTACAGGCTGAGCATGCCCAGAGGAATTTTATCCCTCCTTTTCATCTTTTCCACATGTGCTCTGTGACTTTTGTGGTTACCTTTGCATTGCTGGCACAAAGCACCCAAGTAAACCAGCTGATGGTTGGAAAGTTGTTTGTAATCTCAATGGGGAAGAGGCTGGACGTCATCTTTCCTGGCCAACATCGGGTGGACGACAAGAGCCGGGCAGTGAGGCAAACACTGGCGAGAGGAAGCTGGCTGTGATACCCACAAGCCCGCCCACAGCAACGCACTTCTTCCAGCAAGGCTCCACCTCCCAAATTGCCACCAGCTAGGGATCAAGCTTTCAGAACACGTGAGTTTATGGGGGACATCTGATTCAAACCACCATAATGACTTTGAGCTTCACATGTGCAAAAGTGTGTCTTCTATCATTTTTTTTTTAAATATGACCTCCATTGAGCAGGTTTAAGAATTTCCATGCGGATTTCAGCTCTGGCGCGGCACAATAAAAATCAATTTGTCTGCTCAGCAGGCCCGAAGTACAAAGTAGAAGAAGTGATGTGGAGAAGTCTATCCTGAGGGAAGGGCAAGAGAAAACAGAGTCGCATGTGTCATCAGACAGGAAATCCAAGTGCAGTAAGCTGAAATCTCTGGGGACAGGAAAACAAAGTGGACAGCTAGAATCTGCAGGAACAGAAGGTCATGGGGATGGCCTGACAAGAAGTTAATTTTCAGTAAGAACTGTACAGCTACAGAAGATTCAGTCAGGCTCCTTGATTTTCAGTGCACACTGAATGCCCTTCATGCTGCCACTTCCGGTAAAGTTAAAACTCCACCCTCCCTACAGTTGTTTTCGTTTTTCATGAGAAATCAAGTTTGACTATCACCACCATGAAATAAGAGTTGTGCAGGTTCTTTAGAAGTGATGTTAGTGGTGATGTGGGCTCTTGACTTGGCCAAGGGAACTGGGGAATAGATCCAGATGGTAATAAACAACACAACATGTGTGCTTAATGAAAGACAGTGGTCTCTTATAAAGTTTGGTAAATAAGCACTTTTATAGCATGACTTATTCCAGGTCTGGGTGCCAGCTTTCCTTGGAATGATGCAACGCCTAGATTTGTTGATCGCTGGATTCCTTGGGCTTTGCTTGCAGTCAGGGTTGCCAGGGGTTTGTTTTCAACTATGAGAGTCCCCGCTGCTAAAAGCTTTATTCCGGAGCTTAGAAAGATCTGAGATATGGTTGGTGCCGAAAGTGGGGTTTTATGCTAATCCCGTGGTCATTTTTCTTTAGCTGGATTAGATACTGAGAATTCATATATTTTTATCTGAACTTTTCAAATATGTATCATCGGGGGTTTGGAGGATTTTTAGCTGGGATCAAGTTTTAAGACGCAGAGAGAGAAATATCAATAAACAAGGCATTAGAAACTTAAATCTCTACTCAACTTTTGGAATTTGAAACCAGGTTCATCTTCTGAGCTGGCTGATGAATATTTTTTTCACAGCATGTTTGTAGTAGGTGGTGTGTGTGTGTAAACATGTGCGTGGTGTGTGCACATGTGTGTGCAGATTCATGTGCCCCGTGTGTGTGTGTGTGTGTGTACATATATATATATATATATATATATATATATATATATATATGTATATATATATATGTTAAGACTAGAGGAGGACATTGTGTGTCCTCCTCTACTTTTGTCCTACCTGATTTCCATGACACAGGGTGTCTCACTGACCCTGGAGTTCCCTGGGAGTCCCAGCAGCCCTCCTGTCTCTATCTCCCTCAGCCCTGGGGTTAGGTTGCACAGCAAGCTCTTACACACTGAGTCATCTCCCCAGCTCCATGATTCTGACAAATCTGCATTGGCTATTGTATTAAGAAGAACCTGGAGGCTAGCACCAGACAATATCATGATGGAGAAGTGTTGGACATGACACAGTCCTGTCCCACTTCTGGAAGCTAAGTAACTGTTTCATACTTATGTGTAGAAAAAGAGTGAATCAAAATAGCATAGGTTTAATTTACACAATAAATGGACCAACCAAGAAGTTATTCACACTGTAAATGGTACAGACTTTCCGTTTAGTATAAGGTTAAACAAGGCTTGAGAGATGGATTAATGGTTAAAGCATTTGCCTGTGAAGCCAAAGAATGCAGGTATTCCCCAGTACCTGCATAAGCCAGATGCACAAGGTGGCACATGAATCTAGAGTTCCTTTGCAGTGGCTGGAGGCCCTGGCATGCCCATTCTCTCTCTCTCTCTCTCTCTCTCTCTCTCTATCTGCCTTTTCCTCCCTTTCTGTGTCTCTCACATAAATAAAAATAAATAAAATAATTTTTTTAAGGTTAAACCGTGTATCCACCATAAGGAAATGTGAATTAATGGATAGTCAACCATGCATGAAAATCCTCCAAGGGAATGTTGCCTTGCATCCTCACCCCTCATCAGCCCTTATCAGCTCCTCTTTGGAAGCCTGCACTATGCTAGCAGATGCACTTTCTGGTTCCGAGTTCTTAGTTTGTATTTTCCACTCTCTAACTGCAACTTGACTTCCAGATAGAAAGTCCAGGTTCCCTAAGGAAGGGCAGGGACTCAGCTGAGATTTTTCTTAACCACCAGAGAACACCAGTTATGTTTCACAATATTCCCTTCATGCGTTTTTACTGGGAATGAAAGAAATGCATTTCCTCATGCCGAAATGTGTCCGTAGTGTCCTGCTCTCACGTGCGTGTACGCATGGCGATCCCAATGATATCTGAGTTGATCCACTCCTATTAGAGTTTGAGGAACTGAAGATATGTGAATGTTGACCTGTTATTTACTATACATGTTATTTATAATATATGGTGCAGAAATTAAGACTTTAAAAAAAAACTACTTTTTTGAGGTAAGCCCAACAGACTGCCATTTTTTTATGTGAGAGTGAGAGAGTGAAAAAAAGAGACAGAGACAGAGAGAGGGTGAGTGAGAGAGATGATTGGCACACCAGGGCCTCCAGCAACTGTAATAAAATTCCAGACTTATGCACCCATTTTGCATATGTGCAGTGTTGCACATATGTGTCACTGTGCTTCTGGCTTACATGGGACCTGGAGACTCAAACATGAGTCCTTAGGCTTCACAGGAAAGTGTCTTAACCACTAAGCAACCTGTCCAGCTCTAAAAATCTTTTTTTTTTAATTTATTTATTTTATTTATTTGAGAGAGGCAGAGAGAGAGAGAGAGAGAGAAAGAGAGAGAGAGAATGGGTACAGCAGGGCCTTCAGCTGTTGCAAATGAACTCTAGATGCAAGCGCCACTTTGTGCACCTAGTTTATATGGGTCCTGGAGAATGGAACCTGGGTCTTTGGCTTTGCAGGCAAGTGCCTTAACCATGAAGCCATCTGTCCAGTCCAGAAATTAAGACTTTTTAAATGGATACTCTTTGAGGGTGTTGGCCTCTAATGGAGAATGTGATAAGAGTTACACCTTTTAAAACAACAGACTAATTCTCTAAGAAATAGTAGCATAAAGTAGGAAGAAGCTCAAATTACTATGAGATTTATTGAGTTTTGTGGTATAGAACAGAAGATGTTAGCTGTCTTTTTAAAGAGTTCTGTAGGACTTTACCAATATCTGATTTGGCTTTCCTGTGTCTGTGTCTTAGGTTATATTTCTAGATTCTGTTATATATGTACAGTATGACTTAGTTGAGAATACAACTGTAGTATAATGTATAATATCTGAGTCATCTGGTATCCTTAGGGACTTTGGAGAGAAATATAGCATGTCTTACCTTCAATTTTTCATTAAAACGAATTTCAATGTAGAAACACTATTTCTTACCAAAAATGGCTAACTGATGTCAACTAGGATAGTAAATAAAAAGTAGCAAGGACCAGACAGAAAATACTAAAGTACTGAATGGGAATAGTTTATAATTTACTATTTATAGCCTTGAAAGCTTTTGGCAGCTCATCCCTCAAAACCACAGATATGGATGACATGGTGCCAAGGGAAAAAATGACTGCATTTAATTTTAGTATTTGCTTGTTATCTTTGACGATAATAGAAGTATACAGATGCCTAGCTATGAAGGTTGGTTGAAAGATGATTGTTTATTTGTGGTGGTACCTGAGACTAAACATAGGGCTTCATGGTAAGCAAGCACTCTACCACTGAGCAACATTCACAGCCTTGAAGATAATTATTTTTTAGAAAAAAGCTGGAGAGATGGCTCAGCAGTTAAGGTGCTTGCCTGCAGAACCTAACAACCCCAGTTTAATTCCCCAGTACTTATGTAAAGCCAGAGGCACAAAGTGGTACATGTGTCTAGAGTTCATCTGCAGTGGCTAGAGGCCCTGGAATACCTATTCTCACCCTATTTTTTGTCTCTCTTCTGTATATATCTCTCTGTTCAAGTGAATAAATAAAAATAGATTTTGTAAATATTTTATTTTAATTTGAGAGAGAAAAATAGGTGTGTGTGATGGGGCGGAGAGACAGAGAGAGAATGGGTATACCAGGGCCTTCAGCCACTGCAAGTGAACTCCAGATGCATGTGTCCCCTTGTGCATCTGGCTTACGTGGATCCTGGGGAAATTGAACCTGGGTCCTTTGGCTTTGCAGAAAAGCACCTTAACCACTAAGCCATCTCTCCAGCCCCAAAATATTTTTTTAAAAGTAAAGTAATACTTCTTTTGCATAAAGGTACCAACCAAACATAAATATGTAAAACATAAAGTAAATATTTTATTTTACCCATTAATAACAGGTTCAGTATGATATTAAAATCGGGTTAAAAGGAACTCCAAAAACCAGACAGACAAAGACCATTAGGAATGCTAAAACCAATTTTCTACAGTAGGATAGGGAAACAAAAATAACCTACATCATAAATAGTTCTCCAAGTCTTAAATGGCTCAAAAACACTGAAAGCTCTGTGAAATTCCATGGATTCAGATAACCTAGAGGGATAGGTAGGCAACACTCTAGGTTCACTGAAGATACACAGTTACCTTGTGGGCTCTTTTCAAAGCCTTACACAATTTTTCCCTGTAGCATATAATCTCTCATGGTGGCTTGGCCACACAGGGAGCTAAGTAAGGTAGACAGGTGGCTTGGCATGTGAAAACAGATCATACTCTGCATGGTAATTTTCCTGCTTGGTTTTCTCATGATAATAGAAATGAACTTGCAATTGGCATGGCCTTGTCAACAACTTTTCCAAAAGTACACAGGTAAGGGCAAGAGAAAGGTTTGGAAAGGCAAACATATCTTTTATTTTATTTTACGTTTTTATGAGTGAGTGTGTGTGGGGGCAGAGGGAGAAAATTAGCACTCCAGGGCTTCCAGCCATTGCAATTGAACTCTAGACATGTGTGGTGTACCATCTTGTGAGCATTTGCAATCTTTGTTTCCATCATCATGTGCGTCTGGCTTACATGGGATCTGGAGAGTCAAACATGAGTCCTAAGGCTTCACAGGCAAGTACCTTAACAGCTAAGTCATTTCTCCAACCACAAACATATCTTTAAAATAAATATACAAACTCTCTCCTGCTTATGATGGTTAAGTTTAGGATTTTTCAACTTCATAAGGGTATGAAATCAATCCACACTTAGTAGAAACCATATATCTGGCTTTATGTAGGTACTGGGAAATAAAACCAAGGCTTTGCAAACAAGTGGCTTTAACTGCAGAGCCATTTTTCCAACCTCACATCTTTAATTTCTTCCATAGAGTGGAGGGCTGAGTTGTTGGTTCTGAACCATATGCCGTCACCATCACAACAGACTGTCCTCTCTGTCGTTTTCTGGGAGACACCTCTTCCACTTCCTCAGCCTAGTTTTTATAGTCTTTCTCTCTTCAGATAAGAATCTTGAACATTTTTTTTATGTGCACAATGTGTATGTGCACACACATATACACATGTGGAGACCAGAAGACAAACTCAGGTATTGCTCCTCATGCACTGTCTACCTATTCTGAGACAAGGTCTCTCCCTGGCCTGGAGCTCACCCATGGGACTAAACTGGCTGGCCCATGAGTCCCAGGGACCTGTTCATCTCTTCCTCCTCAGCACTGGGATTACAGGGACACACCACCACACCCAGTACTTTAATTTTAACTTGGGTTCTGGGTTTCAAATCCAGGTCCTCATGCTTACACTGAAAGCACTTGGCCAGCTGAGCATTTCTTTATTGTTACTATAAGATATATTCCATCATACTAGTGGGGAATGGCCAAATTTCTTCTGATGATTGTCTTTCTGGGCTTAAATTTTCTTCCTTAAGCTCCATGTATTTGCTTGCTTCATTTCCTTTCTTTTATCATGCCCCATGAGATAATATCACACTTAGCTACTCATTTGGTGAGTATGAACTGGATCACTAGAGGTTAAAGTATTCCAGAATGTTGGCTACATAAATCACATTTTAGCTGATGATGGATTTATCAGTAGGTGTCTTTCTCTGTTGAGCATGATCCTAGCTCGGGTCTATGTTGGCATTATTTGATAACTTTTAGAATAACCCTCTTAGGTAGGCACTTTTATGGTCCTTTGTTTATAAATAAAGAAATAAAACACAGAAAGGCTTAAATGCTCAGGATTACTCAGCTGGCTTGGCTGAGAGATGGAGAGTTAAGCCCAATCTTTCTCACCCACCATAAGATGCCACTCTACACTTGGCTATTTCTATTGCATTAATCCCCTTCTGGAATAAAATCTCACTGGTTTTAACAAATACTATTTTTTTTAACACCAGCCCATCTCCATATCCCTTGGGGGGGGGGCGACTATTTTTTTTCTTTTGTTTTAATTATATTGGCTCTATCAATCCACCTACCTACCTATCTTTCCATCATCTATTTATTCATCCATCCACCCTGTCTGATGGTCCAACTTTTACATAAGTACATACAAATTTAAATTTGCATGCACACAGGGACCTCTGCTTATAATGCTGGGGTGAGGGAATTCAAGTTGGACAGAACACTGTGGCCACTTGTAATTCTCACAGGCATGTTTTGAGGATGGCTTCAGAAATAGAAGACATCTTGACTGGATGTCCTAATAAGAGTATATCTTATTTGGTTATGTCTGCTTAGATTTTTGTTTTTGTTTTTGTTTTTTCTTTTTTTTTTTTTTGGTTTTTCGAGGTAGGGTCTCACTTTAGCTCAGGCTGACCTGGAATTCTCTATGTAGTCTCAGGGTGGCCTCAAACTCACGGTGATTCTCCTACCTCTGCCTCCCTAGTGCTGGGATTAAAGGCGTGCGCCACCACGCCCGGCTTGTTTTTGTTTTTTCAAGGTTAGGGTCTCACTCTAGCCTAGGCTGACCTGGAATTCACTCTGTAGTCCTAGGTTGGCCTTGAACTCACAGTGTTCCTCCTACCTTGGCCTCCTGAGTGCTAGGATTAAAGGCATGAGCCACCACACCCAGCTGGTCATTTATCTTTATATACCATTGATAATTACAGGCTTGACAAATCACACCATCAGGTGGAATTACTGTTTGTTTCTTTTTGTTTTTATTTTTCATATGAGGAAGTTCAAAAGAACGCCTGATCTTCCCAGTGAATATTCCAAATAGCTAATGGCGGCCTGAAGATTACATGAGACAGTGGCCAATTTAGAAAGCTGCTGAAAACCCCAGTATTAAAATTACTCCACTCTGGGACTTCAAAGGCTTGGCTGCTTAAGATGAACTTGAAAAGTCAGCTCAAGATCAATTTAGATCATTTAATTATGCTGACCCATTATTTTCCATCCAGGTGGACAGTCTTTCATTCTCTCTTATGTACTACTGAACCTCTCACCAACAGTAACTCAATTTGTTCCTGATATCATCTTTAAAACTAAAACATGAGTATTTTTTCTGATTTAATTTTTCCTGTAATTTAAATAGATATGGCATCAGATAAGATTATGAAAATTCAACATGTCGGAGCTTTACCCCCTCCTGACTTCTCATGGGCAGGAGCTCTTTGTAATCTCTTCTTTTTCCTTCTCTTAACTTAATCAAGTCTTTCTAGGGGCTGAGGTGAATGCTCAGTGGTTAAAATTTCAGTGTATCTACCGGTGTATACGAAACTTACTCTTCAGCTGTGTTTACATAGATGCCAGTTAATTGTGATATCTAAATACAAGGATGAGGGAATGAGAGTTCTTCTTCCATTTTTCCAAATTTCTCTTCTGATTCAGTTTGCTCCAACAAAATGTGTAAATTGCATATAGTGATCAGGTATATCATTTGGATGTTTATCTTTCAATCGAGATGGGGTTGTCAAAACTTCTGTATGAGCCAGATAGCAATAATTTTAGCCTTTGTAGGTTATGTTGTCCTGGCAACTACTGAAATTTCTCGGAATGAAAGTGGTCACCAAAAATATGGAATGGATAGGTAAGCCTGTGTTTCAACAAAACTTTACATACAAAACAGGAGCCATTCAGATATATTTTGCTGTACTTTTATGTTAGAAAAATAAAATTTTAATATGCCACAGGGGCACTATACTTCCATTTGGGTATCGTATGTCCAAGCAACTGGACGATGGATGCTTAGGAGTACAGCCCTACCCTAAACCTCTGCCCAGACAAGTTACAAAACTACTCCTACTAGTGCGGATCAGCACATTAGTGCTCTGCATGAGTTCTTGTAGGACATCTGTCATTTCATAGATTTATTTAAGGCATCGGGAAGAGATGGTTCCAAAGGTAGCAATGAATCAGATGTGATAAATAGAAGCTGGTGAAATGAAACCAAGCTTTTAGATAGAAATAATTTTAACTAATTCATACTGTGCTAGCTGAAATGGGAAAACAAGTTCTATGAGCCTTTTGTATCATAATGGCATGAATAGCTAGTCGTGTCTCCAAAGGCCTTTCCTTTTACCTCTTCTGGTCAACCACTTTCAAAATCAACAGAAATCAATACACAAGCCTTGGAGCCTTTACAAGGGTATGGTGTCCCGTGCCTGAGAGCCAACAAACAGGATGGCCTACAAAACATTGTTTCTAAGATTAGGTTTGGCGAAGCATGCCTCTAATCCCAGTTCTTGAGAGGTAGAGGCAGGGGGATTTCTAAAAGTTCAAGGCTGACTTACCTACATAGCACATACCAGGCAAGCCCTGTATATACTTGGCCCTGTATATTCTATAATACATACACTATATGAAAGGCCAGTTTTGAGACAAGAACTATCTCAAAACTAAACAGAAAAATCAACAAGGACAGGTGAAATGACTCAGCATTTGCAGGCTTGCAAAGCCTGTCAGCCTGAAGTTCAATTCCTCGGTACCCACGTAAAGCCAGATGCACAAAGTGCTGCATGTGGGTATGGAGTTTGCCTGCAGTGGTAAGGGGTCCGAACATGCCCATTTTCTCTTTCTTTCTCAAATAAATAAATAAATTTTAAAGAGAAATAAACAACACACACACACACACACATACATAGCACACAACACCCAAGATTGCTTTAACATTGCTTGAGCTCTGTTTGGTCCACCTATAACTACGGACCAGACCAGCTGTTAAGAATTGTCAACTGACCTTTGCGGGTCTTAGTTTCTACCTGGCTGCTTTAAAGTTTAGAGAAGTCTTTCCTGGTTAAGTTCTTGTCTCAGCACTTTGACTCTTAGGGCTTTGTTCTTCTACATTAAGACTACTTTCCTTCTGAACTTGGTCTTCAACAGACATTTCTGGTCTATACATTTGACTAAGCCTATGTCTGGTCTCTTGTCTGTGGTTTGCTCAGACACTAAACTCAGGTCGATGTTTGCCTGGCCCCTGTGCTGGCTGTTCTCTGTCTCCTCCATTCCTTCTCTGCCTAGTTCCCTGCCCCAATAAGCTGCCTTGCTATATGGCATCCTGCTTTAGCACCGCTTGCCCCCCTACCCACCCACAGAGCCCTTGTCTTCTGACTTTCTGCCAAACTCAGCTCATGGGAGGTATCAGCAGGAGGTCAGTGGACCAGGAGAGAAATAGGGTGGGACTTGATGCATTCTTGTGTGACTATATCTTCCTCCTGACACTATTCCGCTGCCTCCTTTGACCCTGAGTTTAGCACCGCCTTTCTCCTGCTATGAATATCTGAATGCTTCCGTGCCCTGCTGCATTTCAGTGGGTGGTGTCCTCATTCTCCCTCTGTTAGAAACTTCTGAGTTATTTTGTTTCCTGCTAGAAATCCTGATTGATAGGTGCCCTGCCCGTTCATCTTTGAGGTATGGCCGTACCTGAAGCATAGTTGTCATATATATGTATATATATGTATATATATATATATATATATATATATATATATATATATATATATATATATACACACACACACATATAATTTATTTGAGAGAGAGAGAGTGAATGGGTACTCCAGGGCCTCTAGCCACTGTAGATGAACTCCAGATGCCTGTCGCCCCCTTGTGCATCTGGCTTACATGGGTCCTGGAGAATTGAACGAGGATCCTTTGGCTTTATAGGCAAGCGCCTTAACCGCTAAGCCATCCCTCCAGTCCCCTGAAGCCTAGTTTTCTTATTGCATGTGTGCCCCTGGGCAGCAGCAGAAGTCACCTGCAGCAAGACATTCCCATATTGGGCAGGCCTCCACATTCTTCACTGTCCACCCTTCTTTGTGAGCCATCTTCTGGGGGTTTAACTCAGAACTCTTCACTTGAGGTTAAATTTTGGAATTTACAAACAAACCTTTAGCTTCCTTTAGCCCAAAGGCTAAGAGTGTCATCACCCAGCATCTGTTGCCATCAGCTCCACGTTGCTGAGATGAACATCCAACCAGACACAGTTTGTGGGAGGAAAGGTGTTTACTTCAGGTTTACAGAACCCAGGAGAACAATGGTGGAAGATGCTCACTCCCTTCCATACAGCCAAGCAGCCAGCACCACAAACACACATGAACCTTCCAGAGCTCAAACTGCTCTTTTCATACCTCTGGGCTGGATTGAAGATCCACCCACAAACACACCTTTGGTCTGCATGCAGATCCACCCCCAGAGACTTGGTCCCTCTGGCAGGAATCTACCTTCTAGGGGCTCAAGTGAGAAGTTTCATCAAAAATAACTGAGTCTATGGGGCCAAGCATTTAAACTACCATAGCATCTGAAGCTATAAGAGAGATTTCCCCACATTGCTGTAACTGATGTTCCATCAATGTGTTTGAAAAGCATCTTGATTTATGACTTTCTTTGTCATAAATTACTATTACTATTAAAAACTTCATTCAAATGTTACCACGTTGGAACAGAGTATTTGAGACAATCTGAATCTGTGTTCCCTAGCCATGGTCACTCATATTTGGTTGCACAATGAGCTATGGAGATAGCAGTTAGGTCTTCTAAGGAAGTAAGGGTGAGGCCCCATAGTAAATTACATGCCAGTCTTGTAACATGAGAACAAAAATGGAAAATGACTCAATAATAGTCTTTAGAGTGAGTACAACCAGTTGAAAAAGGAGATGGACAATCACCATGATGTGTAGCCACTTCCCTGACTAGATGAGTGATAGATGCCTGTTCAGCTCCTCAATCTGTCTGGTTGGGGGGCACACATAGGGCATGTAGGCCCCTCATGGTATTTCCGATCTCAATATAAATTAAAGCTCAACCTCTGTCCATTTCCTGCCATAAGTCATATAAAAGGCCAGTAAACCAGGCAGTTTGCTGGCAAGCAGTTTCTCTCTTTCTTTCTCTCTCTCTTCACTCCTTCTTTTTCCCCTCTCTTATTCTCAGGGTATCTCTCCCACTTCTCACTATTTCTTCAGTAAATCTACTTCTAGCAGGACATGGTGGCCCATGCCTTTAATCCCAGAATTGAGAGGTAGAGATAGGATTACAGTGAGTTTGAGGCCAAACTAAGACTACATAGTGAATTCCTAGTCAGCCTGGGCTAGAGCAAGACCCTACCTCAAAAAAAAACAAAAACAAAAAACCAGCCAAGCGTGGTGGTGCACACCTTTAATCCCAGCACTCGGGAGGCAGAGGTAGGAGGATCACCATGAGTTCAAGGCCACCCTGAGACTACCTAGTTAATTCCAGGTTAGCCTGGACCAGAGTGAGACCCCACCTTGAATAAACAACAACAAAAAAGACACACACACACACACACACACACACACAATAAACAAATAAATAAATCTACTTCTTTTTGCTCACCCCCTGTCCATATTCTTCATTCCACATTGTCACATAACCACAAACTCCAGCACCACTGACTCAAGGCATAGCTCTGGTGGGTGTTTGGATAGTCCAGGAGCTTTGTCAACTGAGTTAATCCCAGCAAGGGCTCAGAAAGGCTCTCTGTCACTCTCCAACCTTACATCAGTTCTACCCATTCCCTTTGAGGTACAAGCTGCGTGGGTTGGTTGTGTTTGAGTCAACATGGTATAGTGAATATGTGTCTGTTTCTGGTAACCTATAGGATGCATCATGTTCTCAAAGAGATGAAAAGGAAGAGGTGCAATTAGGACCAACTTCACCCTTGACATTGGTGATGTGTGATTCTTGTAGATTTCTTCTTAAGCCGTGAGTTCTGATGATTCTCCAGCTCTCATGAGGAAAACTCAATTGTCCCAAAACCAAGTAATTTGGGGTTCAAAACACACAAGACAGTAGCCAAGATGTCACTCTTATTAACCACAGAGGCCAGCTTAGGTTGGTCACCAAATGAGAGGGAAGAAGGCCGGACAGATTTTCTCATTGAATCGTGTGGAAAACAGGACACACATGCACAGTGGGTTTGTCCAAGAAAGACATGCAACACAGGAGAGGAACTCTGCTTCTCCAGGGAAGGTCCAATCTCAAGAAGAAAATGCTGGGCTAAGCGACCAGTTCTAATCTCTCCCCCCTAATTTATCAACCTGATAGGCCTCTTTATCTCCCTAGGAGTGCAGATAGTCAAAATTTCCTACCAACAAATGTGGTCACCCTTTCTACTCCCCAGCCTATGTTACGTGACGCTGAAATTATACCACCACCACCTGTCCTGTGATGTGTTCCACGTATGAGCACCAGTCTGCTGGCTAGGCTTGGGGCTCCATGACAGGCTTCTGATAACCCTCCTATCACAAGACATCTCTTAGCCAAGTCTGCTCGACAAAACCATTCACTGCTCAGCATTAAGGACAACTTGTGAGAGGAGTAAAAATGCTAAGTGAGGGCTGGAGAAATACCGGTTAACAGTTAAAGCATTTTCCTGTGAAGCCAAAGGACTCAGGTTCGATTCCCCTGGACCCACATAAGCCAGACCCATGCACAAGGGGCACATGTGTCTACAGTCCATTTGCAGTGGCTAAAGACCCCAGCATGTCTCTCTTCTCTCTTTCCTGCTTGCAAATAAATAAATTAAATTAAATTTTAAAAAAAAAAACTAAGTGAAAAATCCCAGGACACTTATACATGGAACTGATTCATGTCAAGTGCAGGGTGGGAGTGGGAATTAGGATACTCTTGGCTTTAAATAATAAACAAAGAAAAAAAATAAACAACCCAAATTAGTTTAGCATTGTTTATATGACTTGAACCTGGATACCAACAATCAGTCAATCACTGACAAGGGGGAACAGGATTTCTAGACTAATTTTGCTAAGGTGGAGGCCAACATGGGAGCTCAGCCTCCCCAAGGCACATGGAAGGATACGAGAACAGGAGTAAACTTGGAAAGTCACTAGGGTTCTCCTAGGCACTTGTGGAGAACAAGCAATGTCTGAAACAGTTGTCGCATTCAAAGTTGCATCCAAGGACGACCATCCTTCCTGTGCAAATCCCACAGTGTCATTCAGAGCTAGCCTTGAGCATGTCAATCTCATAAACAGGGGACAGAGGGCAGATGTTCCGTAAACACGTGTTAAATAGAAACCAAATGGACTGAACCAACATTTGCATCACCCAGACCCTCTCCTTCCAATTATACATCAAATTAATTTGCAGGAACTGTGTGGAATACAACCAAAGGAAGAATTATCTTCCAGGCTACAGGCCCGAGGGTGTTTCAATCACCCATGGAAAAGCTAATGCTGAAGACTGGCACATGATCGCAACCATCATATTTTCCAGCAGTCAAATGAGTCACACAGCAGATGGGATGGAATAGGAGGCCACAGCAGCAGAAGCAAATGTCACTTGTTGAGTGCTTCCCTTGCACCAGGCTCTGTGATAGACATCCAGTGCATTCTATTATTTAATTTAAGCACTGCAATAATTATATGAGTGAGGTGCTATTTCCCTAATTTGCAGGGCAGGAAATTGAAGACTAGAGGTGAAGCCTGTTGTCCAAGATGACCCATAGACCCAGGAACATCCCATGGCAACACTCATCCTATCACAGCCCTTCGGGGATAGATGAGGCTGTAAGACCACAGCCAAACAGCTCCGGGGTTTGTCTTATTTTTCTCTTCTTCTCTTCCTCTACTGTGGTGTGAGGAACTCTGGAGGGCTCCTTTGCCTTGGAAAGATCTCAAGTCCCCATGTTTATGTAAACCACTAAGTGGGAGATAGGTTAGCTCAGAAATTGCCCCTGCCGATTGCTCTGGGACATTAGCATCTAAAAAATAAGACAGTGGCCAGAAGGTGGTGGCGCACGCCTTTAATCCCAGCACTCGGGAGGCAGAGGTAGGAGGATCGCTGTGACTTCGAGGCCACCCTGAGACTCCATAGTGAATTCTAGGTCAGCCTGGGCTACAGTGAGACCTTACCTTGAAAAACCAATAATAATAATAATAAGAAGAAGAAGAAGAAGAAGACAGTGGACTTGGATTAGATCTGATCACATCTCCAGTCATAATGCTGGTTCAGATCTGTCCCAGACTTACCCTACTCATTTCTGGACATGAAAACAACTCCACAAAAGATTTACTGACTAGTAGCTATCAAGAGAAGAACTACTCATAAGGCTCTGCTGAGTTCCTACTGGACCCATTCATTATCAGAAGTCCAGGCTGCTCCACGGATAAGAAAAGGAAAATAACAATTTCCCAAGGAAAGCATTCTAGTGGAGGACGGGAGCACATGTCTGTAATCCCATCACTTGGGAGATTGAGGCAGGAAGTTGGCAAATTCAAGACGAGCCTAAGAGAGTGAGGATAGCTCAGTTTGTAAAGCGCTTGCCTCGCGAACATGAAGACCTGAGTCTGATCTGCAGTACCCACGTAAGTGCCGGGTATGGTCACGCCAAACCTGTCATCGTGGCGCTGGAGATGGGGAGTCAAGTGGTTGCTTGTTGGCCAGACAGTCTAACCTAACTGGTGAGCTCTAGGTAGATGTCTCAAGGGAGATGAACAGTATTCCTGAGACCAATGCCTGAGGTTGTCCTCTGGCTTCTACATGCACACTCACATGTGCACATGCACCTGTACACATGTAAGCCCTCACACATACACACATACACACACCACACACACACATGTGAAAAATGACTAGCTTGGACTACACAGTAAGTTCAAGACCATCTCAAAAAATCCAAAGGGGGCTGGGGAAATGGCTTAGTGGTTAAGGCGTTTTCCTTCAAAGCTTAAGGACCCCAGTTTGATTCCCCAGGACCCACATGAGCCAGATGCACAAGGGGGCGCATATGTCTGGAGTTTGTTTGCAGTGGCTGGAGGCCCTGGCACACCCATTCTCTCTTTATTTCTGCCTCTTCCTCTCTCTCTCTTCTCTCTCTCAAATAAATGAAATTTTTAAAAAATCCAAAAGGGACAACAGTTCTCAGCTTACAAGAAAATCAAAGTGAAATTGTGTGTTTTTGTTTTTAATCTTGAATGTGCATAGGAAAGCATGAAGTCAAAGGAAAATAAATCTCAGTGACCAGAGAGTTCTGTCTCGCAGTCACCTTTCCAGTGATCAGAGGAGCTGGCCAGAAACTCATTCTACACATCCGCCATTCGAGTCACAGGCACAAGCTCAATGACAAAGACAGGACAGTTTACTGAAAACTGCCTGCTATGAATTTCTAAGAAATTATATTAATTTATTTTAGCTGTTTGATGTGCAGTTCGGTTAACATCAGGTAAATTAAAGTTAAGCTATAAGATAAAGGAACATAAAACCTGATAATCTTTGATTAAATTTTTGCATGGTAAAAATTAGTTCCTAAACAGGGAATCATTATCACTATTAATTTGTGCCCATATTTTTCATTGCCTTCAGGTTATCAAAGAAGATGAGTGAGGACACGTTACTGTACTTATCTAGTAAGGTACAAACAAGGGGAACTGGGTCCCCCCCACAAAAAAAAAGCAGCAGGAAATGTGGCAGTCTTGGAGCAGACCTTTGACCAAGGCTTTTGAGGAATGAAATGGGAAGAGATGGTGAATCCGTTTTGGGCTCCATCTACCTCTTTCTCCCTCATACCCACACCTATCTTGTCTCTTCTCCTTGTATGATTCTGGTGAAGTCTTATTTATGTATTTATCTGTATTTATGTCTGTGAGTGTATATGTGTAGTATGCACATGTATATATGTGCTTGTATATGTACAGGTACATTGTGTGTGCAGGTGCACTTCCACAAGAGGTCATGTGTATGTGGCGGTCAGAGGTCAACATTGGGTATCTTCCTCAGTCACTCACTCACTAGCTTACTTAAAATTTATTTATTTATTTATTTATTTTCAAGCAGAGAAAGAAAGAGAGAGAATGAACCAGGGCTTCTAAACAGCTGCAAACAAACTCCAGAGACATTTGCCACTTCGTGCATCTGGCTTTATGTGGGTACTGAAGAATCAGATCAGGGTTGATAGGCTTTGCAGGCATGTGCCTTAACTGCTGAGCCATCTCTCCAGACCCCCTATCTTACTTTTTTTTTGAGGTAGGGTTTCACTGTAGCTCAGGCTGACCTGAACTTTACTATGTAATCTCAGGGTGGCCTCGAACTCATGGTGATCCTCCTACCTCTGCCTTGGGAGTGCTGGGATTAAAGGCATGTGCCACCACGCCCGACTTATTTTACTTTTTAACATAAGACTCTATCACTGAACCTAGCCCCAGAGGTTTCTCTGCCCTTGTCTACCTGGCTCTGAGATTACAGACCTGTGCCACTCTGCCTGGCTTTTATGTAGATGCAGGGGACCCTTACTGAGCTCCTCATGCATGTGACTCAGACATCTTATCCACCGAGCTCATTTCCCAGCTCTTCCGGTGAAGTTTTGATGGGAATCATCTGTCCAATCACCTGGAGCCATCATGAGGACATCCCTAAACTCACCTCCCACCATACCAACCAGCACTGGATGCTGACTGCCTTACAGAATCTGCATTGTAATTATTTCTTTGTTTTCCCCTAGGATGTCTTACAATTCTAGTCCTTGAGGGCAGGGACCATATCTTACTCACTGTGACTTCCCCATGCTAAAGGATAGTCCTGCAGACAGAACACTCAGAACTACCTACATCTCCCCCAGTCCTTATTACATCACAGCCCCTTTGCTTTTTCATATAGAGTGCCATCTACCAGAATATTTTTCACCTGGTTTTTCACACTAAACAAAAATATTTCACTTTTTGTTAAATCCATCCTTGGCCTCCGTAATTGCTCTCTCCGTATTTCTATGGTGCACAGCCTTGCACTATTACCTTAACATTTCATGTATGTGGCTCTAGGTCCTGAGCAGAAAATCAATTTCATATTTAAGAGTAACTTATTCCACAAAGCTTATTTATATTTTGGGATGAATTATATTTTTAAAAATATTTATTTATTTATTTATTTGAGAGAGAGAGAAAGAGAGAGGCAGTTAGAGAGAGAATGGGCACACCAGGGCCTCCAGCTACTGCAAACAAATTCCAGACACATACACCACCTTGTGTATCATCTGGCTTATGTAGGTACTGGGGAATCGAACCTGGGTCCTTAGGCTTCTCAAGCAAGTGACTTAATGGCTAAGCTATCACTCCAGCCTGCATTATACTTTTTTATAGATAAGTTGATAAGATATGAAGCTGACAGGCAGAAACACTCACAACCATTTGCACTCTTATGAGGATTTGATAAGAATTATCCAGGATTTGATAAGAAGTGATTTCAACATTGCATAGGTTTAAACCATTGCTTAGAAGCCTAAATTTTGCCAATAGAAATAAGACTAATATGAAATTTCAAGACTTCCTTCACATTTAAGTCATAATTTTACCAAGGCTGCCTGTTTCTCTTCGTAACCCAGCACTTATCCTTATCAAATCATGTTTGTAAACATGTAATTTTGCAGCCAGAGAAATGTAATATATATTTTACAAACAGCTCAGTTGCAGATAAATGGAGGGAAAAAAATCACGTGGCAAGGGAAAAAAATCATTTCTGGTACAGTCTAGAGTTCAACTCTCAAGAGTCTATGAAAGCTTTGCAAAGTTACTTAGCAACTAAGATTGTTCCGGAAATACTCATTCCACACCTGTCCCTCATGTCTGGGCCTCCTCTCCCAATCCTGTCCTCTCTCAGCCTCTAGAGTTTTCTTCCCAGACTCAAACATAGCTATGCTATGTCCCATCACCACATGTTTCCCATGGCCAAAGTCCTGGCAACCTATTATTTCTCAACCAAAGTGTAAAGAAATATCTGGGCTTTCAGAATCTTCTGGCATGTGACCCCTTAGGTTTCTAGAATATTCTCCCCGGGCTAACTTCCACTGGCTAACTTGCCATCCTAACTAAACAAACTTGTTCATGATTTTACATCTCTTCAGTGTAAGAAGCTTTTTCTATAAGAAGAGTAAATATTTTAAGCTTTGAAGACCATACAGGTTCAAGACAAACACTGCCGACTCAGTTCCATACGGACCCTATCACAACAACTCGGTGTGGCTCAGTTCCAGTTAAGACTACATGGACCCAGAAATTTGAATTTGATGAATTTTTCACAAAATACATCTTTTTGAACTGATTGTTCAATCACTTAACAATATAAATGCCATTCTTAGCTCCTATACCACTCATAAAAACACAGTGGGTTGGGCTGGAGAGATGGCTTAGCAGTTAAGCACTTGCCTGTGAAGCCTAAAAACCCCAGTTCGAGGCTCGATTCCCCAGGACCCACGTTAGCCATATGCACAAGGGGGCGCACGCATCTGGAGTTCGTTTGCAGTGGCTGGAAGCCCTGGCGCGCCCATTCTCTCTCCCTCTCTCTCTCTCCTCTCTCTCTCTCTCTCCCTCTTTCTCCCTCTGTCTGTCACTCTCAAATAAATAAATAAAAATAAACCAAAAAAATTAAAAACAAACACAGTGGGTCAATAAATAAATAAAAATAAACCAAAAAATTAAAAAAAAAACCACAGTGGGTCAAATACTCTGTTCTACGACTTTGTGCATGTTCCCTCTCTCTGTCTTTTTCTTGTCTATCTGTGTATGTGTGTCTGTCTAACTCTATCTATCTATCTGTCTGTCTATCTATCTATCTATCTATCTATCTATCTATCTTCTGTGTGTGTGCTTGTGCCAGGATCTCTTGCCACTGCAAATGAATGCCGGATGCATATGCCACGTTGTATCTAGCTTTAGATAGGTGCTGGGGAATTGAACCCGGGCTGGCAGATTTGCAAGCAAATGCCTTTAACTGCTGAGCCATCTCCCTCGCCCCTTGTGCTGTCTTTCTTCTTATCTCTGAATTCCTTTTCATTTTCCAATATCCAACTTAAATACTATGTTCCCTGGGGCATGGACATTTCCCTCTCAGAGGCGATCCGAAGGGTCTTCATTATGACGACCCTGAACCTTTTGGGTAGGTACTGGATGCAGCCAGCCTTGGCTGATAATTCTTATGCTCTACAGATCTTGACCACCCAGAAGCCTGTGCTGAATACAACTAGGCATGCGTATTACATCCCCTCCCTGAGCCACGTTACGCAATGCCAAGCACAGAGTTTGCTTTCAGTAAACGTGTATTTAATAATGAAGATCTACTCCTTGCGTCTTTCTAAGACCCACCAAGAGTACTGACAGTGAGGGGCTGGAGGGGTTGCTCAGTGGTTAAGGTGCTTGCCTGTGAAGCATAATGACCCAGGTTCTATTCCCCAGTACCCACATAAAGCTAGATGCACAAACTGACTCATGCATCTGGAGTTCCTTTGCAGTGGCTGGAGGCCCTGGGGCACCTAATCTCTCCGTCTCTCTTCTCTCTCTCCCAGTTTGCAAATAAATAAATAAAAATAATTTTATGGTGCATGCTTCTAATCCCAGCACACGGGAAGCAGAGGTAGGAGGATCGCCGTAAATTCAAGGCCACCCTGAGAATACACAGTGAATTCCAGGTCAGCCTGGGCTAGAGCAAAACCCTATTTCAGAAAACCAAAAAATTAAATTAAATTAAATTAAAATTAAAATAATAATTTTAAAAGACTTTAAAGAGTACTGATAATGAAATGAAGCCAGAAAGCTAAAATCATGAAAGTTGGGGTGAAAAGACCACATCAACACAAACCATCATCAAATGGGGGCTCAGGGCTTCCTGGCAGGCAGGGCAAAATGGGCAGTCTGATAGTTGCCCAGACATAGCTATCAGACAGGAGGAACTAGACCATACCTTTCACATCAAAAGAGACAAGCTTTCCCTGCACCAGTTCCCCATGCCTTGCATTTAAAAAAATATTTTATTTACTTCTTTACTTGCAAGGAGAAATAGAAAGAAAATGGACATGCCAGGGTCTCCAGCCACTGCAAATGAACTCCAGATGCATGCACCATTTTGTGCAGCTGGCTTTACATGGGTACTGGGGAACTGAACCTGGCCCATTAGGCTTTGCAAGCAAGCACCTTAACCCCCAAACACACACACACACACATACACACACTCACACACACACACACACACACACACACTCACACACACTCACACACACACACACTTTAAAAGTAGCTGTCCACATAAAAACCCACACGGGATCTTTGGTGGCAGACAGGACACTGTTCGTTCTTAGACAAAGCAAGCTGCTTCTCTCTATCTTCCCCGGCTGGCTGTGTCCGGCACCCTACTGTGATTCTGACATCCTCACAGTGGCAGAGGGTTGATAAGCATGCTACTGTGGCTCTGTAATTCTCACTTCCTAGTAAGCTTAGCAGGCTGCTCGGGTAACTGGGTCCTAGTTGCCCTGGGGCTAAAGGTGATGCATATACATCATCCATCAGATAGATATACATTAACTAAGACTATAAACCACCCCTACTCGGAAAGCGACTGCCCCCAGAAGGGCCAAGTATGCCCAGCTTCCCCAACTTCACCTCTTCTGCATTCCCTAGAACCTCTGTAGTCCCCAAGAAGCAACAAAACAACCGTCCTTGCTCTTCCCAGATTTCTCTCCTTTCTCTTAGGATCCTGCCATTCACTCTCTGTTTGGCATTAAGTAAATCTGTGGCCTCGAGGAACATTCCAACTCAGTGTCCTTTCTTGAATCCAACCTTACACTGTCTTCCAGGGCGGTTGGTGTTGCGAAAATAATGTGATTTTCATATGTTTGTCACTCAGAACAACTTGGCAAGTGTCTTGACATTTCTATGAGGAAAAAGATGTACCTGTGAGGATTGTAACTTGAATCAGAACCAGAGCAAGGAGTATATGTGAGGCAAAAGGGCACACCCTTCAGCCTGTCTCTCCATGGGTGTTTGCTAGGGCCAGAGGCCATGTTGGATGGGGAGAAATCTGGACAAGATAACCAACAGAGCTGGAATCTGTTTTTTTTTTTTTTTAATCTTTTATATCATGGAGGAAAATTGTTATTTTTCAAAATATTTTATTTATTTATTTGAGAGAGAGAGAGAGAGAGAGAGAGGTGTGTGAGTATGGGCGTACCAGAGCCTCTTGACACTGTTAACCAGCTCTAGACACACGCACCACTCTGAGAGTCTGGCTATACACGGTGCTGGGGAATCAAACCCAGGCCAGGCCAGCAGGCTTTGCAAAAAAGCATCTTTGAGCAATCCCCCAGCCCCAGGGCTGGCATCTGAATGAGACACACCTGGTGTTCTCTACAGAACACACCTGGCTTCTCAGCAGAGCCTGCTCACCATTGCCATTGTGTTCCTCAAGCTCTGGATCAAGAGTCCAAAGACACCTCCCCCCAGCCCCTGCTCCAAAGAACTTAGAGGGACTCAATGTTCAGCGTGAGTGCAGGCAGTGCCCCGTCCTAGTATCAGGGAAACTTCCATAAGGTTTCCTTCCGTGGCTGACCTGAAGTCAAGATTCCCAGTGGCATCCCAGGGTGAGTCAACTGTGAGGTGTGGCTCAGGGTGAAAGGACAAGGGACATGGTGTACAGTTATGCATCAGCAGCCAAACGGAAGGACACCGTCCTCACCCTGTGTGCGGCATTCTCCAGTCCAGTGCCAGCCAATGGCACAAACACCCTCTGGTCACTCCTGATAGATGCTGTCAATGCTATTGCCCTGGCAGAAATGAGGGTTCTAGTTCCTGCTTATTTTAAATAACTTGCATCTGGGCCGGAGCGATGGATCGGCAGTTGAGGAGCTTGCGTACAAAGCCTAAGGACCCAGGTTTGATGCCCCGGTACCCATGTAAAGCCAGATGCATAAAGTGGCACATGCATCTGGAGTTCATTTGCAGAGTGGCTAGAGGCCCTGGCATGCCTGTTCTCTATCTACCTCTTTCTCTCAAATAAATAAAAAAAGATATTTAAAAAGAAGAAATGCAGTTAAGGCATTTGCCTGCAAAGCCAAAGGACCAGGCTTGATCCCCCAGGACCCACATAAGCCAGATGCACAAGCTGGCACATGTGTCTGGAGTTTGTCTGCAGTGGTTGGAGGCCCTGGTGCACCCATTCTCTCTACCTGCCTCTTCCTCTCTCTTTCTCTCTCTCTCTCTCTCTCATAAATAAATAAATAAAATATTTAAAAATGAATAAATAATCTGCATCTACTTTATCTAATACTGGCTCTTTATAGGAATCAAGAATGTGGAGGTGAAGTCTTGTCCAGCCTGGTAGGGAAGAAAAAGATACTAGTTTATAGCACAAAATCTGGAATCAGGAAGACCTGCATTCAAAACCACATGCTTGCTCATTATGTCACCTTGAGTTACATGATCCAATCTATGACTTAGTTCTTCATCTACAGAGCAGAATGATTGTGACTTCACAAACTGGCTAAAGGATTAATAGACCAGAAAATATCACCTGCTCCTAAACTACCTGCAACCCTGTCATAGCATCTGTAACAAAGCAGGCACTAACTACATATTTGCTGATTAACTGGCTACTTCCTTGAGATTAAATTGATGGCCATTTCTTTGCTGGTCCTGGTGCTGTTCAGACAGGCTGCAGTTGGCTTCACAAAGGGCATGATTTGTTGATAAACAGTTAAAGCTTGTCATTTGTAAACAGCGCCTTGGGAGTGAGGGGACAGGAGGGAAGGAATGGAATGTGACGAGAGACAGCTTCCTAAACATAACTCAGGGCTCACAACTCCAGCTAGAGGCTACTTGGCGAAGCTAAGGAGTAGCTGGCCCAGTACCTACAGCATTCAAAATGCATAGGTGCTTTTGTCATGATCGTGCTGCCCTTTGCCCTTGAGATCTGGTCTGGTATAGGAGCCTTGTTTATATAGAAATGCAGAGTTTACCATAGTAAGGACAAGCTGGGATTTACGTATGACCCATTATCTTGGTATGTATGGACCTGAGGATGGGTCAGTGAGTCTCGGGTGGGTATTGACTTTTAGTATGTGAGACATTAAAACAATGGCCACAGTTGGTTGTGTAGGTTGTACACTGTACAAGACTCAGAGCAGATAGTCTCATGGACCAGAACTGGAAATTTATAGTACAGCAGTCCCACAGAATAGCACTCAACTCCAGAGAATCTGGAACCTACTAGATCCTTACTGACTACACTACCCCCACAACAGAGTCTCTCAATGACAGCATTGATAGACATGAACTGTACATCAAGTCAGTGTGTGACCTAGAACGTTTGTGTTTTGTCTGGAGAGTTCTGAACCTACCATGCTAAAGTGGGTCAAATAAAATAGAATACATTTTATTTTAAATAAAATATGTATTAAAAAAAAAAAAGCAGGACTCCTAGAGTACCACAAGCGAACAGGGACAGGAGAAGCTACATGAGTATAACATGATTAACCAATCAAACTCCTTCTAGTCGTGGCATGTCATAGGATCTAGAAGATGAATCTACATTGAGAATCATTTCCTTTGGCATCCCCGAGGGTGATGGTCTCCAACTTTTGCTGATGATAGGGGAGCAAGAGCTTACGGGTCTTCAATCACAGCTGCTGCAAATGAATACCAGTGGTTCCCAGGCAAGCCACTCTGTGGACACAAGGTACCAGCCTAAAAATTGTTCCCGCTCTGGGTATCCTCCAGGAAGCAGGCAACTTTGGTGATTATTGCCAGGGGACAGTGGTAGAGAACTTCAACAATGCGGGGAAATAGGACACAAAATAGCATGCCGCAGATAATGAATCAGTCTCTTTTGCACGTATGTGTAAGTGGTGTGCTTGTGTGGGTGCAAGTATGTGTGTTCACATATGTGCTGGTACACGTGCACATATGTGTGCATATACATGTGGAGGCCATCGAGTGTCATCCTCAGTAACTCCATCCTCTTTGTTTGACACAGGGTCTCTCACTGGCTTGGACCTCAGCAATGAGGCTTGACTTGCTGGGCAGAGAGCACCAGAGATCCACCTGTCCCTATCTCCCCAGTACTGTGATTTCAGGCTTGTGCCACCACGCCTGGCTTTTTTAAAAAATTCATTTTTGTAAAACAATATGAATAGTGGAACTGGAGAGATTGCTCAGTGGTTAAGGTACTTGTCTGCGCAGCCTAAGGACCCGTGCTCGACTCTCTAGATCCCACATAAGCCGGACGCATAAAATGACACAAGTATACAAGGATAATCAAAGCTTTTTAAGGGGGCGTGGTCAAGAGGGCCCATGTCTCTATTGACTGCATCCCTGGAAACATAACTAACTGAGCTTCAGAAATGATCATTTCCCATCACTGGGTCCTTGCAGTTCGCTGAGGTCCTTGGGGAATGCTCCTGGTCCCTCTTCTTCCATGTCAGCATCTGGCAGTTTCTGCAGCTTTTAGAAGATACTCGTGAAGATGTCATTTTTAATGGCATAGCATCAGTTCAAGTGTGTACATGCTGTGTCTAGTTAAAGCTGGTCTTTCTTTCTCCTTTCCTTCCTTCCTTCCTTTCTTCCTTCCCTCCTTCCTCTATCTCTCTTTGTCTTTCATTCTTTCTCTAGTTTTGCAGCATCAAAAGCAAAGAACACAGTCCTTTTGTGAGATTGGCTCAAATTGAATCTCTTATCTGAGATCTTTGGTATTAGATGGGCTGCAGACTGAGAATCTTGCAGGCTGTCAGGGGACATACACTGTGTCTGTGGAACAGATGCTCATGAGAGGTCCAGGAGGGCACCCCTGTGATTGAGCACGCTGGCATTTCTGCAGCCAGCTCCCTGGACGGTCTCAGCAGTGGATAATGAAAGTCTGACTATAAGTAGCCTCACTTCAGTTCAGGTCAGACTTTGTTGCCAAAGGACTCTGTGAACCTCATAAAAAGAAATGGTTTAGTTTTCAGGGTGATTTTGCATCTCAGGATTGGAGATGGAGGATTCATCTCCCCCAGGTGTACAGACACGTGATGGCAAAGCTGTCGATCAGCAGTTCTCACAGTGTGGTCCCCAGAACACTGGAGTCAACATCGCCAGAAAGCATACTGTATAGGTACAGATTCTCTGATCCCATTCAAGACTGAATCAGGAACTCTGCAAGTAGGGCATGAAAATTGGGGTTCACAAGCCCTACACGGGCCGTTGAAACCCACCGCAGGTTGAGGAGCAGACATAAACCCTGGCCTGAGAGGAAAGATACCAGAGTCCTAGGTAACTATGAGGTATTTTCAATAATTTAATTTTATTTTTTAAAATATTTATTTATTTATTTATTCATTCATTCATTTATTTATTTATTTGAGAAAGAAAGAGACGCAGATAGAGAATGAGTACACCAGTGGCCCCAGCCACTGCAAACAAACTCGAGATGAAGGCGCAACCTTTTGCATGTGGTTTCTGGGGAATCAAACCTGGGTCCTTTGGCTTTGCAGGCAAGTGCCTCTCCAGCCCAGTAATATGATTTTCACTGAGCGAAATGAGGATTTATTATCCCTTCCCTTTAGACCTAGCAGGACTGTTAGGTAGGGGTGGCACCACAATGTGTGTAAAAAGCCTTACAAATGATAATATATATGTATTCATGCATATATATTAGCTATTTTACATAAGACTATTATCATTATCAAATGGAGCAAAATGTAATTCGATGATCAATTGCTATATGGTAAGAGAAAGTATGTTGAAAATGTTAAACAAGGACAGGAGAGATGGCTGTCAGTGAAGTGCTTGTGGAACCCATGCCAACCATAAGCTAGGCATGGTGGTGGGTGCTTGACATCTCAGTGCTGGAAACAGACACAGGATGATCCCTGGTGCTCACTGGCCAGGCTGTCTAGTCTAACTGGTGAGCTCCAAGCCAGTAAGAGACTCAAGTTCACAGTTTCACGAAAGGTTGACAGTACCTGAGAAACAACACCCATAACTTCTGGCCTCCATACATGCATGCACATGAGCACGCATACACAAACGCATACACACACATCTCCACACACATCAGCATACATGTTCCCATGCACATATGTCTGCAAACATATACACATATGAGAAAAAGTATGTGTTGCTTTTTTTGCCTGAAAAAAAATGATGTAAGAGGGCTGGAATGGTTAATGCACTTGTCTGAAAAGCCTAAGGACCCGTGTTCTACTCTCTAGATCCCACATAAGCCAGATGGACAAAGGTGAGGCAAGTGCAAGGTTGCACTTGCCCACTAGGTGGTGCCAGCATCTGGAGTTTGGTTCAGTGGCTGAGGCCCTGGTGCACCAATTTTCTCTCTCTCTCTCTCTCAAAAGAAAAGAAGAAAAAGTGCTGTAATAAAAATACCCCATAATATTTTCAATCTCAGGCTTCCTATTTCTGGGAAACCCAGAAATAATTTCAGTACTCTCACATTAAAACATGACAATGAGCAAACAAGATTGACACATCCAGTTCAGGCCATATGTGAGCGTATTTTTTTTAGTCTCTACTCCATCTCGTTCCAGATAAGATTAAGACAAGGCTAAAAAGCAAATGACATGCTGCAGTGTTTGGTTTCTGCACCATGAGCAGCAGAAAGAACAATCCAGAGAGGCAGATAATGACAGTGGGGAAATCCTGAAATGGAGAGTCAGGAAACCTGAGTTCTAATTCTGGTCCTGTCTGTAATCTTGGGCAAGGCACATCAGCCTTCTGGGACCTCAGAATCCAGCTCAAAGCACTGTTGTCTTGGCTCAGTTCTTTTTTTCTTTTTATTGACAATCTCCATATATAAAGATAACATACTGTGATCATAATCCCTTCCCAACCTTTTTCCCCCCTCCTAAATCCTCCCTCCACTGAATCTCTTCTTCTTTCCAACTGGACGCTCTTCTATTTTGAACTCATCAATTTTTTCTTCCTATCACCCGGATCTTGTGTAGGTAGCAACAGCCACTGTGAGTTCATGAATACCACGGACACTTTGTGACTGGAAGACAATATTGCAAAGCATCATCCCTCCCCTTCTTTTGGTTATTATATTCTTTCCATCACCTCTTCTGCAATAGTGATCCCTGCTTGCTCTCTTCTTCTAGCCACTCATTATTTTTCCAGCTTTTGGCCCTGGATTCTACTGCAGGCACTTGTGACACCTGGTTGTGGTGACACTGAATATGAGATAAAGCTCTTTTCCTTCTGCAGACCCAGGCGCAGGACAGAAATGCAAGCTGAATTATGTCTGGTTCCCCCAAGCAAAGGGTTACATTCACATATTCCTAGACTGAGTTATATGTTGTATGCTATATTATTCCTATTATTTTTAAACAAGCTTCCCTAGGGAAAATTCAGCCCATTAAGGAATCCTGTCTTGGCTACAATCCAAGGACTAGATTCCAACTGAGGTCACTGTGTCTTGTTTCTCTCTGCTCACCTTGGGAGGCAAGTGACAGCATGGGGCTGGTCCAGTCATGCTCTTCTTGGCACTTTATATCTTATCTTCCCAAGTTCAGTCTTCCAAGGCCTCCTCGCTGGAGCAACTGGCCACAGGTAACTGCCCCCAAGTGACCCTGGTTTGCATTCACCAGGTCTGTGGTTTCCATCAAATCCACAGACCACAGCTCTTAGAGACACAGTCTAAGTACAAACTGTTGGTTGAGAAGTAAAAACTGGTGCACATGCAACAAAGATGGACTCCCTTCATGATTTCCAAGTTTTATGGAACCCAGGGAGGTGGTTATAAGGATAGGCAGGCTTGGGTATCAGATTGCCTGGGGATTAGAAACCCATGGCTATTTAAAACCATTTATAACCATGGATATTTTATTTAGCTTCTGTATTCTAGAATTTGTATATCTGTTTGAGATAGCTAACACCTATTTTCTCTTCAAGCCATTGAGGATATTAGATGCTTTTCTTCATTAAGTACTTGTTGCAGAAAATACCCCACCAAGAGAAGCTTTTGGGAGGAATGGGTTTATTTTAGCTTACAGGCTCGAGGGAAGCTCCATGATGGCTGGGAAAATGTGGCATGAGCTGAGGGTGGACATCACCTCCTGGCCAACATCAGGTGGACAGCAGCGACAGGAAAATGCGCCAAACACTGGCAAGGGGAAGCTGGTTATAACACCCATAAGCCCGCCCCCAACAACACACACCCTCCAGGAGGCTCTACTTCCCAAATTGCCACCAGCTGGGGACCTAGCATTCAGCACACATAAGTATATGAGGGACACCTGAACCAAACCACCACAGTACTGTTGCAGTTGCTTTTTCATTGCTGGGACAAACACCCTACCAGAAGCAGCTTATGGGAGGAAAGGGTTTATTTCAGGCTTACAGATCCCAGGGGAAGTTACATCATGGTGGAAGAAGCTGGCTTGCTCCAACATCCACAGCAGAGAAACAGAGAGAAACCAACAGCAGCAAGTACCAACAACCAGGGCTCAAAACTGGCTCTGGACACCAGGGACACCCCCTCCAGCAGGCTGTTGGAGACTTAAGTGGGAAACTTAACCTTACTCAAAAATCTCTGAGGCTATGAGGGGTCATACATTCACATTCAAACCACCACAAGTATTGAGAACGCTATCACTATGTAGGAAAAGCCCCCAATTGATTGTGTGTTGCGGTACATGCTATTATCCAAGCACTTTGGAAATAGAGTCTGGGGAAGAGTATTGAGCTGAGTTTGAGGCCAACATGGGCTACGGAGAGAGATCCTATGTCAACCTCCCCACACCCCATAAAAAGAACTTCCAACTGGTTATGGTGGTTCACCTCTATAATCCTAGCACTCCACAGGGCCAACCTGAAGCTACAGGATAAGTTCCTGGTCAGCCTGAGCTAGAGTGAGACCCTGTATCAGAAAACCAAACAACAAAATCTACAATGAAAACTACATTCAGCCAAGGTCCAGTCTCTCCTCAGGAGGTCATACTGGGACATAATTATTCTTCCTTAGTAATAATGAAACTTACAATTCCCAAGAAAATGAAGACAATTCAGTTTGTATTCCCTTGAACGCATATATATCATGGCCCACATGAAAACCCAGCAAAAAGAAATTCAGGTAAATTTGGGAAAAAAAAAAACTGCATATCTATTATGGCTCCATTAATAAGAGTGCTCTGGTCAGGGCTTCTAAAACTTTTTCCACTGGTGAGCCCTTTTCACACAAGAAATTTCTGGGTACACAGATATATAAAACAGGTAAACGGGGCTGGAGAGATGGCTTAGCGATTAAGGCATTGCCTGAGAATCCCAAGGACCCATGTTCAATTCTCCAGATCCCACATTAGCCAGACAACAAAGGTGAGGCAAGAACAAGGTTGCACATGCCCACTAGGTGGCGCAGGCATCTGGAGTTCGATTGCAGTGGCCATGGCGCACCAATTCTCTCTCTCTCTCTCTCTCTCTCTCTCTCTCACTCGCTTTCTCTAAGAACAAAAGGTATATGTTAAGTACAAAACCATTAGCTAACTCATTTAATTCTTTGGCATACATATAACTTTACTGTTTACTAAAATGAAAGCAAATTTGCATACTAATGAAGGTGATTGTGTATCCAATCCAATCCAAAGGATTAATGATGTTGAGGAATGATAGGAAAATAAAGGACATCTGTTTCCTGTGATTGGCCATCATCTGTTTCCGTAACAGCAGAAAACTACGCAGGTACCATGGTAAAAAACACTGCGATTCATAGCATACCCTGAAGTAACTCGCTCAGATCCGATGTGGACAAGATACCATTCTCACAGTGTTCACTGTTCTCTTTAGACTATGAATTAAAGACTCAGGACTGAATCTTTTCAGATAGAAAACCAAAATGTCTCATATAACTATAGATGGATTCTCTCTGTGTGACCAACCAAGAGCTGCCAAGGTGCTGGGGGTGGAGGAAGTGTGGGATGGGTAGTAGAATGGGATCAGAATCAACACCAGCCAAGGCCAAATGACCAATTACAGAAAGGAGGATTGTAACTGCCACAAGTATTCCTGCTCCATTTATGTTGAGAGTATGTCTGTGCATATATATACACGCATATCCAGAAGGCACTTGTATTTTCTCTCTCCTAGCTTTACCACGCAATATAATATCAAGTGGGAAATTATCAGTGGTTCTGTGTGGATGAATCTATATTATCATATTTAAGTTACTGGAAACTAAAGACTGACCATTTCTCAGGGAACTTTGCCATGGATTTGGTGGGGAACGAGTAGCTGGGTTCCCAGTTGTGTGTGGGGTAGTTACAGTATCGGGAAGAATTGTGACCTTGCTATCTACTTGGAAATTAAACATGACACAAGGAGATGTGCCTGGGTGTCACAATGATGAAGGGTAGACTTGTGGAAGTTAATCTCCTTTGTCAACTTGATTGAGTCAGGAATTAGGCCAGAGACACCCTTCTTGGGCAGGTCTCCGAGGAGGCACTTGCAGGAGGGATTAACTGAAGGAGAATGGACTCCTCCCCAGCCCACATACCCTTCTGGTGGCAGCCCATACATGAACAGGTGCCCAGAGAAAGCAACCCTCTCTCCTTCCTGCCTTCACCCCTCCCTGGCAAGTGCATCTACTCTGTTGCTGACATCTAGACCCAGCTTCTGCCTTCTGGCAGGAACTGAAGACCAACAGCTTTCCACACATCCCCCCAGGCCTTCAGCACCAGACTAGGAGGTGCTGAGGCATCCAGTCTCATGAACGGAGCAACTACTGGGTTGGACTATCCAGCGGTATCATTGGATCCAATCTAATAAATCCACTTTGTAATATATATTAATTCTATCAGTTCTGTTCCTCTAGAGAACCTTGATTAATATACTGTGGAATGAGATTTGGGACTTTTCAATCTCATATTATTTTTATATAAATGCATTTCTACTGTATTGACCTGTTATCATTAAAAATTAATTAAACAGGGCTGGAGGGATGGCTTAGAGGTTAAGGTGTTTGCCTGCAAAGCCAAAGGACTCAGGTTCGATTCCCCAGAACCCACGTTAGCTAGATGCACAAGGAGGTACACATGTCTGGAGTTCGTTTGCAGTGACTGGAGGCCCTGGCATGCCCATTCTCTCTCTCTCTCTCTCTCTCCCTCCCTCTCCCTCTTTCTCTGTCAAATAAATAAATAAAAGATTTAAAAAATTAAACAGAAATCTGTGCTTGTTATTAATCTTCACTGTGCTATGGAAGTTCCACTGAGACCCATCACCCTACTGTCTGCAGGGTTGTGGACTGGAGGGGAATGTCATAGCTGAGTGGTGGGGATAACTTCACAGACAACTAACAAGTGGGAACATCAGAGTAACGTGATTTGCTGCAGCAGAGAGAATCATTTTTGGAAGTATACTGGGAAGTTCCTTTGATTTCTATTTCCCAATACACAACAGAGAAAATAGCTCCTACAAGTGACTGTTTGAAAAAATGAACATCCAGGGCCCAGCAGAGAAGTTGGGGATCAAAGCTGCTAAACGAGTGGTAGGAGGGCAGCCTGGGCAGCTGCAAAGCCCTCCACTGCGGGAATCCGAGCTTCCGGGTCAGAGAGTGGTTCTGTGTTCTGTGCGTCACACAGCCTGGCTCCTACTGACAGGAGACAGAAACTGGCTAGGCAGTCAGGGTAACAGACCCCCAAAAATGAATGGTTGTTTTATTCCTTGACTAAAAGCAGAAAATGTCAATAAGCTTGCAGAAACCTGGATGTTATACCCTCCAGGAAAGATTTCAAGATTACGCTTGCTCCCTTCCTAGCAGACAGAAACTCTGATCCTTACCTAAGATTACTGGACATGCTATAAAATCTGATCTTTGTCCATAGCAACCTGCCGACATGGGCTTCGTCACGTAGCCACTTCTCAATAAAAAAAATATATATATATATCTGAGTCATGAGGTGGGCTTCTCAAACCCCCTCTTGTCTCTCTGGGCAAGAGCTCTGCCCTTTTCCCTCATGGCGCTTCTCAACTGCCCCCCACCCCAGCAGCCTCCCTGGGGGCAAAGCTTCACCTTGTCTCCTCCTCTTGTGTTCTAGGCTTAAGCCCCCTTTTCTCCATCCTCCTAAAGCTTTAAGCTCTAATCAAACCTTTCTGAACCTTATCCTCTTGTCAGTGGATTTCATTATTCCAATTCATAGGACAAGGATCTGGGAACACCCCCAAATCATCGGTGCATCAGTGTACAAGGAATCCAAAATTCCCGTATCCCTATCCCAGCTCGGCTTTCTTATCTCTGGGATTGCAAGTCCACACTACCCTCCGCCTCACTTTCTTCCCTGTGAAATGAGAATATTCAGAGTATCTACACTCTGGTGTGGCCGTTACCAAGACCAACTGAGATTCGCGATGCACCCTACACACAATGAGCTCTGGATGAGAGGGCTGAGGTACCTGGAGTGATGTGCTTGCCCACAGCATTCTGGGATGAGGTATGTCAGAAGCCATGAGTCCCCAGGCTGTGAGTAGCACAGCACTTTGCCAGTGGACAGTCTACCCTATGCTCCCAGGGTCTACACACTTCAAATGTGAGAGCAGCAGAGCCATGGACCAGGCTCTGGTTCAAGTTTCAAGTTCACTGCGGCCTGGAGGTTGTTGGAGGTGGAGGGTTTATAGCTACTGATACTACCAACAACAAAGGTCTTGATCAGCAGTTAGCCTGCAGAACTGAGGCACACTGACAGATAACAGTGGAGAAATTGCGTGTGTTGTGTTTACCAACAACACAAAGGTGGAAGGAAGAGAGGCGCTTTCACAATGAGACGCATTACAGATGCCCAGAAATGACTCCTTGAATGAACCTGACATAAACAAAGACTGTACAAGCTTCCAACAGAGTAAATGACAGGCCAGTGTCAAAATGAAGTGTGGAGAGGATTAAATGCCAAGTTTGGCCAAATGGTGGAGATTTATTTCTGACAGAAATAAATGCAATGAAGACCTATGCTGTATAACCAACTACAGGTTTCATATGCAGCCATGTAGTGTGCCAATCAAAAAAAAGGTAGACAGAAGCTATGTCATTAGATCACTAGGGTTGGCCATGGCAAGCTTCCTGATGGGCTGTCTTTACATTTAGGAAGTTGAGTGACGAGGGGAATCACTAGGGATACCTGAGAAGCAATCAAAGCAGAAGCAACATGAGGACGAGTTCATTCTCGGTCTGCAAAATGAGCAGGTATTGCCTAGGGACATGGGCAGTGTCTTCAACTACTGAAGTGCGTATAGAGCACTGTCCGCCATGCAGGTAACTTTGCCTCATTGGGGTGAGAAGTACTTATTGTAGGACTGTTGTTTAAAATGTGCTCATTTACTCGTGCTAGAAATCCCACTGGGCCACCTGGGCTGGGCCAGGTACTGGCCTAGATGCTGGGGCTAAAGCCACTGACCTCAACAAACTGGCTCTTACTGGGCACAAAGGAGATAGTAACAAGTCAGCAAAGGAAATCGTTTCTGATAGTGAAAGGATGGTTCGAACTACATGCCATGTTTGCCGGAAAACCTAGCATGACATACGATGCCTTGCTTCTCCAACAAAGATTATAATTCTCCCACCTCAGGGCTAGAGATAGAACCCAGGGCCTTGAATATGCCCAACAAGTGCTGTACCATTGTCATCTCCAGTGACCTGCCTCCTTTCTTTACTAGGTAATGCATCATAGCCAAAGGCCATGGAAACTTGTGTCTCAAGTCCTAATCCTTCAAAAGTTTAAGCCACATGAGAGATAACCAAGTGACATGTGAGAGCTGAGCTGCCAGTCAGCTCCATAGCTCATTCTTTGTGACAACGACCCTTAGTTCAAAGGAACACACTGTCGTAACAAGACCTAAAGCTTTCGTTGCTTATAAGGAAGTGAGATTATATCATCACTAACAGAGGTCAGATTTAAGTCCTGGAAAGGCACTGGGCATCCTGGAATTAATGAACTCTAATTCTTTAGCCATAAGAATTCTGGATAAAATAGCATCTACTTACAGAAACCATGGCTGAGAGAGATCATCTAATTTGGCATTTGGGTAAGCTAAGATGTGTATGGGTGAAGGTGGAAGTGCTTGCTTTATTTTTTCTATTTGTTTGTTTCAAAAAATGGCTCTTATAGTATATTCTAGCCTGGTCTGAAACTCATGATAGTCCTCCTGCCTTAGGCTCCTGAATGCTGGAGTTACACACATGCCTGGATTCGAATCGCTTTACATTACTCTCTATGCCGGGTCCACATTGAGGACTTCATAGTTTCAAATATGGCCAGACATGCTAGAAGAATAAAAGGACAGAGGGCTGTAATTACTGAACACAGCAGTAGGGGGTGAAATAGTCCAAAAAGACAAGACATTCAGGGTTACATTGTTGATTTCTCCCTCTACACATGGGTTATGTTGAAGGGACTCTTCCATGTTTCATAGTAGAAGTTCTTTACTGAGGAAATACTGTCATAATTTTTACATGCACCTCGTTTTCACTGCATTTTAAATAGTCCATTTAAAAATTGAATCATGTGGGGTCTGTGGGCTACTGCAAGTAAGGCCATTTGCTTTAATCTTTTGCAAGATGGAAGCCATGGGGGTTTTGAGCAAAGGAGGGGCAAGATCTGTCCTATGTTTTATAACTATTTTTTGAGGTGCTGATGAGGGTCAAACCCAGGGCCTTGTGCATGTTAGACAAGCATTCTACTACTGAGCCCATGCCTGCCAGGACCCTTCTATTGATCACGCTCACTTCTGGTAGTGGATCAAGGTCATAGATGATTGTAATAATTTGGCTGAGAGATGAAGGCAGTTGGGCCCAATTAAGGAAGGGACCATAGAGACAGTGAGGGATAGTAGGGATCATTTCTTGAAAAAAAAAAAAAAAAAAGCAATGAATCCTATGGAATTGTTCCAAGAATTTTTGACTGAAAAATTAGAAGGAAAAGTTGTTAATCTTTTAGATGGGGGAAGATATGAGAGAAATAACTTTCCAAGATCATGAATGTGACTTTTGACATGCAAAGTGTGATGTTCCCTGACATCTAATATGCAAGCTCAGATCCAAGTTGGAGCCGAGGGGAGTAATCCAGGCCAGAGACATTAGGGAGTCACCACCTCATCTGCCGTAAAGACCTGAGATGGCAGCTGGAAAGATGGCTTAGTGGTTAAGGTGCTTGCCTGCGAAGCCTAAGGACCCATGTTCTGCTCTTCAGATCCCACATTAGCCAGATGCACAAAAGCGCAAGATGGCACATGTCCACTAGTTGGCGCAAGCATCTGGAGTTCGATTGCAGTGCCTGAGGCTCTGGCACACCAATTCTCTATTTCTCCTCTCTCTGTCTCTCTGTCTCTGTCTCACTCTCTCTAAAATAAATGAATAAATGAATAAATAAATAAATAAATAAAATACCTGATATGGGATGGGGTCAGAGAAGATAGGGAGGGAAGGACTAAAGCTGAGTCCTGTGCACTCCAACTTGAGCTTGGTGAATGGAATAATCAGCAAAGGAGCCAAGACCCCCAACATCCAGGACAGGATGATGAGAGCCATGATGGAAGCTGATCTCTTAAATATTCAAAACCAATTTGCAAATCAAACCAATTTACTTCCAGCCTTTCAAAATAAAATAATGTGTGTGTTGTTAATTGTACATTTCAAATCAACATCTTAAGGCTGGTTTACCAGACATTCTAACATGTCTGACTGTTTCAAATGACTTCAGAGACAGCCACAAATAAAGCCAATGATTGTGGCATGTATTTGTAGGTTTACTTAGCACCAAAGCATTAAAACTGAGAATTGGGCTGGAGATATGGCTCAGCATTTAACGTGTTTGCCTGCAAAGCATAACAACATGGGTTTGGTTCCTCAATACCCACATAAAACTAGGTGCACAAAGTGGCACATGCATCATGGAGTTTGTTTACAGAGGCTAGAGGCCCTAGTGTACACACACAGTCTCTCTCTTTGCAAATAAATAAATAAAACTTTTTTAAAAACTATTGGAATTAGCTTAATTTAGCATCTCTCTTCTTGTTATATTGTTGTTTTCTTTAACATCTTCTGTGGGTCTGTGTAGTTTTCTCTTCCAAATTAAAACATTTCTTCCTGGAAGGACAGACTCATAAGATTCAGGGAATTAAAAAAAAAAAAAAAACCTACAAGACTTGGGGCTGGAGAGTCAGATCCACAGGTAAAAGCACTTGCTTGCAAAACCTGATGGCCTGGGTTCAATTCCCCAGAACCCATGTAAAGCCAAATGCACAAAGTAGTGCATATATATCTGGAGTTCTTTTACAGTGGCAAAAGGCCCTGGTGTTTTTTCTCTTTCTCTTTGTAAATAAATGATAAAAAATATAAAAATAAAATTAAAAAAACTCACAAGACTCAGGAAGCTAGTGAAATTTAAGAGGCTCTTGAAGGTCTGAAATTTACAAAACTCATAAGAATTCTTGGTCAACTTTATACAGGCAGTGAACTGTTGTTGGGGAAGAGATTCCTACCAGTACCATAACCATTCAGCCACTCTTTTAAGTAACCCCAATAAACTCATTCACCATGCTAGATGGGGTGGTTTGACTGTCAAACATCTCTGATAGCCTCATGTGTTTTGAATACTTGGTCCTCAGGCTGGTGGAAATTTGAGCAAGTTGTGTGGCCTTTGGGAGGTGAGGCCATGCTTGAACAGATGTGTCACTGGGAGTGGACCTTGAGTCCAGCCCACTGGGTGCTCAGAGCTATCTTCTTCTTGCATTCCCGCTCAGCTGCTATGACAAGACGTGATGCCCAGCCTCTGCTCTGCCATGCTCTGCCTGCCATGGTGAAACTTGCCCTCAAAACCATAAGCTAAAACAAAGCCTTCCTTCCATTTTCTGCTTTTGTTTGGTATTTTATCGAGAAATAAGCAGGTAATTGCTGCACCAGCCTTGAATAGAATTATTACTTTGGTCCATCATAGTGCCCTGTCCGGGATGAACAGACAATTGGTCATATCTCACAGAAAAAAAAAAAACAAAAAACCCACAACTGGCTCATAATGTCATTTTTTTCCCCTAACTTGGGAGAAACATCTACACTGCTATAACATTAAAATGCTTAGAATTAAGAGAGGTCCATGTACCCATCAAGTTCAACACCAAGTCCTGGGAAGGGAGCAATGCCCATCTCGAAGCTACTTCAAGTGAGCAGTGCTGTTGAGCTCTTTTCCATATGTCAGCAGGATATCTCTCACCCACGTCTTAAAGCTGGAGTTCATTTCCACAGCTCTGCATATTACACGTTCCCTGGAACATTTCAACTTTCCCTTGCACTAAATTTTTATTATCACCTTATTTCTACATTTCATCACCTAACAGATAGAGAAGATTCTGCACTTTGAATCCAGTTAAAGCTAATTTATTTTTATCCTTGGAGTGGATACAGCTAATGTCTTTGCTGCTTGACTGAATTCTGCATTGTTTCCATGTTTTTCTCATTTGAATCTTGAACATCTTTCCACAGACATTTAAAAATAGTATTTACTTATTTGAGAGAGAGAGAGAGAGAGAGAGAGAGAGAGAGACTGGGCATGCCAGGGCCTCCAGCCACTGCAAACAAACTTCAGGCACAAGCACCACCTTGTGCATCTGGCTTATGTGGGTCCTGGGGAATTGAACCTGGGTCCTTTGGCTTTGCGGGCAAGTGTCTTAACAGTTAAGCCATTTCCCCAGCCACTGCAAACATTTTTATTGACACAAACAGATTGAATGTGCAGCCCATGAAAACAGTGTGAAGAAACACAGACTGGCTTCCTTTATTCCAGGGCATGATACCATTGCTACTGCCCTAGGGGTGGTTAGAATAGCATGTAGAACTGTGAAGGGCTCCAACTGTCTAGCTGTGAGCACATAGTAGGGCCACAGGCTCAGAGGTGAGGATCACAGGAGCCATCAAGGAGCGGTGATATGTTCATTCATTCAAGAGACATTTATTTGGTACACTGTACTCTGCCAAGTTCCAGGCAGGGATGAGATGTACCTGTGCCCACTGGTATGTCTGTGGGAGTAATTCAAAGCTGATACCAGCTGGGATTGGTCAGTTACGATTCACATAACTATTGCCCATGTTGATGGAGATTGTGAAGCAAGTAGAATGTCCATTTCCCAGGGTGTTTTGCTTTAATTATTTCAAAGAGACACACATGCACCTCTTCTTAACCCCCGCCCCCACTGTAACAATCCTAGTAGCCAAATAAGTAAGCACCAATCTAGAGTAGCATGACTGTGTCACATTCCTAAGCCAGGATGAATAAAGAAATGGAGGACAGACCTTCGGTTGCATTGGAAGGGGCAGCCACTAACACGTATCACTAGGAGTTCCATTGCGGCAACAGCGTTGTTCTCTATCATAACTGTGGTAGCAATAGGTAGAACTCCACACACTTACATGTGCACACACATACATATACACATGGTAATTGTTTGTAAAAACTGGTGAAATCAGCCAAGCGTGGTGGCACACACCTTTAATCCCAGCACTCGGGAGGCAGAGCTACGGGGATCGCTGAGAGTTCAAGGCCACCCTGAGACTACATTGTGAATTCCAGGTCAGCCTGGGCTAGAGCAAGACCTTACCTCAAAAACACAAAACAAAAACTGGCGAAATCAAAGTAAGATGCCAAATATAGTTAATAACATTCTCAGGTAAATTGTGTTTTCAATAATGCACATAATTAAGATGATGTTTTGGGGGAAGAAGGAATATGAGTCTTCACTGTGATATATTTTTCCACTTCCTTAAGAGTCCATAATTAGTCTTTAAAAACATTTTAATTTATGAAAAGTTATATACTAATTCATGTAAAATAATAGATATTTTATGTTAAAATCCTTTATTATCTTTTTTTTTTTCATTTTGAAAGCCAGCTCTCCTTATCCTAAAGTAGCCAAGAGTAAACAAACAGCCTCCAATGGCCACCTAAGCCATAATGCATCCTTGACAGCTGGAAAGCTAGCACTACGTTTTCCATTATTTTTAACATGTTTGATTCATAAAATTAGTATGTACAGAAGTTCTAATATTTTTTTATTCTCTTGACACATAAATTCAAATCCAAGGAAATTCTCCCTTAGCTAAACAGACCCGCTTATGCAAGCCAATAAAAGCCCTTTCATCTCATTGTCATTTATTGAAGGCAGAAAACTGAAAACAAATATTCAAATGAGTGACTTGTTTGGCAAAAACACAAACTTACAATGAAAATAAACAAAATGCTTTGGTAAGAGAACACTTATAATTTGGAAAATGATCCTCAACAATTTACTAAGAAAAATTTTAATAGAGCGTATAATAATATTATTGTCACAGAGAAAAAACAGATATATACATGCATTGGTTTGATTCGGGTGTCCCCCATAAACTTAGGTGTTCTCAATGCTAGGTTCCCAGCTGATGGAGATTTGGAAATGCACACCTCCTCGAGGCTGTGTGTTATTGGGGGTGGGGTTATGGTGTTATAGCCAGTTTCTACTTGTCAGTGTTTGGCACACTCTCCTGTTGCTGTTGCCCACCTGATGTTGGCCAGGAGGTGATGTCCACCCTCCGCTCATGCCATCATTTTCCACTGCCATCATGGAGCTTCCCCTTGAGCCTGTAAGCCAAAATGAACCCTTTTTTTCTCACAAGCTGCTCTTAGTTGGGTGATTTCTGCCAGCAATGAGAACCTGACTATAACAGTAAAATTGGTACTGAGAGTGGGGTAATTGCTGCTTGAAACCAGACAGTGTGGCTTTGGCCTTTTGGAGCTGATTTTCAAGAGGAATGTGGAAGGATTTGAAACCTTGGCCTAAGAGACACTTTGCTATGCTGTAAGTACAGCTTGTTGAACTATTCTGGTCAGAGTTGAAAGACCTGAATGCAGTAAGAACTAAGGACTGTGAGTTTTGGCTCATGAGGGTGAGAAAGAATGTTGCCTGAACTGGGCTTGAAGCAGTTTGTTTGAGAGGCTTGCTCTTCTGCCCATGTCCTGAGAACTTGTGCAGGGTTCCTTTGCATAGAAATGGACTGGTATGAGCAGAGCGATGTGGCACAGAAGTGAAATCTTTGGGTTGAAACTTCGGCCCATCAGTTTCAATTATACAAGATATTGCAACCTTCCAGATTGGACTAGTTGATCTGCATTGGAGCAACAGGAAGAATGTAGACTCTTTTGAAGGGGCCTGAATGCTCAAGGAGCGTCCTGTTCTTCAAAGTTTGCTTTATTCTCCCCTAGATTGACAAACTGGCACCCTACCTGGTGTTATGGAGTATAATAAATGCAGGAAGGAAAGGGTCATTGAATTTGCAACATGGTCTCGTGTTTTAATGGTCATGTGCAGTGTGAAGCAGGTTTGGTGGATGCCTGCATGGAGACCCAATGGAGCAGTGAGAATGAATTGTGGGTTGCAGTGGAGACCCAGTGGAGATGCCGGGACCACAAGATAGATGCTAAGGAGAGCCACTGGCTCTGGATGGAGTTTTCCAGGACTGTGAGTAGCCTAGCTGGAGGGGCAGAATTAGAACTCCAGAGACTTGCTGCTGGTTAGAAGTATTGGACTTGGAGACTTGTCACTGGCTAGAGTTGTTGGATTTGGAGCTGCAGTGTTTGATGTTTGCTCTGTTTAAATCTTGTATTGCTTGAGTATTTAGTGGCTATGCCCAATGCCATCTTTTCTAGTGTGAATGTTTATTTTGTGCCATTATGAGTTTTTTTGTGTTTTTGGTATTGCAGTTGAGTTAAAGATATTGGACTATGGAGATGCTTGAACATCATTGGGATTGATTAAAAACTATGGGGACTTTTAAAGTTGAACTGAGTGTGTTGTGTTTTACATCATGTATGGTTATCAGTTTATGGGGGGCCAGGGCAGAATATGGTGGTTTGATTCAGGTGTCCCCATACACTTAGTTGTTCTGAATGCTAGGTTCCCAGCTGATGGAGATTTGGGAATTAATGCCTCCTGGAGGCGGTGTATTGTTGGGGGTGGGCTTATGGGTATTATAGCCAGTGTCCACTTGCCAGTGTTTGGCACACTCTCCTGTTGCTGTTGTCCACCTGATGTTGGCCAGGGGGTGATGTCTACTCTCTGCTCATGCCATCATTTTCCCCTGCCATCATGAAGCTTCCCCACTTGCCTGTAAGCCAAAATAAACCCTGTTTTTTCCACAAGCTGCTCTTAGTTGGGTGATTTCTGCCAGCAATATGAATCTGACTGCAACACACACTCTTTAAGTTTTCTAGAGACTCTGTTAGATTAAGATAAGGAAAGAGGAGGAAGCACAGAGAGCCCTGGCCATGAGAGAGGCAAGAGGATGCAAAACCCTCCCAGATATTTACATTTTAATGGTGGTTTTCACTACACAGCATCATTACATGCATCATGTTTTGCTGATTTTCTAAAATGTCTATAATATATATTTATTATATTTGTAACAAACACAAGATGAAATAACAATGCACATATCATGACCAAGTTCACCGCAGATGTGTATTTTCAAACTGTGGCAAGTGGGCCCCTGGGTATCTAAAGACGATTTGTTGTGGAACATTACTGTGTTTCAGAAATGCTCAATGTAGTGTTTTCGCTGAGATGCTGACATAGTCTGGCTCACCTACATGTCTGGGTATCAGAGCTGGCCTCTGCTCATATTTGCTTTGGTTGGCCACTGCCCAATTTTCTTTGATTTTTTAAAAATATATATATTTATTTATAAGTAGAGAAAGAGAGAGAGAGAGAGAAAGAGAGACAGACAGACAGAATGGGCGCACCAGCTACCAACCCACCCCCCAGCTGCTGCAAATGAACTCCAGATGCATGCACCACTTTGGGCATCTGGCTTCACATATTTACTAGGGAATCAAACCCAGGTCCATAGGCTTTGCAGGCAAGCACCTTAACCTCCGAGCCATCTCTCCAGCCCCTGCTTTGACTTTTAAGCCTATTACTTTAATTCTCAGAGACTAATGAGAAAAGAAAGCATCAGATGGAACAGATGATGCGTTCTGGCTAATACCTGTCACAACCGGCTACACACATGAAGAGTTACAGCATTTCCCATAGTGAAAGCTGTAGTTTCAAAGAGATTAAGTGACTTTCTCATGGTTGAATGGCTAGGTACAAAACAGAGCTAAAGCAGAAACATTGGCTCCAAATTCCCTGGTCTTCCTCTGCTCATCTTCAATAATAATACACAACAATTTCCATCTCCTAGATCATTTGGAGAGAAAGATATTTTAAATTCATAAAAGTTTCATGGTGCATATCTGTAATCCTGGCAGCTGGGGGCCAGAGACAGGAGGGTACCTGGGGCTAAATGGGTGGCTAGTCTAGGCAAGTCTATGAGCTTTTGATTCAGTGAGAGACATTGTCTCAAAAACGTGAGGTGCTTTCCTGCAAAGCCTAAGGACCTGAATTCAATTCCTCAGTACCCACATAAAGCCAGATGCATAAGGTGGTTCTTGTGTCTGGAGTTCATTTGCAAAGGGTGGAGACCCTGGCGCACCCAATCCCTCTATACAGCCTTTACTCTCTCTCAAATAAATAAATAAAATATTTTTAAAGAACCAAACAACAACAACAAAAACATGAGGTGGAAAGTGACAGAGGAGGACGCTCAATGTTGACTCCTGGCCATCACACACATGTACACATACATGCACAAGTACCCACATCCACCCACATACACGCAAACTGTATACACATATGCATGGATACCACACAACACACCAAAAATAAATACACATGTAAATAAATAAATATGGCTACAGGTAGCAATGAACTCTCAATTTTCCTGAGGTGTTTGTGTTGTCAAAGGATGGTGACTTCTAGTAGCTGGATCAGCAATGTAGAGAATTATGGGCAAAATGCATAGGCTTCTCTGAACTTCCTTGACCAATTTCCATAAATGTAGATAACACATATGTGCTTTCACAGTTCTAGAGGCTAGAGTGTAAAGTCAAGGATTTTTTAAATTTTTTTCTTTATTTTAGGAAAGAGAGAGAGAGTAAAAGATGTATATGTATATAAAGAGAATGGGCATGGGCATGCCAGGGCCTCTAGCCACTGAAAATGAACTCCAGATGCATGCACCCCCTTGTGTAGCTGGCTTACATGGGTTCTAGGTAATCAAACCTGGGTCCTTAGGCTTTTCAGGCAAATCCCTTAATCGCTAAGCCATTTCTCCAGCCCTGAAGTCAAGGTTTTGATAGGCTTGATTCTCCTTAGAGACTCTGGAGAAAATACATTATATTGCTGATTCTCAATGGCTGGGCCACCCCTTGACTTGTAGACACATCACTGCAATCAATGCCTAGAGTGATCTCAAGATCATCAGCTTAATCACTGTTCTGCAAGGACCCCTTGGTGCACTTACCCTCATGTTGCTGGGACAGAGCACGCCCCCCCATCCAAAAGTTACCAATGGGAGGAAAGTTGTTTATTTTGGCTGAAAATCTCAAGGGGAAGCCCCATGATGGCAGGGGAAAGCATGGCATGAGCAGAGGCTGGGCATCACCTCTGCCACAGCAGGGGGAAAACAGCAGCAGGAGAGTGAGCCAAACTTCAGCAAGGGGAACTGGCTGTCACACCCCTAAGCCTGCCCTCAACAGCACACCTCCTCTAGCAAGGATCCACCTCCCAAATTACCATCATCTGGGAACCCAGAATTCAAAACACATGAGCTGATAGGGGACACGTAATTCAAACCACCACATCCCTTTTGCCAAGTAATATCACAGTAGAAGGTTCTGCGTGAATACATGTTTTAAGGAGTCATGATTCAAGTCATCACACAAAGGTGTCTGCAAAGTAGACTTCCTGCACATGGACTCCCTGAGTTTGGCTCTGCACTCCTGTATCCCATGAATATCTTCAGCCCAAAGCTACAGTAAATCAGAAAGAGGGACAGAGAGCCGGGCGTGGTGGTGCACGCCTTTAATCCCAGCACTCAGGAGGCAGAGGTAGGAGGATCGCTGAGAGTTCAAGGCCACCCTGAGACTCCACAGTGAATTCCAGGTCAGCCTGAGCTAGAGTGAGACCCTACCTCGAAAAACCAAAAAAAAAAAAAATAAAGGGGGACAGAGAGATGGTTCAGTGGTTAAAGGCACTTGCTGGCAAATTCCACTGTTATGGATTTGATTCTTTAATATTCACATAAAGCCAGGTGCGCAAAGTGGCACATGAATCTAGAGTTCATGTGCGATGGCAAGAGGCCCTGGGATGCCAATTCTCTCTCTCCTCTCTCTCTCTTTTTCTCTCTTAAATAAACAAACAACATTTTTAAAATGAAAAATCAGGAACAGAATGTTCTGGATCCAATCTCGGTTTCTGCCTCTCATCACTGCTCCCCCATGTGTCTCTGCCTCTCACTGTATTCCCCTCTTGTTCCAACCTGATGATGAATTACACTGGGCGGGTTGCCCATGTCCCACCAGCATCCCTACACGACATTTATTTTCCACTCAGCCTCATTGTCCCAGACTACAACAGCTACTGTGTAAAAGTAATTCTCTGTTGTTGTAAAGCAAGTCCACTTGAACGTATTTTTGTCCCTGTCTTTGGCCAATTCCTTATCAAATTTGTTCTTGAAATTATATTCATGCAAACATTTCTCCTCCAACATAGGTCTAAAGTGTCTTACCAGTTACATATAAAGTTGTGAAATATGAACTGGACAGAATTGTTCCAGAAACTGAAACCACAAACTACGCATATCTGTAATATTGTTTATATGTGTAGGTCCAGGGTGTACACCAAATCTATGGATTATATATCTACCAGTTCTTCTTTTAAAAAAAAAACTGAAATGTAAATATTTTGGGGGGCGTTAAATGTTGCTGAAGTGGAAAAGGGACTTAGTAGGAAACCCACATGATGTGTCACTCAGCTTGTCACATCACATCAGCTTCCTCATGGAAACCCATGGGGAAAAGCAAATAACCCATGTATGTCTGGGGCCATGTTCATATTCCTCCACATACCAGGATCAAAGCATTTCCCCCAGTTCTGAGCAATTCTGTCGTCTGCAGTGACCAATTATGTCCTCACAAGTGTACTGCCAACATTAAACAGCCGCTGAATGTGAACCACCCGGCAACGAGAGCGAGCCGGCCAATGAATCATCATCATCTGCGCAGGCTCGTACCTCCGTTTTATAATGGGCTTAGGGGACTCAGAAGACAGGGTCTCCAAGCATACACAATCTGAAAAACAGACACATTATCTAATTTGCTCAAATAAAGCCACTCTTCCAAATTGCAATAAATTCTGGCAGACATTTTCTTGGCCTGCCCTCATTTCTCTCTTCAGCTGCAAACATGCTTATCAAAACAGGGCAGCCCCCTCCCCCACCCGGCTCAGTTCCTACTCCTCACTCAGCCTTCCCACCAGTAATGGTTTTTGATGGGGGGCCATGAACAATGCTTGAGTTTTAGGCCAATATGAAGCAACTTTCTGGGGTAGCTTGTGTGTCAACTATTAAGAAACTCACAGTATAAACAATAACACTTAATTCTTTTTACTCAGTGCACTATATTCATTACTTTGTGTTATGAAAACTTAGACAAGGGGACTGGAGAGATGGCTTAGCAGTTAAGGCACTGGCCATCAAAGCCTAAGCACCCAGATTCAATTCCCCAGTACCCACATAAGCCATATGCACTTGGTGGTGTATGCATCTGGAGTTCATTTGCAGTGGCTCTACAGGCCCTGGTGCACCCATTCCCTCTCTCTCTCTTTACCTGCCATTTTCTTTCTCTCTCTCTCTCAAATGAATAAATAAATAATGTAAATATTAAAAACTTAGATAAGTAGTAATGGTTTTCCCCAAAATAAGCACTATTGTTTTTCAACAGGAAAATAGCTACTGAGTAACTGAGCAACATGTATCCCAAAACCCTTTGGCTGAACACTTCACTGTCTAACCAAAGTGCCAGGGACCTGTAATACTGACTCTAAGAGACCAACATCTGAGCTCCCAGAGTAGAGGCCTGAATTTTGTACTCTGGGGTCTGGGAGGCAAGCAGTAGACTGTTCTTGTCAGCTCTTATCATTGGTCTGCTTAGCAGCCAGAAACTGGTATGGGGGTAGATACGTGGGTGAGACATCAATGAAACCCAGCACAGGCGGGTTTTCACTTGCCATTGTCAGAATAACTACAGAATAAGTAGGTGAAAATAGGCACAAAGATGGCGGCAGCTCACACTAAGTTGCAAATGCTCATCTCAGGATTTTAGCAGAGATGAAGTCTGGCTACCTCAGGAGAAGGTAAATGATGATTTATATATTTTATTTTTATTTATTTTATTTATTTGTGAGAGAGAAGGAGAAAGAGACAGACAGAGAGGGAGAGAGAGAAAAAAAGAAAGAAGAAAGAGGAAGGAAAGGAGGGGTGGACTTAATAGGATGGTATTGTATATATGTAAGTAGAAGAACAGATTAATGGGGGTGAAAAGGCCTAAGTGAGGTCGGGGGAAGAGACTTAGTAAAGGAAAGGTAGAGGGAGGGCTAATCAAAATCTAAGAGGATATAAATAAGTCATATGGAAACCTACTTTTTCTGGACAATGGAACACCCAGAAGCCATAGATTGTTACAAGGAAATTTTCAGTGCCAGGGATGGGATACCTTCAGTGAGTTGTCGGTCAGGGAGGTCCCTGATACCCCCAAAATATGGCAGGCTATTTTTAAGGCTGTTGGTTTCCCACCAGGAATAGATGGTAAGATCCTATTGCTGAAGACACCACATACTTGGGCTGCAAGGTCACTGAGAAATCCTGCTGGAGCTGAGCTGGAAACCTCCTCCATGTAGACCAGTGGAGAGAAAGCTGGAAAAAGCTACACTGCATGCAGCTCAATGGGAGAGACAGAAATCACCAGTGTAGATACTCAGCAGTGGATGCTGCAAGCCTTACATTGGCCAGCCAGGCCAAATGAGCCAACGGGTGCAATAGCAGCATGTCTGTTATGGGGGAAACCAACCACTCTCTAATTGGACTGGAGGCCTGCTCAATGGCAGGGAATACATCCCTGATACTGAAAACCCATTACAGGGGTAGTAATGAGCCCTAGGGGTGTCACATCTGCTGCTGTCTGGCTAAATGTATGTACTATGCTCACCAAACTGCCCAGTAAGCACTTCTCTTAATGTTCACAGTCATGTATTAATGCTACTTTCATTTTTGGTTACAGAAGTTTCTCTTTTCAGATGGCAGTGACCTTGGGATGACTCAGAAGGCACCATGGTGCTGAGAAGAAGTGACAAAGGAGTGCTCAGCACTGAAATATCTCTTTCACACCTTACAAGGTTCAGGGTCCACTGAAGAAGAGGTGATGGAAGAATGTTAGAGTTAAAGGAAGGGTAGGACTCCTTACAACGTGCTCTCCTGAGATAAAAAATGGCCTGGATATCCATGACCTCACAGTGTCTGATACTACCTACATTAGACCCTCAAAATAGAACGAAAAGATCATAACATCAAAGTAAAAGAGAGACTGATTGAGAGGGGGAAGGGGATAATGGAGAGTGGAGTTTCAAAGGGAAAAGTGGTGGGGAGGGAGGGAGGGAATTACCATGGGTTATTGTCTATAATTATGGAAGTTATCAATAAAAAATAAATTTAAAAAACAAGAAAGAAAGAAAGAAAGAAAGAAAGAAAGAAAGAAAGAAAGAAAGAAAGGAAGAAAGAAGGAAAGATAGAAAGAAAGAAAGAGGCTCACCAGGGTCTCTAGTCACTGCAAACAAACTCTAGGCATATGGGCCACCTTGTGCATCTGGCTTTATGTGGGTACTGGGGAATAGAATCTGGGTCTTTAGGCTTTGCAGGTAAGTGCCTTAACTGCTGAACCATCTCTGTAGCCCATAAATGATGATTTTAGCATGTTAAAATAGCTACTTGAGTGGTTGGGGAGATGGCTCAATGGTTACAACAACTTGCTTGAAACGCCTTCAGGCCCGGGTTCAATCCCCAGTACCCACATAATTCCAGATGCACAAAGTAGCCCATGCATGGCAACATGACAAAAGGCTCTGGTATGCCCATTCTCTCTCTCTCTCTCTCTGTGTCTTAAATGAAAGTATTTGAAAAAATAATAAAATAATTGCTTGATGTAACTTACCAAGGAGCATCCCAAGAAAACTCTGACAAAGCCCCCATCTTGATCAAGTTCATGTTCAAACAGTCATGGTAACAGGAAACATGAAATACTTTTGTTCCAAAGCATGAAAAAGTCTCCTCTGGTCGTGAGCAGCTACTCTTTCAGGGCAGTGTGCTATGCAAAGTGAGAAGACCTGAACTCAGACCCTTGGCACCCATGTGATTGCTGGACGGACATGGCACCCAGCCTGTCGCCTCAGCATATGGAAGGCAGAGACTGGGGAATCCCCAGGGCAGGCTAGCTAGCTACACGACTCGAATTGGCAAGCTCTGGGTTTGAGAGATACTGTCTCAGTGAATTCCATGAAGACACCTGATATCAACCTCTGCCCTACACATGCATCCACACATGTATACGCACTCTTAACTGCATACACACACATGCCCACGTGCATGCAAACATGCATATACACTTGCACACTACGCACATATAAGCACAAAAAATACATAGGTGGGATGAAGGAAATCTGTTTTCAGATTGATAACTGGCACAAATTTCATGTTGTATGTATGCATAAGTACCTTATTTTGTGCCAGGGCCAGAGAATCTGTATTTGTAAGAAGTTATTTAAGTGACTGTGTGTTCAACCAAGTTTGGGAGCCCTTATCTTGGTGGGCACCAAGTATGGTTCTCAAAGATGGACTCTGGACAAGCAATACAAGAATCACCTGGGGTCTTGCTACACATGCAAATGTGTGGGTCCCATGGCAGAGCATGCAAGCCAGAACCCCTTGAATATATATATATTTGCATTTTTTTTTTAGTCCCTTGACTATACTTTAATGAGTTTGATGCGGCAGAAGCTCAGAACCACTGGCCCGCTGAGATGCTAAAGAGCTCTGGGTAATTCCTGAGGTTTACAGAAGGCCGAGTGACCTAACAGTGCCAGATAAACATGAAGAGGGGATGGCATCGCATTGGGGCTTTAGAGCTTGCCCCCAGAAGAATAACACGAAAAGAAAAGGATTGATAGAGGGCCACACAAAAACTACAGCTTTGATACACTCCAAAAGAGTATATACAAAATACATGATTAGAGATTCAAATGCTGGCCAGTGCCAAAGTTGACCATCTGATAAGGTGTGACCTTTGACTTGTCAAGGTCATCCATATATTAAGGTTGGCATTTTCAAACCCTGTGATTTTGTGATGCTCAGGAGACAGGCTATTGATAAAACAATTTCTCAGGATCTTTCCTGGTCAGAATCCTGGAACCACACACATTTTGTTTCCTAGTCTGCCTCAGTTGGGTACTTTGAAGAGAGTTCCTTTTCCAATTCACGGACAGTGTTTTGGTGGCTTTCCAGGGGACGGCTCACACTGTTCTACTCTCCGCCACTTTGTCGGGAGCCTGTTTCCATGTTCAGAGCATTGGCTACAGGGTTAGACAGCTGTGGTGGCTACAGGCTCTTCATGGCAGCTGCTGCCCATGGTACCAGCTGGCAGGTTGCCCAGATGGCCACACAGGGTCCCCCAGCCCTGCTCTGGAGAGTGGGATGAATTAGCCACAGGCTTTGGCCTGGCCTCCCTCTAATGCAAACGGCATACTGGCCTTCACGCGGACAAGATGTTTCGTGGTCCTCTGGTAGCAAAGCACGTGCAGTTACAACACTCCCAGAGTTGTTCCCGTTTTCCAGTAACGGGGAAAAACCTGATGCTGGCTACCATGCGGAGACAATGGAGAAATGGAGATGAGAGGACAGTCCGGGCCCCCCATGGAGATAGAATCCAGGGTCTCACCTCTCTGCCTTGGTTCTCTCCCCAATGAGTCACCAAGCTACTCTAACAGATAACGAGGCAATGTGGAATAGGAGAAGCATTGGGTAGAGGCTTGCCAAAGAACTAACTTCTACCTGTTTTGTTACTATTGTCATTTTCTAACAGGTGATAATTTGGCTAAAAAAAAAAAAGTGGGGGCTGGAGAGATGGCTTAGCGATTAAGGCACTTGCCTGCAAAGCCAAAGGACCCAGGTTCGATTCCCCAGGACCCACATAAGCCAGATGCACAAGGGGGACGCACGCATCTTGAGTTCGTTTGCAGTGGCTGGAGGCCCATTCCCTCTCTCTTTTTTTCTCTCTCTCTCTCCCTGCCTATTTCTGTGTGTGTGTGTCTCTCTCTCAAATAAATAAATAAATAAAATATTTAAAAAGATGAATAAATAAAATAAAAAATCAACCTCCCCAGGATGTCTGCTATGGTACACACTGCCACACATGGCTCTTGCCGGTGGAGGCAGAACCGGGCAGGGGCGAGTCACGGAACAAAATTCTGTGTCCTGGGAGACATTCCAGGGACCATAAATTTCACAGAGATGAATCAAACTGCCGAGCCCCTAAGATCATTTGTTACTACCCAAGCTATCTTTTTATATTATCCTAATAAAACACGTTCCCTGTGTGCTCATTTATTTGGAGGGGACGTTTGTGTCCCCCTGGAGAGCCTTTGGGAAGAGAGTACATAAATTTCAGTAGTTCTGTATGAAGCAGAACAGCCTAAAATGCCTTCTCAAGATGCCCATCCATCCCACGTCCTATTGATTCACTCCTTTGGTATACAGCTGAACATGCGCACGGGGATACAATGACTAGGGATGGAGAGATGGCTCAGTGGCTAAGGTGACTGCCTGCAAAGCCTAAGGACTCATGCTCAACTCCCCAGTACCCATGTAAAGCCAGATGCACAAGGCGGTACATTTGTCTGGAGTTTGTTTGCAGTGGCTAGAGGTCCTGGCATGCCCATTCTCTCTCATAATAAATAAATAAATATTTTTAAAAGAAATGCAATCACTAAGACTAATACTTAGTAAGTACAAAGGTTTGCCAAGCAAAATCAGAAATATCGTAACACTGAATTACATTATTATTCACCTTGGGAATGTTTATTAATTCTTTCATAAGCTTTAAATGTCACTTGATCAACTTGATCACCAGTTAAATTCATGAATTTATTTGTTAATATTAAAATATATATTTATTTGCAAGCAGGGAGAGAGAGAGCAGAGACAGAGAGAATAGGCATGCCAGGGCCTCTAGCCTTGTGGATGAACTGCAGATGCATGTACCACTGTGCATCTGGCTTTATGTGGGTTCTGGAGAATTGAACCTATGTCATTAGGCTTTGAAGGAAAGTGCCTTAACCTGTGAACCATCTCTACAGCCCTATTTGTTAATGTTTGTATTAATTTATTTGAGAGGCAGAGAGTAAGAGGCGAACACACAGGGAGAAAGAACGGGCGTGTTAGGGTCTCCTACCACTGCAAATTAACTCCAGATGTGTGTGCCACTTTCTGCATCTGGCATTATGTGAGGACTGATTAATCAAACCCAGGCCATCAGGCTTCGCAAGCACACGTCTTTAACCACTGAGCCATCCCTCCAGCCCAAATGCATGAATTCGATGGACTTAACAGTGCTACATTTGTACCACACATTACAGATGCATACAGCTACAGTTCGTCCCACATCGTTAGAGTAAAGCACAGAGCTGTATCCCCAGCCCTTTACTTGTTTGTTTGTTCTTATTTTGAGACAGGACTTAGGCTACCCAAGCTGGCCTTCATTCAGTAGACCAGCTAATCCGTGTGCTTTGTGATCCTCCTGCCTCGGACTCCTGAAGAGCTGAAATTACAGGCTTGTGCCACTAGGTCTGACTTTATTTATAAATCCTTTAAATTTTTTGTTGTTGTTGTTTTTCTCTATAGTGATGTTCATAATTGGGTTGGGGAGAGAGCTCAGATGGTAAAGTGCTTTCGAGAAAAGCTTGAGGGCCTGAGTTCAGATCCTGTAGCACCCGCACAACGTGCTGGGAGTGGTGATATATGCCTGTCACCCTAGCGCTGAGGAGACAGAAGCAAGGACTCTCTGGGGCTCACTGGCTAGGGAGTCTAGCCAAAGTGATGAGCTCTAGGTTCATCGAGAGACCTTGTCCCTAAATAAGGTGTAGAATGATTAATGACGATCACCCCCCATGTCAGCCTCTGGCTTTCACATACGCAAGCACATAGGTAGACATAGATAAAATAAATGAAAAGTTCATAATATACTTTTAAAAAATATTATTTATTTACAAGCACAGAGTAAAAGAGAGAGAGAGAGAGAGAGAATGGGCATGTCGGGGTCTCGAACCACTGCAAATGAACTCCAGATGCATACACTTTGTGCATCTGGCTTTACATGGGTATTGGAGAATCGAACCTGGGTCATTAGGCTTTGCAGGCAAGCGCCTTAACCACTGAGCATCCTCTTCCACCCCATAATATCCCTTTGACCAAAGTTTTCCGATATGAGTGATTTGAATTTTATGATATGATGGTTAATTTTAGGTATCACCTTGACCAATTGAAGGGTTACCCAGAGAGCTGGGAAGGAATCATTTGTGGGTCAACCAGTGGTGGTGCTTCTAGAAGAGAGTGGCATGTGAATTCGTGGGCAAGGTAAGAACAACCTGCACTTGCCTAATGCAGGTGACTCCGTCCAGTTAGCTGAGGTCCAGGTAGAAGAGAAGGCAGAGGAACAGCGAATTCCTCCCTCCCTTTCCTCCCCCCCCCACTTCCCTTCTCTCTTTCTCCCTCTGCTTCTCTGTCTCTCCTTCAGCCTTTCCCTCTTTTCCTCTGTTTTCTTTCCCTCTGCCTCTCCTTTCCCCCCTTGTTCTGTTTCTTTGAGCTCCCTTTTCCCTCTCCCTCTTCTTCCATTCTTCTACAACACAATTCCTGGCTATCCAACCTTCTGACCCTAAGGTTTGAAATCACCTTCATTGCCCCACAAATTCACAGACCTTCAGCCTGAAATAGAGCGGTTAGAGCACTGATTTCATTAGTCTGGGACATCCCGGCATGGAGTGAGCTGTGCTAGGCTGCCAATGTCCCTGGGTCTATCTGTCACCTATCTATCTATCAATTGATCAGTCAATCTGTCTATCCATCCATCCACACATCCACTCATCCATGCATTGATCTACCTATCTTCTTTGTGGTTATGTGTTATTCAGAGTTATGGAGAACCCTGAAAATATATATCAACAGCTGACTCTATTGTCAGTGGCACCTTTGGAATAGAATCAGCCATGCTAGCCATGCTATAAAAGGCCATACTACAGGATCTGATAGTAGCCTGAACAGATGGCTTATCAGGTTAAAGTGCTTGCCAGCAAAGCCTAAGGATTCTATTCCCCAGTACCCACGTAAGCCAGATGCGCTAGGTGGCGCATGCATCTGGAGTTTGTTTGCAACGGCTGGAGGCCCTGGCGGGCCCATTATTATCCCCTCCCCTCTCTCTCTGTCTGTTTCTTTGCCCCTATCTCTCTTTCTCAAATAAATAAAATAAAATAAAAATCTTAAAAGCTGATAAGATTTGCTGAGAAAAGTCCAGCGCAGGAAACCACATGAGGTATTTAATATGGTATGTCTCCACCTTCTGGCCACAAGGCACAAAGGCATGGCTGAGAAATGGTTACATAATTACTTCTGAAAACACACCAACTGTCACAAAGGAATGGGACTCCATCGCCTGTTCCTACAGGGCTCAGATAGTTATAAAATGTTCCATCTGCATAAAGTCCCAGATGCGAGGCTGACCCACAAGAAAATGCCAGAAGAAATATGATTGTCTTAGTTTGTAAAAAAGTCCTATCTTAAAAGCAAATCTTTAGACAATCCAAAAGTCCATAAGTTGATGCGATTTAGAAGCTACGCGGTACTTACAGAGACGATAAGATCTTAAGCCATTTATCAACTTATGCTTTGTTATCCATAATGCCAAAGTTCCCTCATGCCTATGATTTTGACGATTATCAAGACAAACAGGAAAAGAGACGGTGCTTTTAGGGTGTTGAGTGCAACAGAGAAATTATAGGCTTTGGAGTGAAATGGGGCAGAGGTTGCTCAATTGCAGCTCCCTTCCTTGACCCTTGACCTTGAGTAACTACCTTCACCTCCAAAGCCACTGCTTCCTTCAAACATCAAATAGTGAGAGAAGAGCATTATTCCCAAGAATGCTTTTTGAAAAAGACTCCAGAGGAGCCTATTGCAAGGTGTGCAACATTGGGCCTGGGGGATGGCTCAGAGGGTAAAAGCGCTTGCTGTGAGAGCAAACATCCACATAAAAGCTGGGCACGGGAGAGCATGTCTGGCATTCCAGTAGGGGAGGAGGTAGTGATGGGAGAATCCTTGCGGCTTGTGGGACAGCTTGTCTAGCCTAACTGGTGAGTTCTGGGTTCAATAAGAGACCTTGTCATAAAAAGTAAGGTGGAAGGCCAGAGGAGATGGCTGAGCAGTTAAAGGTGCTTCCTTGCAAAGCCTGATGGTGATGGGATTCAATTCTCCAGCCATCCGTGGAAAGCCAGATGGGTGTTCATTTGCAGTGGCAAGAAATCTTGGCTTGCCCATGAGCACGCACACACACACACACACGTGCAAATGAATAAAAATATAGTGGAGAATGTTGAGGAACACATCCAATACCAACCTCTGGCCTCCACACACACACACACACACACACACACACACACACACACTGTTGCAGTCTGGTTCACATTGCTGGTAGAAATCACCCAACCAAGAACAGCTTCTGGGAAAAAGAGATTTATTTTGGCTTACAGGCTCGAGGTGAAGCTCCCTGATGGCAGGGGAAAGCGATGGCATGAGCAGAGGGTGGACATCACCCCCTGGCCAACATAAGGTGGACCACAGCAACAGGAGAGTGTGCCAAACACTGGCATGGGGAAACTGGCTATAACACCCATAAGCCCGCCCCCAACAATACACTCCCTCCAGGAGTCATTAATTCCCAAATATCCATCAGATGGGAACCTAGCATTCAGAACACCTCAGTTTATGGGAGACACCTGAATCAAACCACCACACACACACACACACACACACACACACACACACACACACAAGGGTAACAGTGTTCTGTGAGGTGAATGGGTAACCAACATGCCACACACACATACTGCATTAAACATTTTTGTGTACTTTTACCAAATACTTGGCAGAAACCACTTATAAGATTTGTCTGGGTTCACAAGTTCAAGGACTAACAGTTCCTCGTGATGGGAAAGACATGGTGGCGAAGCTTGCGGCATAGCTTCTCCCATCTCAGCCAACATGAAATAGAGAACATGGGCAGGGCGTGGTGGCGCACGCCTTTAATCCCAGCACTCGGGAGGCAGAGGTAGGAGGATTGCCGTGAGTTCGAGGCCACGCTGAGACTATATATGAATTCCAGGTTAATCTGAGCTACAGTGAGACCCTGCCTTGAAAAAAACAAACAAACAAACAAAAATTCTTAAAACTTATTTATTTATTTTTATTTGAGAGGAAGAAAAAGAAGAGAATACGGGTGTGCCAGGGCCTCCTGCCTCCAAATGAACTTGACATCAATGTGCCACTGCCCCCCCCCCCCCGTGTTTAAAAGGCAGTGGAAATGGCTGTCCTCACTAGACTTGATTCCTGAGGGCAAAAACAGCCCTTTCGCTCTCCATACCTGTGCACGGGGCTCAGCACCTTACACTCACCCAAGAACATTGGGGGAATCCGCCAATGGAATCCACAGAGAGAAATAAAAAGGTGTTAATAGGCAACTCATGATCAATATGGTTTATAAACAGCTACCTCCTCAGCAATCGATGAATAAGATCATAGTTTCTGCTTCAGGAAAGCTTCTTAAGACGTGCGCGCGCGTGTTTGTGTGTGTGTGTGTGTGTGTGTGTGTGTGTGTGTGTGTAGGCACACCAGAGCCCCTGCAAATGAACACGCTTCTAACACGTTTTTTCCTCTGGCTTATATGGGCGGCATGGGAATGGGAATCAGCACAGCAGGTTTTGCAAGCAAATGCCTCTAAACGCTGAGCCATCTTCCCATCCCCAGGCATACTTTTGAAGTTGGAAAGTGGACCACAGAGAAAGCTTTGCTCAAGGTCACAGTGGCATAACAGGTGCCATTTGTTGAGAGAGCTAAAGAAGATGGGGCTTTATGTGGGTACTGGGGAATCAAATCTGAGCCGTTAGGGTTTGCAGGTAAGCACCTTAAACCATCTTGCCAGCCTTTGGTTTACTTCTTGTTTGTTCTAAACATAGGCAATGTCTTCATATGCTGAAGTGATCACTCAGAGAAAGTAACTGATTATATATAAGACAGCAGTCATTGGAGGTGCCTTGTGAGAGGCAAGAAGCGAAGGAACGGTGGCCAAGGGATGGTGGTGCGTTAGGCCCTGGGAGAACTGCGGTTGCCAAGGGAAGGTTAGGGAAGACAAGGACGAATGAATATGGAATTCAGATGGAAGACGGAGTGTACGGGAAGACGCAGTGGGGAGAGGTCAAGGTAGTTTCTGGATTTCAATGAGGGCCACTGCATTCTCTGAGATGGGGATGGGATGCCATGTGAAGTGTGAAGCACCTGTTTTTGAGAATGAGAAAGTGGTCACACACAGTAAAAATGTGAGGCAGTCCTGGCTGTCCAATGCAGTTTGCTATATTCAAGGCAGGTGAGCACAGGTGGCCTTTTGTGCCCCCCCTTTTTTTTTGTTTTCCCTGCTGTTGTGCAGGCTCAGACCCAGGTGGGTGGATAACTGGTCAAGCCAGGGTGAGAGCTCTTCCTAGACACTACAATAAAGATTTCATGACTATGAAAGACATTTGTAGGAGGTAATTATAAGATGGCAAGGAGGGCAGTCAGGTCATGAAAGAAATGAACAGGAAATCCATCTTAAATTGAGCATTCGAGAATTGCTAAGTCTTGCCATATCAACGAGCTTCAGAGTTTATAGGATGGGAAAGCCGTTTATATTCTTCCATTCCAGCTCCCTACCAACACCCACTGATACTGATAACAACCGCCAGCTGATACGACAATGAATTCCTCTGATTCAATTTTAACCAACACAGCTATTAAGAGTTGATGTTCATTCCACTTTTGTACTGTTTTTTTTTTCAAAGTCCTAATTAACTTAGGGTTAAATGAGGCAAGAATAAATCACGAAACAATCTTTTCATTTGTATTCTTGTGTTAGTCCTTCATTTCCTTTCTTCATAGAAAAAAAATAAAATGATTCTCCAGGCTGGGGAGACACTTCAGTGGGAAAGAGCTTGCCACATGAGCAAAGGGACTGACAGGCTCTGAGTGTGAGTCCAAAAGTCCACATAAAAAGTTAGGTATGAGCCAGGCATGGTGGCGCATGCCTTTAATCCCAGCACTCAGGAGACAGAGGTAGGAGGATCACTGAGAGTTCGAGGCCACCCTGAGACGACATAGTTAATTCCAGATCAGCCTGGGCTTGAGTGAGACTCTACCTCAAAAAACCAAAAAAAAAAAAAATTAAAATAAAATAAAACAAAAGTTAGGTGTGGCCACACACGCCTATAACCCCAATCCTGTGGAAGGGTGGACATAGGAGAAATGTAGGGGCTCGCTGGTCAGCCAGACTGACTGAAAAAAATGTGGGCAGTTAAGGTTCAGTGAGAGAGAGATCCCCATCTCGAGGAAACCCACAGATGAACAATACAGAGAGCACCTAATGTTCTCCTCTGGTATCCACACACAGGGCATATGCATTTGCACACACACACACACACGTGTATAATATACAAATATACATAGGCCAAGAAAAAAATTCTCTTTGACAAAAATTGCTGCTGTAATAAGATGCAATGAATAAGTTTGGTTGCACTGAAGATTTAACTTCTAAAGAAATTCATCTTTGGGCTGGAGAGATGGCTTAGCAGATAAGGCACTTGTCTGTGAAGTCTAAGGACCCGGGTTTGATTCCCCAGTACCCATGTAAGTCAGATGCACAAAGTGGCACATGCATCTGGAATTCGTTTACAGTGGCTAGAGGTCTTGGTGTGCCCATTCTCTCTCTCTCTCTCTCTCTCTCTCTCTCTCTCTGCCTCCTCTCACTCAAATAAAATAAATGAATAAATAAATAAAAAGTTGAAAATGTATCTTTATAGTTACTGGTAGGAATCTACATATAGAAAAAGAGAAGCATGAAACTAGATTTTTTTCTTACTTCCAAATATTTTTATTAATATTCAAACCAGGGATAGAGAGGTGGCATTAAAATCATGATATTACATTTAGTGGAAGGTTTCAGAGATAAACTAAAAAATAAAACAGGAGCAAAGCTTTGTTTCTTGGGCTGGAGAGATGGCTTAGCGGTTAAGCGCTTGCCTGTGAAGCCTAAGGACCCCGGTTCGAGGCTCGATTCCCCAGGGCCCACGTTAGCCAGATGCACAAGGGGGTGCACACATCTGGAGTTCTTTTGCAGTGGCTGGAGGGCCTGGCGTGCCTTTTCTCTCTCTCTCTCTCTCTCTCTCTCTCTCTCTCCTTTCTCTCTCTGTCACTCTCAAACAAATAAATAAAAATAAACAAAAAAATTTAAATAAATAAATAAATAAAAACTTTGTGTCTTGCCGGGTGTGGTGGTACACGTTTAATCCCAAGACTCAGGAGGCAGAGGTAAGAGGATGAACTGGGAGTCTGAAGCCAGCCTGGAACTATAAAGTGAGTCCCAGGTAAGCCTGGGCTAGAATAGAAACCTACCTCAAAAAAAAAAAACACTTTGTGTCTTCTAAAAATAGGTCACATCCTGGAAAAATATCATAATTAGTCGGTACTTAAATCTATGAATTAGGTTAATTAAACTGGGAACTACAGGCAGTTCTATTGAAAGATTTCTGGCTAAGACTATTTTTTTTAATGTAAAACTCTCTTCAGTCCTGTTCTATACTTAAGTCCTCTCAACACATGGAATTGCTTGCTTAGAAGATTCTAAAAAAAAAAAAAATCATTACAATGGGAGAATAGTTTAAGCGCAGTTTATAAATATGAAGTTTATTTTTAAGACCTTGGATCTTATCTCTGAAGAGATAGCTCAGTGGGTCAATGGTTTGCCTGGCAAGCATGAGGAAATGAATTCAAGTCCTATTACACATGTAAAATCCAGGTTTGGCAGCACGTGCCTATAATCTCAGCACTGGGGGCGGGGGCAGAGACAAGAGGACCCCTGAGTCTAGCATAAGTAGTAAGTCCTAGACCAATAAGAGACTCTGTCTTAAAAGAAGGTGCATGGCATTTCTGAGGCTAATTCCCAAGGTGGACCTCTGGTGGAAATTATACACACATACATTTATACACACACACACACACATATACACGAACACACACACAACATATACCACACACCATTCACAAAACACCTGGGCTTTAAAAAAAAAAAAATTCCTTAACAGGCTGGAGAAATGGCTTAGCGGTTAAAGCAGTTGCCTGCAAAGCAAAAGGGCCCAGGTTTGATTCGTCAGTACCCACATAAAGCCAGAAGCACAAGGTGGAACATGTGTCTGGAGTTCATCTGCAGTGGCTTGAGGCCCTAGAGAGCCCATTCTCTCTATTTGCCTCTCTCTCTCTCCCTTTCTCAAAGAAATAAAATAAGATTTTAAAAAATCAAATTAATTTTTTTAAATCCCTTAAGAGCATAGAGTCCTGAAAGTGTAACACTTCTATGTGCTGCCTGGTCCCTGAGCTCATAGCAGCCTGAGCACCGAAAGCCCCTGTCCTACCTCCTTGCTGCCTGCTGAGGATGCTGGAGGAAGAGCCTGGGAAATGATCTCTTGGGAGACTGAAGGACAGAGCTTCCCAGAATGGAAGAAGTGACTAACATCACTGGTGGGATTGAGTCACAGCAAGATCAGGGGACCTTATCATCTGGTCCCCACCTTAGAATAACCAATTAAGAGCTTGGTTAGTTAGGGGAGGTAGCATCTAGACCGCAGGCAGTACTAAATGACGTTTAAAACGAGGAATTAGTAAACCTGGGTAATGACCCATCTCAGAAGTCAGAGACCATGAGTCATTCAATAGTTAATCCATGATGATGCATTTAAGAATGAGCCTGGGGCTGGAGAGATGACTCAGCAGCTAAGGTTCTTTCTTGAAGAACCAGAAAGCCTGGGTTTGATACCTCTGTACCCACATAAAGCCAGATGCACAAAGTGGTGCATGCATCTGGAATTCATTTGCAGTGCAAGAGTTCCTGACATGCCCATTCTTTCATTCTCTCCCTGTCTTTCTTTCTCTCTCTCTCTCTCTCACCCCCCTCTCCTTGCAAATAAATAAATATTTTAAAAGAGTGAGCTTTGTTGCGTTTAAATCATGTATCAGTAAATCTATTATTTAAAAAAGGATAGAGGGACTGGAGAGATGGCACAGCCGCCAAAGGTGCTTGTTTGCAAAGTCTGATGAGACTGGGTTTGAGTCCCCAGTCCACATAAAGCCAGATGCACAAAGTGGCACATGCATCTGGAGTTCATTTGTGTGACAGGAGGCCCTGGTGTGCCAATATTCATTCTCTCTCTCCCTCTTTCTCTCTGTCTCTCTCACATAAATATGTAAAAACATTTTTAAAAAAAAGAATAGGAAGGCAATTTATCTTTTAAGATGAGGGAGAGACATTGAGATGAGGACTGAAGAAAGGCTATGGGTGTTGACTGTTAATGACAGCAAGGGCCTCTCAATTGAAATTCCAATAGGGAAAGGATGACGGAACCCAACTGTCAGAAGAAGAGGGTGAAAAAGTAGAAAGGGGCTGGAAAGATGGCGCCACAGATAAAGGGCTTGCCATGCAAGCAGGAAGACCAGTGTTCAGATTCCCAACACCTACATAAAAGCTCCTTGGACATGATGGCCCGCCTAGAATTCTAGTGCTAGGGAGACACACAGGGGATCCCCAGGGGAAAACGGGCTAGGTACATAGCAAATCCAAGAGCTCTGGATTCAAATGAGAATACCTGTCTCAGGTAATAAAGTGGAGAGTGATCAAGAAAATCACTTGACATCAATCTCTAGCCTCCACACACGTGGGCACACATGTGCATGCACATCCACATAGACATGTGCCCCCACATGTGTAAATACACACACATACAAGAAACCAGTGGGACGTTTACTACAATCCCCTTTCTCAATAAATTTAACATTTTTTTAAGAGAGAGAGAATTGGCACGCCAGGGCCTCAGCCACTGAAATTGAACTCCAGACACTTGCGCCACCTACTGGGAAAGTGTGGCCTTGCGTTTGCCTCACCTCTGTGTATCTGGCTTACGTGAGATCTGGAGAATCAATCATGGGTCCTTAGGCTTCGCAGACAAGAACCTTAACCACTAAGATATCTCTCCAGCCCTAACTTTAACATCTTTTAAAATTAAAATAATGGGTTGCTATTATGGAGTATTTGACAAATAGAATTTTTTAAAAGGGTAAAATTAAAACTATCTTAACTTTTATCGCACTAAAATGACTAATCTTAATGTTTTGGTACACCCACCAATAAATGTTGTTATTTTTATTATTTCTGAAGCTGGGCTTTTGCAAAGTTCATCTTATATCTTCTTTTTAATTTTTATTTATATTTATTTATTTGACAGAGAAAGAGGGAGAGAGAGAGAAAGAGAGAGAGAGAATGGGTGTGCCAGGGCTTCCAGCCATTGCAACCAAACTCCAGATACATACACCCCCTTGTGCATCGGGCTAACATGGGTCCTGGGGAATAGAACCTGGGTCCTTTGACTTTGCAGCAAATACCTTAACTGCTAAGCAATCCCTCCAGCCCATATCTTAAAAAAAAAAAAACTTATATAGTATTTACTACTGCATGATATATTGCCATTTTTAAACCACTGTCATATGGCTACAGTTCACTTTTCCTTCCCTGTTTTATTTTGCTATTTTCATTATAATGAATACATTTATTCCTAAGCCTTTACGATTTTGTCAGAATATATGCATAGCTGGGGAATTGTATGCCAGAACACACGGGCATGTTGATGGTTCTTGTTGTATCATCAAATGGGTTTTCAGAAAGATTGAACCAATTTACACTCCTTCCAGCAAGGACTCACGCTGCATGTTCTCTGCTATTCAGTATTATTTCTGTCCTCTTCACCTATTCGGGAGAGAAAATAATATCTCACCGTTTTAATTTGCATATCTTACCACCAAGAGCTCTTACATAAATTTCTTCTTTAAGCACTGATATGTTTCCAAGCCTCCTGATTTAAAAAGCAAGAGAGGCAAACACATTGATGAAGACAGATTATGGACTAGGCTTGGGGTAAAAGTTACTCCTATAAAACCAACATGGGCCCTTAAAACAACCAAGAACTTCAGGGCAAGAATCCCTCTCCCATTCTGTTGCCACTAATTCTTTTGGTCACTTTCTAAATTCTTTTCATCCCCAAACAATGACAGGAGCTGAAGTCAAACACAGATGCTCCATTTTTTTTTTTTTTGGTTCTTTTTTTTGTTTTCCTGACTCCCTATATATCTGATGGACCCACTCCAGAATGTTCATCTTCATTTGGAGGTGATGTGTGTCAGAGCATCAAGCTGAACTGTGCTCCTTTCTTGCATCAGGCTTTAAGTGGCTGGCTGAGGAATTGAATCTGGGCTGGTAAGCTTTGCAAGCAAGTACCTTTCTTTAATCACTAAGCCATCTCTCCAGCCCCCTGAAACAGATTCTTGTAATAACACTTGTGGTTTGAATGCGGATGTGTGTCCCTCATAGCCTCGGGTATTTTTGATTAAGGTCAAGCTTCCTGCTTCAGTCTTCAGCAGCCCGCTGCAGGAGGTGTCACTGGGGGGGGGGGAGGGGGGCGGATCTTGATTCCAGCCCAAATTTGTGTAGAGAACAGCTTGAGCTCTGGTGGTTTGGTTCGTGCTTGCTACTGGGGCTGGCTGTTTTGGTGATTGCTCTCTGCTTGGATCTATGAAAGGAAGCCAGCTTCTCCCACCATTGATGCTTCCCCTGGTTCTGTAAGCTTGAAATAAACCCTGTCTTTACATAAAGTGTGCCTGGTTGGATGCTTATCCCAGCACCATGGAGCTGATTACAACAGCACTTTAATGCAGAAAAAATGCTGGGTTCATTTTCCTGAGTAGATGACTGAAGTTTGGAGAGATTTTTATTTTTTTATTTTACTTGAGCCCTCAGCCACACAGCCATTAAATGAATAATCTTTAAGTGGAATCCAGACTTTTTCTTCTTTACTCCCACAGATCTCAACTCTACTTTTAACAGTATTGCACTTTCATAATCTGTGAGGTAATTTACTATCATTAACATAATTTGAACTTTAACAAAGTGAAGATATAATAATACAGTGATGTTTAACAGAGACATCAATAGAGTATCTTAAACCTTAACTATTGTCTGCTATGACAAAATCAGAAAAATAACCTTTTTGGAAATATCTACTGTATGGTGTGTGCATGCGTGTGTGTGTGCGCGCGCACGCGTACTTGTGAGTGCAGGCCCAGGCTGTGCGTGGAGGTCAGTCCAGACCTTCCTGCTTGTTTGAGGCAGGTCTGTTGTTCACCGCTGTGTCCTCCAGGCTCATGAGTTTCCGGGATTCTTTCTCTGCCTCGCACCCTCCCACCACACGCGCACTAGGATCACAGATGCTTGCCACTGCAGCTGGCTTTGAATGGTTTGGAGGAAATCCAAACTCAGGCCGGCACATTTGCCCACAAGTACTTTTACCCACCGAGCCACTCTCCAGCCCTAACCTGAGGTTTTTAAAGGAAATACTCCAAACATCTTCTGTCTGGTCTCTAACAACAACTTTCCCACTATCCCAAATCTAATGACCCTCCACCGTCCTTAATTCCTTATGAAAGTCACATCTCATCTTGCATCCTGTTATAAGAGTCAGTGTCTTTCTCTACTAGTCTCATCTGATCAGCCTCAGAGTCCTCAGACACTGGCCAGGCTTAATGTCTCCAGATGCTCCATGTTTGAAGCTAGTAGTGAGCTAGCAGCCAGCTCCTACCCACTGTGCAGAGCATCCGGGGCTTTTGCAACTGGTTGTTAACTATGACCATTGTTAAAATTAAATGTTCTAAATCATCATAGAAATTAAACTATAAGGGGCTGGAGGGATGGCTTAGCCCTTAAGGCATTTGCCTGCAAAACCAAAGGACCCAGGATTGGTTCCCCAGGACCCACATTAGCAGATGCACAAGGGGGCGCATACGTCTGGAGTTCGTCTTCAGTGGCTGGAAGCCCTGGCACACCCATTCTCTCCCTCTCTCTCTCTCTCTCCCCCTCTTTCTCTGTCAAATAAATAAAAATAAAATATTTTTTAAAAGAATTAAACTGTAAGTAATACTCAAAATTCAACACCTCTAATAAAATTACCTCATTACCTATGTTCATGAGGTGACTTGTGTCTCCTGGAGACACAAACATACATGATGGCATCTTACAGTATATCTCTTCTTGAAGCCACGTTTTCGTGTCACTGTGTGTGTGTGTGGCCCTGAAACAAATGTGTAGAGGTCAGAAGACAACCTCAGGGTGGAGGCCTTCCCCTTCTACCTTGTTCGAGGCAGAATCTCTCTGGTTGTTTGCTGCTACAAACCCCAGACTAGCCAGCCTGTGAGCTTTTAGATTCTCTTGCCTCTGTCTCCCACTGCCCTAGGAATTAGGATTATAGACAAGCGCACCACTGCAACCAACTTTATGCTTTTTTTTTTTTTTTTTTTGGAGATCCAAACTCCAGTCACCAGACATTGGCAAGTGCTGTTCACCCCTGAGCCATCTCCCCCCAGCTGTGGTGTCAACATGCTGACAGTGTAAAGTTCATGGTGGGAACATTTGCACACAAACTAGAAAATGGCACAAGTCAGGCTCTTTCACCCAATGGGCTTATTGCGAAGTATTTACCTGTGTATCAGTGGATGAGGCCCAACAGTCTTGTTCAAGAAGGCCCTCCGACGATTCAGATACAGCTGCTCCTAGACGGTTAGCAGTCGTAGCTACCCATGTCAAACCACCTAGCTCCGCCGCGCCCCAGCACCGTCCTCCTGGAGTTCTCCCTCCTCCACACAGAGCTCAGCTTCACACAAACTGGTTTCCCCCATGGGTGTCTGTGTTCTAGACAACGGGACTAAGTCTGTAGTCGATCCTTACTTTATATGTACGCACAAGAGTTTGCAGAGACAATTTTCACTAGGTAGTTCATTTAATCTCATTTTAGAATACACTTGATTGAAAAAAAAAGTAAGGAAATGATAAATTTTTTTCTGAAAATCACATTTATTGAAGCTTGCTATCATTCTCCATTAGGAAATCGGCTGCTGAGCCCTAACGACCAGCAGGTGGCAGCCGTGACTGCTGGGAAGACAGCCTCCTTTCAATCCATTTCGGCTGAGAAAGAACATCAATTTTTACTGCGAAGTCAAGCACATTTCTAAATAGTTTGCTGGCTCATCATCTTCCTCGTGTCAGCAAACTGCTTTTTAAAATGCAGGGTAGATTATTTTCTCGCTTTCATAAAACTGTAACAACTGAAAAAAAAAAAGTCATTTACTCCTTTTATGCAAATCGATCTTTGCCTGAGAACTAACAGTAAGATCTCTGCCTGGCATTGCCTGGCTGTAAACTTTTAGATTTTCATGGACCCAATAAAAATGATTCCACATCATTAAGATTGTTGTTCTGTAGATTTCCACCTTTCTTATGCACTTCCGAGTGGAGACATATAAACAGAACCCCTACATTAGAAATGAAACCCTCTTAAAAGAGTAAAACATTAAATACATAATTTAACACTCACAGCCTTTCTGAAATCTATGAAGGCCAATTCAATTGAAGCTGAGTTTAAAAATAATACAGATTGCTGTGTGCTTGGGTTAGGGGTGCATCTTAATGAGAGTTCTTTGCAAGGAGGCCTGTGTCTTTATCAATGGTCCATATTTATTAGGACACTGAGGTTCAAGAGCTGTTCGGCAACAGCAGCATTGCAGAGGGTTGGCAGCAGTATTGACACATTGAATGCTACTGCAACTGCCCTGTCCCTTTCTAGGCTCAGTACGAATGGCTTCTGATCAGATAGATTGTGTGTGGTGTGCATGCATGTTTGTACATGCATGAGTACACATGTGTATGGGTATGAGCGCTCATGAGGATGACCTCGAGTGTCATCCTCAGGAATGCCATTCACCTTTTTCTGAGACCAAGACTCCAGTGGGTTGGAGCTCACCAGTTCAGTGAGATTGGCTGTCCAGCGAGCCCCAGAGAGCCTCTTGTCTCTGCCTCCTCAGTGCTGGGATAACACACATAAGCTACCATGCCTGGCATTTTACATGGGAACTGGGATACATCCCAGACCCTCATTGCTTGCAAAGCAAGCACTTTACCAAACTGAGCCATCTCCCCAGGCCTGATCAGATACTTTTCACTGGGCACATAAAGATACGTGGACACTAGTAGGGAACAACTACATAACATATACTGAGAAGAGTTTATCTGTCAGCCTGAGGATTAACAAGATGCCACCCCTGAGGCCCAGGAGTTCACACACTGCTGGACTATAAGGAGGGCGACTCAGGAAGGCTCTGTATTTACTTCATGAGGTTTGTTTGCTAACAAAAATGAGATAACATGAAGAAAACACTTTACAAAATGTCTAAGTACTCAACATATACACCATTATTTCTAAGTAAGTGAAGTGACAAGACCAGACCGGTGATCAGGACAGATTAATTAACATGGAAGTGCCATGCAAAACAGATTAAGTGGGCAGAGCAAACTTAGGCTAATCAACCAACAAATTCACTGTAGTAACCTGGGCAGGGGGTGGCTGAGTAGGGTCAGGAGTGGGAATGGTTGAACTAAAAGGTGGAAGAGTGCACGTGACTTCATATCTGATGACTGGGTAACAGAGGAAAGTATTTCAAATGCATTCCCTGGGTAACTGTGGGGATAATGATGTAGGAAAGTCACGTGGGGGGAATAATTTGCAAGAATAAATGGTGAAGAATGTGATTGTCAGCATGCTGAATTTGAGGTAAAAGCAGACATGGCCTTGACCAAAGTGGAAGAACGATGGGAGATGACACACTTGCAAACTCCTACTCGCCCGTCAAGCCCCTCTTCCAGTGCTCTCTCCTTCACGAACCCCTTCCTTCCTCTGCCGCCTCCCCACTTCCCTCCCTTCTGAAAGCAGCCGGATCCGCACTTGGTTTTAACACTGGTGTCATCTGATGGAGTCTGTGACTTTGATTAGGTGCCAGTGGAATTATCTGAAGGCACAAGCCATTGACACCTTTGTGTCCTTAGCACCATACGTCATTCACATCAGATGATGAAGGCAGGTCACTGATGTCAAACAACAGGAAAAAAAAAATTTGTTGTTTTTTTGAGGTAGGTCTCACTCTAGCCCAGGCTGAATTCACTCTGGAATTCATTCTATATTCTCAGGGTGGCCTCGAACTCATGGCGATCCTCCTACCTCTGCCTCCCGAGTGCTGGGATTAAAGGCGTGCGCCACCATGCCTGGCTCAATAGAAAATTTTAAACACCAGACTTGAACGTGATCTGCCTAAACGGGAGGTGAAGCTATCAGTGAGTACCACTGCCAAGAAATACAATTACTTCAAAAAGAAGTGAGAGCTAAGAGTTTAATCTTGGGGATGGGTTTCTTAGGGCATAGAGAAGAAAGGGAATCATGTGAGAGGAAAAGAAAAGGAGAAAGAATCCTACATGGAAGGGGGGTGATTTTTACCAAGGAAAGGAGGAGGACATACTATGGTCACAGATTCAAAATGCTGGAGAGATGTCTCAGTCAATAAAGTGCTTGGCATGCAAGCATCGGGACCCAGGTTCACCCCCCCCCCAGCATCCATGTAAAAGCTGGGCTTAGAAACGCCCACCTTTAACTCCAGTGCTGGAGAGGCAGACAGGAGGACCCCGAGGGTTCACCAGCTAGCTACACTAGACAAATTGGTGAATTCCAGGTTCAGTGAGAGACCCTGTCACAAATAATAATAGTAAGGTGGAGAGGGATTGAATAAGATACCCAGTGTGGATCTCTGGCATCCACATACCCACATGTATACCCACACACATGTGAACCCCAAAACATGCAAGCACATATACAGGCTTACATACCACATGCATACACAAAAACATGTGAATAGAAACAATATACCACAGACACTGCCCTCATGAATTCATACAAGCTGTGGCTACCTTCACAAGATCTGTGCACAAAGGGGCCAGTCAACATACTGTTATGCGTAAGGGAGGGGCATGGGGAGCCATGCCCCTCCCCGGTAAGGTACTGACAGTAAAGTGGTTGCTGGGAGCCATTCTCTTCTGTGGCATAGCCACTGGTTAAGTGATGAGACATACAGTGGAATTGAGTGGGTAAAGGAGGGTAACGTATGGTACATGGAATTAAAATACAATATATGTGCATAAAACTGTCAAAGCAAACAAATCAAAAAATAAAAATAAAAATGTTGGCTTGCCACCTGAGAACTGACATTCAAGGCTGTCCTCTGGCCTCTACACACACACACACACACACGTACACACTAATACAGACATTCTCTCCCTCTCTCTCTCTCTCTCTCTCTCTCTCTCTCACACACACACACACACGTACACACTAATACAGACATTCTCTCCCTCTCTCTCTCTCTCTCTCTCTCTCTCACACACACACACACACACACACACACGTACACACTAATACAGACATTCTCTCCCTCTCTCTCTCTCTCTCTCTCTCTCTCTCTCTCTCACACACATACACACACACACACACACACACACAGGATAAACCACTAAATTTCAAAGGCAAACTTCACCAAAAACATTCAGTTTTGTCCCACCAGGAAGAAGAATAGGAACCACGAAGAAACGCAGTTCATTGAGTGACACCAAGGCTATGGGAGCAAACTATTCCTGGTATTTAGGTGCCCTACTAAGGCCGCACACGATCAAGTTCAGGCTGGGTGCATACCTCAAGACAAAGAAGCTGAAAATACTGAAAGGCTTCAGAAGCTAATTTTAAAACGTGGTGAATAGTGGGGAATGTTAGTGCCATGCTACTAATAGGCACTGAGGGGGGTAAACGGAGCTGGTGGGGGCATCCTTCCTACAGAATGCTGGCTGTGTCAAGACAAACGACTTTCTGTGAAGCCTGTCTTACTCTAGGACCCCACAGACAGCTCTGGCTGTCCCCCATCTGCAGGCACCAAAGAATGAAGGTTCCAGAGCCCCTTGATTCCTGGAAATTTCCAGATGTTCCTGCAGGGGTATCTAATGCCTGGCTGAAGGGGTAGGGTGGATCCTAACTACTAAACCATCTGGGCGCCTCATTTCAATCCAGGAAGTTCTAGGATTTCTAGTTAGCTCAAGGGAGCTCCCAGAATCAACCTAGGAAGACACTGAAAATGACTTGACTTGGCCTTCTTGTTTCCAAATGAGGAGACTGGGATCCAGAAAGGTCAAGTGGCCTGTCTAAAGTCACCATGTTGGTTGCAGCAAACCAAACTAGGTCCCAGACTGCGGGACCTTGGGTCTTTATGATTGACATGTCTCAAGAGTGTGGAGGAATAAGGAAAGGAAAAAAGATAGAAAAGGCAGGACAATGGGCTGGGGAAATGGCTTAGCAGTTAAGACACTTGCCTGCAAAGCCAAAGGACCCAGGTTTGATTCCCCAGGACCCACGTAAGCCAGATGCACAGGTGGCGCATGCGTCAGCAGTTCATTTGCAGCAGCTGGAGGCCCTGGTGCACCCATTCTCTCTCTCTCTCTCTCTCTCTCTCTCTCTCTCCCTCCCTCCCTCCCTCTCTCTCTTTACCTCTTCTATCTCTCATAAATAAATAAAAATAAAATAATTTTAATAAAAAAAGAAAGAAAAGGCAGGACAAGAAATGAAACCTGACTTTCCCTTTGTACTGAAGACGAGCTGTTAGTCCAGCATCCATGACCCTTTCCCCTTCCACTGGAGTCAGCAACATGTTGCTGGGACAAACACGCAACCAGACACAGCTTGTGGGAGGAAGGGGTTTATTTCAGACTTACAAGATCCTGGCGAAAACCATCAATGGCCGAAGAAGCTGGCTCCCTTCCATAAATCCAAGCAGAAAGACACCACCAAGCAGCCAAAGATCGAACTGCTCTGAACACACCTAGTAGGGCTGGACTGATATCCAAGTCCAAACACACGTTAGGGCTGAACTCCAAGGTCCTCCCCTACTGACACGTGCCCCACCCAGCAGGGATCTGCCTGCCGGGGGCTCGTGTTGCAAGCTCAGTTTTAATAAAGCACCCGGGTCTATGGGATCAGACAGTCAATCCACTCAAACTACTGCAGTTTCCTTGGTGAACGGTGGAGCTATGTGGTGGAGGACAAAGCTGGCCCTTCCTTTCCTGAATCAATCCGCAGTGTCTGTCCTTCCAAAATATTTTTTAATCTACATGTTGGACAAACAGTGGCTTTTCTATTTGTTTATTGTCTTTGCTATGATTGAATTGCTTTTGTGTCTCAGCTACATTTCTTACCACCCTCCAGGGATATGTGCTACTTGCTATTAAGTGGGCAGACGCTGCACATTGAGGAAGAGCAGCCAGCAAAGACTAAGGACATGGAACAGGAGAGAAGTGACAAGGACCATGAGCCACCCACCCAGAGACTAGAACCACAAAGCACATCAATACCGCCGGGGAAAAAGAGGCAGGTACGGGAGAGCTCCACCAAAGACCAGTCAGAGATGTGCCCCAGTGTGTACACAGCAAAGCCACAGCCTGTGGCTCAGAACCATCAAGAAGCCGGGGAGAGGCCCCCCAGGAACCTGTAAGCTGAGTCCCACCCAGGAACAGTGGAGTCCAATTATCCTGAGTACCCCCACGATGCCAACCGAGTGGGCATAAGGGAAGAGAGATTTTAAAGAAGAACAGGAACAAAATTCAAAAGGGGGCTTTCATGTGGGTGGGTCAAGAAATACCCACCCTACAGCAAAAAATGAAAGGACCAGCTCACGGGAAGACCTCTGCCACAGGCTGGCCTTCATTTCCCGGCCCACAAGAAACCCCTGCACAGAAGGCACTGCTGCCTGGGCTCCACGCCCCCCCACACACACACACCTGACCCTAGCGAGGGGGAATCACGCAGTTCAGCCTGTGTGTTGGTCTCATGTCTTGCCCATTGGGGTCAGCATGGCGACAGAGGCATTTGGACCTGTGTAGCTAGGCCACCACAGGTCACTTTGATCCTAGTGAGACACTACACGTGACATCTTACAGGTAGCTGAACCTTATCTAGATGTGTCTTGGGACTCTCTCCCTAAACTATTATAAGTGAAAATAAATAGATAAACCTAAACCTGGAAGTGTTACCAGAAGAGAAAATCACTACAATGAAAAAGTTAAACAATAAGTGACTGAAGACTGGGTTATTGCTTGGGCCAAACTTATAAATGTAGGGCTGTATTCAATCATGTTACCTGTGGCCTCTCTTTCAGTCATATAATGTTGGTCACTTGTTTGTTTCTGGCATGTTACTTTACTTTGATGAAATGGATCCAAACCATCAATCAACAGAAAAAAATGTATACACAAGAACAAATCCATACACATATGAGCACCTGCCTGCATACTCACATGTACCTCCCGCCCACACACAGGAGCACACACATATACATACACAAAAGAAAAAAAAATGGAAGTACTGTTTTTAGCACCGTCCACGTGCAAATGATGTAACTGGATTATTAGGTTTCTCTGTGATAAGATTTTTATAATTCATTTAAAGACATGATTTTTGCTTACTTATGATGCTGTCTTTTTTTTTTTTTTTTTTTTTTCGGTGCTGAGGACCGAACCCAGGGCCTTGCGCTTGCTAGGCAAGCGCTCATCCACTGAGCTAAATCCCCAACCCTTATGATGCTGTCAAAATAAAACTTTTACTTCCATTTGGCTTGGGACACAGAGTCGTCGTCCAGGGTAGTTAAAACACTACTTAGTGGCTTCCAAGAGAACCCAGATGCCAGAAGCCGCACCCCTTAAAGCCACCGGGCCCTGAGAGCTCCCTGTCGTGCTTGAATGGGATCCTCTGGAGGAGCAAACAGCGCGCCTGGCCTCGGTCCCTGCCAGCCTGCAGGGTTTAGACAGGGGACACCTGTCTTCTTCATTGCTTCATCTAGGAAGCGGTTTCTCCTGGAAGCCCCAGAGCTGTCTTTTCTGCGCAGGGAGAATAAAGGCATGAAGAGCCACAAGGGTTTGGCTCCGGTTATCCTTCAGGGCTGCAGAGGCCAGCACGGGCTCCGGGGTGCTTCCTTACTTGTCTGGAGAAGGCCGGAAGTGGGAGAACATCACACTGCCGCCATGCTTTCCATCAGCACCCTGGAGGTACTGCAGCCCAGGCTCTGGGGAACTCACGTTCCCTGTGCACGCAGACGTCCCTGTGCGGCGGTGTAGGCGGCCCGCAGATGCGCATTGCCCGGCAGCGTACAGCTGTCTCCTCCCAGGGCAATTGTTCTCATGAGCGCACGAGACCATGGTCAGAGGGCAGTAAGGAGCTGTGCACAGGCACACGCACGCACGCACACGCATGCACGCACGCACACACTCAACAGTCACTGGTTCTGAATGCAGAAGACAGGCGAGAAGGCATTTTCAGGGGCTGCCGCTGGAGAAGAGCTTGCAAGGTAGGTAGAAACTGGAAGAAACGGAGCGCTCAGGTCTGTGTCATCCAAATATTGTTAAAGAGATCGTGGAGCCCTGGGGAGCAGTGCTCTTTAGTTGGAATTCCTACGTAACAGTTGTATGTGGTCAGTTTTTAAGTATCAAGAGGATTAAATAGTTTAAACTTTTAGTTTCAAACTGATGTGTCTTAAGAATATTAGCTACATATTTTATAAGAAAAAGAAATCGCTTTCTACAAGGAGTTGAATGATTTACTAAACAAAATTCAACTCGTTCACTCCATACTAACATCTAAAGTAGGTTATAAAGGACTGTGAAATCTTGTTGGTTTAAAAAAAATATTTTTATTTATTTATTTGAGAGAGAGAGAGAGAAAGAGGGAATGGGCATGCCAAGGCCTCCCTGCCACTATAAACAAACTCCAGACTCATGCTCCATTCTGTGCATCTGGCTTACAAGGGAACTGGAGGATCAAACCGAGCCTGTCAGGCTGTGTAAGCAACTGCCTTTAGCAGCTGAGCCATCTCTCCAGCCTCACTTGCCGATTTCTAAATCAAATCACTTTCTAGGCAGCAAGTACCCTCTGCAAGCCAATTATTTACCAGGTATTGACAATGAAATGGAGACCGGTTTTCTTTTGAGTTTGTGTGTGTGTGGGCAGGAGCACACATGTAAATGTAGGTGAGTGTTCACATGTGTGTGTGGGGGGGTGGGGGGTGCATGTGCACCTTGGAGACCAGAGATCAACACTGATGTTTTCCTCAGTTTCTCTACACCTTATTTTTTGAGCTAGAGTCTCTCTTGAATCTGGATCTCACTGATTAGGCTAGACCAGCTGGCCAGAAAAACCCCAGGGACCCCCTGTCTCCACCTCCCTGGGATGATAGGCACAGGCCACTGGGCTCTGCTTTTACCTTTGTGTCTGAGGCCTTGAACATGAATCGTCCACGCTTCTGCTGCAGCCGCTTTATGCACTGAAGCACTTCCTCGCCATGGGCAGACAGAAGTTTAAATTAAGTATATAGCAGATTAAATGTGGAATAAACCCAGCCAAGCAAATGAAGTATCTATACGCTAAGAAGGAAAGCATTGTTAAAAGAAACTGATGACAACATGAAGCATATCAAAAGATGACCCATGTTCATCAACTGGAAGAATTAATATTGTTTAAATGTCCATACTACTCAAGACAATGCATAGACTAATAAAGTTTCTATTACATTTCACTGGCAGTTAGACTGGGGAATCGCTGGGGCTCACAACGTAGTAGCTCTGGGTTGAGGTAGAGACCCAGTCTTAAGGAGGTAGGCATAGAGTAATAGCTATGGGCACCCGAAGTTCTCCTCTGGCCACTGCAAGTATGTGCATATGAGACACATAACACACCACACAGACTTTACACACATGTACACATAAAAATGATCAAAAAAATGCAATTCATGTTGGAAAACCTGAAAGGGCCCATGCATGGGTTCTGGATACTGTTACTTTATGACTGATAGGCATCTAGTCACCCAGTCTAGGAAGTGGGAAAACTGGTTACAGAGAGAGACACATCTTCCACACCCACCAGTCCTTATCAGCTCGGGGATGGTGATGGTACTTGCACATCTATGGTGTTTGGTGTTTTTATTTTAACTATCTACGTGATACTGGTGCCAAGATGAGAGCCATTGCCCAGCTAGACATCTCCATCTATGCAGACCCAGTCAGGTCAGTAAGTAGGTACATTAGTGGTATGACCAGTTTAATCTTTGAATTCTATTGACTCTGGTGACCAATTATGGGTCAGCTTCTGTTCCCTGGTCATGGTTTAGCATTTCTCTGTAATTTTCTCCATCCCAAAATGGATAAGGGATCCTAGTTCTGCGCAGAAAAACAACGAGCTTAGAACTCCTTAAAACTGAAGAGCTGTTTGGTTGCACACCAGAAATAGATGGCAAAACCCAATTGCTGAAGACTCCGTGTGCTTGGGCTTCAGGTCACTAAGAAATCAAGTTGGTAAGCCGGGCGTGGTGGCGCATGCCTTTAATTCCAGCACTTGGGAGGCAGAGGGAGGAGGATTGCCATGAGTTCAAGGCCACCCTGAGACTCCATAGTGAATTCCAGGTCAGCCTGGGCAAGAGTGAGACGCTACCTCGAAAAACCAAAAAAAAAAAAAAAAGAAAGAAATCAAGTTGGTGCTGAGCTGGAAGCTTCAGGATGCTGGAAAGTCCTACACAGCCTTTGGGGGAGGAAAAGCCATCAATAGTGACCAGCAGTGGACCCTACAAGCTTTACAGCTGGCCAGCCATGGCAAATGTACCAACTGGTGCAATGGTGGCATGTCTATTATGGTAGAAACCAACTGCTTTCTTATTGGACTTAAGGCATGCTCCAAAGGAGGAAATTCCTGCCTGGTACTGAAAACCTAATCAAGAGTTTATAGTTTGGGAGGTCATAAACCCTTGCAGAGTTAATGACTACAGTTGTCTGGCTAAATGGATATATTATGCCCTCCTAGCTGCCCTATAAATACTTGTGCTTATGCTCATATATGAAGGCTACTATCACTACTATCAGGGAAACTTTTCAGAAGGCAGTGACCACTGGGATGACTCAAAACTCACCAAAGTGCTGAGAAGTGACAGTGGAGTGTTCAGCACTAAGTGAGACATTGTTGGGATGAACATCCAAATGGTGCACAGTTTAGGGAGGAAAGGGTTTGTTTCATGCTTACAGATCCAGGGAAAGTTTCAGCAATGACAGAAGAAGCTGCTTCCATCGATCCTAGTAGAGAGAAGCTACCCAACAGCCTGTAAAAACCAAAAGCAGTAAGCGCAAATTGGGAAGCAAGCAGCAGGGACCTGTCCAGAGCTCAGGCTGCCCTGCATACCTTTGGGCTGGAAATCAGATCTGCCCACAAACACACCTTAAGCCAAAATCCACCCACAGTGACGCCTCCTCCATCCAGGCAGCTGGAGACCCAAGTTAACACTCTTTAATAAAACACCTGAGTCTATGGGGGACACACATTCAAGCTACCATACCCTCTAAGGCTCAGGGTCTGTTGCAGAAGAGGGGATGGAGAGAATGTAAGAGACAAAGGAAGGGGAGGAGTGTTGACAATACTGTCTCCCAGACACAAAGTGCCCTTGATATATTCATGGCCTCACAGTGACTAACACTACCTACACAAGACCTGCACAACAGGAGGAAAAACAAGCATCAAAACAGAAGAGAGACTAGTTGGAAAAATGAAGGGATTCACTGGAGGGGGGCTTGGGAATGTGAAAAGAGAGGGCAGTGAGAGGGGATAATGATCATTTTATATTGTTTATATTTATGGAAACTATCAACAAAAAAGTTAAAAAATTGAAGAGTTAAAACTTGACAGGGATCATTGGAGCTGATTTTTCTGGGCTTGGTTATAGGGAACCCCTCTAACCTGGTCTTCCTACTCTCTAACAATCTGCTAAACTTTTCTTGTCTCCCAGGGCTTGTTGCACCTCCTTATGCCATAGCATCTACTTCCTGTCCTACGCCAAGGACCTTCCACAGTGTATGAAAAGGGACTGCAATTTCACCAGTCAGAAGAGGAACTGGTGATAACTCTGGGTGAGGGCAGTCTGCCTCCTGGTGGGTGTCTTCTGGGGATTTGAAATCCCAACTGTGTGGTGAGGACTGGGGACCTGCAGGAGTGGCCGAAAGTGCTATGGGACCTGGATGAGCATCATGATGTGAGCAAATGTCAGAAACATTGTCTGCAGGTCAGCATGGTGTCTGACACCTGTTTTCTACCCAGGACGTCAGTGGGAATCCATTCCCAAGGAAGCTCAGCTGGAAGGTGCCAGGAGTTTGTCAGAACCTCCTATTGGGTTTAGGATCTTCACCTTTCCTGCCTTCTCTAAGCAGCAGAGCTGGCTCCTATATAATAAAGTCACATGGTTCCCAGATGTTGAAGGAAATTTGCCAGGTCTCTTGCCTATCATCCTCCTTGTCCTAATTTTCCTTTCTTCATTTTTTTTTACTTTTTTATTGACAACTTCCATAATTACAGACAATAAACCATGATAATTCCCTCCCCTCCCCCACTTTCCCCTTCACAAATTCACTCTCCATCACATCCCCTCCCTCTCTACATTAATCTTTTACTCTGATGTCATCTTTTCCTCCCTTTAGGAAGGTCTTATGTAGGTAGTGACAGGCACTGCGAGGTCGTGGATATCCAGGCCAATTTCTGTCTGAACAATTGCATTGTAAGCAGTCCTACCCTTCTTTTGGCTCTTACATTCTTTCCACCTCCTCTTGCACAATGGACCCTGAGTCTTGGAAGACATGATAGAGAGATTTCAATGCAGAATACTACTCTGTCGCTTCTTCTCAGTATTATGGTGCCTTTTGGGTCATCCTAGAGGCCACTGCATTAATAGCTGGGTACGAATGTTAAATAAAGAGGACAGTTTGGTGAGCATAATATATGCATTTAGCCAGACAAGAGCAGTTGTTACACTGCTAGAGCTCATGACCTCCCCATTCATAGGCTTTTGATTAGGTTTATAGCACCAGGTATGCATTCCCTCCCATGGAGTGGGCCTCTAGTCCAACTAGACAGCAGGTGGTTTTCCCCATAAGAGACACACCAATATTATACCCAGTCAATCATTTGGCCTAACTGGACAAACTTAAGGTTTGTAGTGTCCACTGTTTTCACCAATGATGACTTCTCTCTCCCAGAGGGCTGCATGCAGTGCAGCTTTTTCCAGTCACAGTAATTTTTCTAGAAACAGTTTATGGCTTCTGGATATGCCATTATCCAAAAAAAAGTAGGTTTCCATATGGCTTATTCACAATTTTTGGAATTTTGATTAGCTCTCCCCCACCCTTCTTTTATTCAATCTCTTTCCCTGACCTCACTTAGGCTATTCAACCCCCAGTAATCTGTTCATCTACTTACATGTACAATACCATCCCCTTAAATCCTCCCCTCTCCTCCTTTCCTTAGAGCCCTTTTCTAGGTTACTGGCCTCTGCTACCAACTTTTACTCCAACACACATACAAGTCTAAACATTTGTAGCTAGGATCCACACATGAGAGAGAACATACAACATTTGACCTTCTGGGCCTGGGTTACCTCACTAAGTATAATTCTTTCCAGAGCTATCCGTTTCCCTGCAAATTTCATTTTTCTTTACTGCTGAATAGAACTCCATTGTATAAATGTACCACATTGTCATTATCCATTCATTAGTTGAGGGACCCTAGGCTGGTTCCATTTCCTAGCCAATACGAATAGAGCAGCAATAAACATGTATAAGCAAGTATCTCTAAGGTAGTGAGAAGAGTCCTTAGGATATATGCCTAGGAGTGGAATAGCTGGACCATATGGTAAATCTAATTTCAGCTGTCTCAGGAACCTCCACACTGATTTCCACAATGGCTGTACCAGACCACCACCAACAATGCATCCTTTTTTCTGCATCCTCGCCAGCATTTATTGTCATTTGTTTTCTTGATGATAGCCATCCTGACAGGAGTGAGATAGAATCTCAAAGTAGTTTTAATTTGCATTTCCCTGAAGGCTAAGAATGTAGAACTTTTTTTTTAGATGTTTATTCTCCATATGTATTTCTTCTTTGGAGAACTCTCTATTTAGTTCCATAGCATGTTTATTAATTGGGTTGCTTGATTTCTTATTATTTAGCTTTTTTGAGTTCTTTGTATATTCTGGGTATTAATCCTTGGTTAGATGTTCAGCTGACAAAGATTTTCTCCCATTCTGTAGGTTGCCTCTTTGCTCTATTCACAGTGCCCTTTGCTATACAAAAGCTTTGTAATTACATGGGGTCCTAAATAATTTTGGTTTGAAGTCTACCCTGTCAGATATTAGGATAGTAACACCTGCTTGTTTCCTAGGCCCATTTGCTTGAAACACCATTTTCCAACCTTTCACCTTAAGAAAATGTCCACCTTTTGTGGAAAGGTGAGTTTCATGGAGGCAACAAATTGAAGGATCTTGCTTTTTAACTCAGTCTGCAGACCTGTCTCTTTTGGTTGGAGCATTGAGGCCACTGATATTAAGAGTTATTATTGAAAGTGTGTATTTATTCTTGCCATTCTTGTTTTGTAGCTCTTCTGATCTCTTGTATTAACCGGCATTTGAGTTTCATTTATTTTTCCCTGGTTCCTTATGTGTATGCTTTCTTTCTCTCCTTTCTTTCAGCATAGAGGATCCTTTCATGTATTTTCTGTAGAGCTGGTTTAATGTTCACATATTCCTTTAGCCTGTTTTTGTTGTGGAATGTCCTTGTTTCTCCACCTATTTGAATGGATAGCTTTGCAGGATAAAGTAACCTGGGTTGATAGTTGTTATCTTTCAGAACTTGGAATATATCATTCCAAGCCCTTGTAGCTTTTAAAATTTGTATTGAGGAATCTGCTGTTATCCTGATGGGATTGCCTTTGTATGTGACTTGACTTTTCTCTCTAACTGTTTTCAATATATTTTCTTTGGTTTGCATGTTTAGTAGTTTAATTATAACATGACGGTGAGAGGTTCTTTCCTGATTTTGTCTGCTTGGCTTTCTATAGGCTTCTTGTATCTCTACTGGTATCACTTTCCCTGCTTGGGGGAAGTTTTCTTCTATGGTTTTATTGAAAATACCTGTTATGCCTTTTAAGTGAAATTCTTCTCTTTCTACTATGCCCTAAATTCTTATATTTGATCTTTTCATAGTGTCCTGAATGTCTTGAAATTCCCATTCATGCCTTCCTATTAGTTTGTCTTTCTCTTTGTTGGACTATATTAAATCTGCCACCTGGTCTTCTAGTTTAGGTATTCTGTCCTCTCCTTAATCCATTCTACTGGTGAGACTTTATAGAGTTTTCTATTTGGCTAACTCTGTTTTTCATTTCTAGTATTTCTGAATGGTATTTTTTCATTATTTCCATTTCCTTACAGATGTCTTGTATTGATTCTTATTTAATTAAGTTGGTTTCCTGTGTTTTCTTGGGATTCCTTCAGGAGTTTGTTTTCTTCTTTGATTCCTTTGATTTCTTTGAACATAGATATAATCATTTTTTAAAATTCTTTGTCAGGCATTTCATCTAAAGCAGTCTTACTGGAGTTCATTTCTGAAGTATTTATAATTTTTAGTGGAATTGTATTATCTTGGTTTTTTGTGTGTTTCTTGTACTATAATGTAGAGATTTTTGCAACTTGAGTTAATTTGATGCTTGGCTTTTCTAATTATCTGCAGTGTTCTTAGCTGTGTAAATCCAACTTTATATATCTTCAGTGTGAGAGTTTAGGGTACCAAGTATAGTTCTTATAGTCCAAGATAAACAGCAGAAGTAACCTAGGTGTTGAGTTTGCCCACTATTCAAGTATTATAGTAGACTGAGTGGAGCAAATTACTGGCAAATTCTAAAATTCAACTGGGCAATACACACATACATTCAAAACCAGCACAGAGTATTTATACAAGCATGGTGATTAAAATAAACAGATAATCCAATGAATCCAAAGTCCCTAAAGTTGTGTGTTGCCCCACACCCTTAATCCTGTCAACTAGTAGGTTGAGATTTCTGGTCTGAACTGGGTTCCAAATCAGCCTGGGACCAGTCAGTCCCTGCCCCCAATAATGACAGAAGTAAAAGACAAAGGCCCTAAAAATCAGGAAAGATCAAAGGCAACAATTGTCAACACCAAAATACAGTTTATTTGAGAATGGTAAAGCTAAGTAAGAATATATCATTCAAATATAATACATAACCTTTCCTGACATGGAAAGGAAGATTAGCACTTCCAGTGGAGGCCTGCATATCTGGCTTTGTATAAATAGGCCTTGTTACCTTTTGGGGTGGCTTCCAATCTCACCAATGTTGAGTGCCCACCTTGACCACTCTTGGTGCCTCAGCAGGATTCCGGCCCAGTTTCCTCCTTTCTGAATGATCTTGGTCTCTCCCATTTCTCTGTTTAGGTTGATAATAACTTATACACCCTCAGTTTTCAGTAGAAGAGTGCATTTTGCTGTGTTTCTGCTTATTTCCCTCCCTAGGCTGCTTTGCTGTGGCTACTATGCTGCCATCTTACCTAGAAGTCTCTTTTCTCTATTTACTTCTTTATTTGAGAGAGAGAGGTAGATAGAATGGGAGTGCTTGGGCCTCTAGATACTGCAAACAAACTCCATACACATGTGCCACTTTGTGCAACAAGCTTACATGGGTACTGGTGAATTGAACCTGGGTCCTTAGGCTTCACAAGCAAATACCCTAACCACTAAACAATCTATCCAACCCCCACTCAGCTTTTATTAGACCCTGTGAACCTCCAATAAAAAGAAATGCTCCCATTTACACAGACTTACCTAAAGTTCACTAAGCAAAAGGCACTACTTTAAAGGAAATACATATATTATTAGTTTATTCAATCCCAAAACAATCCTACAAGGTAGGTGTGACTATCATTATCACACTCGACATACAGATCAGCAAACTATATCACAGAAAGACCATTTTGCTCTCTGAAGGTTTCAGGACAAGTGAGGAGAAGAGGAACTTAAATCTGGCTAAGTTCCACTCTCCCCTCGGCCCTGTTCCTTTTACTCACTATGATGCCCGGCCACTCCAACAAAGAGCATCAAACAAATCAGAAACGACCTGTGTTTGCTATCAGCTCATCTTATCAACCATTCTGTAATGCCTTTTCTCTGACCTTGACCTTGACCATCTTCGTGCTAGAATTTGTTGGTTTCCTCCTGGATACTGAACTCCTCAGATGTGGGCTGTCTGCCACATAGCCCTGCTTTCCTGCCTTAATCGGATGCCAGGATATAGCAGAGCTATTCAGGTGCAGAGCAGACCAAGGTGATGGGGCCAGTAGCCTCTGTGGGAGTCCTTTAGCTGTGGGACATTGGGCAAGTTACTTCACAACTCTAGACAGAGCAGACATAATGAGAGTACCTCCCACACAGAGATGGTGGGAATATGGTAGATGATGCACCCACTGAGGCTAGCACCTAATAAATGGTTAGTGATATTTCGATGTCAGAATGAAATCAAGGCATCCAATGAATACATATGGTTGGGCTACAGGGTTCTACTCTAAGCACTGGGCATATAGTAATGAAAAAGGTAGGTAGAATGCACCCCCTCCTGGAGCTTTTGGTGAGTCAGAGAAACTGACACAAATCCATGTGATGCACACCAAGCGACGGTGCTGAATGAAATGGACACTGCAAGGCCATGGAAGTGATTCCCAGCCTTCTACAGGCTAGGTGTCAGCACCACACAAGTGAATACACTCGCCTGTCAGAGAGCTGTGGCTTTTATGCTTTTTGGTCTCAGTAACCTATTATGCTGGTAAAAACGTTTGAGGCGGACTGGAGCAATGACTTAGTGGTTAAGGTACTTGCCTGCAAAGTCAAAGGACCCAGGTTTGATTCCCCAGGACCCATGTTAGCCAGATGCGCAAAAGGGTGCATGCATCTGGAGTTTGTTTGCAGTGGCTGGAGGCCCTGGCGTGACCATTATCTCTCTCTCTCTCTCTCTCTCTCTCTCTCTCTCTCTCCCTTTCTCTGTCAAATAAATAAATAAAATATTTTAAAAAATGTTTGAGGCCACCAAAGCATTTTTAAAAATATGGAATACATATATTCATGCATATATTTACTATATTAAAATTAAAACAGTGGCTAAAGTGTTTGGCTGTGAAGCTTAAAGACCCAGGTTTGATTCCCCAGGACCCACATAAGCCAGATGCACAAGGTGGCACATGCATCTGGAGTTCATTTGCAATGACTGCATGCACTGGCATACCCATTCTCATTCTCATTCTGTCTCTCTTTCTCTCTCTCCCTCTCCCTCACTCTCTTATAAATAAATAAAAATTAAAAAAATTAAAGAACACAAATGTGCAAAACCACGTGCCATTAGTCCTCAGAGAAATGCTATCATCACATATCTTGCAGCTTCTAGAAAATTCTACTGTGTATTTTATGAGAATGTGAGTGAACATGGCAAAATATGCTAGCACTATGGCTGACCTCAGACACCTGGGGATGATCTTGGCAGCCTTCTGGGGTTGTTTGAGCATACTTTGATCTGGTGCCAACTTTAAAAAAAAAAGACATTTAAGGGCTGGAGAGATGGCTTAGCAGTTAAGGCACTTTCAGGCAAAGCCAAAATACCCAGTTTTGATTCCCTAATACCCACATAAAGCCAAATGTACAAGGTGGTGCATGCATCTGTAATTCATTTGCAGTGGCTAGAAGCCCCAGCATGCCCATTCTCTATGTACCTCTCTCTGCCATAAATAAATAAATTTTTTTTAAAAATATTAAAAAGGCATTTATTTTTCACCTCTGATGCTGTCTTCTTGTTTTTCAGTTAGTATCCAAAGAAAAGTTAAATTTCAGTTTGCATTACATAAAGTGTCAATTATGTGTGAGTTCTTTGAGTCATTGATACGCTTGGTTACCTTAACAATCATATATCATAAGTTTAATTCCTGGTCTTCAGGAACACAGCTATCCTTATGAAATGAAGTGTCCTTATCAACTGAGAATTATACATAAGGCTTTTCTCAGTGGCTCCCTTAGTAGCGGCTTCACACAGAGACTAGTAATGTTTTTCTTGACAATGGTATATCTCACCTTCTCTTCCCTTAGAAATTTTACTGTTATTTAAAATGGATAGAATTCTGACTGTTTCTAAACATGGAGAAAACAATTTCATAATTGTACTTCCCTATGCTTAGAAAAACCTTGTCTATGTTTTATTTTGTGTTCCTGTAACACAATAGTTTCTGAACATAGCCTCTTGTTTATTTCTTGCCACTGGAATTCTTTCCATCATCAAGCAGTTTTCTAAGAGGTAACCAGTGTTGCTGCTTTTAGTACAAACTGCCTTAACTAACCCGTGTGGGGGAAGAGTGTGCCACGCGGGGCACAGTTCCTGGTCAGAGAAGCCTGGGGGAGGGGCGGGGAGCAGCTGGCTATGTGAATGCATAAAGGGAGGGGAAGGGGTCCCGCAGCTTACAGTGAAAACCCAAAGCTCCTCCCAGTACAAGATCATCCAACACACTGGAAAGGAAAGGAAAAACAAATGGAGCCATGGGTACCATAAGGAGCCATTCTCTATTTGTCCCTGGCTATACAAATAGGCCAGACTCTATGCGACTGACGCACAGGCTTCCACTCAGTCCTCCCTCTCAAGTACACTTCCTCTCTGGACAACTCAAGAAACTGAACATTCCAAGTTAAATAACTGGCTCAAGATCACACAGGAAGGGGTATGGGTGGGGTCTGAACTCCGGCAGATGTCAATCAAGTGGAACCTGGTGCCTGAGTACAAGTGTGTGTGTGTGAGAGAGAGAGAGAGAGAGAGACAGAGAATGAGACCTTTTGTTGCCTCCAATTAGCTATACAACCTTGGGGATGTTACTTCACTTATCTAAGCAGATTGGTAGTAGCAACAGCCCCTCCCATACAGAGCCATTGAGAACATTGAGGAAGTCCCACCTTATAAAGACAGTGATGGGAGCTCTATTGCAGAATGTTTTCCTGAACCCCTAACATCATTTGGAATGTCCTGAATTTAGAAATCCTTACTATAGAGAATGATGGATAATGCTTAGACATTATTTACAAACTGATTAGAGGAAACTTACCAATCAAAAGTTCAGGGGAATTTAATAAATTACAATAATATATAATTAATTTCCTTTTGGAAGAAAAAAAAAACCAGCATATTTTCCTCTATCAACATTCTGTAAGAGTTGTCATGGATTCTCCTCAGAGGTCCACCTTACTGCAAGATCTAGAGCCAAACTCTTTTGGCTCCATCCCTACCTTCCCTTGGACTAGGTACTCACCTCGGTTTCCACGTGGTAAGGTGACATAAACAGCATAGTTTCCCCTGTTTAAGATGCAAACCACAGTTCTCATCTCAAAGGGAAGGAAAGAGATTTTGGACCCATTAATAAGTGACCATGGCCCAGGAACATGAGTCAGGCTACCCCAAAGACCATGTCCCAACACGGTAACAGTTTCATGAAGTTTGTATAGCTACACAACAAAGGAAAGTCATAAACCTAAGGCACTTGTTTTTTTCTTTTTTCAAATGCATTGATGGTATATAGGCAAGTTACGGCAAAGCTGAGAAATCTCTGCTATAGGTTTCAGCTGCTATCTGATGACATTCTTAGCTTTGGGGTCAGTGGGAGCCAGTTGTCCATCTGTTAAATTAATCCCAAAAGGTTTCCAGTGAGAGCAACAAGGACATTAGGCCCAGATACAGAGGTGGGTGATGAAAAGCTCCAGCCCTGCACAATCACAGAGTTCTAATCTGTCCATCAGCCTTGTGGAATCTTTAACACAGGCATGGCTTTCTAATGGGCACCTCAGTTCCCACCAATGCACCGGTATTAAAGTTAAATGATGCTCTATATGTTAAAATAGTGCCAGGTGCACGTTAAGAGATCAATAAATATTGGCAATTATTTTCATTAAAAAACTTCCCAAGAGATTGGTGCACATCAGAACTGCATAATGAATAAATGGAGACATATGCATCAGGTGACTATAACTGGGCCTGTTCTAAGTGACTTTTGTGCATGCATCTACACGTGGTGTGCTTGGATGGGGGAGTGTGCATGCGTGTGTGTGTGTGTGCACATAGAGGCCAGAGGTCAAGGTTGGGGGTATTCCTCAACACTCTCCACCTTAGTTTTTGAGAAAGGGTCTCTCCTTGAACCTGAGCTTCACTCATTTGGCTAGAATAGCTAGCCAGCCAGCAAGAAAATCCTCCTGTGTCCATCCCCACAGCACTGGGATTACAGATGCGTGATGCCATGCCAGGGTTTCATGTGGGCGCTGAGGATCCAAACTCAGGGCCTTGTGCTTTCACGGCAAGCATTTTACCCACTTAGTTATCATCAGGCCCCATGAATAATTTTAGAACATTACTTCCTTACTCTGGTGCAGTCTATTTCTGTGATCAGCCCACTCTGGAGACGGGAGAAAGTGACAGACAATACAAAATTGCAAGCAACCCAAGGTAAGTACATGGTAGACCCTTGCTGATTCTACATAAACCATTCCTTTCTTATTTCCTGACAAAGAGACCTCATTTGTTTAGGGCCATGCACCAGCGAGAGGATGTGCCTCCTATGGTTACATCAGGCCTGGCCATCTCTTTCCTCTATGATGAGTGCTTGCTTTTCTAGCAACTAGGAGTTCGAGCCAATGAGAGGCAAGTGGTGGTCTACCGAGAGAGGGAGGAGTGGTCGGGTTTTTGTAGCCAGACCCTTTGACATGAAATGAGCCCTCACACCATACCAGCATCGGCCTGTTCACTCATTCCCACTGAAAACCGCATCCTACATTTCTTGTTCTTTCTCTGTGTCTATACATTAGGAGGAACTCTCTATGCATGATGATACAGCATATGTCTTAACCATAACAGTTGGACAATAACCTAAACACAGTTGGAGCTTGATAAATATTTGTTGACTAAATCAATAAACAAATAGTCTGACTGTACTTGTTTCTCTGGAGCGATGGCTACGCAGTTCCCAAGAAGAACCTTCCCTCTCTGGCTGGAAGGTGATCAGCACGCTGTGGACATTGAGAGCCCAGGATCGAGGTGGTGGGAATAGCTGAACTTTCCCCATCCCCTCTCCTTCCAGCCACTTGGGTCACATGCTTCCTTCACTGTGCCTGATCTTCCAGGGCCCAGCACTCCCAGGGTCTCTATGTAAGGCCCTTGCATAGCCTCTTCTTTAGAAATCACTTGAGCTTGTGGCTCCCTCGGCTCATAAATACGTTGGCCTTTCTTCCCGTCCTCCCTCCCACCTTCAAGACAGTCCTTGATGGGCTTTCTTCTCTCCCATCATGCCAAATACATCACATTACACCTTTACGATTAAGAATGAGAGAAGATAGATTTCACATGTTCTAAGGTGTCATCTTTAAGTAAATGACGGCATAAACATCTTGAAGGCAAAAGCAGATGGTATCAGGAAATCAATTAAGTAGAAGCTTAGAAAGCAACATAAATTACACGTATAACGATTTTCCAAAGCAAACCAGACTGCAAGTGATAGTGTCACACTTACCTTCTCATTTCTGGCACCAAACACCTGACCAAAACCAGCCTTTGGGAAGAAAGAGTTTATTCTTGTTTACAGACTCTAGGGGAAGCTCCATGATGGCAGGAGAAAACAACGGCATGAGCAGAGGGTCGACGTCGACTCCTTGCCCTCATGAGGCTCACAACAGCAGCAGGAGAGTGTGCCAAACTAACGCTGGCATGTAAGGACTAATAAACCATCAATATCCACTACTAGCAGCACCCCTCCTCCAGTAAGGCCCCTATTCCAAAATTACCATGAGCTGGGATCAAGCACTCAGAGCACATGAGGTATGAGGGCTACCTAACTCAAACCACACAAACAGGGAAATAAGACTAGAGAAACCAAGATTTCTACAGAACTGCACCTAAATATCCCAATTAACGCGAGGAAACAGAGTGTTTGGTAACTGTAAATGGATAACAGGAAGTACAAAGACAGCCCTACAGAACACGCTCTGAACTTGGAAGTTTGAGGCAGCTTAGCACAAACACCCTGGACTTGGAACTAAAAGTCATGGATTTAAGTCCTGATGACTTAAATTAGATTAGTATTGATTTCAGCAAACTCCTGCAGAACTAGATATAATTTATAATGTGAGATGGTCAGGAGGCTATCAGGGGGCCACGGGTGGAGCGTGGTAGTTGGAATTTATGCCTCCCAACAGACTCGGGTGTTCTCCAGTTGCCTGGCAAGAGGAGGTGTCACTGGGGGCAAATCTAATTTCTAGCCCAAAGGTATGCAGAGAGGGTTTTGAGCTTTGCCTGGGCTCCTTCTGCTTGTTACTTTTGGCATGTGCTGGCTGGTGGTTTCTCTCTGCTTGGATCTGTGAAAGGGGGCCAGTCTCTTCCACCACTGTGGAACTTCCCTTGGATCTGAAAGCCTGACATAAGTTCCGTGCCTCCCATAAACGGGGTCTGTTGGGAAATTCATCCTAGCAGTATGGAGCTGACCACAACACTGTGTCTGAGGGAACCAATAAAAGGTGGCATTCATCCATCTCCTCAGCAAAGGCACTGGGTGAAGGAGCGAATAATGGTCCCTGAGGCAGGTGAGGCAAGGTCTGAGGTGATAGTCTTTTTTTAAATTTTTGTTTATTTATTTGAGACTGACAGACAGAGAGAGAAAGAGGCAGGTAGATAGAGAGACAATGGGTGCACCGGAGCCTCCAGCCACTGCAAACAAAATCCAGATGCATGTGCCCACTTGTGCATCTGGCTTACGTGGGTCCTGGGGAATCGAGCCTTGAACTGGGGTCCTTAGGCTTCACAGGCAAGTGCTTAACCACTAAGCCATCTCTCCAGCTCCCAAGCTGAGAGTCTTGTTTAACAGTCACGTGAAGAAATGAATCACAAACTCTGAGATGGGTGCTCTAAAGGAAACAAACCCTACCAAGGTCAACAACAGAGGGATTAACAAGATCTAGGGGTGTCACAGGATGGGTGGAAACAGGAATGTGAATGATGCTGGATGCCGGCAGAGGAAAGAAGACATGTAAAGACTCTGGGAATATGACAACACATGGAGAGAGAGAGACAGAGAGAGAGAGAGAGAGAACGGGCAGTTAACATGGTTGAAGATACAGGCAAGGGCCTATGATGCAATGAGCAGCTTTATCATGGGTGAGACTTGAAGGCAAGTTTAAGAATACTGACTGTTATTCTGAAAGGAAGTAAGTGTTTGTGGAGTGCATACACATCAGGTTTGAGCTCCGAAACAAACCAAACAACACCAAAAGTAGAAGGACTGATGACCAGCAAGAGCGGACAAGGCAAAGCCCAGGATAGGACAATGGCAGTAGTCGAGTGGGAAGATGTTCAAAACCTGGACAAGGTATGAGTGTGAACCAAGGCATGGTTAGCAGGCAACATCCTGGGACTGGTTAGTGAAAGGTGCAGGTGGAGGAGAGGTTCCTGTACGCATCAGGTGTGAGTGGTTTTGTTCAGGAATACAAGCAGTACTGGAAGGGAAGTTGGTTAGAGGGAAGCAGGCAAGAGATTAAGTGGAACATGGCATCTGTATCATGAGACAGTAAGAAGAGATGCCAATGCCTAGCTCAGGAAGACTGTTCAGTTGAGGGATAGAATGTTGGCACTTTGTTGCATATAGGTAGCTAGCTATCAGAGGTTTGGATAAAGGTGCTTGGGGGGAGATAGAGAGGAAGATAAAAAGATGTGAGTGAAAAATGTCCTCATACTTAGGGTAATTCAAGTTTCCTTTCTCCCTAAGTTGCTTTAAAATTTGCTTTCTCATGGTGCTCAGATTCACAGCCTCATCACTGAATAGGAGTGACTTCCCTCTTAACTTATTGTCGCTGAGAAATGGAAGGCTGCTTTCTTCAAAGGGCTTTGTAATAGAAAATCCCCAGCATTTTGGTATTTGAGCTAAGGGGAGGCTATTAGTGTAGGTTCTGAGGGCTATTAAAAATTGAGGAAGGAAGAAAGAGGAAGTGAGTTCCCTGATACAACCTTTAAAATACTTTTGTCTAGAGAGCCTCAGATGCCATCAATCAAAAACAAAAAGAAAAGATCTCCGGCAGAAAAGAACATGGCGTTGTAAATAATTAACGAATGAAGACTTGAGCAGCATTCCAGAGCAGGAGAGCTTCCAGAAGGACTCTTCTGGAAAGTTGAAGCAACAGCTAACAGCCTTTCCTGCTGGCTGTCTCTTTCCAGCACTGTGTGCATGCAATTATTTTCTTTTCCATGTCGAATTTTCTCTATCGGGGAAGATCTATTTTTAAAGGAACAACCTGTTTTTAAGTGCTGCTGAAAACCTCTAGAGCTGCAACCAGCTCTTTCTGAAGTTCTTATTTAATACATATCAGTCTTGAGTTCTGACCCCCTGCACCCTGGTAGAAGGCAGGTGTGGTGCTACAAAACCTGTCACCTCAGCGCTGGAGAGGCAGAGGCTCAGGGGTCCCTAAGGGCTCACTGGCTAGCTAGTCTAGCGGAGTTGGTGAGCTCAAGGTTCATTGAGAGACCCTGCCTCGAATAAGTTAATAAATAAGGTGGAGAACCATTGGAGAAGACATGTTACATTGACCTCTTGCCTCCACATGCACGCTCTTTCTCTCTCTCTCAAATACATAAATAAATATAAAATAAAATACAAAGAAGCCCAAACATTGGAAGACAAACAGGGAAAACAAAAATATTATAACTGTGACAGAAGGCTTACAGTGAATTGTCTTGATGGATCATTCTGCTAATCCATATCCCCACTATACATATATATATATATATATATATATATATATATATATATATATATATTCTCTAAAATTTCTTTTTGCACTACTGGGGATTGAATTATTCAGGGCCTCACTCCCTGTCATGGAGTTGTATTCCCAGCCTTTGTATTTTTTTTTTTTTTAATTTTGAGATAGGGTCTCAAAAGCTGGCCTTGAACTTTTAACTCTCCTGCCTCAGTGTCCCAAGAGATTAGCATCAAAGTACTGCTCCACCAGGCCCAGCAATGTAAGATAACTTATAAGATGTACTTACACATCTGACTGAACTTTTCATCAGTTTATGATGATTTCATTTACCAAAATAACTGTCTATTGGCTTTTTTCACCTGATGCTACTTATTTGGTGGGCTTCATCAAAAGCCAGAAATTTATCCTCAGAAACAATTGTGTTTCTAAACATGAAACTTGAGAATAAACAATGACCAGCAAACTTGATTACTGTATGCATGGACTCGCAGCTAGTATCTGAATGTGTGTCTGCTAATTAATACACACTGAAGATACAGCAATTCAAAAGTCCTTATTTGTGATGATAATGTATTTGAGATATATCTATATATATATAGCCAATCAATACTCAAGATACTCATTCACTATATATCTGAAAACCCTGGAATGGAAAAGAATGTTTTGTCAAATTTTTTAAACAAAACTATCCCTGGATCTTTAAATGCACTGGTTACTTTACTTTTGGGGTAAAAACACTTCATTAGACCTCACCAACTAATGCCCAAATCTAAGAGCATGCCTTGGGGGAGAAATTTTATTACTTGTGTGTCATTAAAAATAATTAGGATCACAAAAGTAATCAGGGGCTGAATATCAAATTGTAGTGTTTCTCTGCATGGTGCTGAAAATAAGAGGGTAGGGGGTAAACTTTGGAAGAAGTGTGTGCGTCTATATGTGGTCCTTCTTACCCCCAAATCAAGAGAAACTCAATGTACAGTACACAGCCAGAGCTGTAATAACTGGTTAACTAGAAAAATGTTATCTTCTCCCCCCCCCCCACAAAAGCTATCCTGGAAACAGGTGGATAGGTATGTCTCAGGGGAAAGGAACACTGTAGATGTGAATGCATTAAGGACTTTAAAATGAGATTATCCTGAGCTACCCAAGCGGTTTCACTAAATCACAAGACTACTTATCACAGAGGGGCAGGAGGACCAGGGTCACAGAAGAAGATGTGGTGAGCAGATGGCAGAGTGAGACTTGAAGATCACTATTGGTATCTTTGAAGTTCGAAGGAGCATCACAGCCACTCCCAAAAGCAGGAAAGACAAAACAGACTGTCCTCAGCAGCCTCCAATAGGGCCAGGGTAAAACTTGATTTTAGTTCTTTTGACTTTCAGAACTCAGAGACAACACATCCTAAAGCCACTGAACATGTGGTCACTTGTCAGAGGAATAGCAAGAAAGTACCTGATTTTGACTTTATTCTGGTGTCAGCATCCCATTGCATTAAATAGAAACACAAACCTGGTTTTGAAAGTATCAAGAATAATTGACTGTTGTATGCTCAGCTTTAAAAGGGACATCAATGCCACCCCCCTCCAAGACTCAGGGAGCATCTCAGAAAAGGGGTCAGAATGAATGGTAAGAGCTGGGAGATGGGAAGGAGTGTTGTGGACGGCTGACCTCTGTTCTACTCATGAACTCACAGCAGCTGTGATTTCCTACACAAAACTGAGCCCATCTTGGGTGGGGGATGGTCTCACAGGACCCCATGCTTCTCAGAGTAGCTACTGGCAATTAATGGTTTCCAGGGGGAGGAGGCTGCATGGTCTTCAGTGGAGTAGCCAATAATAAGTTGCCTGTACGTCAATAAAATTAACCCCACTCACGCAAGCCACTCTAATTTGCCTCAATGGGTCACAAAGAAAAGAAGTCATAAAGTATAAAACACATGATTTTGGAAGAAGAGAGGGGCTTAGAGGGAGTGAGGATGGGCAAGAAAGGGTACTTGGTGGTGAATAGGGTCAAAATATGCATGTATAAAATGCTCAAAAAAAATCCTTAAAAGAAAGCATTGGATTAAAGCTTTAGTAATGAATTGTTTTACTGATATATCCAGAGACTCACTCTGAGATTCTCATCCATAAGATGAAATCCCAGAATATCTAACAAGAAACACTCAAGAAACTTCTGATGTGTCATTTCGAATTATAAATGAAGCCAGTGATGATGACAGTATCTGGGGGCATTTTTTATATATTGTAATTCAAGGGTGTCCAACCTTTTGGCATTGCAACATGACGTCATCTACGAACATGTGGGGCCCCACTTATACCTATCTTGAGATGCATGCAATGTGTGGACCACAGGTTGGACATAGCTGTGTGATTCGAAAACAGGCTCACCCTGCTGCCATCTGGTGACTGGAGGACAAGGGTGCTTCTCAGCACCCCATAATGCACAGAGAAGCCCCCACACAGAGAACTTTCATTCCAAAATGTCAGTAGCTCCAAAGTGGAGAATGTCAGGCAGAGTCTCACCATGAGAGGTTCTGCCTGGCCCATGTTATTGCTATTCCTGGCTACAACGTCTATAACAATTAAACATGTTGGCTGTCACAATGCATCATTTATTAATGATGACATTTCTATAAAGATCAGAATATATGTCCTTGCACTCTGTGCCAAGTAACAATTAGTATGGCACAGATGGTAACCTGTGCCAAAGGAGATCTTAAAAGGTTGCTACCAATGGTGTTGGCATTAATTCTGTCTACACAGACTATATTGGATTCTGTAAAGAATTATTTTTTATAATCACTCCTTTAATCATATGAAATATTAAGCATATCAAAGTCATTCATATCCATTCCAAAACCTCTTTTAAAAGTATTTTTATTTTTTTTCAAGCAGAGAGAGAGATTGGGCAAGCCAGGCACTCTAGCCTCTGCAAATGAACTCCAAATGCACATGCTCTCTGGCTTTACGTGGATACTGAGAATCGAATGGGAGTTGTTAGGATTTGCAGTCAAGCGCCTTAACAACTAACACATCTCTCCAGCCCTGAAATCCTATTTTTATGTTTCTCTTCCAGAAAAATGCCACTTCACATTCAGCTATTCTGTGCTTCTCACGCTATTTTCTTTAGAAAAAAAAAAACAAAAATGTGCTTAGAATAAATGAGGAATCTTCTAAGTAAAACTCTTAAAGTAATGAATATGAAAAACATCATCTTCAGAGTTTAAAAGGCTCTGTTCTCATTTACCTTCTCTTTATAATGTAAATGTTAATCCTTTCTAGAAAAATTGGACTTCCTGAGGTAGTCAGGGTAATGAACGTGCTCAAAATTAGCTACCAGCAAAAATGAAACACTAGCAGGGAAAACTATCTTGCATTCAGCAGATTTTTGTTTCCTGAAATTAAAATTTGAAATGACTTTAATTACTCACAAAGAAGGCTTGGTCAACCAGTCCAATTTTCTCCCGGAAAGTGATGCAACGATAAATAGAATAAAAAGCGTAACAGGAAGGCAAGACTGACTTGTCTGTTCAGGAAACTTCTAAGGAAGTTGTTCCATCTGCAGCAGACATCCACCACACAGGAAGGGTCACAGGAAGAGCACAAATGGTATTGCTCCGGGACAGCAGCCCACCTCAGCCATCTAGTCAGCATTAAGGAAAAGAGAGCTTTCAGATGAGCACTAGGAAATAAGGGCTCAGGACTGGCAATGTTTTGGGTGTAGTAAGGAAACATGGAGCTGTTAAAGGGAAGGCAGCAAACGGGTTTCCTCTGGGCTGGTTCTTATGTATGAATGTAAAAATATTCAGATTTCAGAGACAGACATCTGGCTTACCAGCACCCCATCTTGATTTAGAGGTCTTTCTGAAGGTAGTGAGAACACAAAATGAGAGCCTACCAGAAAAGCACACTTTAGTGAGTGATGTGCTGACATAACTATCACTGAGGAGAGAAAAGAGTCTAAGGGGTTATCAATGATGCAATATGCAGATTACATTTTGGGGAAGGAATTACGACCATGACCAGCCACCTTTTACAGTCACTCTGCTCAAGGCCCTGTGGATTACATCAGTCACATCCTACGGCATCCCTGTGAGGTTTGGTAAAAAAAACACAGCTCTCACCTCAGAGAGAAGAATACATAGTTTATTATGGAGCCAAATATAGCTGTGACCATGGCCAAAGAGCACGGTTGAGTTATCCCAAATACCAGGTTCCAACATGCTAAGAGTTTCATGAAATTTTTTTTTATATCACAGAACAAAAGAGATCATATATCAAAGTACTTTTCGAATACACTAGCAGAAACATGAGGTCAATAGGCTACAACAAAGCAGGAAGGACTGCAGAGATGGTTGGTGGTTAAGGCACTTGCCTGCAAAGCCAAAGGATGCAGGTTCGATTCCCTAGCACCAATGTAAAGCTAGATGCACAAGGTGGCGCATGCGTCTGGAGCTTGTTTGCAGTGGCCAGAGGTCCTGATGTGCCGATTTTCTCCCTCTCTCTCAAATAAATGAATAAAATATTCTTAAAGATTAAAAAAAATACAGGGAAATCTCTGCTGGAGAAGGTCTCATGATGCTATCTGATGACTTTCTTAGCTTTTGGGTTGGTGAAAGACAGGGAGCTGTTTATACATTCCAAAAGGATCAACCTGATAGTTTGAAGATGTCAGGGGTCAGACACAGAGGTAAGCCATGAATGGATACTAAATAGACTAAGACAGCCCAAGGTTATTTGGCTCTGGACTTGCAATTCTCTACAGACACACACACACACACACACACACACACACACACACACACACACATACACGTTTCATAGATTCTTTAACACAGATGTGGCTTTTTCCTAAGTTCTCCCATTACTTGATGCCGCAGGAGGAAACTAAGGTTTAGGAGAAGTTAAATTGCCCATGGTCACCCAATGGGTCAGCAGTGGAATGTGGTACTCAACTTGGACTGACCATGTGACGTCATTTCTCTAAGGACAGGATGACCCATGCAGAGAGGATTGAGTTCTTAGGTAGTAAAAGTAGAAACAACTCCTTCAGAGCCCAGGAGCTTCCAAATGCAGTTCTGTCCTGCCAGAGTGCTCTGCTTCCTCCAGCCACACTTCCGACATCGATCATACGGTGGCTCTTCTGTCACCTCAAGACATAAAAGGGACACTCTCATGTAATATCAAGCAACTGTCTCATTTTGTTCCAAGCAGCTGCTCCCATTTTCCATTTCTGCTTCAGTTGGAAAAGCATTTGGCTGTCCTCGCAGGCCATTAGTACTTCTTGGAGTTCCAAAGTGCCACATAGAATGCGTCGATCACATTATACTGTGAATAGGTGATGGGAAAACCAGGCTCAAACTGACCACAAAATTCCATTTCTGGGCTCACTGGATCCTTAATTGATCAGTCATCAAGTTGCATGTGGTTTATAATTTATATGCATATTTAGTTTAACTGGCTATAATACCATGTATATTGGGTTGGTTTTAAACTGGCATAAATTGCAACAGCATCTCCCACTTACCCTGTAGTTCTTTTTAAAGGTGTTTTATTTACCTATTTGAGAGACAGGGAGAGAGAAAGAAGCAGAGAAAGAGAATGGGTGCATCAGGGCCTCCTGCCACTGCAAACAAACTCCAGATGCATGCGCTACCTTGTGCATCTGGCTTATGTGGGTCTTGGAGAATTGAACCTGGGTACTTTGGCTTTGCACCCCACCTCTCCAGCCCCCCTAGCCTGTAATTCTAACATGTGTGAATTAGGGTCACTTCCTCAAGGAACATGGCATAGAATGGTCTTGACAAGCTTACAAATTGAATAGAGTCACTAATTAAGGCTTCCATATCCCAAATGAGTTTTAAGGACAGACACCCAGGAACCATTGGGAGAGAAGGATTTTTAGCATGGTCTTGTTATAGAGTCATTGTTCATGTTGTTTAAGAAGTAGATACACTAGACAAAGGGCTGGGTGACTTTTAAATGACAGCTCTTTGATAGAATCACCCTCTTGACTACAGCAACCCTAAAAGGGCACACTGTTTAGAGGTAGAATTCTACAAAGTGTGCTGGCTCTGGAATCTGAGAAGGCATTCCATTCCGACCGCTGAGCCAGTGACAGGATCCTTGCCGAGGTGACTTTCTGTAGAGTCCAGACACATGGGCTATTCTTAGAACGACCAAAAAAAGCATAGTGCTGCCTAAAAATACTGATGACTCAACACCTAGAGGCTTCCATGATGTAATGTTGTCAAAGAAAACACCCTCTCGCCTCACAGGTTGCAGGTTTTAAAATAAGCGAGCTCACAGCTCACCTTCTGAGGAGAGCAAAAAATTTCACAGGCTGGAGGAGAAAATGAGGGAACGTGGGTTGCATGTAGCATGGGCCACCCAGGCCATGCCTGTCACTGTTGTTTGGTGTGGTTGCTGGAGATGCCCCTGCCGAAGTCCAAGGCAGGTCTCGCCCTTTGCCACCTTCACTCATCACTCAACCTTTCAAAATAGGGTTTGTGAGGCAGAGAGCAGAGCTGAGTAGAAGAAGGTCTACAAACTCCCACCCAAGTCAAGCACCTCTTGTCCATCAGATGAGTCCATCTGGAGACTGCTCCAGGTATAAGGGATTGCTTAAGACGAGGAACAAAGCCATACCCAGCACCCAGCACAGTGGTCACTCAAGATCAGGAGGCAGGCACGGCTCTGGGTGGCTCCACACCTGTGAGCCTTTAAGGACCACAAGGTCACCAATAATATGAGGCTCAGATATCCCTGTGGGCACCTCACCAAGCAAGGTCAAGTGGGACATGAGCTGACAAGTGGAGAGGCCTCACCCTGTCTGAGCCACACACCAGAGAGCTACTCAAGGCCATTAAGGACAAGAGAGCTGTCAAGTTCATCCAGAAAATAGTGAGAATGCACATCCATGCCCAAGCAGAAGCAAGAGGAGATGGAACAACACCCTGAGTGCTATGAAGAATTGCTGTGAAAGACTAGAACCCTTTCCATCTCTGCACATGATTAAGTACACACATCCAGGTTGGAGAGATGGCTCAGCAATTAAGGCGCTAGCCTGCAGAGCCAAAGGAAAAAAAAAAAAAAAAAAACCTGGGTCCAGTTTCCCAGTACCCATCTAAATCCAGATGCACAAGGTGGCACACGTGTCTGGAGTTGGTTCGCAATGGATAGAGGACCTGATGTGCCCATTCTCTCTCTCTCAACCTGCCCCAATCTCTCAAATAAATTAAATAAAAACAATAGAAAAGAACACACATCCCAGAGCCTTCCTATCAGCTTCCTACTTCCTGAATTTTTATAGATCTCCCACATCACTTTATTTGTACTGTATTTATCACACACTAGTCAACATTAAGCTCCATGAGGCCTGTATCTCATTCATTATTTTTCTCCTCCCAGTGCCAAAAGCATTCCTGGGGACATGGGAGGTTTTCAATCATTAATAAGTAACTGATGGTTGGGACTGACTGGATCATTGCTGCAGGATTCTTTCCCCATGGTAATAGATTTCCTAGTGACTAGATATATACTGCTGCAGTCAGCTTCTTCACATTACTGGGACGAACATCCAACCAGAAGCAGCTGATGGAAGGAAGGCATACATTTTAGGCTTACAAATTCCAGGGGAACACCACCAATGGTGGAAGAAGCTGACTCACTTTCATGGATCCAAGTGGAGAGGCACAGTCAACAGCCAGTCCCACAAAACAGCAAGCAAAAAAACTGTTCTGGACACACCCAACAGGGCTTGACTCAAGACCCACCCCCAATCACACTTTGGGCTGGACTCCAAGATCTGCCCCTAGCGACGCCTCCTCCCAGCTGGGATGCTGGAGACCCAAGCTACAAGTTCAATTCTTAATTAAAAACACCTGAGTCCATGGGGCTATCTATTCAAATTACCACATATACCCTATGTGTTTTAGGGTATCTTGAGATCTCTCTTGATATATCTTAGGAAATGATAGCATTTTAAAATAGTTATTTATTTATTTGAGAGAGAAAGAAAGAATGGGCATGTCAGGGCCTCCTACCACTGCCAACTAACTCCACAACACATGCACTACTTTGTGTACTGGACTTTAAATGAGTACTGAGAAATCAAACCTAGGCCATCATGCTTTGCAACCCAGTATCCAAGCCATCAGACTCTGCAAGTGTGCCTTTAGTGGCTGAGCCAGGGCTGGAAAGATGGCTTAGCGGTTAAAGCACTTATCTGCGAAGCCTAAGGACCCATATTCGACTCTCCAGATCCCACATAAGCCAGACATACAAAGGTGAGGCAATTTCAAGGTTGCACATGCCCACTAGGTGGTGCAAGCTTCTGGGGTTCGACTGCAGTGGCTGAGACCCTGGCATACCAAGTCTCTCTCTCTCTTTCTGTCTCTCTCTTGCTCTCCCTAAAATAAGATTTAAAAAGATATATAATGGCTGAGCCATCTCTCTTACCCAAGGAAATGATACTTTTATGGGGTATGTTGGTGTTGGACAACATTTCTATGAATAGGAGGGAGGCTCCTAAAACTTAGGAAGCTGAGGATATTTACTATCAGACTCAGGAAGCTCATGACTTACAAGTTCACAAAGCCCTCTCTCTAAGGTCATAAAAGCAGTCAACAATTTCTGGGACAAGGACACTCTTCAGGGGAGCAGCCTGCACATTGTTCAGTGAGCAACAACGATGCAGCTTTCATGATTTATCACCCATGCTGGGGTCAGCCTTTCAGTGACACGTGCTCCCATAAGCAACCCCAATAAACTCATTGGTTCACTAAGCTAAACGGGTACAATCAGTTCTTTACTGTCTGGTGCCCTATCTGAGGTGAACAGAAGTTTGTTGACATGATCTCAGGAAAAGTCCTAAACGACTGATTAAGAGGAGGAACTCAATGAGCAAACACTCTTCAAGTTCCAAAAGACTTTACACCATTGCAGGGTGATACTTGAAGATAGAATGTTCTAGAAATCACAGAGCCTCCCCACCCCATTTGTTCTTCAGACTTACCCTGTGGAATAAGAAGTAGGTCTGAAAGTACAAACTAAATGCCTGACCAAAAAAAAAAAAAAAAAAAGTTTAACAAAGAAAAAAGTCCTCTGCATCTGGACTAGTTAGTACACTAGATTTTATATGTACAGATGTTGGTTTCCTTGTGCCCTGTTACAGTTCCCAAAAGTCAGTTCCCGAGCCTCAAAGAAAATCATCCCTACTATTCTGTAGTATTTGTTTCTGTAGTGTTGGCATTCATGCTGTTTTAAAATGAAAATTATCTTGTGTAGGCTGGCTACCTACCCAAGTCACCAGACTTAATTCTAAATCATTTATTCCCATTTTATTCAACTCTATCTGAAATATGACAGTTTTACACCTCTCAAAAACTACAAAGAAGATGGCTTAGCAGTTAAGGCGCTTGCCTGCAAAGCCTAAGGACCCATGTTCAACTCTCCAGGTTCCATGTAAGCCAGATGCAGTGATGCAAGTGTGCAAGGTTGCACATGTGCACAAGGGGGCGCACATGTCTGGAGTTCGTTTACAGTGGCTGGAGGCCCTGGTGCACCCATTCTCCCTCTCTCTCTCTCACAAAAAAATAAAATAAAATAAAATAAAAACAGCCAGTCTGTTGGGCTTGCCTCAAAGAAAAAATACTGCAAAGAATATCCTATAGTTCTCTGATGTCAGAACAGAAGTTCCTTTGAAAGGGGATCATACTCATCAGGCCTGGGAAGCCAGGTGGTAGTGGAGAAGGCCACTCCAATGGCATTGAGGGGCCAGTTGCCCACAGGAAGCTTGGCAAAGCAGGGCTAATACCCACGTGTATGCCTACTCTCCCCTCTCAGTCACATGCAAAGCAAGACTCTAGAAGATTTAATGACTCTCCTTATCAGGGTCTGTCTGACATTGAAGACTCATTCTCCCCAATTTCTCAAGTGGTTAAAAAGCCAGACTTCCTTTCTCTCGTATCACTTCTGTGAAACTTAAAACTATAGCCGTACAGCACTGATTTTTAGTTGGACTTCTGCTCCAAGGTTTGCGATTTGATAGCATTAGAAAATAGATGCCGTTGTTTTAAGAGTTAAGAGGGTGACCATGTCCACCTGCAGCAAGGTCTCTCTCTGAAAATCCTCCCCCGACACGCTGCTGTGATCACTACAAAAAGCAGCCCCCAAAGGCACCAACATCAGGCAAAAGCAACCCCAGCCCCTGATTGCCAGGGACCCCCGAGGTCAATTTAGTCATGGCTTTGAATTCTATCTAGCATTTTCCTGGCCTCCCTTAACCCTGTCCCGTGCCGTCATGGGTCCTAGCATGTAGGCTGGGTCTTGAGGCATGGAACTTCCCCCTTTCTCAAAACATAAACATAAGGAACTCCCTTTGGTCTTTGTAAATTGAAGCCCCCTTCTCTCTGGCTTTGGCGATCCTACCACGTTCTTCCATGACATGCTAACCCCCACAATAAGCATCTCTCATCAAAGAACTCTGTCTCAGAATCGCTCTGCCCAAGGCTGCTTTAAGAATCCTTCTTTTAATCAATCTTACTGACAGAACATAATGCGAACAAAGAAAAGAGTCTCTTTGAGGGAGAGCGTCAGATATTGAAACTAAGTACCTTCCCACGGGATAATTCAGCTAAAAACCTTTAGAATTCAAAACCATACTGAATACTTATGAACACACGTGTCCTTAAATAGCTTATCCATTGCATTTTCTCCCAAACCAGGATTAAAATCACCATCAGACTTGAGAGTCACATCTAAGGTACACGATGCTTAAGGTGCTTTGCCAGAAACACGTGACCCCCGAGAGCACGTGCATGTAGAAGATTCTATGTAAGAGACAGCTGGAAGCTACCCTTTGCTTGACAACGTTTTAGAATCATTCTTCTCAACCAGTTATAGCCCCAGGAAAGCTTATATGTATGTTGTTCTAAGAATGGTATATAATGTACTAACTCAGGTACTTTTTTTTTTTTTTTCTATTCAGAGTGGAATTTTAAAACACATCCTGAATGACCACTGATCAGCTTTTTTTTTTTTTTTAACAAAGCTGACATTTTTGTTGTTTGTTTATTTTTATTTGTTTATTTGAGAGTGACAGACAGACAGAGAAAGAAGGAGAGAGAGAGAGAGAGAGAATGGGCATGCCAGGGACTGCAGCCACTGCAAACAAACTCCAGATGCATGTGCCACCTTGTGCACCTGGCTTACATGGGACCTGGGGAATTAAGCCTCGAACCAGGATCCTTAGGCTTCACAGGCAAGCGCTTAACTGCTAAGCTACCTCTCCAGCCCAGCTTTAAATTAAATTAAAAAAAAGAAAAAGATAACTGCTAGGTGTGGTGGCACACACATTTAATCCCAGCACTTGAGAGGCAGAGGTAGGAGGACTGCTAGGAATTCGAGGCGACCCTGAGACTAGATAGTGAATTCCAGGTCAGAATGCGCTACAGTGAGATACTACCTCAGGAAAAAAAAAAAAAAAAAAAAAACAGAAAGAAAGAAAAAAGATGGCTGTTGAAGTACTCATGGGAACAAATGTGGCCAAAGTGTGATGAACTAATTAAAAAATATTTCACAATAGTGGTACACATAATTAGGATATAACAAGAAAAAAATATATTAGAACCAGTAAGAATAAATACATTATTGTGACCATTAATTCCTACTCTGTGCTTCCTGAAAACCTGGGAAAAAGAGAAACATGTAAATTATATAATCCTTCTAGTGAGGGGAAAAAAAAATATCAACTCCAAAGAGTGAACAAAGATTTCCTAAGTGATGCTCAAAGAAAAGTATCCCATGAACCTTGTGTGGGGAACAATGAACAAGAAGGTTCTACTATGAATGCAGAAATGGTTTCCATGTGGTGATGGTGGAGATTAACATTCCTTCAAACCCCATAGCTCATCTTCTTGGGGACTCTGCATGGAGCCTACTGAGGCTTCCTCGCGGCTTCCACAGAGCTGACTGTCTCCACAGCCTTCCAGAAAAGTCCTTCCTTATTGGAGCCAGTGCCAGAGAGTCTTGGAGGGGGGTAGCGGAGAGGAGAAAGAAAAAGAAAGGGCAAGGGTACCAATCCTCATCAAGAAGGTATAGTAAGATGTTATCTTTTTCTTCCACCCCACCTCGTTTAATCACACAGCAAGCCTACAAAGAGGTATGTAAACCCGATTTTCTAAAAGCTAGTATAAGGTACTGACAGGCTCTACACTCAGATGCTTCCGGGTTCAAGGCTCTTTCCCTGCCTCATCTCCCTTCAGTGAGGCCCACATCCTGTCCCCACAGCTGAGAGACAGAGATGGCATCTGCTATGGCTCTCAGGACACATAGGATCTTCCTGCTGGACTGAACGACTAGATCATCCCAGTAGTTGGGGTACTCTATGAATAAGCGGTATGCTAAATAATTTGAGGTTACTAGCCACAAATGGGGGGGGGGCAAATTTGAACAACACAAAATGTACCTCAGCATATTTACTGAAAAGTCTCACCTGTGATCTGTGAGTCTCCTTCATAAATAAAATCCTGATAGAGACTCTTATGCTCTCCTTTAATACAATGGTAACACTGTACGATATAATATACTCAAGAAAATACAGAATTACCAAAATATTACCAGAAACTGATCAAATTTTAAAACAAAACAGAAAAAATTTGTCATGTTCAATTTCTCTATGTCTGTCCTGCTACACATGTAAGGGAGCAAAGTTGAGCCGAAACTTACACAAGAGGAGATAGGAGAAAATATATGTGTCACATGGATAACCCCATGTGACACATGGACTTCACACTTGGCACTTGGCCGATGTGTGTTACACCAATCCTGTCCATTGGGCTGAGGAACGTGCTGGATGCGATGGCTACATCGGTGGAGTTTTGTTTTTCTTTTCTGTCTGTTGGGTTGGTTGAGTTTTAGATTTTTTTTAATTTAATTACATTTATTTATTATTTATTTGCAAGGAAAGAGAGAGAGAGAGAATGGGTTCAGTAGGGCCTCCAGCTACTGCAAACCAACTCCAAATGCATGCACCACTTTGTGCATCTGGCTTTACAATGGGTCCTGGGGAACTGAACCCAGGCCATCAGGCTTGGCACACAAGTGCTTTAACTGCTGAGCCATCTCTCCAGCCTCTGAATTTTACACAGCTCAGGCTAAGGTGGAACTCAGCAGTTCGCTCCTGCCTTAGTGCCACCACCCCTGGCATCCACAGTTGCATAACTCACATCGAACTCCATGACTCTTTCTTTGCTTATCTCTGGGAGGGTCAAGGCTGTCAGGACCACGGAACTGAGAGCAGAACCAGCGAAACACAGGGGGAAGCCTCGCCATCTCCAGCTGTTCAGAGCAAGGGGCAGAGGACCACCAAAGCCTCCCCTTTCCCTGGGCGCCATCTCAGAAACTGCCCCTTTAACAGGAGTGTTCTTGGGTAGTATCCCTCATGAGTTATCTTTCACGCTATGGATCTTTTAAAATGTGAATAATTCGCCAGGCATGGTGGGGCACGACTTTAATCCCAGCACTCGGGAGGCAGAGGGAGGAGGATCGCCATGAGTTCAAGGCCACCCTGAGACTACACAGTGAATTCCAGGTCAACCTGGGCTACAGCGAGACCCTACCTTGAAAACCCCCTCAAAAATAAAATAAAATAAAACAAAACGTGAATAATTCAAAATTAACTCATTCTATGCCTCTTGGGTACTTCCCTGGAAGTCACGGCCCCAGAAAAATAGAGGAGGAAGTCAAGTGTGCCCTCCACCAGCCAGAACCTACTCTATTCCTGCTCAGGATTATTGCCACATAGTTAGTAGAAAGGAAAGGGTGCCATTCTTGTTGGTGGTGGTGGTGGGTTTTTTTTTTAATTTTTTTGTTTTATTTTTATTTATTTATTTGAAAGCGATAGACAGAGAAATAAAGAGGCAGATAGAGAGAGAATGGGTGCACCAGGGCCTCCAGCCACTGCAAACAAACTCCAGATGCATGCGCCACCTTGTGCACCTGGCTTACGTGGGGCCTGGGAAATGGAGCCTCGAACTGGGGTCCTTAGGCTTCACAGGCAAGCGCTTAACCACTAAGCCATCTCTCCAGCCCAAGGGTTCCATTTTTACTGCCTTGCCTTACGCAGGCACTTTACCATGGATTTTTGCTGCCAATCGGGATACCTTTCGTCTTATTTTTCATTTGTATGGGTGTTGTGTGCTAACGCGTGCTCACATGGGTGCGGGTGCATGAGTATGTTCAGGTGTGTGTGCATATATGTGTGGACACAAGAGGTTGACATCAGCTGTCATCCTTGATAGCTCTCTACTTTATTGAGACGGGACCTCTCCTTTGAATGCTGAGCTCACCCATTTGGCTAGTCCAGTTTGCCAGCTTGCGCCGACATTCCCCTTTCTCTCCCTCTGAGTGCTGGGATTACAAGTTGGCTTCCACACCTGCACAGCATTTACATGGGTGCTGGGGATCAGAACTCGGGTCCTCACACTTGATTAGCAAGCACTTTATCAAGTGAGTACCTTCCCAGACCAACGGTATCTTCTGCGTGTGCATGCATGTAATATGCAATATGTATGATAGGGTGTTTATGTGGTATACTCACTTTTGTGTGTCCTGTGCATATGTGAAGACCCCAGAGGAGAATGTCGGGTGTCCCCTCCATCACTTGCCCACACATTTCCTTGAGACAGAATCTCACTAATTCCTGAGCTTGCCATCTGTGTAAGCCCCAGTGAGTCTCCAGTCGCTGCTCCCCACAGAACTGTGGTTACTGATGGGTGTGGCCACACGTAGCTGTCTATGTGGGTTCTGGAGAATCAACCTCAGGTGATGCCAGGCCCTCATGCTTCGGAGGAAAACACTTTTACCCACTGAGCCATCTCCCTAGCTCCCCAGGGGTCCCTTTTAATGAGTCACAGAGTCCCTAGACAGACTCAAAGCAGATCTGATGGAAACCATATGAAGTGAATGACAAATACCTTCATTCCATTCAAAGGAAGGGGGGAGGAAAATGCTCTCCGGCCAATGGAACATGGCTGCCAGTTTCTCCAGATGTCATCAAGAATATATGCTCACCTGTGATTTGGCACAGAAATCAAGTGCTCTCGGCTCTGTACGCAATGGTTTTAATTCTTTCCACTGGATCAATTGTTTTCAGGTAGTTAAGTGGGACATTTAGAGTAGCTTGCCAGGCTCTTGGGCCCCAGGGGGTCACTCAGTACCATGGAGAAGCAAGACACTTAATATGCCTCTGAAATCATTCAGTCATTTAAAAAAAAAAAAAGGTGAAGGTTGCAGGCGAGGGTCCTGTAGCAGCTTCAAATCTACCTCACGCTGGGCTTCTTATCTGGCAAGTGACTCACTGTGGTTCCTGGTCACCAGTGAGAGGCAAGAGGACAGAGGACTCCGTACTGAGGACCATGACACAGACTCTCTCATCACAATTTAAATGCTCTCAAAATAACAAACCAAACCACTATGCATAAATGTCACTTTCACTCAAAGGAAAAAAACAAAAACAACACAAGAACAGAAAACTCCTAGGCATTCTTTCAATAGATGCTGCCTAGTTTAACTGTCATTTGCTTTAAGATTTAAAGGTGTTTATTTCCCACTTAGGCTGCCATCATTCTCTTTTTTTTCCCCAGATACTTAAATCTCAATAAATTATCATCTTTGTGTCACCCTTTGCTATATAGTCTTTGTGTGGATTTTTTTCAACCAGCTTTATTTTATTTTGTGTATTTGAGAAGAACAGAGGGAGGGAGAGATAGAGAGAATGGGCCTGCCTCTAGCCACTGCGAACGAACTCTAGATGCATATGCTACCATGTGCATCTGGCTTACATAGGTACTGGAGAATTGAACCTAGGTCTTTAGTCTTCATAGACAAGAGCCTTAACCACTAAGAAATCTCTCCAGTCCCCTCAACCAGCTTTAAATGATCTTTGTTACATGTTTTCTAGAACCTTCTAAAGCATATGCTTTAGCTTTCATTACTTTTTTTTTTTTTTTTTTTTTTTTTTTTTTTTTTTTTTTTTACTTCTCCTGAAGGAATTTGTAAGAACAAAATTTTAAGAGACTTCTAGTATTTCACTCAGGTGGCTATTTAATGAGACAGTCCCCTCTATAAATTTAGACCATTATATAAGCACAGGCTGGCAGACAACACAGCTTTATTCATGAGTCTCCTGTCTTAACTACAGGGATGACTTGCATTCGTTACACTTGCATTGGGCTAGAGTCTTGCTGTTGAGTCACCTGGGTTCTTTCTGCCTGGCATCTTTATAATGGAAAAAGCCATGCTGACATAGCCAACTTTATTCCTAGAATCTATTTTCAACCATGAACTGTGAACTTGATTTTCAAAGTCAGTATACATTGCCCTACTCTTTCCTATATCCCTAAATAATCAACTGATCCTGGCTCAGCTCTGTGTGTCTTTGGTCACTGTTAAAGTGGACTTCACTTCAGCATTGATTGAGCACCTACTGTATGTCAGGTCCCAGGAGAAGGCTGCCAATGAAAAGAAGACTTAGCCGGGCGTGGCGGTGCACGCCTTTAATCCCAGCACTCAGGAGGCAGACGCAGAAGAATCACTGTGAGTTCGAGGCCACCATGAGACTACACAGTGAATTCCAGGTCAACCTGGACTAGAGTGGGACCCTACTTCAAAAAACCAAAAAAAAAATTAAAAAATAAAAAGAAGACTTATTCAAATTTTGTCTGCTTTCAAAGACTGCAGAATGTGAGAGTGTGCAGAGGAAGATGAAATGAAAGGAACAGGGTGTTTGGGTAGTTGGTGCAAATGTTTACAGTGTAAGCTCCTTGAGTGAATAGCACAGAGCACAAGCTATCTGTCTTTTAAGCTAGAAGACTCTCCTATAGATCCATACCAGACCATTCATTAGAAGCTCTTTAAGAAGAAGAGCTGTTGGGCTGGAGGGATGGCTTAGTGTTTGCCTGCAAAGCCAAAGGACTCAGGTTCCATTCCCCCAGGACCCATGTTAGCCAGATGCACAAGGGGGCGTACGCATCTGGAGTTCATTTGCAGTGGCTGGAGGTCTTGGCGCACCCATTCTCTCTCTCTCCGCCCCCCCCCCCTGACAAATAAATAAATTAATTAAAAACAAAAAGAAAAAAGAAGAAGAAGAAGGGTTGAGGACGGCATGAACAAGGACTGCAGGTTAAGGTCAAAGGCTGTAAAGTATAGTTAAAGGAGCTTATTATAGGTTAGAGCCTGCCTTGAGTCTACCCCAGCAGTCCCTATGCACAGTATCGATCCTGGCTGTCAAAGCTAAGAGCCACAAGGACAGGCCGTGCACCTGGGACTACAGGGACTCGCCTGGTTTGTGGGCACAGCTTTGTGATTCATGCTATAGAGGGCTCATACCTGTTGAAATAAAAGGTTGTACTGAAGCCGCAGGATCAACACTGTGAAGACCTGTAGACTCAGGGTCTAGACCCGTCCCAGTACACCTCAGTGCTGGATCAGCTTCCCTAAGCCAAGGCTCCAGCACTCCTCCTGTGGGCCTATGTTGCAACCAGGCACTGAAAACCCAGGCTCTAGGGGACAGTCCTTCCTTACAATACCAGACTCAGGACGGGTTCCTTGAAACCCAGGTCTCAAGCCAGCACCAGGTGGCTTTGAAGGTCTCAGGATAGACTCCTGCTCCAACAGATTAAGGGAGCAAACATATCCCAGCAGACCTCAGTGGCAGGCCGGCTGCCCTGGACCAGAGATTAATGACCACCCCTTGACACAAGCTCCAGTTACATTGCAGAGCCAGGCTCACTTCTATGGATGCAGGCCTATAGGCATCTCTCCACTGACCCAAGGTTGGAGGAAAACTCAGACAAGAGGATTTTCCTGTGCCAGCCTTGTCTCCAAGGCTTCCCCACAGTCTCAATGAGCAGGTCCACCCCAGGAAATCACAAGTCAAGCTGACAGAGGCACCTGGTTATCCTGTCTGAGGACCCTGGAAGCAAGGCCACCCATAGACCATGCCACAAGAGCTGTCTAGAATCTCTGATGGGCAGACTTGAAAAAGAAAGGAAAGGGCTGGAGGCATGGTTTAGTGGTCAAGGTGCTTGCCTGCAAAGCCTAAGGAGCCGTGTTCAGACTCCCCAGATCCCACATTAGCCAGACGCACAAAGGTGAGGCAAGCGCAAGGTCGCATGTGCCCACTGGGTGGTGCGAGTGTCCTGAGTTCGATTGCAGTGGCTGAGGCCCTGGCATGCCAGTTCTCTCATTCTCTCTGTCTCTCTCTCTGCCTCTCTCTGTCTCTGTTTCTCTCTCTCTCTCTCTCTCTCTCTGAAATAAAATTTAAAAAATAAATAAAGAAGAATCACTAGTACTCCTTGACCAGTCAGGCTGACTGAGAAATGATACAGGCTCCAGGGTCAATGAGAGACTCTGTCTCAAGACAATAAGGTGGAAGAGAGGTAACGGAGGACACCCAGCCTCCTCTCTGCACATGTTTGCACAGGGCACACACCCCGTACATACCACACACACCAAATAAAGAGAAAGAGCATAAACTCAAGGGAACTTCTGCAGCCCATGTTGACTACCTCTGAACTCATGAAGGTGAGTGTCCTTGCCATGCAAATGACGTGCAAAGCTAATGCTATGCTAATGAGCTCAATTTACCAATTTCACAATGTTAACATCAAAACATCACAGTATACGTGATAATGACATGATTTTTATGTATTAGTTAAAGAGAAATTCATTTAAAATACAAAAGCATAGGGGCTGGAGAGATGACTCAGAGGTTAAGGCACTTGCCTGCAAAGCCTAACCAACCAGGTCTGATTCCCCAGGACCCACGGAAAGCCAGAGTGCACAAAGTGGTACCTGCATCTGGAGTTCGTTTGTAGTGGCTGGAGGCCCTGTGGCATCCACTCTCTCCTTCTGCTTCTCTTCTTCTCTCCCTCACCCTCTCTCTGTCTGTCTCTCTTCTCTCTCTCTTTGTACACACAGATAAATAAATAAATAAATAAATATTTGTAAAAAACAAAAGCACAGCCATGAACATATTATTATGGGAAATGTGCATTTAATTTCTCATTGTGATGGCATGTAAGATTTCAGTGATGAATTCACTTGTCTTTTTTTTATATATTTTTTATGTCTTTATTTATCTGAGAGAGGAGGAGGCAGAGAGACAGAGAGAGAGAGAATGAGTGCCCTAGGGCCTCCAGCTGCTGCAAATGAACTCCAGATGCATGCACCACCTTGTGCATCTGGCTTACGTGGGTCCTGGGGAATTGAACCAGGGTCCTTTGGCTTTGTGGGCAAGTGCCTTAACCACCAAGCCATCTCTTCAACTCTCGCGTTTATAACATGGAGTTGTAGTCCATATATACATATATATATATGTATGTATATATGTATGTATATATATTTATAGCTCTACCACCCACTGTCTGAAACCTTGAGGCATGATAGGTTTGGGATTCAAGTTTTAGGCTTTAAAAATTGAATCCAGTGCTTCCTATTATGTAATGTCCCAGCAAGGTCTGGGGCAGCCCCTTGCAATTAGAAATGAGAATACTGCTGCAAAGAAATGGATGGATATTCACACGGTGACGGGTCTCAACTCAGCCCTGCTGAGATTTAAATGAATTAGGTCAAATGAGGTTTATGTCTCAGAATGAATTATGTAAAGACTCTACCTCGGAAAATAAAAACAACAACAAAAAAAAACCTGTCTTCAGAGGTATTCAGATCTCAGCACAGTAGATATGGGGTGATGGACCCCTAAAAATAGAGAAAATAAATCTCACACATTAGGGCAAAAACTGCAGTTAATCAGGTTCATGTCTGAAAACTCCTTCAGGATTTTCATGGTGCCTGCAATATTACACCAGCCCACTGTTTTTGTCACAGGAAAGCATCACTTCACAACTAGTGGCTGAGTGAAAAGTGTTTAGATGGGGTCCCTGTGGCCATTCGCAGTGCATTCAGATTATCCACTGATGAAGACCAAAATGAAAAGATAGGAGAGCTGTGTCTCCAAGCTCAAACCCCTCACGTGAACATTCATTTTTAAATTATTTGATAGAAATGCCCTGGGCAATGTTGAATACTAGACTAGAGGGATGGCTCAGTGGTTAAAAGTACATGCATGCAAAGCCTGCCATTCTGGGTTTGATTCCTCAGTACCCATATAAAGCCAGATACACAAAGTGGTGCATGCATCTAAAGTCCATTTGCAGTGGCTGGAGGTCCTGGTGTGTCCATATTCTCCTTTCTTCCCTCTTCCCTCTTCCTTCTTCCTCTGTCCTCTCTCTCTCTCTCTCAATCCCTTATCTCCCTCTTTTCCTTTTCTCTCTCTCTGCTGACAGATATATAAATAAAAATATCTAAAAATGAGTTGGTTGTAGTTGCACACGCCTTTAATCCTAGCACTCAGGAAGCTGAGATAGGAGGATCCCTGTGAGTTCAAAGCCAACCTGAGACTACATAGTGAATTCCAGATCAGCCTGGCCTAGAGAGAAACCCTACCTTGAAAAACTAATAATAATAATATGTATATGAAAAATGTTAAACACCCTTTTCATGTGGCACTATTTTACATCCTATTGATTATTACTTGCTTATCTTGAGTTGATCTCACAGTAGATTTAACCTCAAGCAATCTATGCCTCTCTTGTCCATCACTATATTCCCAGAGTCAAGTTCAGTAGCTGTTTTCAGTATGTGTGTGCTGAGGCAGGATTGCTTAATATTTCAGGACATGAGCTCTAACAGTATGGCAGCATAGGTCTGAGTCTAGGCTCTGTCACTACTGCCTGTGAAACCATGACAACCTGCCTCAGTGTACTCATCTCATAACTAGGGTAATGTCACTCTATCAGCTCAGATGGATCCTTTATTTTTTATTTGTTTATTTATTTATTTATTTTGAGACAAGATCTTACTCTGTAGCTCAGACGGTCCTGAACTTGCTATGTAGACCAGGCTGGCCTTGAACTCATAACCATTCACCTACCTCAGTCGCTCGAGTGCTGGAATTACAGGCATGAACCACCACTCCCAGCCTAGATGAACCCATTTATACCCTAATGACACATCTCCAAACCCCAGTGGCACAAGGCAACAAGGGCCTGTTCATATGTTTGTTTCTTCTCATGGCGCTCCATGTTCATCCCAGCCTGGCCAGAACTCTGTGTGGTGTCATCACTGTCCCCACCCTTGCGCCCAGACTGCTTGAGCAGACACCCGCTGAAGAGAACATTGTTCAAAGCCCATTATTAGCAATTAAAGACTTGGCCTGGAAGTACCGTAGTCGCTTCTGCTTACATATTGAGCAAAATAAACCAGTGACATCCAAGACACAGAACCCAGTTTTAGACCCAGGAGATAGAGAGGCAGAAAGGAAACATCTCATAGGGTTTCCATGACGATGAAAAAGGTCAGTGTTTGTAAAGAACTTAGAAAGGTACAGGCCACCTTACCACATGCTCTATGATGCCTGCTGCTGATGGGTGCCATTGCTAAACTAAATTGATTCACGTGTGTTTTAATTTTTTAATATATTTTAATTTTATTTATTTATTTGAGAGAGGCAGATGGGGAGAGAGAGAGAGAGAGAGAATGGGTGCACCGGGGACTCCAGCCACATGTGTCACCTTGTGCATCTGGCTTACATAGGTACTGGGAAATTGAACCTGGGTCCTTTGGCTTTGCAGGCAAGCGCCTTAACCACTAAGCCATCTCTCCAGCCCAACTGACATGTTTTGAAATCACTTTTCTAGCTTTTCCTTGTTCTGTTGGCTAGCAAGGGTCTACATCCTGAAAGGCAGAACCTTATCTAGATTCAGCACAGGCACTAGGCTCCGAAGACATCCGTCCAGCCTTGCCTGTCCAAGTGGGACCCAGATGGGGGAGTGGGATGGGCCACCCTGGAGAGAAAGGACTCTGGTATGATTCGGGTATTGGGTGCTGTGCAGAGCCCACTTCCAAATGAGTTTCCAGCTGTCACACGTAGAGGCGCAATCTGCATACATTGGTTTCAAATGTCAGGTTTGGTTTCCTCCATCTCCAGCTCTCCTTTGTGTGAAGTAAACACATCGCAACCATCTGCACCACAGCAAGCCACGCTGTAGCAGGTGCCTGCTCATCGCAAAAGCATCACATCAAAGCACCGTCTCTCAGAATTCTGCCCAGCTGAAGATCTGCGAGAACGTCAAAGACCCCACAGAGCTGAACAGAAGATGCGCTTTGGGTGTCAGAACTTGGGATTTTTAACCAGGAGGGTAGAAACGAGCACAGAGGAATATTCGCAACATTGGTAAACACAAACAAATGTGACCAGAAGAGCATATGCTACGGTGTCACCGGTGTTAACACAGTGCAGTTCACTACCCTCTCAATTACTGTATAGACGAGGAGGAAAAAAAAAAAAACCCGAGAAAGACATCTCAGACATGTGCGGAAATGGAGAAGAGATTGTTGCAAGATTTATTCATGATGGTCGGAAAGCAAAAGCTTTCGTTCTGACCCAACTAGAGAAGTTAAAATGAACACTTTATAATCATCGGAAAACAGGCTAACCTCAAACCCACCAACGTGAAGACACAATGATTCAAAAGCACATTACTGTCCAAAAGAAAGCATTGTGCCCAAACTGTTCATATATATGACCATCTGCCCACCTGGACCTCCGGACGATGGAAAACGCTATCCGCCCGAGCCAAACACAAAAACAAATACCGTGGCCAGCATTGTTCACGGGCAAATACGAGGACCACTGAAGACGTGGAGGTTTGTGTTTTCTTTAAATTATTTATTTATTCGTTTATTTGAGAGAGAAAGAGGTAGAGAAAGAGAGAGACAGAATAGGAGAGAATTGGCACGCCTATGCCATCTTGTGCATCTGGCTTTACACAGGTACTGGGGAATTAAACCCAGGTTGTTAGGCTTTGCAGGCAAGCGCCATCTCTCTAGTCCACCCATGTATTGTTTTGAAAATGTCAAATTACATTTTGGCAGCATGGGGCAAAGAAAATCTTCAGGAATTTTAAACATCTGCTTTCTAGTCAAAGGAATAGGCCTTATAGTCCATATTCCTAACACCGCTTGTTTTGTTAGACCAACGAACCAGAGAACAATGAAGCTGATCCCACACAGCCTCATCCACAACCTTCCTAGGTGAACCTTGTATCTACTTTATATATACTTATAGACTAGTAGAAGATGTTTCTCTCATTCTGTTCCCCAGGCCAAAACAAAGCCAACCAAATATCTGCAAAACCTTCCAGAACTCAGGCCGCAGTGAGCCAGGGGAATCTGTTGAGACGATGTCAGGTCTTATGTAGGCTTCAGAACAGGAAAGGTCTTACCTTGCTCTCTTCTGCTTCAAACACAGACTGGTGAACATTACAGGCAAACAACGCGTTGGGGAGATCGTTGAAGTCGGTGATGGCTTGAATGGCTTCTTCCGCAAAACCCCGGGTGATAGCCCGGTCTCTGTCTACGCAGTAGAGTAGGAAAAGTCCTCCGTCCTCAGGGATGGACGCCTGCTGCCCCAGGCTCCTCATTCCGACGAAGTAGGATTCTCCCCTCATCCTTGAAGATGCAAAGACAGGTGTGAGTCGCAGTCAAAAAGATTCCTTAAGGGCTGGAGAGATGGCATAGCGGTTAAGCACTTGCCTGTGAAACCTAAGGACCCCTGGTTCGAGGTTTGATTCCCCAGGACCCACGTTTGCCACATGCACAAGGGGGCACATGTGTCTGGAGCTCGTTTGCAGTGTGGCTGGAGGCCCTGGCGCACCCATTTTCTCTCTATCTATGTGCCTCTTCCTCTCTCTCTGTCTGCCCCTCTCAAATAAGTAAATAAAAATAAACAAAAAAGGCTGGAGGGATGGCTTATCCATTAAGGCATTTTCCTGCAAAGCCAAAGGATCCCGGTTCAACTTTCCAGGACCCATGTAAGCCAGATGCACAAGGGGGCACATGTGTTTGGCGTTCGTTTGCAGTGGCTGGAGGCCCTGGTGCAGCCATTCTCTCTCTCTTCTCTCTGCCTCCTTCTCTCTCTCAAATAAATTAATAAGCTATATATTAAAGAAACCAGAAAAGATAAAACAAAATAATAATAATAAATAAATAGAAGGCAGGGATGGAGAGATGGCTCAGCGGTTAAGCGCTTGCCTGTGAAGCCTAAGGACCCTGGTTCGAGGCTCAATTCCCCAGGACCCACGTTAGCCAGATGCACAAGGGGGCGCACGTGTCTGGAGTTCATTTGCAGTGGCTGGAGGCCCTGGCACGACCATTCTGCCTCTTTCTCTCTCTGTCTGTCACACTCAAATAAATAAATAATTAAATAATTTTAAAAGGTTTTTTAATAAATAAATAAATAGAAGGCTTAATAAATCATTTAAAATAAATAAATAAACAGAAAAATTTTAAATAATTTAAAAAAAGATTCCTTAAGAATCTTGTCTTCAATTCTACTTCCCGGATGCTTGGGCCAGCGCAGTGGGGTGGGGAGGGCTAAGTAGAGGGAAAGGCGGGAGCTATTGCGAAAGGAACACAGTAAGTTTGCAGTGCTCCATCTCCAAATCCGAATCCCCCACATGGCTCTGCTTCTACCCAAGAGCTCAGTCAGGTCTACATCAGTAACAATCCGACAGCGCCAGCCGTGGTGGCACACACCTTTAATCCCAGCACTGAGGAGGCAGAGGTAGGAGGATCGCAGTGAGTTCGAGGCCATCCTAAGACTACATAGCGAATTACAGGTTAGCCTGGGCTAGAGTGAGACCCTACATCAAAAAACCAAAAAAAAATTAAAAAAAAATAACAATCCAACAGCAAAGTTAAGAGCTGGAGACCCTACCACTCCTGGTACTAATCACATACTGAGTTCCAGGCACTATTCTAAGTGACTTACATGTATTAACACATATTTTAAGGCCCCACGGTATCTAGGAAATTGATGATAGCAATAGCATCCCCACCTTATAGAGAAGAAAAGAGGAGTCAAAGCAATTAAGTCATTTTTATAAGGTTAATGCCAAAATGGCAGGGCTAAGATTGAAACCCAGGTAGTGGGACACCAGAGTTCACTTGCCTATGCCCGAGGGACGGTGCAGATGAAAATCAATGGAAGTCAAAAAGCTGACCACAGTTGTGCATGCTTGCCACCCCAGCTCTCTGGAGGTAGACAAGGGCAGATCCCTGGGGCTCACTAGCCAGTCGGTCTAGCCTGATTTTTGAGCTCCAGGCCACTGAGAGACTTTGTCTCAAAATAAATAAATAAAGATAACACCTGAGTGACAACCCCAAAGGTTGTCCTCTGACCTCCATAAACGCAGCACGCAAATGCATGAGCACGTGCGCATGAAGACACTATATGCATTAGTAAAATTTTAAAGGAAATCTGACCAACTTCATCATCACCTGAACCTTCATTATGTTAACCCCCAGAACTAATAGAGATACACACACACACACATACACACACACCATATCTGTCTTCTACAGCTTGAGATTGTTACTATAAGTAACTGTGACCCAGGTCCACATCTTGAAAACTTAGTACCACCTTAAACAATGTACAGAATGTAAATACCCCTCCCAAATGCCCCGGGGAGCTTTCTAGTAATAATTTCCTGCAACCATATCCAATCCTTGTGTTATTTCCTGATCTGTACTTTCATTGTTTACACTGTTGCAGTTTTCCCCTTTCTGTTTCAAAAAGTATTTTTATTTATTTATTTACTTAAGAGAGAGTGAGAGAGAGAATGGGTGTGCCAGAGCCTCTAGCCACTGCAAATGAACTCCAGACGCATGAATCTGGCTTACCTGGGCACTGGGGAACTGAACTTGTGTCCACAGACTCAGCAGGCAACTGCTTTAACCGCTAAGCCATCTCTCCAGCTCGTTTTCCCCTTTCTTTTTTTTTTTTTAAGCATTGAGTTTTATTTATTTATTTAGTTGAGAGAGAGAGAGAGAATGGGCGCACCAGGGCCTCCAGGAGCCACTGCAAACGAACACCAGATGCATGTGCCACCTTGTACATCTGGCTTATATGGGTCCTGGGGAATTGAACCTGGATCCCTAGGCCTCGCAGGCAAGCACCTTAACTGCTAAGCCATCTCTCCAGCCCCAGTTTTCCCCTTTCTTAACACTGGCACATAACCAAATGGAGTTGGTCTGTCTCCCCACACACATGTCAAGGATGACATCTCCTTTTTCTCTATAGTGCCTATGTTCATGCCTATAATCTCTTTTACTCAAAAATCAATGGAAGGCTAGAGAGATGGTTCAGCGATTAACGGCATGTGTTCGATTCCCTAGCACTCATGTAAAACCAGATGCACAGTGGTGCATGCATCTGAAGTTCATTTGCAGCATCAAAATGCCCTGACGTGCCCATTCTCACTCTCACTGTCTGCCTCTTCCTCTCTTTCAAATAAATAAATAGAATATTTGTTGTTGTTTTTTTTAAAAAAAATCAATGAATAGAGATCCAAAAGGTGAAACCATTTGCCCAGAGTCAAAATGACTAACAGTTATCACAGGCTACGGACTCACCCTTGGTAAACTCTGTTCTCTTAAGCCCAGAAGCTCACCTCAGAATAAAGAACAGTGAGGTGGAGGCTGGGGAAATGGCTCAAAGGTTAAGGTGTTTGCCTGCAAAGCCTAAGTACCCTGGTTTGATTCTCCAGGACCTACATAAACCAGATGCACAAGGGGGCGCACGCGTCTGGAGTTCATTTGCAGTGGCTGGAGGCTCTGGCGCACCCATTCTCTCTTTCTCTCTGCCTCTGTCTCTCTCTTAAATAAATAAATAAATAGAACAGTGAAGTGGGTACCATGATACATCTCTTTGCCTTCATGAAGTTGTTTGACGCAAGTTATAAGGACCCAGCCAATATGTGTTTCTGTTTGTATCTCTAATTAATGCAGCATGGTGATGAGGTTATGTTTGTTATTTTATTTTCCCTAGAAAATCTCCAAAGAGAATTTGATAAGCAGTGTTTCATGTGAATAATGTGTTATATATAAAATCTCCGATGAGGGCTGGAGAGATTGCTTAGTGGTTAAGCACTTGCCTGAGAAGCCTAAGAACCCTGGTTTGAGGCTCGATTACCCAGAACCCACATTAGCCAGATGCACAAGGGGGTGCACACATCTGGGGTTCGTTTGCAGTGGCTGGAGGCCCTGGTGCACCCATTCTCTCTCTCTGTCTGCCTCTTTCTCTTTCTGTCACTTTCAAATAAATGAATAAAAATAAACAACAAAAAAAATCTCTGATGAGCCCCACTGGCTAGCATGCGGTACTTATAAAATCTCTGTGAGACAGGAGCCCAATATTAAGAGGTTGTAATTCTCAAATCAAAACACTACAACTGTAGTAAATGAAAACATCCTAAATAAAATCATTTTCGTATTCTAAAGTTTTTACAACTACTATTAGTGCAGTATTTTCTGTATTTAAAGCAAAAAAGATATTTATTTTCAACAAATACATCATAGATCTTTAGTTCTAGAAACAATCTAACATGTCTAACATATATGAAGGAAAAATATCTAAGTATCAATATGAAAATATTTAAGAGCCAGATATCTGTAAAACTTGTATGTAGTTTATTTTCATATTCATCTGTACTGTTGTTCCATATATTTCTATATGCATATTTATATTTATGTTTTTACTTATTTGCATGGAAGGGGAGAGGGAGGGAAGAGAGAGAGAATGGGCACACCAGCACCTCCATCCACTGCAAATGAACTCCAGATGCATGTGCCACTTTGTGCATCTGGCTTTACGTGGGTACTGGGGAATTGAACCCTGGTCATTAGGCTTTGAAGGCAAGTGCTTAATCACTAAGCCATTTCTCCAGCCCTCTGGATAATTTTTTAAATAATTATTTAATACTAGTAGGGAACTATTTTAATAGTGAAAGTAGTTATTACTAAGAATATTAAAACAGAGGACATGGAGATGGCTCAGTCAGTGAAATGCTTGGCATGCAAACAGAAGGACCTTAGTTTAGATCCCCAGCAACCATATCAAAAGCTGGGCATGGGGCACAGGCCCATAATCCTAGCTCCGGGGAAGTGGAGACAGGAGAATCCCTGGGATGATCCGAATCACTTCCAGGTTCAATGAGAGACTTTGTCTCAAAAAAAAATACAGTGGAGGGCTGGAGGGATGGCTTAAAGGTTAAGGTGCTTGCCTGAAAAGCCAAAGGACCCAGGTTCGATTCCCCAGGGCCCCTGTCAGCCAGATGCACAAGGGGGCACAAAGTAGTTCGTTTGCAGTGGCTGGAACCCTTGGCGTACCTTCTCTCTCTCTATCTCTCTCCCTCTTTCTCTGTCAAATAAATAAAAATAAAAAAATAAAGTGGAGAGGGATTGAGCAACACGTTTGATGTTAATCTCCACAGGCACGCACACATCCGTGTGCACATGTCCCACGCACGTGTGCACTCACATAAGCATGTACACATACAAGAATATCAAAACCATATTATTCTCATTAATGCACTGTAGGAAAACAATAATAAAATCAAAATCATCCAGGAGCCCAAATTACAGACATTGCTAATTTTCATTTCATATCCTGCTCATTTCATTTAAAATTTTCAACTGAATCCAAACTGGCCCCAAAACGTGGTTAGAGTTCTGAGAACGTTTCAATTATTCTTTTTCTAAAAAGGAACTACAATTCATAGCTGAACAAATTAATTAAATGGACCCAATATTAAGTAGTGTGTAAGATTTATTTTAATCTACTTAAATAGCTTTGACCTCTATTCTAAGCTCTAACAATATGATTATCTCCATGAGACTTTATTTTAAGCTTATTACTTTCAGTGAAGATTTAAAGAGTGAACTCATATTTAGCAAATAAACTATTCTACTTAAATGGAGAAATACCTCAGAAGTCAAGCTTTGGACAAAGCAGCCCTAATTTCTCTTTCCAGTTCCATCACCCAATCACCTCATAATCCAGAGAGGCTAAGTGAGTTTTCACTAATTAGGTTTATCCTTAGAGTTTAGGGACAAAAATGTCCCTGCCTCCCTCCACAAAGTGAGGGGAGGCAAGAAATCAAAACGGGAATGGAAAATGTGATTGAAGTAAGGATTTATCACATGAAGGTGTTCACCACACCCAGCCATAAGGGAAATGAAAATGAAAACCACTTTGGGGGCTGGAGAGATGGCTCAGCAGTTAAAGACGCTTGCTTGAGAAGTCTGTTGGCCCAGGGTTTGATTCCCCAGTACCCACGTCGAGCCAAATGCACAAAGTGGCACATATGTCTGGAGTTCATTTGCAGTGGCAGGAGGCCCATAATTGAGCTCTCATTCTCTGTCTGCCTCTCTCTCTCTCTCTCTCTCACACACACACACACACACACACACAAAGAAATACAATTTAAGCCAGGCGTGGTGGCGCACGCCTTTAATCCCAGCACTCGGGAGGCAGAGGCACGAGGATCGCCTGAGTTCGAGGCCACCCTGAGACTGCATAGCGAATTCCAGGTCAGCCTGGACTAGAGTGAGACCCTACCTTGAAAAAAAAAGAAAAGAAAAGAAATACAATTTAAAAGAAAACACTTTGGGATTTCATCTTACCCAAGTCAGAAAGGCTATCATTAAAAAAAAAAAAAAAAAAAAAAAAAAAACCGACAACAGGCTAGAGAGATGGCTTAAAGCACTAGCCAGTGATCTGTCCAGATCCTAGAAGCACAAGATGTTACAAGCATGCAAAGTTGAAAATGCGCAGGTGGTGCACGCATCTGCAGTTCATTTGCAGTGGCTGGAGGCCCTGGCTCAACCACACACACACACATTCTGTGGTACATGTGTCTGAAGTTCATTTGCAGTGGCTGGAGGCCATGACACAACAATTCTCTCCCTCTCTCTCTCCTCTCTCTCGCTCTCTCATAAAAAATACACAGAAAAACAACAACAACAAAAAAAACCCTAACAATAAAGGCTAGCAAAAATGTGGGGGAAGGAGGGTTCTTTATTCATTACTGGTGGGAGTGCAAACTAGTGCACTCCTTATGGAAATCAGTACAGAGTTCCCAAAAAATTAGATATAGGGCTGGAGAGATGGCTTAGCAGTTAAGGCATTTGCCTATGAAACCTAAGGACCCAGGTTCTATTCCCCAGAATCCACGTAAACCAGATGCACAAGGTGGTACATGCATCTGGAGTTTGTTTGCAGTGGTTGGAAGCCCTGGTGCACTCATTCTCTCTCTCTCTCTCCCTCTTTCCCTCTCTCAAATAGATAAATAAAAATATTAAAAAACAAAAATAGAGAAACCAGGCATGGTGGCACACACCTTTAATCCCAGCACTCGGGGGTCAGAGGTAGGAGGGTCACCATGAGTTCGAAGCCACCCTGAGACTCCATAGTGAGATCCAGGTCAGCCTGAGCTAGAGTGAGACCCTACGTCAAAAAAAAAAAAAAAATAGATAATGAATGTGTGGTACATATTCCCAATAGAATTTTATGCAACAGCAAAGAAAACTAAAATTATGGGTTAGTGATATGGCTCAGTGGTTAAGACACTTGCTTGTAAAGCCTAATGACCCAGGTTCAATTCCCCAATACCCACATAAAGCCAGATGCACAAAGGAGCACATGCATCTGGAATTCACTTGCAGCGGCTAGAGGCCCTGGCATGCCCATACACAGTCCTAGTATACAGAAAAAAAAACCTCTAGCTAACTGTTTGGTATATTTAACTGTCTGTGTATCATGACATAAAAAGGTTTACATAACAGCATCCCCTCCCTTTGGGATGATCACACTCAAACTTCAAAATAAGAGCAGAACTTTCTTTTGACATATAGTTTTTTTTCAAAAATTAGAGTCATGCTAGTTAGCTTACTTTTGTTTGACAATATGGATATAATTCAAAGCCATTTCTTCTATCATTATATATTCTTTTAAAATACGTGGGTTTTTGTTGTGCTTTTTTGAGGTGGGGTCTCACTCTAGCCCAGGTTGACCTATAGTCTCAGGCTGGCCTTGAACTCACAGCGATCCTCCTGCCTCTGCCTCCCAAGTGCTGGGATTAAAGGTGTGTGCCACCATGCCCTGTAGATTGAATTTTTCTGAGACGGGGTCCTTGAAGTATAGATCATCCTATACCTACTTCCTCGCTACTGGGAGTATAGGCGCATGCCATCATGCGCACAGAAAGAATTCAGTATAACCGCCATGTGGCTTCCCAGTGTTTACAGCTGTCATAATGTACTTAGCCAATTCTTGTGTTACCTGGAAAGCATATATTTCCACTATTCAAATCTGGAAAACAAGAACCACCATTAAAATATAAGTCTTCCCATGGGAGACGCTCACATCCTCCTGTAAGAGTGGTGAGGAGTGTATAAATGAGGCTGTAAATGACTGAACTCCGTGGGATGCAGGAGGAAGCCCGGATGGGGACAGGTTTTACCTATTGCCAGATTTGCTAACAAGTGAAAACAGCATTCACCCAACATGTTCAAACAGCCTGATAGTGCGTCGGGGAGATGGCTCAACAGTTAAAGGTGCTTGATGGCAAAGCCTGATGGGCCCAGGTTCAATTTCCCTGTTCCCATGTAAAGCCAGCTGCACAAAGTGGGGCATGTGTCTGCAGTCTGCCCCCCTCTTTCTCCTTGTACATAAATAAAAATATTTTTAAATAACCTGATAGCATCTAAAAATAAAATATGAAAAGTTGTAGAGTTATATCTATTCAACATTAAAATAGCAGACATTGAATGCCTGCCTATGGAAAGAATAAGAAAATAAGTCCCTTCTTCCCCAATAAACTTTTCAGACGAAAGCATTACTAAATTTCTTCACAAGGGACTTACATTTGCAAAGCTCCACAATTTAATTCCTAATATATATAAAATATAATTTATATAATACAATTATAATGTACATATATTAACATTACAATTAAACTCAGGGTAAAAACAAAACATCTGATTCTGTTGAGTATTGTTATTGTCACAGATTATTACTGCTGCAAGAGATTCAAATTTCCAAATTTCAGGATCCCCAAAAGTTCCTCCTTTCTAAGAATGGGACATACATCTCATGAGAATGGGGCTCCATGTATTTTCCCATTGGAGTTCCGGTCTATAAGGTTCTACACTGGATATAGAAGAATGGAGCTAGTCACAAGAAGGGTCAAGAGCCACAGAAAGGAAAGCAAAATTGTAAGCATCTATGGAGATGCTTAAATAACTTGTCTGTCAATCAAGATTGCTCAGTGAATGGGCAACAGAATGATAAAGGGGGCAGGCATGGTGGCGCACGCTTTTAATCCCAGTACTCGGGAAGCAGAGGTAGGAGGATCACTGTGAGTGACTTCGAGACCAGCTTGAGACTCAAAGGCCACCCTGAGACTACAGAGCGAATTCCAGATCAGCCTGGGCTACAGTGAGACCCAACCTTGAAAAAAAAAGAAAAGAAAAGAAATACAATTTAAAAGAAAACACTTTGGGATTTCATCTTACCCAAGTCAGAAAGGCTATCATAAAAAAAAAAAAAAAAAAAAAAAAACCGACAACAGGCTAGAGAGATGGCTTAAAGCACTAGCCAGTGATCTGTCCAGATCCTAGAAGCACAAGATGTTACAAGCACGCAAAGTCGAAAATGCGCAGGCGGTGCACGCATCTGGAGCTCATTTGCAGTGGCTGGAGGCCCTGGCTCAACCACACACACACACGTTCTCTGGTACATGTGTCTGAAGTTCATTTGCAGTGGCTGGAGGCCCTGGCACACCAATTCTCTCCCTCTCTTCCTCCCTCTCTCTCTCCTCTCTCTCGCTCTCTCATAAAAAATACACAGAAAAACAACAACAACAAAAAAACCCTAACAATAAAGGCTAGCAAAAAAGTGGGGGAAGGAGGGTTCTTTATTCATTACTGGTGGGAGTGCAAACTAGTGCACTCCTTATGGAAATCAGTACAGAGTTCCCAAAAAATTAGATATAGGGCTGGAGAGATGGCTTAGCAGTTAAGGCATTTGCCTATGAAACCTAAGGACCCAGGTTCTATTCCCCAGAATCCACGTAAACCAGGTGCACAAGGTGGTACATGCATCTGGAGTTTGTTTGCAGTGGCTGGAAACCCTGGTGCACTCATTCTCTCTCTCTCTCTCTCCCTCTTTCCCTCTCTCAAATAGATAAATAAAAATAAAATATTAAAAAACAAAAATAGAGAAACCAGGCGTGGTGGCACACACCTTTAATCCCAGCACTCGGGGGTCAGAGGTAGGAGGATCACCATGAGTTCGAAGCCACCCTGAGACTCCATAGTGAGATCCAGGTCAGCCTGAGCTAGAGGGAGACCCTACGTCAAAAAAAAAAATAGATAATGAATGTGTGGTACATTTTCCCAATAGAATTTTATGCAACAACAAAGAAAACTAAAATTATGGGTTAGTGATATGGCGCAATGGTTAAGACACTTGCTTGTAAAGCCTAATGACCCAGGTTCAATTCCCCAATGTCCACATAAAGCCAGATGCACAAAGGTGCACATGCATCTGGAATTCACTTGCAGCGGCTACAGGCCCTGGCATGCCCATACATAGTCCTAGTATACAGGAAAAAAAAAAAAAAAAAAAAAACCTCTAGCTAACTGTTTGCTATATTTAACTGACTGTGTAGCATAACATAAAAAGGTTTACATAACAGCATCCCCTCCCTTTGGGATGGTCAGACTCAAACTTCAAAATAAGAGCAGAACTTTCTTTTGACATATAGTTTTTTTTTCAAAAATTAGAGTCATGCTAGTTAGCTTACTTTTGTTTGACAATATGGATATAATTCAAAGCCATTTCTTCTATCATTATATATTCTTTTAAAATACGGGGTTTTTTGTTGTGCTTTTTTGAGGTGGGGTCTCACTCTAGCCCAGGTTGACCTATAGTCTCAGGTTGGCCTTGAACTCACAGTGATCCTCCTGCCTCTGCCTCCCAAGTGCTGGGATTAAAGGTGTGTGCCACCATGCCCTGTAGATTGAATTTTTCTGAGACGGGGTCCTTGAAGTATAGATCATCCTATACCTACTTCCTCGCTACTGGGAGTATAGGCACATGCCATTGTGCGCAGAGAAAGAATTCAGTATAACCGCCATGTGGCTTCCCAGTGTTTACAGCTGTCATAATGTACTTAGCCAATTCCTTTGTTACCTGGAAAGCATATATTTCCACTACTCAAATCTGGAAAACGAGAACCACCATTCAAATATAAGTCTTCTCATAGGAGATGCTCACATCCTCCTGTAAGAGTGGTGAGGAGTGTATAAATGAGGCTATAAATGACTGAACTCCATGGGATGCAGGAGGAAGCCTGGATGGGGACAGGTTTTACCTATTGCCAGATTTGCTAACAAGTGAAAACAGCATTCACCCAACATGTTCAAACAGCCTGATAGTGCGTCGGGGAGATGGCTCAACAGTTAAAGGTGCTTGATGGCAAAGCTTGATGGGCCCAGGTTCAATTTCCCTGTGCCCATGTAAAGCCAGCTGCACAAAGTGGTGCATGTGTCTGCAGTCTGCCCCCCTCTGTCTCCTTGTAAATAAATAAAAAATTTAAATATTTTAAAAAATATTTTAAATAAGCTGATAGCATCTAAAAATAAAATATGAAAAGTTGTAGAGTTATCTATTCAACATTAAAATAGCAGACATTGAATGCCTGCCTATGGAAAGAATAAGAAAATAAGTCCCTTCTTCCCCAATAAACTTTTCAGACGAAAGCATTACTAAATTTCTTCACAAGGGACTTACATTTGCAAAACTCCACAATTTAATTCCTTATATAAAATACAATTTATATAATACAATTATAATATATATATATATTACAATTAAACCCAGGGTAAAAACAAAATATCTGATTCTGTTGAGTATTGTTATTGTCACAGATTATTGCTGCTGCAAGAGATTCAAATTTCCAAATTTTAGGATCCCCAAAAGTTCCTTCTTTCTAAGAATGGGGCATACATCTCATGAGAATGGGGCTCCATGTATTTTCCCACGGGAGTTCCGGTCTATAAGGCTCTACACTGGATGTAGAAGAAGGGAGCTAGTCACGAGAAGGGTCAAGGAGCCACAGAAAGGAAAGCAAAATTGTAAGCATCTATGGAGATGCTTAAATAACTTGTCTGTCAATCAAGATTGCTCAGTGAATGGGCAACAGAATGATAAAGGGGGCAGGCATGGTGGCGCACGCTTTTAATCCCAGTACTCGGGAAGCAGAGGTAGGAGGATCACTGTGAGTGACTTCGAGACCAGCTTGAGACTCAAAGGCCACCCTGAGACTACAGAGCGAATTCCAGATCAGCCTGGGCTAGAGCAAGACCCAACCTTGAAAAAACAACAACAAAAAAAGATAAAGGGGGTGGGCTGGAGAGATGGCTTAGCAGTTAAGGTGCTTTTCTGTGGAGCCAAAGGACCCAGGTTCTATTCCCCAGTACCCACGTAAACCAGATGCGCAAGGTGGCGCAAATGTCTGGAGTTGGTTTGCAATGGCTGGAGACCCTGGGGTGCCCATTCTCTCTTACTCTTTCTCTTTCTCTGTCTGTCTCTGCCTCTTTCTTCTCTCTCTCTCAAATAAATAAAATCTTTTTAGAAAAAGAATGATAAAGCGGTGGATGGTGGCGATGTCATCCAAGTCTCCTCAATGTAGAAAGAATGTTATACTAAGTCTGCTTAAGTAAATGGGGGCTCAGTGGGAAAGTGTTCCCTTGCAAGTTGATGACCTGAGTTTGACCCTTAGTAGGCACATAGGAAACTGGGTGAGGCCATGGATGTCTGTAACCCCAACCCTGAGCCAGCTACAGACTGGAAGATCCCTGAGGCTCACTGGTCAGTCAGTCTAAAAAGGAAGGCAGCAGGTAGCACTGGTAGCCAGGCCAGAGGAGGGGATCTTTTCACCCAGAGTTTCCTTACATAAAGCCCCCTCCCTCTTAGAGACCACCCACTCTGGGGGCAGGGCCCAAACTGGGAGAAGGACTTCCTCCTTCAGTTACCCCTTCGTGGAAGCAACCTCAGAGGCCCACTCAAGAGGAATGTCTGTGGATTCCTAAACAGATCAAGTTGACAATAAAATTTAACCATCCCAAGTCCATTCCCTGTCAACTTGACACCAAACCATCTCTCCTTAGATCATACTTAATTTCTAAATGAAAACAATAACAAGCTCATAATTCCGCCTAACACGGTATAACTATCCCACGTACAACCGGAACCGCAAAATCTTCCCCCATCACAAAGCAAGGTTCCTTGAGGAAGGCTTAGTCTCTAATATAATAGGTCCACCATAACTTCGACAACAGTTAGCTAGTGATATGATCTTAATCAGCATTAATTTCCTAATAGTGAAATAGAGGAAGAACAAAAGCATCTTAACATTGATATTGATACGTATAAGCCTCCTAAGTGACGTCCTTCGTTAAAATTATTCATTGGGTGTGTGTATGTATGTGCTTGTTGGTGAATGCAGACATGCACGTGCCACGCTGTAAGTGTGACAATCCAAGGACAACTTTCAGGTTCATTCTTACCTTCCACCTCATTTTGAGGCAGTATGTCTGTTTTTTTTTTGTTGTTGTTTTGGGGGGGAGGGGTGGTTCAAGGTAGGGTCTTGTTCTAGCACAGGCTGACCTGGAATTCACTATATAGTTTCAGGCTGGCCCCTAGCTCAAAGCGATCCTCCTACCTCTGCCTCCTGAGTGCTGGGATTAAAGGCGTGCGCCACCATGCCTGGCCTTCTCACTGTTGTTCACTGCACCATTTGTAAGCTTCTGAGATAGTCTTCCGTCTCTTCCCTTCTCACTGTAGACCCGCTGCCTCCAGCTTTATATGTGGAGTATGAGGATCCATACTCAAGCCCTCAGAATTGCCACTGAGCCATCTCCCCAGGCACCTGAGTGAGTTTCTTTTAATTGCCCTTTTTGATATTTTAATGTCTGGCTTTTCTTGGTGGTAAACAGGACTTTGGCTTATTTTTATCCATCTTATACACAGACTGAAGTATAATGTTATTAATAGCATACCCTGCTGGGAGCCTGAGATACAAGGGACATGCCATTCTTCAGTGGCACTCAATAGGAACCCATTAGAGCTCTTTCTGAAATATAATGGAACCTCTTTAACTCAGTTGCAGAATTTCCATACCCACCAAGCTGGGTGACCCCCGTGCTATTCTTGATATCACTTGGGATCGGTCTTGAAAGAGTCAGGAACATGCAGTTTTTAATTCGATGGTTTCAAAGGAAATTATTCACATTCCCTTCAGGAGACCTTCTAGAGCCCCTGCTCTCCTTCACGCTCCTGCTGGACCATAACTGAATGAATTCAATGAAGCAGCGTCGTGTGCGTCCTCATCAGGTATATGAACAAAACAGGTCAGGCTCATGTCCATCATCTCGTTGGACACTGGCTTATACGACAGTGATGAGATTGACCTTCTCACCCATGAGAACGTCTCTAGAGCTGTAGGGTTGCAATGTCCGTGGTTTCCCAGTAGGACCTTGCAGATCTTCATATACTTCCAATGGTTATAATAAAAAGGGAAGGAAGACCTCAAGTTTCCCCAGAACCAGCTGGGACACACAGAAAGGGGATTTACATGCCATTCCCCACAGAGCTAATGGACAGAAACAAGGAACTATGTTTGCTATAGGAGACATAGAGAAGGTACCATCTTCAATGAGGAGTGTCAGAATAAGGACATGCATGCTTTTCTTTGTTAGCATTGTTGTTGCTTATTTATTTGAGAGAGAAAGAGGTAGATATATAGAGAATGGGCTCACCAGGGCCTCCAGCCACTTCAACGAACTCCAGGCGAATGTGCCACGTTGGGCATCGGGCTTCACGTGGGTAACTTACATCCTTAGGCTTTGCAGGCAAGTGCCTTAACTGTCGAGCCATCTCTCCAGCCCTGTTGCTGTTTGGAATGGAGAACTTTATTGTCTGAACATATTGCATATTGGTCATATTTCCATCTGGTTTTATACTCTTATTCTCTCTCCCTAACCCCTTTTCCACTGAGGGCCTTCCTCAACATGGATATCTGTGTTCACTGTGAGGTCACGAATGGACCTCAGAATATACTTTCCTACCCTGTGGCTCTTGCATTCTCTGTGCCCCTCTTCCACCATGTTCCCTGAGCCCTGGAGGGTGTGTTAGGAGTCTCCTTTAGTATCAGGAAGCATTACAAAGTGGAAACCGCTGTCAGTATTAGCCTGAGTCCCTCCTCCAGGGATACGGCGGTAGACACCAAGGAGACTCAATAGCCTTCAAAGCAGAAAAACGAAGGCTTCTGAGAACCCAGCCCTAAAGGACCCTTGCTTATTGCTTTTTGACCCTACGTATTGCAGTGTAGCCTGGTCTGGCTGTGAACTCTTCATCCCTCTGTCTCAAGTTCCCAAGTGCTGGAGTTATAGGCATGCGCTATGGCTCCCGGCCAGACATTGTTCTTAAAGACAGACCAATCTGTCCCTACAGAGAATGACCTACAGTGAACCGTGGAATACTCCCACAAAATAAGCAGTGTAGGCCTAGAGAGATGGCTAAGCGGTTAAGAGCTTGCCTGTGAAGCCTAAGAACCCCGGTTCGAGGCTCGATTCCCAAGGACCCACGTTAGCCAAATGTACAAGGTGGCGCATGTGTATGGAGTTTGTTTGCAGTGGCTGGAGGCCCTGGCGTACCCATTCTCTCTCTCTATCTGCCTCTTTCTCTCTGTGTCTGTCACTCTCAAATAAATAAATAAAAATAAACAAAAAAATTTTTTTAAAAAAAGCAAGCTGTGTAGTAGCACTTCCTCAGCCCTAGACATCGAATGAGTCACAGTCCCAGAAGGAAACAGATGACATGAATAATTTAAAAAGAGTTTCATAATCGGACCATTCCCCAAGGTGTGGATAGAGGGTAAAGGAGCCAAAACAGACAGTACAAAAAAAAAAAACCACTGGGCTGTCACTGTCTCTAGATACAAAGTGGCAGGGACTCGGAGAATCTGGAGAGAGCAGAGAGGTAAGTAGTATAGTTCCTGGCAATCACTCCTCTCTGGCACCATGGTGAGGGTGCCCGAGGAATCGGTTGTCCTTCCTCTCTTGCCCACACCTCCTGCTGCCAACTCTCATTCACACAAGACAAAGGGAGACCAGAGGACCAGGGAAACCTGGATACTGAACAGACGGTTCAGCCACCGCAGTGCGGGGTTGGAAAGGGTAAAGAGTCTCTGTGGGACCCAGTGAAGATGTCACATCCAGTCTTCATAAATGGGTAATAATAGTCTAGAAAATGTATAGGTTAATTTCAATAGAGCTCTACATTAAAAAAAGAAAGAAAGAAAGAAAAAGAAATTTAAGGCTGACATTCGAAAATCAACAGTTCTCACCAGGGCTTGTATGATATAGTGGAATATCAGCCCTTTCTGGTATTCTCTGAACAAAAGAATGAAAGGGAATGAGGGACTCTGATGTGGGAGACAAGGCCTGTGCCCCTGTGGGAGACATGTGTTGAGGTGCGCCGCCTGGAAGCTTTATAGTTAAAGGAAGCTTAAAGGGCGTCCAAAGCCTTGGGGATGAGGCAAGTAATTAGATGCAAAGTAACTTTCCGCAGAAGGGAAGCACATCAAAGGTGAGTAGCAGCAAGGCAGGTGATGGTTGCCATGGTAGCCAAAGTAAGACGCATCCTGTCATCTTTCACCTTCTGCCTCCACATAGGGCATGGAGTGCCAGAGAGAGAGAAGGAGAGTGACATTATTATTTTTTTTTTTTTAAGCAGGGAGTGGGAGACAAGGCGGCTTTCAGGAGAATGGAGCGCAGTGTCTAGTCCAATGAATAGCAGACTGGAAGGTTCCCTGCAGGGTGGAGAGCTGGTCAGAGCTCATGAGGAGAGAGTCCAAGGAAGCAGGTTACACTCCCTCTGATGAGGTTAGTAGGAAATGAATAGCTTGACGGTAAGGTGGAAAGGAAGGAGAAAGAAAAAGCTATCTCTATGCACTGCTATTTCCTCTCAAATACAATGTTCATGTCATTGCCACATTAAAAAACTCTTCCACAATTCCATATGTGCTATCAAAGCACAGGAGAAGAAGTCTGCAGCTCAGCAAATGGGACAGCCCAAGATATTGCCTTTACATTCACGGCCTCTCCAGGTCTCAGCACCATGCTTCATATTGGAGTAGAAAGAGAGAGAAGGAAGAGAGAAGAAGGAAGGGGAAGTGACGGGGCAGAAAAGAAGGAGGAGGAGAGGAAGGAGGAGGATGAAGAAGAGAAGGGGAGGAGACGGAGAAAGAGGAGGGGCTAGGAGGACACAGCGGAACCAAGCACTGAGTGCTTATTTTGCTTTCAGGGTCTAATGTGTATCAAACTTAGGGACTCCTGTCTTGAACATCTTACCTAAGTTGCCTTCAAATCCACACCTTGCCCGACCATACCTCACCCATCATCAAGCCAATGGCTCTGAAGGCCACGTCTAAGGCCACTGCCTTCATACCTTACCCTGAGTCTGGTCTTTACTCAAGGAGATGTCCCTCATTGGCCACCTAGCCACCTTGCCATGGATTGACCCTCTCAGGACACTAACCTGGTTTCACCTCTCTCTGAGCCTGACTGTCTCATTCTCACATTCCACTCAGAATTGCAGATAAGACCTCTCCAGCAATGGAACCCCTGTAGGTAATAAATAAGACCTGCTTTTAGACGGTCACTTTGGCATTTTTTACATTTTATATTTATTTTTATTTATAAGAGAGAGAGAAAAAATGGCACGCCAGGGCCTCTAGCCACTGCACATGAACTCCAGATGCATGTGCCCCCTTGTGCATCTGGCTTACGTGGGTCCTGGAGAATCAAACTGGGATCCTTTGGCTTTGCACGCAAATGCGTTAACCGCTCAGCCATCTCTCCAGCCCCTCTGCCCCTCTTTGGCAGTTTTTTTTTAAATTGAATGGAAATGAAGGCATTCTGAATTTGATTCTCGGGTCTCTTGGTCTTCCCATCTATCTTGGACAAGTTGCTTAATCTCAGTGTCCAGTTGCCTCATCTCTAAAGAACAAATAAAAGGGAATGCAGGGCTGGAGAGATGGCTTAGTGGTTAGGCACTTGCCTGTGAAGCCTAAGGACCCCGGTTCAAGGCTTGATTCCCCAGGACCCACGTAAGCCAGATGCACAAGGGGGCACACATGTCTGGAGTTCGTTTACAGTGGCTGGAGGTCCTGGTGCGCCCATTCTCTCTCTCTGCCTCTTTCTCTCTCTGTCTATCGCTCTCAAATAAATAAATAAAAATGAATAAATATATTTTTTAAAAAGGGAGTGCAGGCCTCACAGTACTGCATTGGGGATTGAACAGGTCATGTTTTCAGGCAGTAGGGCAATGACTCGGACACCACATGAGCACTCAATAAATGTTAGCTATCATGAGTATGACCATCTTGGGTCTCAACAGAGCAGCTCTGCAGCTGTCCCTCACAGGGCATAGGGGCTCTTATTTCCTTTACTAGAATCATGGGGGAGGGGGGAAGAGGATATGGCCACAAGGTGGAGACTTTGGAGGTGGTCTGCCTCCTGAATCCACACAACGCCACCTGGTAGCCATGTGATCTTAGGAATGAACATCTCTGGGCACTGTGTTGATACACACTTTACTTTTTGGGGTACGTGTGTGTGTGTGTGTACCTCTGTGTGCATATGTGTGGAGACCAGCAATGCCAGGTGCTGTTCCTTAGGTGCTGCCCATCTTGTTTTTTGGCCTTTTCTCCCCTAGGCTGCTTTGGCGTGGTTTCTACACTGCCAGCTTAACCGGAAGGTTTTTTTTTTTTTTTTTTTTTTTTTAGACAACTCACATGAAACTTACCAATCAATCTATCCTGCCTAGCCAGAGAGCCCCAGAGACCCACGTGTCTCTGCCTCCACAGTGCTGGGATGACAAACAAGCATGCCACCATGCCTGGCCTTTTGACATGCGGTCATGGGGATTGAATTCGGGTCCTTGTGATTGCAAAGCAAGCACTATCACATCTGAGCCATATTCCCAGCCAATTTTTTAGGGTTTTTTTTTTTTTTGAGGGGCAGGGGAGACACTGTGCTTCCCCTGTGAAAAAATGCAGAAGTTCAGACAGACCCAGTGTCCACATCCGAGTCTTCGCCTCATGTTGCCTATCCATTGGGAGATGGATGGACTGAGAGGTGCATCCGGGATCTACAGCCAGATCTTCCTTCTGCAATGTTACTTGGTGGTTTTAGGTGAGTGCGTCTCACTCTGTAACCCTCAGGTTCCATCATTGTACGTTGGGACCACTGAGAAATCCAAAATGCAATAACACTGGTAAGAATTTTGCTGGGCAATTGTGGTGCATGTCGTTAATCCTAGCACTCAGGAGGCAGGTGTAGGAGGATGAGTTCAAAGCCAGTCTTGGACGACATTGTGAATTCTAGGTCAGCCTGGGCTAGAGCGAGACCTTACCTCAAAAAAAAACAAAAAAAAAAAAAAATAACAAATTTAGCCCAGAGCCCAGCAGCCGAAACCACTCATGAACTCTTAGCATGAGCTATAATCACGCACGTGTGACGATTTCCATCTCTATGACAACACACATGAGGCAAACAACTTAAAAGGGGGATCTGCTGCCTCATGGTCTCAGAAGTTTCACTCCATGGTCACTCTGTGTGTCGCTTTGAGCGTGTGTGGAAAGCCAAGGTCCCAGCAGGGAGGATGCGGCAGGACAAGATGTGACAGTGAACCTGGGAGCAGTGAGCGAGGAAGGAAAAGGCCACTCCCTTCAATGACACCCACTAGTCCCTTCTCCTGGTGCTTCCAACACAGGCTGGCCACCAACTCTTCAACACACAGCCTTTTGGGGACATTTAATACCGAGTCATAAGAGTCTGCTTGTGCAGCTCTTCTGATGGCAAACTGCACCTGTGACGACTGACTGGTACGTGGTTTAAGTGTCAAGACAAGCCCATTTTATCAGGGCCTTCGGTACTGTAACCCCAGACTAAGGACTGGCGCCTGAAGTAGTTTTGGTTTTTATCTACCTGTCTTCAACCACAAGCTCCCTGCCTTTGGGGTTAGTTTTATTTATCACATTTTCCTTGTAGCCCCATTTTCTGAATTAGAGAAAAATACATTGAGGACTTAACCGGCGGCTCCAGGCACTCTGTCTACCAAGGACATGGCCAATAGGAGCTAAGCACCCTCCCTCCCAGAGAGCTGCCCGGCCCCTCTGCTCAGCCTCCTGTGGGAACATGTGTTGTTATTTACAAGGCCACTTGGCAAAGCAAACCCATTTATTCACATTTTTACTTCTCCTCCCCTAAGGTGAGCAACCTTGCTTCTTCCCGGAATGGGTGGCACCCCACTTGGTCCCTGATCCACGGTACTGCCAAGACAAATGGAATACAATATCACATCTTGGTGCTCCTCTCTCCCTCCCTCCCCCCCATCTTCTTCCTTCTCTTAACTAGCTGAGCCTTGTGCACCTTTGATTATTACTTTGTCAGTGGAGTGATTTCCTGAATCACAGGCTACCCTCGTCTCCTGCTGGGTTAAATCCAGGAGCTTGACTCTTCTTTCTCTAACCCGTAACTTTCAATGCTCACACAATTCACTTTGGATTTGAAATAGGCCACTGCCCTGGCTGCTGGACGTCACTTTAAAAGCCTTCCTTTGACTCACTAAACACTGGTTGAAGATGGCCCCTATCATGACACTTCACCCCCTCCTTCATACTGTCTCTTGAGTTGACAGTCATAATATGCTCTGATTCCTACAGAAGGAAACCCGGTAAGACCTCAGCCCTGCAAACCCGAGCACGTCTCCTCCTCCTGTTTCAAGACAGTGCTGTGCCCTTCCCGTTCAACCAAGATCTCCGACTGAGAGACTGCCATAGGCTGGACCGTGGCAGAAATGACTTCCCGTTTCCCTCTCTATTGTCAGAAATTCACAATTCCGGATGAGCCATAATTACGCCCTCACTTCTGATGCCATGTGTTGTTTACAAGAAAGAGCTGACCCAGATTCTAGTCTATAAAAAAGAAAAAGACAAAGAAAAAAAAAACACCTCTGGTTAAAAAAAAAAAAAAAAAATCCTCTCCGGCTTGCCGTAATCGGACCACCACACCACATTTCTCTCTACTCTCCAGGGACCAGAGTTTGGAGAGGATGGGACCTACCTTGGAAGGAATGCTTCTTGGGGACACTAGGGAGATTTTAGGAAGAGACTGAACCCATGAAAAAGCAAGTAGGAGCCGTAAAATAATTTTAGTCACAAGCTACCCTTTGAGAAGTGGTGACTCAAAGACCCTTGACTCTTCACTGATAAAGGTCAAAGACCATGCTTGGAATGAGGTGGTCACGGGTTGCATAGCATCCATTCACTTATCCATACAAACCAATGGAACGCTTGTACCAAGGCCTGAACATACCGCCTACAAAACTCACGCCCTGGCATGCTTAGCCAATGTGAGGGGCTACAGTGTAGTAATTGCTATTTGACGTATTTACTGAGAAGTGGAAATCTGTGTATTTTAATGTACCGATAGTATTTCTGATGGATTGGATGTGGAGTAGTCAAACTATTCAGTTATTTTTCTCATAACTGTGCCAAAATACCTAACAGGATTTGTTTTAGGGGAAAAGGGTTGATTTGGGTCGGTTTGGTGGGATACACGCTGTCACGGTGGGGAAGGCTTGCTGGCTGACGCAGCTGGTGTCAGGGGCTTGTGGAGCATCTTTGTGTCTTGGCAGATCAAGAAACAAAGGGGGAAGAGAGAGATTGAGAGAGAGAGAACTGACAGTGAGAGTGGAAGAGGAGCTGAGTTGGAACTTTTTCTATTTTTATTTTATTTTTATTTTTCGAGGTAGGGTCTCCCACCAGCCCAGGCTGACCTAAGAACTCATTCTGAAGTCCCAGGCTGGCCTCGAACTCAGTCATTTGCCTATCTCTGCCTCCTGAGTGTGGGATTAAAGACATGCGCCACCCCGTCCAGCACTGAGTTGAAACTCCCCATCTCACGCAATGACCCACTTTCTTCAGTTGGGCCCTGCATCCCCAAAGGTTCTACAACCTCCCAAAAGAGTGTCACCAAATAACTGTTCAAATACACAGGCCTGAGGAGGACAAGCCACATCCAAACCAGAGCAGGAAGATTCAAGGGTAATGCCAAGGTTTTGGCATCAGCATCTAGAAGGACAGAGGTACTTTTGACCAAGATGGAGACACCCATGAGTACGGCCAGGACACAGCAGAAGTTCAGTTTAGTAAATGTTAAGTGACAAACTTCTCATGTTCATCTGGAGGATGAGCAGTTGGTCTGAGTCCAGCTTTCAGAGGGTAGCAGGACATCGCAGGTGACATGACATGACAAGCCACGGGTCCCCATGAGTAAGTTTAGTCACCAAAAAGGTCCACAGGCTGAGCCTGAGACACACCAACATTTTAAAGGAAGATTAATGGGTACCGCCGCATGGAGACCATTGCCTGTACATGACTACTGTGAACATTTTCCAACAAACAAACAGGTATACACACGTACATGTGTGTACATGAATATGTGCCCACACACATATGTGCCTCTTATCACCTGCCACCTAGAGCTCCTATCCCAGGGCCCTCATAGAATTCTTCACAATTCTCAACAAAGAACAGATGAGAGAAAAGGAAACTGGTTGCAATGCTAAAAGCTACAGAAAAAGGTTATCTTGTTTACATTCCCATCTGCAATTCTGAAAAGTGTCTCTTAACAGTGTAGTTTTTTTTTATAATCTCTCACATCAATAATCTTGCATTTTATATCAAGTATTCCATGCATATGACAAGCTTCAAGGCTAGCCTGCAGTGTTGGTTATAAGTTATGGAGTCTTCTAGGATCCTATATTCCAAAACATCTCATTTCCCAAACAATGTCATAGAAGCTTACATTTTCTGTAGGTTATCTCCCAACACAAAAAGCATACATACATACATTATAAAGATGTGCATACTGATCTTCCTTTTCACTGCCATGATCTGTAACATACAGCTGTATGTTAGATACCCCATGAAGATTAACAAAATTGAGCAAACAGTCTCTTTGTAATACCTGGGTAACTTTAATCCCTGTCATATCCTTCTGTGCCCTGAAGGTGTTGAACTCCTATGAAAATCCCTTATCTCACTGAGATTCTCTATGGGGGGGGGGGGCTCCTTACCATGTGAATTGTGACTATGCTGTCGCCTCTACTCCCAAAGGACTGTCAGTGCTTGGTAGATCTACCCTGTGATCTACTCTGTGCACACTGGTTCTTGACAGATCAGCATTTTCCTAGAACAACCTCACTGGGAATCCATTGGCATGTAACCATGTGTAGAGTGCATGTGTGTGGGCACAGGAAAGCACGGGGGACACACATGCATGTTTGTACAGGTGCATGTGGAGACCAGAGGACACTCTCGATGTGGTCCTTGGGTACACCATCCACTTCTTTTTATTATTATAAGTTTTTTTTCAAGGTAAAGTCTTGCTCTAGCACAGGCTGACCTGGAATTTACTATGTCATCTCAGACTGGCCTCAAACTCACAGTGATCCTCTTACCTCTCTGCCTCCAGAGTGCTGGGATTAAAGATGTGTGTCACCATGCCTGGTCATCTACCTGTTTTTGACAGGGTGGGTGACATTGGTCAGAAGCTGATCACTCAGTGGTTAACCTAAACTGGCTGGCCAGTGAGCTCCTGTCTCCACCTCCCCAGGGCTGGGATTACAGGTGCATGCCTCCACACCTGGCATTTATGTGGTTACTAAGGATCAAACTTGGTCCCTCATGTTTGTGAGACAAATACTTTACCGACTAGGCTATCTGCCCAGCCCCTCGTGAGGATGTTGAATGAATGAGGAAATCAAAGCCAATGCTGATCGTAACCCACTGCAAGACACCCAAAGGAAAGCACAAAGAACTCGGAGAATACGCCAAGTGCATCTCTACCTTCACTGTACCATAGGCACTCGACAAATACCTAGTGAGCCAAATTGTTTTACTGGCTGCCTGGGCTATTATTTCCTTCTTATTACTCTTCTTGAAAAATATTTACTTAGAGCTGAAGAGAGGGCTCAACAGTTAAGGCACTTGCCTACAAAGCCTAATGACCGGGTTTGATTCTCCTGTAGCCATGTGAAACCAGATGCATAAAGTAGCACGTGCATCTGGAGTTTGTTTTCAGTGGCTAAAAGACCTGACATGCCCATTCTCTTTCTCTCTCTCTCCCTGCCCCTCCTTGCAACTAACTAACTAAATAAATAGTTTTTAAAAAGAAATTCTTAAAAACTATTTATTTGTGAGGAGGGAGAAAGAGAAAAAGAAATAAAGAGCATGCTAGGGCCTCTTGCCACTGCAAATGAACTCCAGACACATGCACCACTTTGTGCATCTGATTTTATGTGGAAACTGGGGAATTGAACCTCTGGCCAGCAGACTTTGCAAGCAAGTGCCTCTAAGCTAAGCCATCTTCCCAGTTCCTCTTTACTCTTAATAAAGATAAATTATAATTTTCAATCAAAATTAAAATCTTAGGGCTGGAAAGATGGCTTAGTGGTTAAGGCACTTCCCTGAGAAGCCTAAGGACCCATGTTTGATTCTCCAGATTCCATGTAAGCCAGACATACAAAGGTGAAGCAAGTGCAAGGTCTCTCATGCCCACCAGGTGGCGCAAGCATCTGGAGTTGGATTTCAGTGGCTGAGGCCCTGGCATGCCAATTCTCTCTCTCTCTCTCTCTCTCTCTCTCTCTCTCTCTCTCTCTCTCTCATACTCTCTAATGCTCTCTCTAAAATAAAAATTAAAAATAAATATACATTTTTTTAAAAGTAAAATCTTAGCATTAGAGCAGACTGGAGTGTCTACCACTAACAGGAGCCAAACGAATAACAACAGCATATAAGCAAATCAGTGGCTGCACAAGGACTATATATGTTCAGCCAGAGTTTGTCTCAGTAATATTTTTACAAGTGAATACACATATTGCCTAAAACTGCCAGGAATTTGTTTCCAAACTGGTTTATCAGATAAGTCACTGACTCTTTTTTTATTTGACAGAAAAAGAGGGAGGGAGGGAGGGAGGGAGAGAGGGAAGGAGGGAGGGAGAGAGACAGAGAGAGAGAGAGAGAGAGAATGGGTGCACCAGGGCTTCCAGCCACTGCAAACTAACTCCAGACACATGTGCCCCCTTGTGCATCTGGCTAACATGGGTCCTGGGGAGTTGAACCTGGGTCCTTTGGCTTTGCAGGCAAACGCCTTACCCACTAAGACATCCCTCCAGCCCTGACATGTCTTTTTTATGGTGAATAATGAAGGACAGCTGATAAACACTTGCTTTTGAATAATATAAATACCATGGATAATGGGCCATTTTTATTTATACAATTTTACCATGTAAGGGAATTCTGTACAAAATTCCCCCATGAATGAGCATGGATTTATAAGACAGACACCATGATTATTATGGGATTTTAGATACGAACTTTCACATTCCTCCTTTAAGATGATATGCTGTGGCTGAGAGCTCAACACTACAGTAGATTTAAAGCACACCCACCAAGGCTCACGAAAGTTTGCAGAAGGGGGGGGGGTGGAAAGGCTGCACGTGCCACAGGGTGCGAGGGCATATTCAAAGACATTGCCCCCTTTGCACAATGACTGACTGCTGCTGTCACATCTCCTAGCCCACAACTCCATGGTGAGTACCAGCAATCCCACTAAGGAGGGCCCTCGTGGAGTGGGGGCAGGGAGGAGGGAAGGGATGGTACCCACACATGATGTGTCTGTACCAAGTTTCTACTTAATAAAAAATGTGATATACTGTGACTTTAACCCCACGCACTTGTTGTAATGCCCCAGGGATAATCCAGAAGAACGCTGCCCTATGTGACTGGAGCAGATGTGCCAGGATTCTACAGGCCCAGGATGGAGGTAGGCAAGCGATGAAGAAGAAGAAAAAAGGGAGGAAGAGGCCCACTGAAGGGGAAATGGGGAAATGGTCAGGAGCAGGCTCTACTGGAGAAGAGTCAGGCATGCAGAAGACAGTTGGAGAAAGGGGGTGCAGTAGCGGACAGACCAGGATGAGGAAAGATCTTGAGCCAAGGCACTGAGGAAAAACTCAGGGCACATCAGGCAAACCACAGGAGTCCACAGTGACATCCTGGGGCCAACGGAGGGCGAGGCTGTATTGTCACATCGTTTTCATGGACATCAAGTCTGCTTCTCGCTCAGTCGCTTTAGGCCAGGAGAGTGCTATCGTAAGAAGTTTACGTGAACGTAGTTCTCTGGTCTGTAAGTTACTTTGTCGTTGCCAGGACAAAATATCTGACCAGAGGTGCATATGGAAGAAAAGGGGGTTTAATCTAGCTCACAATTCTGAGGGGAAGATTCATCAGAGTGGAGAAGGTATGATAGGCTAGATCAGGAATCCCATTTCAAATATCACCAGAGTCAGGCAGCAGAGAGGGAGAGAGAGACAGAAAGAAGGAGAGAACAGGACCTCCCATCCCCAGTGACAAATTCTCTCCAGCAAGATTCCACCTCCTAAAGGTTTCCACAACCTTCCCAAATAGCACCACCAACCAGAGATCAAGCATTCAAATACATGAGCCCATGTGGGCATTTTATATTCAAACCACCACATCTGGCAGGGGAGGGCACTAGCTAGTAGACTACTCCACTTATGCAGCCATCAGCTAGGGTTCTGTGATCACTAAAGGATGGTAGGATGGGAAAAGGAGAGAATAACTATGAAATGCACTCATCGCAGAAGCATAAAGAGGAGAGGAGAATGGAATGGCAGTGCCCAGTGACAGTGGGACATATGAAGAGTGAAACATGGCATTGGTGTTGGGAATGGGCTGCACATCTGTTTAAAAGAGAAACGCAAACTACAAATTAAACAGGACGATGGTGTGGGTAGCTGGGGAAGGAACACAGGTAGCAAAACACATAGACTATTCTTTCAAAGGTGATTTGTAATTGTGCATCACTGAACGTAACTGCATTCTTAAGAAAATAGAGCTTATTTTCCCTCTAGGTGAACATTATCTGTCTTGTTATTGCAATTCTCACTTTTTTCTTATAAATTGTGGAGTTCTTTTAGGCACTGTTGGCAAGTTCTAAGGATTTCTCAGAGCATGGAATAATACTGTTCTATTTTGGACAAATAGTATATTAAAATGCCTTCCCTGTTCTCCCATTTAAGAGTCTTCTAGAAGCCCTAAAAATGTTTGTTCCTGACCCAGGTAGAAATCTGAACACTCCCTGTTTCACCAAAGTTCATATAACAGCAAAACTGATATTCCTAGGTACATGATGAAGTTATGTCATGATAAACACATCATACATTGAAATTATCCTGGGCTCCAAAATGCATTCACTATGTCTCACCTACACAACATCCCAGTTTGGCAACACAGAACACTAGAGTCCTGTTCCCCCCCACCACCACCACCACCCCTCATGATTGCATGGCTAACTGGGAGCTTGGGTTCACTGCTCCTGTATAATATGGCGAGAGAATCATATGCTACATATAGCTAGCCTGGTATCGTGATTTGAATGTAAAATGTCCCCTGTAGCCTCATGTGTTTGTGATTAAACTTCATATTTAACCCTCAACTGGTGGAGCCTTTGGGAAGTAGAGCCTGGCCGGAGGCGGTGTGTCGTTCAGGGGAAACCAGCTCACTCTCTTTTCCTCCCTGCTACTGTGCGGACGTGTGATGCCCAACTTCCTGTCCTCCTCATGCCTTCCTTACCATGATGCAACTTCCCCTAGAAAGTGTAAACCTGAAATAAGCCCTTTCCTTCCACAAACTGCTTCCGGTTGGGTTTTTTGGTCCCAGCACCAAGGAGGTAGATGCCATGCCTCACCAAGATAGAAATTAAAGGTGTGGTGTCTACAGAGTGCACAATGTTCTTACAACACGGTAGGATGAAAACTCCCAAGCCTAACCGTAATAGTACCTGGAGACTCCCTGAATTCAGAAAAGTCCTCAGAAAGTCCTGCGCAGGATTGTGTCAGGTGGTAATCTCCCAACCTGCTCTGACCTGCAGAGTTGCTCTCACCTGAAGCACTTCCTCCCTTGCTCCTAATGCCATTGTCTTCCAAGCAGGTTAGTTGCGTATCTCTCAGAAGATGCAGAATTGCCTCCGTCCAGGTCATGACAGGGAGGAGCCCCTTTGATCACAGAATGACACAGTTCCACGTACACTTCACCCCTAATGCTAACACACATCCTAGAAGAAGGTCATCGATCACTTGTTGAAACTTGAGCACTTGGAGGTCAGGTCCTTTTGCCTATAGTGGAATACTCTCTTAGAGCTTCAAGAAAAATCTCCAATTGCATGTTTTATTCTGTGACTCTTACAGCAAAAACCAATAGCAAACACGGACAGAGGCCATCAATTTATCACTGCTGTGTTCAGGAAATGTACATTCAAGGGCTGTGTAGAGGTTGCTCGGTGGTTAAGGCGCTTTTCTGCAATGCCTAAAGACCCAGGTTCAATTCTCCAGTATACCCACAGAAAGCCAGAGGCACAAAGTGGCACATGCATCTGGAGTTCATCTGTAATGTCTAGCGGCCCTGGAGCAACAATTCTCTATCTCTGTCTGCATCTTCCTCTTTCTCTGTCAAATAAATAAATAAGTAAATGGATAAAATATTTTTTAAAAGGAGATTCAGGGAGAGTGAGTATGGTGACATGCACCAGTAATCTTTGCACTCAAGAAGTGGAGGCAGGAGAATCACTATTTTATGATCATCTGGGTTACACAATGAATCCTTGTCCCTGATAGATGATAGAAAGATAGATAGATGATAGAGAGATAGAGAGAGAGTGATAATCGACAGATAGATGATAGATAGATAGATATAGAAAGATGACTAATGATAGAGATAAGCAGATGATAAACAGACCAATGATGAATAGATGATAGACAGATAGATGATGATTATGGATAAGTAGATAAATGATAGACAGATAGATAATGGCATATAGATAGACATAGATAACTGGGAAGATGATAGATACAAAAATACCTAAGGCATGGCCAGTAGAGTAAGCTCTGGTAGTTACGGGTCATGCTGTGAAGGAGCTACCCAGTTTCTCAACAAGAGAGAAGTGGTTCTCTTTCTAGGTGGAGGTAGGCAATGAGTTGTCCATCACCGGGGTTTGTGGGCACGGGCGTGCTTCTCGTGGATGGGAGCAGAGTGAGCAGAATGCAGGGGGAAGAGCCATTTCACTTCTCCAGTGTGGAGTCACTTGAAGGGAAGTGGGGAAGGGGGCTTCAAAACGCAACTTCTCTGTAAACAAGCCAAGCAATTAGTATTCTGACCTTCTTCAGCTACTGAAACTTTAGCTGCTTCAACTTCAAATTGACTTCACTCTCATCTCCTCCGCTGCCACTCAAGTTGGTTTCTGTAATGACGGTAAAGCAGAGTCGCTGAGCTGCTGGGGAGGCCAGTGTCTGATGAGGGTCGCTGCTCCCACGCCCACGGAAAGCAGGGGGGTTATGACTCTCCCGTGAAGAGCTGGAAGTTGGGAGTCATGTTTATTCAGAGTTAAATGGAGATGTTGAAGCTCATCCAAAATGCTTCTAGTTTCTATTTTCTAGTGTTCATCTAACAGGCATTCTTATCCACTCCTTTTTTTTTTTTTAACAGTTGAGGGGGCTGGAGAGATGGCTTAGCAGTTAAGCGCTTGCCTGTGAAGCCTAAGGATCCCAGTTCGAGGCTTGATTCCCCAGGACCCACATAAGCCAGATGCACAAGGGGGAACATGCATCTGGAGTTCATTTGCAGTGGCTGGAGGCCCTGATATGCCCATTCTCTCTTTCTCTAAATAAAAATAAACACAAAAAAAAATTTGAAAAAAAAAAAAAGCTGAAGCTGCTGAGGGATGGGCTAAGTGACACCATGAAAGTGAGATGGGCCATTCACCCCCTCTGTAATCTGTTCCTCTGATGACATATATACAGTACCCTCCCCTGAAGTCACCCCCTCTCCTCTCTCCCTTTATAGTCCCTTTCTAGCTTCCTGGTCTATACTACTGACTTTTACTCTAGCTCACATCCAAATCTGGAACATTTGTACCTAGGATCCACTTATGAAGAGAACATGTGGCATTTGGCTTTTTGCTTGGGCTGCAGGTCACGGAGAAATCAAGCTGGAGCTGAGCTGGGAACCTCCTCCCTGCCGCCCAGCTGTCAGAAAGCTTCAAAGAGCTGGGCCTAGAGGAGACAGAATCATCAATGGGGGTAAACAGCAGTAGACCCTGCAAGCCTGAAGATTGGCCAGCCAGGTCAAATACACCAGCTAGTGAAATAGTGGCATGTCTGATACAGGGGAAACCAATTGCTCTCTAATTGGACTGGAGGCCCGCTCCAGGGAAGAGAATACATGCCTTGCACAAAAAAAAAAAAAAACCTAGTCAAAAGCCTATAGCTGAGGAGGTCATGCACCCTGGGTAGTAACGCCTGCTGTTGTTGTGCTAAATGCATACATTATGCCCACCAAACTACCCTGTAAGCACTTTTAAAAATGGGTATACTGTCAGGCGTGGTGGCCCACACCTTTAATCCCAGCACTTGAGAGGCAGAGGTAGGATTACCGTGAGTTTGAGGCCATGCTGAGACTCCATAGTGAATTCCAGGTCAGCCTGGGCTAGAGTGAGACCCTACCTCGAAAAACCAAAAAAATAAAGGGGGGGGGATATACCCATATAGTAACGCTACTCTCTCTTTTGGTTATAGAGAAGGTTCTCTTGTCAGATGGCAGTGATCACTGGGGTGACACAAGTCACTATCATGCTGAGAAGAAGTGACAGAGGAGTGTTCAGTGCTGAGACATCTCTATCACACCCTCTAAGGCTCAGGATCCATTGCGGAAGAGGTGGTAGAAACAATGTAAGAGCCAAAGTAAGGGTAGGAGTGCTTATAATACAATCTTCCAGACACAAAATGGCCTGGATATTCATGACCTCACAGCACCTGACATTACCTACAGAAGACATTCATAATAGGAGGAAACAATGATGACATAAAAATACAAGAGAAAGCCAGGCATGGTGATGCACGCCTTTAATTCCAGCACTTGGGAGGCAGAGGTAGGAGGACTGCCATGAGTTCGAGGCCACTCTGAGACTCCATGGTGAATTTCAGGTCAGCCTGGGCTAGAGTGAGACTCTACCTCGAAAAACCAAAAAAAACAAGAGAGACTAATGGATTGGGAGGGAAAGAGGATGGGATGAAAAGTGGATTTCAGAGTGGGAGAAGAAATTATGGTTTATTGTCTACACTTATGGAAGTTGTCAATAAAAAGGTTTTTATAATAAAAACAAAACAAAACAAGGAATGGAGAACTTATAATGGGAAGATGGGTGGTTCTGAAAATAAGGATGTCTTTCATCTATTGTCATCATGGTGGCCATTTGGCCCTCTACCCAGCCTTATGGGCACAAAAGGTAGTTAAAACAACTTGTTAAAGTTCAGGTGCTCCTGGTGTGCCTGACTAGCAAATCAGGACCAGAATGAAGATCCACTGAATTTTAATTTTTTTTCCATCAAACCAATTTTAAACGATGAGAAAAAAAAAAAAAACATCATTTTTTGGCAAATTGGCTTGCATGCAGTGAAACAATTCATAGAAGACAACCCAGTGAATATTAATATCAACATAGTTACGATGACATTCCCGGTCATGTAATTAATCTGAAGATTCTTCTTTTGTAAATTTATTAATTTATTTGTAAGCAGTGAGAGAGAGAGAGAAGAGAGACACAGAGAGATAGATGTCGATAGATAGATGATGATAGATGATAGATAGATAGATAGATAGATAGATAGATAGATAGATAGATCGATCGATCGATCATGGGTATGCCAGGACCTCCAGTCACTGCAAATGAGCTCCAGATGCATGCACCACTTTGTGCATTTGGTTCTACATGGGTACTAGAGCATCAAAGCTGTTAGGTTTTACAGGCAAGCGTCTTAACCGTGGAGCCATCTCTCCAGCCCTGATCTAAAGATCCTAATAATACTTCCTGCGTGCTTGTTGCTACCAGACGCTTAGTCATGAGTGTGGACACAATGATGAACTACAACCGTGGTGCCGGCCCCGTCCCCCATAGACTCAGTCCTGAAGGTGGGTCTCTGTGTAAAATTGTGATATACTATGACACACATACATTGGTCTTGTCCACCATTTCTGGTTTTGGGCTCCTGAAAGCCTTGCAACCTCTGAATGTGAGCAATAGGAGAATTGAAATACCTCTGTTTAAATGCTTAGTTGTCTGTCCTAGGTTCTTAGGTTCAGTAAAAAAACAAAAAAACAACAACAACAAAAAAAAAAAAACAGTGAGTCTTCTGTTATTCATGGTAAGTGTCTTTCAACCACACCTGAGTTCAAATAATTTCTTCTTACTGTTAGAAATCCCAGAATAACCAGAGGACAAAAACTGGTCAGAAGGGAACCAGCTTGTGTAAATCCAGATACATAGGGTAGTGCATGCATCTGGAGTTCATTTGCAGTACAGGAGGCCCTAGTATGCCCATTGTGTCTGTCTCTCTCTCTCTTCTCTCTCTCTCTCTCTTTCTCTCTCTCTCATGTGTGTGTGTTTGTCCCTCTACTTGAAAATAAATAAAATATTTTAAAACCCAAAGGAAAAGAGCCGGCGCCCCTCAGGTTGCTGAACATATCCATGAGCCACAAAGGAAGCGCATTCCACACCCACGGGGACAGAAACTCCTGAATTTAGAACTTGTCCAAACATCACCCTGTGCACATCCTGATCTGGATGTGTATCTGTAAACCTTCAAAACATCCTATGTAATTAGCCAGGCGTGGTGGCGCACATCTTTAATTCCAGCCTTGGAGAGGCTGAGGTAGGAGGACCCCTGTGAGTTTGAGGCTAGCCCTGGACTACAGAGTGAATTCCAAGTCAGCCTGGGCTACAGTGAGACCCTACCTCAAAAAAAAATCAAAAAACAAAATCCTATGTAATTAATCAGTGATACAAAGCAAACCATCCTCAAGTTCTATGAGTCACCCCAATAAATAATCAAACCTGAGAAGGGGGTCATGGGAACCCCCAATTTATAGCTGGTCATTCAGAGGTTCTGGAGGCCCAGGATTGTATTGGACATCTGTAGGGTACGGCAGTCTTAGGTTGAGACTTCTTTGAAATGATAAATCCTGGCCCACAGAGTTGCAACTATATTCAACGGTAGGACGTGCAGTTGATGCTGGAGATTGGGTTGGTGTGGGAGAAAAATCCTACATATCTATCTGGTCATCGGGGTGTGTTAGAGTCCACAGATGCCAAGTGCTGATGTGTACCTTTGAATTCCAGCTGCTCTGTTTATCAGTAGAGGGGTCCCGGACAAATGACTTAAAGTGGGTGCCTCAGTTTCTTCATCTTTCAAATGTGGGTGGTGATACAGTGAACACCCAAGTGCCACGCTATGGGGCAAAGCACTGAAATTTACACCTTGCACAGAATCACAACCACGTACGGCTCACTGAACAGAGACACCAGGTGACACACCAGAACTGTACCAATGTGTAAACACAAGGGAAGGTCAACATATCCTGGTGCAATCGATTCTCCCCTTAATTTGACTGAAGGACCCATGCATCTTGCCTTCCTCATCAAGAGAAGCATCCTTGTGGAAGGTCATCCAGTTAAAAATAACTTTAGGGAAAGAACAGAGCAAATCCTGCCTTTTACAAAAAAAAAAAAAAAAAGGCCAACACTGAGCATATGGAAATGTTTGATAAGCTTGTGATTCAAGCCTTTCCTACGAATGTCCTGGAAAGCTCCTGAATACATCTATCATCAGAGACAACCAAAGTGGAGGAGTTCTCGTAGCCCTTGCCAAAAGAGAGCCCTAGATTTAAAGACCAGCATTAAATATATATAGAGATAGATGGATAGGTAGGTAGGTAGGTAGGTAGGTAGGTAGATAGATAGATAGATAGATAGATAGATAGATAGATAGATAGATATAGTTAGATAGAGATAGAGATAGAGATTAGATAGAGATAGAGTTAGAGTAGTAACAACCACTGGTGCTTATAAAGATGTTTGCAAAGACTGGAACGCACAAGGAGCAAACACACTTTATTGGTGTCAGTGGGAAGATTTGAGCAAAGGCTGTCCAGTGTCCAGCCAGGCCCCGATACCCAGCAATTCAGACCTCCCACCCTGCACGCCCTTCATTCCTCTCCCTTCCTGTACTGGCCACTGAGTGATAATGATCATGAAAATGACAACGCTTACTGGGGCCTTTTGGCACCACTTTTCTACATATTTTATTAAAACAAGGGAACTTTATTGAAATTAATAGGCAAGGGCTGGAGGGATGGCTTAGCGGCTAAGGCGCTTGCTTGTGAAGCCAAAGGACCCAGGTTCAATTCCCCCAGACCCACGTAAGCCACATGCACAAGGTGGCGCATGTATCTGGAGCTCGTTTGCAGTGGCTGGAGGCTCTGGCACGCCCATTCTCTCTCTCTCTCCCCCTCTCTCTCTCAAATAAATAAATAAAAATTTAAAAAACAAATTATAAACAAGAAAATGATAGTGGTTTATGAGATGAAAATTTTAAAAAAAAAATCTCTGCTATTTATAGGGTGGCTAAGGCTTCCCAAGGCTGGCATTGCTCTTAACCCAGCGATCACTCGCCAGCTTCCAATCCTTCTGCTCCTCATTCTCATGGCATGCCCAAGTGCTGGGAAATTAGCCTTTCCTCTCTGTCTGCCAGCACTCTCTGTCTTCTGCTCAGGGCTCCAGGGAATTAGCAGGAATGATTCTCAGGTAATGCCAGAGCCAAGGACAAATACACTCTGCCTGTCTGCACATAACAGGGCTTGCTTACCCATTCTTTGCTCAGAACTGTAACTAACACAGTCATTTGGGACCAACTCAGACCTTTTCAGCCATGACCCTTTTATTTTTATTTTTATTTTTGTTTAGTTATTAGAGACAGAGAGAGGGAGAGAGAGAGTGAGTATGGGCGCGCCAGGGCCTCCAGCCACTTCAAAAGAACTCCAGACGCACGAGCCACCTTGTGCATCTGGTTAACGTGGGACCTGGAGACTCAAAACTGGGTCCTTAGGCTTCGCAGGCATGCGCCGTAACTGCTAAGCCATCTCTCCAGCCCATGGAAACAGTTTTTGTTTTGTTTTGTTTGTTTTGGTTTGTTTTGTTTTGTTTTGTTTTGTTTGTTTTTTTGAGGTAGGGTTTCGCTCTAGCCCAGGCTGACCTGGAATTCACTACGTAGTCTCAGGGTGGCTTTGAACTCATGGCAATCCTCCTACCTCTGCCTCCTGAGTGCTGGGATTAAAAGCATGTGCCACCATGCCTGGCTGGGAGCAATTTTTCTTTTTCTTTAAATTTTTAAAAAATATTTATTTATTTATTTTAGAGAGAGAGAGAATGAGTGTGCCAGGGCCTCCAGCCACTGCAAACTGACTCCAGATGCATGTGCCACCTTATGTATCTGGCTTTATGTGGGTCCAAGGGAAACAAACCCAGATCCTTTAGCTTTTCAAGTAAATGCCTTAACCACTAAGCCATTCCTCCAGCCTGGGAGCACTTTTTTTAGTAGAACATTTCACTTGGTAGTAATTCAAGTTTGTAAAATGTACATATTACTTTTCTTTAAAGTTTATTTTCATCTGTGCATGTATGTATGTATGTGTGTGGGCCCTGCACCCTACAGCACGCATGCCAGGTCAGAGGACACCCAGAGGTGTCCGTGCTCTTTTGTCACACTGAGACAGGGTCTCTTGCTGCTTCAAAGCCAGTCTCGCTGGCCTGTGAGCTTTGGATTCTCCCAGCTCCATGGTTATAGACATTGTGGGATCACAGCCCATGCTCCACTTTGTATCTGGGCTTACATGGGTGCTGGAGCATCAAACCCAGGTCATCAGGCTTTTCAAGCAAGTGCTTTTAACTGCTGAGTCATCTCCCCAGAAATTGCATTACTTTTATATGTCTTTTTGTTTTATATATTTATTTACAAGCAGAGAAATACAGACAGAGAGAGAGGGGGAGAGAAAAAGTATGGGTGTAAGGGGGCCTCTAGCAACTGCAATCAAAATCCAGGTACATGTGCACTTTGTGCATATGGCTTTACATGGGTGCAGGGGACTGAAACTCGGCCACTGCGCTTTGCAGGCAAAAGCATTAACCACTGAGCCATTTCTCCAGCCCTACATTATTTTTTTAGGAAAAATTTATACTTTTTTCCCCCTCTCAAGTTTACTTAGCTTTTGTAGTAGTTCTACTAAGATATGTATAAACATAAACCCAGTTCTTTACTTCCTCTAAAATCATCTGTCTCTAACTCATTGTTGTAGCTGAACAGATAGGGAATTATAAAAGCAATTCTTTCCAAATTAACAACACTGACTCATGATGTTTTGTTATGTTACCCTCCATTCTCACTATACCCTGCTACTGAGAACTATAGTGTAAGCGTCACATTACAGATCCAGGGGGAAGTTCTGATGGAGTCAGAAGGCTTCCATCACTCGTTTTGCAGCAGGACCTTCCTCTCAAGTCTCTTGGTTCATAGCAAACTAACTTCTCCTGGACAACTGTACCATAGTCATATGGTCTTCATTTAGTAAGCCTGGTGTTATTACCATCAGTCCCCAGCAACTAAAATAGCAGCGGTGCCCACCAGATCATTGAAAAGAAAATAAATCAGGGCTGAAGACATGACTCAGTGGATATTCTGCAAAAAATGTGGTGGTTTGAGTAGAATAGATGGCCCCCAATATATTCAGTTGCTTATTTGTAGTTTGCATCTCTAGCCACCTGGCTGGAGGCAAGGTCACTGGGTGGATCTTAAGGTGTGGTGGTGGATTTGAGATTTCAATCTAAAGATATGTAAAGTGTACCTAGCTGGAGTTCCTGAAGTGTGCTGTGGCTTTTGACCTTTAGGCTTGTACTTCTCTCTCTGCTTGGGCCTGTGAAGGCAGGTCAGTTTCTTCTGCCATTATGGAACTTCCCCTGGATCTGTAAGCTTCAATAAATCCCTTCCTCCATAACTGTGCCTGGTCTGGAATTTCATCTCAGTGAACCTGAAGCTGTCTGATACACATGGTGACCTGAGTTCAGATTCTCAGAAGCTACATAAACAGCCAGATGCTACATGTGGTGGTTTGAATGTGAATATCTGTCCTCCAGAGACTCAGGGGTTAAGATTAAACGTATAACTTGGATCTCCAGCAGCCTGGCTGAAGGAAGTGTGACCGGGGGCTGACCTGGAACCCAGCCTTAAGGTGTCACTTGGGGGCAAATCCAATTCCAGGTTAAAGGTACGCTGAGAGGTTGAGCTTTTAGGGGTGCTGCTTGCTGCCTTGCTGTTTACGTGGTATTTTCTGGCTGGTGGTGGTGTCTCTCCCTGCTTGGATTTATGAATGGGAGACAACTTCTTCCGCCATTGATGGAACTTCCCCTTGGATCTGAAATGTGAAATAAATTCCTGTCCTCCCACAAACTGTGTGTTTGGAAGCTCATCCCAGCAAGATGACTTTGTTCCAGCACGGTAGAGAGTGAGGAGCGACCCCAAAAGTTGTTCTCTGAACTCCATCTACACACTGTTGCACACATGCACCCGCCCACATTCACATACATGTGTGTGTATATATATATCTATATATGTATATATATAGATAGATAGATAGATAGATAGATAGATAGATAGATACAGTATGAGTCACACACACACACACACACACACACATAAATCAGTCATTTGACAGCATTATTGGCTATAAGGTCCTTTCGATGACCCAGAATCTGCCGATGTCATTTTACATCATCATGGAAATAAACACGAAAGTTGAAAGCTATCCTATAGAAAGGCTACATCCCTTCCCCATGACTACCTCCGTAAGGCTCACCTTGACAAGGAGGAGGGGATGTGGAGCCCACACCACAGTTGGTGGACCTACGGTCCCTCTCATTTATTCTGTTTACCGCAAGGAGTTGTTCCCCCCCCCCCAAACCTCAGCCTTATCATCTAAATAACATCAGATTAGAAACAGAATGTACCCCTGCCCACACCAGATGCCTCTGCACAATCACGTGGGAACTCCTGAGCACAGTCACCGGTGCTTAACAAGTTACTCAGCAAATACCTGTGTGCTCAATGAAAATGTCCCCCGCAGCCTCAATTGCTGGTGATTCAGCCTCCTGACTCAGCTTCCCCCCCCCCACCACCACCACTGGGGGCTCCTGCAGGAGGCAGAGCTTTGCTGCCAGATGAGGAGTTACACCACTGGGGGACCCCCGGTCTTGGGGTTTATTAGTCAGTGTGCGAACTCATCTCAGTCTCAGCGCCTCCTTCCCTGCTGCTGAAGTCTGAAGATGCGAACCCGTCTCCATGCCCTTCTCCACCTTCACGAAGCTTCCCGGATGTCTCAGTGATTACTCTGGGTCTCCCGGAAATCTCTAATCAGTATCCATAAAATGTCAATTTGCAATTAGGAAAGTAAATGCGCATATTTGGCAACAGAGACATGGCTGTGATTGACAAAAGTTTTTGACTGACAGAAACCTTACAGTATAGGAAGGATAAGTTCACAACACTGTTAGCATATTGTATTTTTAAAAATATATACTGTCAGTCTGAGAATAAGGACAGAGGTGTATAAGAACTGTTCTGTTGGGGTGGTACAAGACCCCGGGTTTCTCCTCTAGCACTGAAAAAAGAAAAAGACTGCATAGAAATACAAAAGAAAATTTGAGCAGACCTATTGTCTCAGAGATGGTCTCTCATCAAATAGATAATAAATTCACACTAGGGATGCATCAACCACCTGGGAATGAATTCCAGATGCATGTGCCACGTTGCGCATCTGACTTTACCTGAGTACTGGGGAATCAAATCAGGGTCCTTAGGCTTTGCAGACAAATGCCTTAACTGCTGAGCCATCTCCCCAGCCCCATTCTAGATTCATAAATGTCCCCAGTTTCTACTTTAATCATCTGCGTAGTTTTAACACAGCAGGAAAGGAGTGGGTTTAGGCTGAGGTCAAGGTCATGTGGATCCCAGGGAATAAAGGCTTGTGACCAAGTTTACCTGTCCATTTTACCTCCTCCCGGGGCTGACCTTTTCAAACTAGTCTGCAGGGGGAGGGGAGAAGTAACACCTTCCTAACCTTCCAGAAAGAAGTCACTGGACCACCCTGTAGGGCTGTCTCCTCTCACCCATGATAATCTCAGAAGGATGCGTGGCTATCAACATCCAAGAAGAGCCACGAATTTCCTCCCACAGCCTCTTCCTGCGCTGTGGTACTTAAGAGACCCAGGTCAGAGCCTTTGAAAATCAGACCCAGAAGACATTTCTATTCAGAGCTAACCCTACATGTCACCGTGTCAAATTTGAAAGTTTAATGCTAAACAACAGCTGTGTGTGGAGTAGAAATCACCAAGAGACAAAGAAATAATGAAAATAAAGAATACCAAATAAACACTTTCATGACATTCCAATTGCTGAATACTTCCCCAACCACAATTTAATCTTTTATTTTTTTTATAAATGTTGTTTGTACATCATAAAAGAAGAAATGAACACCATTAATGCCCACAGAAAAAGATTAGCATATTCATGAAGTTGTGCTTTTGTTACACTTGGCTTGTCAAGGCTGAGATTTTGCTCTCGAACAAATAAAATTTTGTTTGAACTTCCCATTAATTTAGCTGAATTTATCACTTTCTTTTTCAAAATGCAGGTATGATACTTGTATTAGAATAAATAATTTTTTTCTCAACAAATTACCAAACCTCCAAAGAAAAGAATAGATTGGGTAGGGAAAGAGAGAAGGGAACAATTGAGAACAAGGCATAATGTCACATAGGTATAAAGATGCCATGGTGAAACCCAATAATGTATATGTTAACCAAAAAAAATTATTTAAAAAAATACACAGTGAACACTGATTTTTCGTGGCTAGATACTGTTACTGGACTTTTAGCTTTAATAATTAAATATGTTAAAGTAAAAAATAAAGTATATTAATTTATGGGTTCGGAAGATGGCTCAGCAGTTAAAGGTTCTTGTTGCAAAGTCTGCTGGCCTAGGTTCAATTCCCCAGTACTCACGTAAAGCCAGAAGCCAGCATGTGGTTTAGAGTTCTTTGCAGTGGCAAGAGGCCGTGGTGCGCACGTGGTGTGGTGTCTCTCTCTGTCTTTCACAAATAAATAGAAACATTTTGTAAATGTATGTTAATTTAACCTGTCTCTCATGAAGTTGGGTGTGTTTATGCACGTGTGGGTAGGTGCACTTGTATATATGGGTGTATATGTGGGTGTATGTATGTGTGTGCATATATTGGTGCATGTGGGTGGGTGTACATGTATATATGGGTAAACTTGCACATGTGTGTACATGAGTGTGGAGTCAGAGGGCAACCTCAGATACTGTCAAACTATTTTGAGACAGGCTCTCTCATTGGCCAGGAACTTCCAGTACAAGTAGGCTACATTGTCTGACCAGTGAGCCCCAGAGTTGGGATTACAGGCATAAACCACCATGCCCAGCATTTTTACATGGGGTCCCCAGTACTCAGGTAAAGTCAGCCTCACAGGGGTCCAGACACCCCACGGCAGCCTGTGGATGACCATCAGAAGGGATCTCTCCTGCCAAACTGTACGTAACTAGGAATGCTCAGTCATGGGAAAGCTATCGAAATCCCACTCACTGGGCTGAACTTCCCCCCCAAAGAAAGCCCACCTCGTTGTACTAATTATCAGAGTGGGATATCTCCCCCAAGCACTGCCACCCTCCCGCCCTTACCTTCCCTGAAAAGTGCTAACGAGCATCCCAGGGGCGAGAGCGGGTTCTCACGGCCCGCTTGTGGGAATGCTCATTAGTACTCTGTCCAGGAAAAGCAATTAAAAGCAGTGTCCATTATTTAGGGGAGCCTTAACAAGGATCATCTATGAGAGTTAGTAATTCTACTTCTAAGAACTGAGGGCTGGAGAGGTGGCTCAGTGATTGCCCAGTACCCACATAAAGCCAGATGCACAAAGTGCCAAATGTGTCTGCAGTTTCTTTGCAGTAGCAGGAGGCCCTGATGTGCCCATACTTACTCTTTCTGTCTGTCTGTCTATCTCTCTCTTTCAAATAAATGGTTTTTGATCAGCGTGGTGGCGCACGCCTTTAATCCCAGCACTCCGGAGGCAGGGGTAGGAGAATTGCCGTGAGTTCAAGGCCACCCTGAGACTCCATAGTGAATTCCAGGTCAGCCTGAGCTAGAGTGAAACCCTACCTCAAAACACACACTTGCGTGCGCGCGCGCACACACACACACATACACACACACACACACACACATATAGACATTGTCTTTTCCATAAGCCTTTAAAGAATTGAGCCAAAGAGGGCTGTGGAGATGGCTTAGTGGTTAAGGCATTTGCCTGCGATGCCTCAGGACCCAGGTTTGATTCCCCAGGACCAACGTAAGCCAGATGCACAAGGGGGCGCATGAGTCTGGAGTTCATTTCAGTGGCTGGAGGCCCTGGAATGCCCATTCTCTCTCTTTTTCTCTGCCTCTTCCTCTCTCTCTCTCTCTCTCTCTCTCTCTCTCGTAAATAAATAAATAAAATATTTTAAAGAGAAAGAATTGAGCCAAAGAAAATAATCCAAAACTCGATATCCATGACCTCACAGTGCCTAGCAATATCTACACAAGACCCTCATAATAGGAGAAAAAGATGATGACATCACATTAAAAGAAAGACAAATGGAGACAGGGAGGGATATGACGGAGAACAGAGTTGTGAAGGGGAAAGTGGGGGAAGGGAGGGAAATATCATGATTTGTTGTCTGTAAGTATAGAAGTTGTCAATAAAAAATAAAAATTAAAAAAATGTGCTGTTCAATGACATCATGTGGTGATTTAAATATTTGGGGATAAGTGGAATGCTCCACTCAAGGGAAGAGACTAATGAATTATGGTAAAATTATACATAAGAAAGTTATTAAGCTACATGAAGCAATGTTCAAAATATTTCAAATATTGAATACACAGTGAAATACACAGGATACAAAAGTCTATGTACATTATGACCCCAATTAAGTAAAAAGATGGATATAGCTAGTCATGGTGGCACACACCTTTAATCCCAGCCCTCGAGAGGCAGAAATCGGGGCATCACTGTGAATCTGAGGCCAACCTGAGACTACAAAGTAAATTACAGGACAGCCTGAGCTAGAGTGAGACCCTATGTCAAAAAAAAAAAAAAAAAAGTAAGGATATAAAAAAAGCTAAAGGAAATCCACCAAATGTTAATAATAACTAGTGTCACTCATGGTGATGTGTGACTTTAATTTTCACTTTTTATAACTTTCTTGTGTTTTCAGAAATTTTTGTGGAAAGCACATATATCCAAGAAAAAAAAATTAAAAGATCAGATCAGAGGGTCCTTCATCTTCCTGCCAAGTGGACAGACAGACCTCAGCAGTTACTGGGAGGTATTTCTGGTGATGCTTTCCCCTTCTTGCTCTGTGTCCATCCTGTCCTTGACCTTGGTGTTGACTAAACATTTCAGCATCTGTTTATATGCAAACGCCCTGTGGCAGTTACCTGTTTCCTACCAACCAACCGTGCTCTCCTTCCCTCCCACCAGCCACAGCCTGGGTAGTCAGACTCTTCCTAGGTTAGACCATGCTTGGTACTGACAACAAGTAAGTTACTCTTGAAAGAAGCAAGTTCTTTGTACCGAAGGACAGAGCTAGAAAGTCCAGTTTTCTTAATGCAAGGCATAGATGCCTCTGATGTGCTGTGGGTCTGTCTTCCTTGTCTCATCGACGTGGACCTCTTCCAGACCCAAGCATGTGAACTCACTACTGTGAACAATCAACCTAACACGTGCACAGAGCGTTCTGCCTTTGTACATTCGCAGGTCCGTAGTCTGTCACCCTCGCACGGCTGTAAGGTGGGAAGATCAATTGCACGTGGGAGAGCCAGCACAGGGGGGCTTATGCCCCCAACCCTCAGGATGTGCTGCTTCTCTGCAAACAGTGATGGGAGCACACAGAGCCAGGGTTTTTCTAAGGATTAAATGAGATAATTCATGCAGCATGTTGGCCTGAGTGTCTGGAACTAAGGCAGCGCCTGTGACTATTAGGTCCCTGCAAAGCTCAAGGTCACATAGCTGGGGAGTGACGGCACCAGGATTGGAATCCTCGCCCAGGTTCCTGCTTGTCCACTTCATTCCCAACCCTGCAAGAGAGGTAACGCGTCACAGCCTACGGCCTCAACATATTTACAATACAACAGAGTAAAACAGTTAACAAGGCAACAGTAATAAAATGAGAAACCTGATTCAAAAATATTAGCTGAGTGCGCTGACACATGCCTTTAATCCCAGCACTTGGGAGACAGAGGTAGGAGGATTGTTGTGAGTTCGAGGCCAGCCTGAGACTTCATGGTGAATTCCATGTCAGCCTAGGCTAAAGTAAGACCCTACATTTGGCAAAAACAAAAATCAAAAAATAAAATTAGGGCTGGAGAGATGGCTTAGCAGTTAGGCGCCTGCCCTGTGAAGCCTAAGGACCTCGGTTCGAGGCTCAATTCCCCAGGATCCATGTAAGCAAGATGCACAAGGTGGCACGTGGATCTGGAGTTCGTTTGCAGTGGCTGGAGGCCCTGGCACTCCCATTCTCTCTCTATCTGCCTCTTTCTCTCTCTCTCTGTCCCTCTCAAAGAACTAAAAATAAACAAAAAAAAGTTTAAAAAATAAATTTATTTTGCCCAACAATGAGCATTCAAATGTCTATTTATGCATATATTTCAAAGCTTAGGAACTCCATAATTTATTCATTGTTTCTAAGTGTCTTGAGCATAAGGAAATCCAATATGAAAGTTCCCTACTATTGGAAATATTTCCGTGAACATTCTGAACTCAGAAAAATTGAACTCTTTCTGGAAACACTTTTTAAAGTTTATGTATCTTCTTATTTCTAGAGGGGCACATGTGCTAGGGTCTCTTATTGCTGCAAAAACAAAATGAAGTTCCAGCTTTATGTGGATACTGGGAAATTGAACCTAGGCCATCAGGCTATGCAAGCAAGCACTTTTAACTGCTGAGCCATCTCCCCAGCCCCTAAAAGCACTTCTTTCATCTGAAGAAAGTGCCATTCACAGTCCTACAATTTATTATTATGATGCTGATTAAACAGCTCTAATTAATTTTAAGACTCTTCCATTTATTAACGAGACTAATCCATTTAACCTATAATGTATAACACTTGGAAGCTGGTAGCACCAGAAAAAGACACAAGGACAGTAAACATGTCATAATTCGAGGCACAAAGCACTTCAGGGACATCGAAGGACAAACACAGCATTTTATGCCCACAGGAAAGGAAGAGATTTTATGTAAAAGATAATGTATTCATGAGTCTTGGATCCAGTGTTGAAAAACATTTATTTATTTACTATTATTTTTATTTATTTTGGTTTTTCAAGATAGGGTCTCACTCTAGCTCACGCTGACCTGGAATTCACTATGTAGTCTGTCTCAGGGTGGCCACCGTGATCCTCCTACCTTTGCCTCATATATCGTGGGGTATGTGTGTGTGTGGTGCACACACATGTGTGTGCAGATATGCATGCCTTCTGCACATGCAGAGGTGAAAGGAGAATGTTGGGTATCCCTCTTCCATTGCTCATCCCTAGGTTTGAGACAGAGGGTCTCACTGAATCTGGAGCTGGCCGTTTCCCTGAGCCCTGGTGATACTGGGTCTCTGCCCCAGGCGGGACTGGGGTTACAGATGTGTATGGCCATGCCCAGCTGCTTACGAGGGGTCGGACTCTTGCAGTCTCAGGCCATCATCATGCTTGTGCAAGAGGCACGCCTACCTGCTGAGAAACCTTCCAGCCCTGTGTTACATATTTTATAGTCCCAACATATCTTCTTTATAAGAAAGATGGTATTCAACTGCAGGTGGGGGGGGGGACTCTTACCAAAACTATGCAATAATAAATTCTACCTTCTGGGCTGGAGAGATGGCTTAGCAGTTAAGCTGCTTACTGGAGAAGTGTAGGGACCCGTGTTCAACCCTCCAGATCCCACTAAGCCAGACACACAAAAGGTGAGGCAAGCACAGGGTTGTACATGCCCACTAGGTGGCACAAGCATCTGGAGTTCAATTTCAGTGGCTAAGGACCGGTGTGCCAATTCTCTCTCTCTCTCTCTCTCTCTCTCTCTCCTCTCTCTCTCTCTCTCTCAAATAAAATAAAATAAAAAATAAATTCTACCTTCCTCTTCTATGCATCAGATATCCTGGGAGCAGGAGGTAGAGACGCCCCCACCTTTCTAGAGTCTCTTCAGTAAGTCAAACTCATAGACAGTGCCTGGTTTCTGTTATCTGTTTCAGTCCCTTAACAACCTTAAGGGTACACGTATGCAGTACAGTTCTTCTGCGATGAGGAGATAGACTGTAAGGATCACGGTTACGACAAACAGTGTGACCAACCACATGAAAAATTCCTCTACTTCGGTACAGAAGAAGGTTCTCTCCCTGAACTGGGTTCCTCCAGTATTAGGTACTCCTATTAGCTCTGCACTTCCCAACTAATTCACATCAAGGCTTTAAGGACAAGTGCCTTTTGAGTGAATCCTCTACACAGTATTCCTATCCTGAAAAATGCCCAGGCCAGTATGATCTCAACCCAATTCAGTGGCTCCAGTAGTAGAATCTGAAACTGGATGGCAAGACTCCAGAATACAGAGATGTCAGAAAGGACACCTGACCAATTTCTTTTCCCATCGGTATGCAGATGTGAAATAACCCAAGCTGCAGAGGGGAAATGAGCTTACAAATGTTAACACTGCACACCAGGTACAGAGTCCAGTGGAAAACCAGGGCTCTTTATTACTATTTATTTATTATTTATTTGCAAGCAGAGAGAGGTTAGATGAGAGAAGATGGGAATGGGTGCACCGAGGCCTGTAGCACTGCAAACGAACTCCAGATGCACACACCACCCTGCTGCATCTGGCTTTACGTGGGTCCTGGGAAATAGAACCCAAGTTTCTTTGCCTTGGTTTCCCTGCCAACTACATGAGACTAACAACAGGGCCATGAAGGTAACTACATGATCAAATGCACAGTTCTTGGCTGGAGAGATGGCTCTGAAGTTAGATGTACTTGCTTCAAACCCTGACTGCCCAAGTTCAATACTCCAGTATCCATGTAAAGCCAGATACACAAAATAGTACATGCATCTGGAGTCTGTTTAGTGTCAGAAGGCCATGGTGTTCTGTGTGTGTGTGTGTGTGTGTGTGTGTGTGTGTGTGTGTGTGTGTCTTTCTCTGCCTCTTTATCTCTGTTTCAAATAAATAAATACTTTTTTAAATGTACAGTTCTAACTTCTTCATACGCAGCATTGAACAAGCCCTAAAGTTAGACACGGCCATTCCCCTGATTATGTCACCACTAGCAATGTTCAAATACCTGAGTTAGAAACTTTGCTTTGGGGGTACAAAGATAGAAACAGCTTCTTGCCATCAACTTCACCTCTTTTCCCAATTTTTTTTTTGTTTGTTTTGGTTTTTGTTGTCGTTGTTTTTCAAGGTAGGGTTTCGCTCTAGTCCAGGCTGTCATGGAATTCACTACGTAGTCTCAGGGTGGCCTCGAACTCACGGTGAGGGAATAAAAATTACTGAGATTGTTATTGAGATTAGCAGAAGATTAGCACCTGGAATGAAGATTGTAAGTGTCCTTGCAAGCATTAGGACCAGCGCTGGATCCCCAGAACCCACGCACAATGAGAGATGTGCGGTATTGAGAGCTTAGAGTCCACAGTGGGAGAGGAAGAGACAAGTGGATTCGTGCACTCACTGGCCAGCCAGGCTAGAATAACTGGGCAGCTCAAGGCCAATGAGAGACCCTGTCTCAAAGGAGGCGGATGACATTCCTGAATATGATACCTGAAGCTGTCCTCTGGTCTCCACATCCACACACCCACACCCAACCACACACACACACACACACACACACATGCAAACAGACAAACACACTGGCATAAAAAAAGAAACGGAAATACCACCTTCTTCAAATGTTCCTTCTCGTTCTCTCCTTACCTCTGTCAAAAGCCTGACCACCCAACCTAAACATCTAAGCCCCTCCTTCCTCTCCAGTACCCACTTGGTGACAAAGTGCCAACAATTCTCCTGAAAGGGCTCTCCGTGGACCTCCTCGGTTCCCCCCTTTCCCTAGTTCATGAGCATTTCATTTGCTGATTTATTTTTTGGCCGGGACTACTCCGTGGTCTAAAGCCCAAACTCATGCATCTTTGCAAGCCTACTCTGTCCCCTCCTCCAAAGTCACTTTTGAAAATATAAATTAGATTGACTCATTGCTCCCAGCAGAGTACAGTCACAAGCCAGGTTCACTGCAGGCCCCTCAAACACTTCTACCAGCCCCCCCTCAGAACACCGATGTGCTCTTTGAAAGGGACCTTCATGTGTATAGGTTTTGGGACGTAGAATTCCAGTGCCTTCTGTACAGAACTTGCACCCCACACTGGGATCCAGTCCAGAGGTGCACTCTCCGGCACTCTTCTAGATTCCTTCCGGCACTGGCCTGGCTCCTCTCTTCATTGAATATTCACCACGCCAAACCACTATCGCTTATTTTCTGATAGATTGATTTCTGAGAAACGTGGGCCTCATTTCTTTTAGGCCCTGGCACTGGGCTTAGATGCCATAGAAAGTTAAAGAAATAGGAAAACAAAACCGCAGCCACTGCCCAAGGTGGTCTCAATGAAAAGGGAACAAGGCTTCCGTCTGCAATGTAGATGACCATCGGCACGCGGTGACGCGAGGGGTGTTTTCAGGGTGTGAGGAGGACTTGCAAGTGAGAAAGCGCTCAGCTTCTCGCTGCTGTCTGTTACATGTTCATGGCTGGAGAGAAAGCCTGGACCTCTCGAACTTAAGGTTCTGAAGGACCTGCACGCACTAAGCATTTTCAAAGAGCTTAAAATCCTGAAGCATGACTTGAAGGCATTTCTCTCCCTCCACCTCAATTCCTATGGACTGGATTCAGAGAGGAGGTGCTCAATAAATGCTGATTTGCTTTGCAGTGGATGTGACAGCGGAGAGCAACTCCGATCTTGAGCTAATTGAACTCAATAACTGATATATATATATATATGCAGAACAGAAGGAATGAGCAGCCACACACCCTGTGCCCGTGGCATGCTTGTCCTGTGATTTGAACTTGGGGATAATTAAGGATGGTTAAGGTGTGAAAGATGAACTGCGCTGTAAATATGCCCTACTTTTCTTTTTTTTCTTTTTTTTTTTTTTTTTTTGGTTTTTCGAAGTAGGGTCTCACTCTAGCCCAGGCTGACCTGGAATTCACTATGGAGTCTCAGGGTGGCCTCGAACTCACAGCGATCCTCCTACCTCTGCCTCCCGAGTACTGGGATTAAAGGCGTGAGCCACCACGCCCGGCCGATATGCCCTACTTTTCCCCAAGTCTGTCTACATGGGATTCTGGCTGAAGGGAGGGAGAGTGAAAGCTGGGGTGTTTTACAGTCCTTTCATCTCCATTCCTGTATAATTTTTTTAAGTCAAGAAATGTTTGGGCTTTCTTTCTTTTGGGGGGGTTGACTAAAATAAGATTTCAAAACATAGTTTAGGCAGTGGGTGCAGTGTATGTCCACTGATCGCGTCTTTCCCCGTGTAAGAAACAGGAAAGGGGCCAAGCAGGCACTCTGCTAGAATCCTCTCTAGGATAAGAAAAAAAAAAAAAAGACAGTCGTGCCTTGGAGAATAAATCATTAACTAAAAGTCAAACCGAGGCACCCTGGAAACCAGTGAGATCAGGAGGCAACCTGGGAACTAGGGAACCAGGCAGCTGAGACTGGCCTGTCCCCTCTGATGACATCTGGAGAGAAGCATCCCACGGGCACAGCGAACCCGGCACACGGCGCTCCTGCCCATGCCCATGCCCATGCCCATGTCGCTTTTCAAACTTGCAGTTATTTTTAGATGACCCAAGTCCGCTAATCCCAGGCAGGACAATTCTCAGCCCGCCTTGGTGCAAGCACCTTTTCCCTGCCCAGCGCGCCTTCTTCGGTGACGCGTGGGAAGACAAGGGCGCGCGGGGGGCAAGGGGGCGGGGTGGGGGGGGACGGGGTTGGTCTCCACCTTTTCTCCTTTGCTCTCTGCCTGGTCAGTCTCCCCAAACTCCCTCGCTAAGCCCCAGTCCCCAGGTTTTCACAGGCATCACGGTGGGACCTCCAGTTGCGCACCTGCTCTTGGGGAAGGCAGACCCTTGGGCACGCACTCAGGACGGGGAAGGGGCTCTTGGACACGAGCGCCTCCTAGAGGGGGCTCACAGAGATGCTCCGGGTACCGGACCCCTGGCATGGGGAGACCACATCCTGCCCGGCTGCCCAGGCTGCCCTCCCCTCCCCCCCCCCTCCCGCTCCAATCTCGTAGCGCTTGCTGTTTGGTTTTTTTTGTTTTTGGCCTGGGTCCCCTCAGCCCTGGCGGGACAGGGCGCAGGGGACAGCGGGGACCGGCTCCGTTACATAACCGACCTGCTGGGCGTCCGCGATGCCGATGCGCCGCCGACGAGGAGGAGGAGGAGGCGGTGGCGGTGTCGCCGGAGGCTCGGGCCGGTCCTCCGGGGCGGCGGGCGCTGCTGCTCACCTGGCGGCCGGGCCGGGCGCGCACAGTGCCCGCGGGCCTGGGCGTGGGGGAGGAACCCGCCGCGGGTCCGTCCCCGCCTCCCGCTCTGGCCGGGGGTCGCCGGGGGTCGCCGGGTGCTGTGCCTCGTGCCCGGTGCTCCCGCCACCTCCTGCCCGCCTTGCCGTCACCCGGGACAAAGCGGCACCGGGGAGGGGCCGAGCCCGTGGCTCGCTCTCGCTCTCTCTCTCTCTCCTCTCTCACAGGAGCCAGCAGGAGATGGGCGCGCCCCCAGCTCCGACTCATCGGGCCAACCTCCAATCAGACCCCGGCAAGCCACGAACCCCCTGCCTGGCCTCCTCCGGGTCGTCTCCCCTCCCGATCGAGGGTGCACGTCCCGGTCTCCCACATTCACCCACCTTACCCAGACACCCACCCCACCTCCCCGGGCTCTCACCCTTGCGCTCCAGCCGCACGCCGCTCCCTCCTCCTCCTCTTCGCCATTTCCTAGGCTGGGGAGATAGGCTGCGCCCTGATGGGGGCCGAGCGCGGAAGCCTGGCCGCAGAAGAGGGCACGGCTGCAGCTGGAAGGTCACAACCCAGGCGGGGACCCCCCGGGAACGGGGTCAAGATGGGGACAGGTGGTTTCTGGAGCTGAAGGGGGTTAGTGAGTGAGCAGCGACATCACAAGAAACTGGCAGAGGAGTCAACTGGAGGTGAAAAGCGCTGAGAGGGACACTTTTATTTATTTATTTTTAAGATAATCTGAGCCTCAGTACCCTGGCTGAGGAATGGTCTGGAAGCCCCTCTCTGGATCTTGGGGAGCGCTGGCGCCCTCTGGCGGGATCCCAGCGCGCGTGCCCTGCCCATGACACTGAAGGTGCCCTGCCCTGAAGGCTTGGCCAGCATTCACAGCCATCAGACCTAGGGACAGAAGGGCTTGGGCTTCAAGGACTCCTACGGTGCGACAGCCTGGAATAAAAAAGGAAAAGGAGCCTGATACCTTATGAACAAAGGCGCTGAGAGTGAAACAGAATCTAGGAGAGGGGTGTTGCTCAAGAAAGTGAACGGGGTGGGAGACTGCTTTGCAAAGCAGAGCCATGGAGAGACAGTGAAACCCTGGCTGGAGGCAAAGAGACAGGCAGAGAAATATCAATTGCACACAAGAGTGCAGCCGTAGGGAAACGGAGGAAGGCGTGAGTCACAGGTGAAAATGAGTTGTGTGTCCTGCCATCTCGCTTGCGTGTTCCATACCAATTTCTTTTTTTTTTTTACCTTAACAACGATATTAAAATTGCACTGAAGCAAAAATGTAAATCTGTCGTCTTCACAATTACTCTTCCCTTATCCAAACATGTGTGATTGTGTGACATCTTGGGCTTCCATTAATTAGTCTACGTTAATGAAAACACAGAGTTCAGTAAGTATCTTCAGAGTTTTGAAAATGACCTTTGACTTCTCCTTTTTGGATGCCTACATCCCTACGTACTTATTGATGTAGAATGGATCACCATGTGGGACAGAGTCTGGGAGAAATATTCTTATTATATCGAGCAATAAAAAAATAAATAAATAAAACCTCCATAGAATTGTCTTTCGAAGGCCCTGGCTATGATTGGAAGTGGACAGGAAAACCAAGTTCAATTCTTTTCCCACTGAATGCTTTTGAGGGGGAGTTAGGGAGCCAGTCCGGAGGAGGACTTAAAGAGGGGTCACCGAAAGTGTTCAGTGTCACGTCCCGACGTCTAATCAACTCTGTCTCATCCCCTACTCCAGAGCAGCCCCTAGCTCAGACCCCTCCGCTCTCTCAGATTCACCTGAGCCTGAGGGTAAAGCCCACCACAGAAAGATTTATACAGAGATCCTTACCAGGCCGGCAAGCCCTCTTTGTTGGCTTGACCATCTCTCCTGGACTTGTAGGTTCCTGTCTGATAAGCCTCCCTCATCTTGGGGAGACCCCGAACCCCTACTTCCACATGGGCTCTCTATGCCCTCCCACCAGCCTCTCTGCACTTCTAATTCCTGTCTCATGTTTTCTCCCGGCCCACACTCACTTCCCACACACGTGGCTGTGTCCATTTCCCTTCCCTTGGTTCCCTCCTTCCCTGAATATATCAATAATTTAATAATCATCCTTCTCAGACTGGATTTATCCCAGTTCTTTGGTTAAAAACAGACACAAACTCAGGGTTTGGAGTTTAAGAACTCTTCCTGAACCCCATAAGCCTGGTTACACTTTGAAATATATATAGACATCTATCGTGTCTAATTCCCTCCAAGCCCCACCTCTGCCTCAAACTTTTGAACAAAATCTCGTGGCAGTAGTTCCTAGAATCTTTGTTAACTCGGTGACTTTCATCTTAACAGTGTTTATTTTTGTCAGTATATAATTTACATGAATCATTTTGGTTCTAGAAATTTTGAAAAATCAGGAAAACAACTTTCAATATTTTTATTTGAGAGACAGAGAGAGGGAGCGAATGGACACACCAGAGCCTCTTGCCACTGCAAACGATCCCCAGATACATGCACCCCTCTGTGTGTCTGCCTTTACATGAGTACGGGGGAAGCCTGGGCCATCAGGCTTTATAAGCAAGTAACTTTTAAGTACTGAGTCATCTCCGCGCCCTGGAAACACAATTTTAGTGTGAAGCTTAAGCGACGTTCCGCATGTGAAGCACTTAGCTGTCACAACATGGTCTTTTCTTACTGCACCGCCCAGATGTAGGCTATTTTACCCTTCTAGATTCTGTGAGATTTCGTAGCCATGTGCTCTGTCTTCTCGGCTAAGGGAAATTCTGTGTTTGTCAGGTTGTGTAACACCTGACAGATAGGAAATGTAAGCGGGTGAGGAGGGACCAAACCAGCCTCATCTGGTTTCCTTTGAAAAGAGTAAAGCGTTACTAGCAAAAGAAATGGTGATAGGGAGAGGAAAAGGGCTCCCCCCGGGCTGCTGAGTGTGCAACAGAATTTGAGGAGCAGAAGACTCAGAGTCTAGGGCGGGGCCATCAGGATATCAAGATGATACATTGTTTGCTAACATGTATTGAGCACTTACTGTATGCCAGGCTCTTATGCAAATCATTTTGTATACATTACCTCATTTAACCCTCATGGTACCCCTATTAGGTAGGTACAAAAATTAGCCTATAGGCAGGAGAGATGGCTCAGTGGTTAAGACCACTTCCCATGCAAGCGTGAGGGCCTGAGGAGGCCTGAGAGATCAGTGGAGTTCCATCTGATGACCCACATGAACCATTAGGCATGTCCCCCCACCCCACCTCTGTAACCCTAGTCCTGTAGGAGATCAAAGGGTAGAGAATCACTGAGGTTTGCAAAACAACCCCACAAGCTCAGGGATCAGTAAGAGACTCCCACTCAAGTAAGAATGAGGGGAAGAGGGATAAGGGAGCGCCCACTATTAATCTCTGGCCATTGCAGACAAGTGCATCGCACCACAGGTGAGGACAGAGGGCCCTGCATGGGCGCATACACATACACGTGTAACACACACACTCACACACACGTGCTCAATAAAAGAAACATGCGTGGCTTATAGAAACCACAAAGACTAAACGAACAACTTGCCCAAGGTAACAAATAAAAGAGCTAAATTCAGACCTAGATACTTGCTCTGCAGTAGGCTGGACTGTCTCTCCTACATTATTCATTGTATTTGGAATGTAAATCAGGGCTTCTTAAATCCCTTTTCTATGATTTTGAGATTAGATTACTTTTTTTCTTTTTTTTTTCCTTCTTTTTTTTTTTTTTTTTAGTTTTGGTTTGGGTTTTGGTTTTGGTTTTCCGAAGTAGGGTCTCCCTCTAGCTGAGGCTGACCTGGAATTTTACTATGTAGTCTCAGGGTGGCCTTGAACCCTCCACGATCCTCCTACCTCTGCCTCCAGAGTGCTGGGATTAAAGCCGTGCGCTACCGCACCCAGCTTAGGTTACTGTTTTGTTCTTGAGACTGGCTACCAGAACAACTTGATGTCAAATGTCTATAATTACCTGTAGATAGCTAGTTTATTTTTTAAAGATATTTTTATTTATTTGTTTAAGAGCGACACACACAGAGAGAAAGAGGGAGACAGAGAGAGAGAGAATGGGTGCGCCAGGGCCTCCAGCCACTGCAAACAAACTCCAGACGTGTGCGCCCCCTTGCACATCTGGCTAACGTGGGTCCTAGGGAGTCAAGCCTCGAACCGGGGTCTTCAGGCTTCGCAGACAAGCGCTTAACTGTTAAGCTATCTCTCCAGCCCAGCTAGTTTATTTTTAATGGACCTGAGTGATTACATGCAAGTGTTTGAGAACATTATTTGTATGAGTAAATATTTTTTCATGCTATTAGTTGGTCCCAATATTCATTTTTTCAAGTAAGGTAAAATATGTGTAACAACAATATAACCATTTCATTCATTTTAAAATTCTCAATTTGGCAGACTTTTGGTACGTTTATAATACTGTATAGTTATCACTACTGCACAATTCCAAACTTTTCCTTACCTCAGGGGAAACCACCTTGCTAAGCAGTCAGTCACCTTCCATTCCCCACCTCTGTAGTCGTCTGCCATTACCCACTAACTGGCTTTCTGTCTCTCTGATGGGCCTATTGTAGACAGCCCATAGAAATGAATCCATACACTATGTGGCTCTTCTGTCTGGCTGTTTGCACTTGACATAATGTTTTCTAGGGCCATGCATTGTACAGCATTTACCAGCGTTCCAAACGTTTTCACTGGATAGCTATGCCCTATTGTGCTCATATATTCATCAGCCTGTGACACTTGGCTATCAGAAGTAAGTTTCTTTTATTGAGTAGTGTGCATGTGTGTGTACACACACACACAGTGTATACATGTACGTGTGCCCATGCGGCATCAGGTGTCCACTCCATCAGTCTTCAGCCCTTGAGCCAGAGTCTCTTACTGACCCTGGAGCTCCTGCGCACCCCACCCTGCTGAGCTCTGGCAATTCTCTGGGCTCTGTTCCCCTACAGGACTGGGGTTACAGATTCACATGACCACACCTAGCTGTTTATATGGGCCGTGGGGATAGAACTCTAGCCTTCTGTCAGGCCTCCCTCCTCAGGCCCTCGTGCTTACACAGTGAAGTGCTATTTCTCATCTCTCTTCTGCCCTTCTTTTTGTATTCTTTCCCCTCTCCTTCTCTTCTCCTTCTCTTTCTCCTCCTCCTCCTCCTTCTTCTCTCTCTCTCTCTCTCTCTCTCTCTCTCTCTTCGTTTTTCAAGGTAGGATCTTGCTCTAGCCCAGACTGACATAGCATTCAGTATATACTCTCAGGGTGGCCTTGAACTCACAGTGATCTTCCTACCTCTGCTTCCCAAGTGTTGGGAATTAAAGGCATGTGCCACCATACCTGGATCTCCTGTCCTTTTCTTGAACATGTTTATTATTATTATTATTATCATTTTAGTGAGAGAGAGAAAACTAGCATGCCAGGGCCTCCAGCCACTGCAGTTGAAATCCAGGCACATGTGCTACCTAGTGGGCATGTGCGACCTTGCACTTGCGTCACCTTGTGTGTCTGGCTTAGGTGGGATCTGGAGAGTCGAACATGGGTCCTTAGGCTTCACAAGCAAGCACCTTAACCACTATGCCATCTATCCAGCCCTCTTGAACATTTTTTTTTTAATTTCTAGCCATAGACATATTGGAAGTACTGGGTATGATAATTTTATATTTAGCATTTTCATGAACAAGTGTTTTTTTTTCCAATAGTAATTGTAATATTTTACATTATCACTGGCTGCAACATTTGAGGGTACCTATTTCTGTATATCATCATCAGTGCTTTTCATTTTTCTTGGAAAATACATAGCTTCCCTGTCAGTAGAAAGTGACTTCCCATTGTGGTTTAAGTTGCATTTTGCTGGTAAATGATGATGGCAGTGTGTCCCTTTTTTAAAAACAATTTTTGTTTATTCTTATTTATTTATTTATTTATTTGAGAGCAACAGACAGAGAGAGAGAGAGAATGGGCACACCAGGGCCTCCAGCCACTGAAAACAAACTCCAGATGCATGTGCCACCTTGTGCAACTGGCTTATGTGGGTCCTGGGGAATTGAGCCTCAAACTGGGGTTCTTATGCTTCACAGGCAAGGGCTTACCTGCTAAGCCATCTGTCCAGTCCTGTGTGTTACTTTCCATGTAACCAGTTTATAAAATAACCTTTGGTTGTAATCAGGTACACGTTACTGGCAGAAATCACCCCACCAAGAGCAGTTTTTGGGGAAAAAAGGGTTTATTTTGGACTCAAGGGGATGTTCCATGATGACAGGGGCAAACGACGACATGAGCAGAGGGTGGACATCACCCCCTGGCCAACATAATGTGGACAATAGCAACAGGAGAGTGTGCCAAACACTGGCAAGGGGAAACTGGCTATAGCACCCATAAGCCCGCCCCCAACAGTACACTCCCTCCAGGAGGCTTTAATTCCAAATCTCCATCAGCTGGGAACCTCGCATTCGGAACACCTACCTGAGTTTATGCGGGACACCTGGATCAAACCACCACACCTTTACTTTAGGCAGTTTTAGGTTCACAGAAAAATTGAGCAGGGAATACAGAGAAGGCCTATATGCTGTCACACCGGACCCACACATATACAGGTCACCTCGCAATCGAATCTCACACTGGAGGGGTGCATTTATGGCCACGGATGTCTTTTCAGTGACACGGCGTCATCCAGATGTCTTTTACCCGAAATCCGTAGTTTCCCTGAAGACTCACTCTTGGTGCTGTACTTCTCTGAGCTACGTTTGTAATGACACCTGCAAATAATAATTAAAGTCTCCCTGCAAATCCCGTGTTCTCTGCCTATGCGTCTTACCCTCTGTATAATTCTCTGATAACTACTCACCTCTACCGGTGTACATAATTTATTTTTTGGTTTTCTCTCTCTCTCTCTCTCTCTTTTTTTTTTTTTTGAGGTAGGGGTTTCACTCTGGCCCAGGCTGACCTGAAATTCACTCTGTAGTCTCAGGGTGGCCTCAAACTCTCAGTGATCCTCCTACCTCTGCCTCCTGAGTGCTGGGATTAAAGGCGTGTGCCACCACGCTTGGCTGTGTACATAACTTTGTCCTTTCAAACCGGTTTCCTTCATCAGTAACGCACATTGACATGTCCTCTGCCAGCTCTTTTGTTCTAAGGCTCTTAAATATTTTATTTATTTGCAAGGAGAGAGAGAGAGAGAGAGAAGGAATGGACATGCCAGGCCCTCTAGTCACTGAAAACGAATTCCAGATGCATGCAACCACTTTGTGTATCTGGATCTACATGGGTACTGGAGAATCGAAGCTGGGTCCTTAGGCTTTGCAAGCAAGTGCCTTAACCTCTGAGTCATCTGTCCAACCCCTTGGACAACAAGTTCTTTATAGAAATATCTTCTTCCATTCTTTCTTTGTCTTCTCAATTTCTTGACAGGTTTCCCATGTAGAGCCAAAGCTTGTTTTATTTTTATTCATTTTTGGTTTTTTGAGGTAGGATCTCACTCTAGCTCAGGCTGACCTGGAATTCACTATGTAGCCTCACGGTGGCCTTGAACTCATGGTGGCCTCCTACCTCTGCCTCCCAAGTGCTGGTATAAAGGCATGCACCACCATGCCCAGCTCGTTCTATTTTTAATGAAATCCAGTTTATCACCTTATCATTCTTTTTTTTCATGGATTATGTCCTTAGTCTGTAAGAAGTTATCACCAGATAATCAAGAAGAATGGATACCCACTTGTGCATATACAACCTACTAAGATTGAATTATTAAGAGATAGAAATAGCTTGAGGCACAGTCCCCCCACTACCCCATTGGGACTGACTGAGGCCTTCATGACCGCACAGTGAATCCCATAACTCCACTGCGGAGGGCCCCAGGGAAACAGGAACGGGGGCAAGTACAATCTGTCATGTTGTTGTATTTTGCTGTTAGCTAATCTGCCACTCTGAAAATTCACTTCACATCCTTCATCTGTACAGAAGAATTTTTAAAAAAAATTTATTTATTCATTTGAGAGATAGATAATAGATAGATAGATATACAGACAGAGAGAGACAGAATGGGTGTGCCAGAGCCTCCAGCTACTGCAATTTAATTCTAGATGCATCCTTCACCCAGTGCATGTGGCTTATGTGGGTCCTGGGAAATTGAACCTGGGTCCTTAGGCTTCACAGGCAAGTGCCTTAACCACTAAGCCGTCTCTCCGGCCCGAGAATTCTTACATCAAAATATTAGAATAGTCCCGTGATTTCACAGGGTGTGACCATTCATTCAGATAATCAAATCCTGCACTCAATGGAGTTTACATCAATTATCCCGTGTAGATGTGTGACCCTGGGAAATTTCCCAAATACACTCCTGTACTCTTACCCAGATCATCAGTAATGAGATGTGAGCCTGGGGACCACGATGCGAAGACTTCCGTCAATATCAGTGATTGTCAAAGGACAGATGGACACATCATGTTCACTTTGAGTAAATCTTTGGAAACCACACCCCTTGTGTGTGCATGCACGTATGCTCACGTGCACACACACACACACACACACACAGACACAACACACACATCTTCACTCCTGTGTTTCTGACACATTCCCAGGATAGCCATGCTCCTTTGCTCTTGCCCTCTGAAATGTCTCCGTGCTCTTATAAGTGTACTTTAATTAAAGTGCAACAGGTATCTTAAGTCTATGCGCAGAAATAGATGGAAAGCCACCATTCTATTGAAACAAGACTTTTTATTTGTATGTAATTCAAAGCATTTTCAGTGACTAGAGGTCCTGGTGTGCCCATTCTCTCTCTCTCTCTCTCTAATAAATAAAAAGTTAAAATATTTTTAAAAATTAGTGAAGATTAAACATAATCCCTGGAGGCAGGGGGAGGTGGGGAGGACCAAATATGTTTCTGCTGTCCTCAAGAAAATTCTAGTATGTGCCCACCAGCCGCAGATGACAGTTGGGTTTGTTGGTAATTGCAGTCACAGGAAGTACACAGCATGGAGATGGCGCAGCACCGCGCAAGAGGACATCCGCAATGACGTCGTAAGGGATTTGGAGCTGTCTCAAGTGGTTTGCGGAAGAGTTCAAGGCAGCGGTGTTTGGCTCCAATCTGGGCACTGTGGAAAGCTGCGTTAGTTCTTTGCTTGAGTGTGTCAATAAAGCTTTGCTTTGTTTAAAAGAAAAAAAAAGCCATAGGAGCTAAGTTACGGGGATGGCCAAAGAAGTCTAAGGACCCAGGTTCAATTCCCCAGAACCCACGTAAGCCAGATGTACAGGATGCCGCATGCATCTGGAGTTTTCAGTGGCTGGAGGCCCTGATTGTGCCCATTCTCTCTCTCTCTCTCCATCTATCTGCCTCTGTCTCTCTTAAATAAATAAAATATATTTTTTGTTTATTTTTATTTATTTGAGAGCGACAGACAGAGAGAGAAAGAGGCATCGAGAGAGAGTGAGAGAGAAAGAGAGAGAGAGAGAGAAAAAGTGGGCGCGCCAGGGCCTCCAGGCACTGAAAACGAACTCCAGACGCATGCGCCCCCTTGTGCATCTGGCTTACATGAGTCCTGGAGAATCGAGCCTTGAACCTGGGTTTAGGCTTCACAAGCAAGCGCTTAACTGCTAAGCCATCTCTCCAGCCCAATGAAATATTTTTAAAATTTATTTTTATTTTTATTTATTTATTTGAGAGCGGCAGACAGACAGAAAGAGGCAGAGAGAGAGAGAGAGAGAGAATGGGCATGCCAGGACCTCCAGCCACTGCAAACGAACTCCAGACGCATGCGCCCCTTGTGCATCTGGCTAACGTGGGTCCTGGGGAGTCAAGCCTCGAACCGGTCTCCTTAGGCTTCACAGGCAAACGCTTAACCGTTAAGCCATCTCTCCAGCCCCCCATTGAAATATTTTTAAAGCCACAATCTCTGGTTTTGGCTATAAATTCTACCTACCAAAGCATTTTCTCCTATGATGAGATTTTCCTACATCCCTACCACCTCTCGCTCCTCCTGATTTCGATGTAGCAGTGAGACTCTTTCCCCTCCCTGTGTCTCTTTTTTCCTTGTCACACGTTGACATTATTGTTAGGCTGGCAGGGGGAAAATGACCCGGCTCGCATTTCTTTCTTTCCAGTTGCTATAGCGTGCCATGCCCGAATTAGTCCCATGGGCCTCCACAGTGACCCACACTCACCATGCCAACGCCACAGCCATGCTTGGCTCCTACTTGGATTCCGAGTGTCTAGAGCTTGAAAGTGTTTGAGGTAGAATGGCACCCCCAGGCACAGCCACGGAGCAGCTAAACTGATCTGTGTTTCATTTGTAGACACAAGAACATGCAAAGAGGGCTGGAGAGGTGGTCCAGTGGTTAAGGCACTTGCCTGCAAAGCCTAGTGACCCAAAAGAAGGGTTTACCGAAATAAACAGAATGATAGATGAGCTGTGGTTTGTTTTCTTGATACTTTTTAAGCTGCCTATAATCTAGAATCTTGTAAGCTTCTCGATATTATTGTACATTTTAATGTCAGTGAGTATAAACATGGTCCATCAGAGGGAAGCACTGGGGGTTGGAAGTATGTGCACAGATGCCAATAGATGATTCCCAGTGCGACCAGAGAGGTGCAATTCCCAGGGTGAGGCGGTTCCCACCTTATGAGTATGAGCAACGTGATTAAGCACCAGCGATAACCAGGGACTCACCATTATGGGTGAGTTTCCAGAAGAAAAATAAATAAATAAATAAATTGAACAAAAATCTATTGGACCATCAAAGTTTGCTGGGCACATATCAGATTCCTTGGGATTTGACAAAGTGACAGATGACTCTGACAAACGAATTTGAGCTGAGGTGCTAATGGCAGATAATAGGTTCTCTGGTTACTCTCAGATAGCATCTGGACTTGAACGGGATGGGATCAGTGGCCATTTTCCGTCTTGTCTGTCCTCCCTCTCTCCCTGCTCTTGACACAGCTCTCTGCTTTCCGTCTTCCAGCCTGCACACAGTTGCACGAGACCGTGTTAGCAATGCAAGTTACCTGGCCCACTCCAGACCAATTGGCTCAGAAATCTGTGATTTTTTTTAAACATATTAAAAAAATATATTTTCTCTTCATTTATTTTTTATTATTATGTAGAAATGTGATGTGTATGGACACATCATCATGTGTTGGAACCATCATTGTCCCTCCTCCCTGCCCCTGTTCTTCTGAGGGACTGTCTCAGCCGGATTGCTGGTATTGACAATGGGGCCCCAATTGCTGAGCCATCATGCTAGTCTGAAATCTGTATTTTAATGAGACTTCTAGAAGATTCAGTGAATACAGTTTGAGGCCACTCCTCTGAGCATTTAGCAACATCAGTGTGTGTGTGTGTGTGTGTGTGTGTGTGTGTGTGTGTTATATGAATGCATGTATGTGTGTAGCCACACATATATATGTAGATGTGTATATATACTTGTGTGTGGAGGCCAGTGGTGAATGTTAGGTAGCTTTCTCAATCACTTATCACCTTGTTTTTGCACTCTGTTTTTTTTAAATATATTTATTATTTTTTCTTTCATCTTTTTTATTAGATATGGACATATTTTGTGTGTAAACATCACATGTTGGTACCATCCTTTCCCTCCTCTCTGCCCCTTTTCTGAAGAGGCCTTCCTTGTTGGAGATTCAGGTCAACCCCATGGGGATTGTGGGTTATGCATTATTTGGGCAGCAGTCAGTTATGGGAGAGAAGCAATGTCTCTGCAAAATGTCCCCAACTTGTGGCTCTAATAATCTGTCTGCCCCCTCTTCCACAAAATTTCTGAGCCATGCTGGGAGCATTTTAAGTCTACTTTAGTGATGGCCATTCTCTCTGTCTGTCTCTTTCCTCCCTCTCTCTCTCTCTCTCTGCTTGCAAGTAAATAAACAAATAAACAAAAATATATTTAAAAAAGAATGAACAATTAAATGAGTTGTTCGAGTAGTCAACAAATGTCTTGACTCACAATTCACTTGACTAGAATTTTCTGGAGAGCTTAAAAAGCACAGATTATCAAATTTTATCCCTCGCTTGCTTAATGCGAATATCCTAGAGTGGTGTCTTGGAATCTGTACTTTAAAACGAGGAAGCAGAAATAATGACCTGGGCTTAAGACAAAGTGGCACCTAGCATGCCAGTTGTGCACCAGGTGCCTTCATTGATGCCCACAGTGTCAGCTGTCTTGGGAAGACTAAGTTGAGGGCCTCCATAGGAAGAGAGGGTCTTTTTTGATCTTTAAATCTTGACCTGGGAGGAGCTACACAGCCAGTGCCTCCTGGAAGAAGTCTTGGATGTGCTTCAGATTTCATGTACATTGCACGATATTTTTGAACAAAAATCAATGTGAGAAATGCCTGCAGTTGGTTCCACTGAGCTGCAAATTGAAAGTATTTCCCACACCCCCTCCCGAGAACAGGCAGTCCTGAGCATATAAGTGGGTCATATTCCAAAAATGCATTTGTAAGTGGAGTTGTTTGGAGTTCAGAAAACACTTTCCCACAGAAGTAATATTAGAAAAGAGGACTCCATTCCTCTGCCAAAACACAAAACCTGATTTAGAACACTCTGAAATAGCCTTTAAATGGGCTACACGGGCGTCCATGGGAAATATGACTGCAAACCACCCAACATGGGACCGGGGATCAGAGAAAGCTAGTGACTTCTTATGAGGCTGGGTTGTGACAGCACCAGGAACAGGGATGCCTTAGCTCTCCTTCCTTCCCCAACAAAACACACACGTTTGGTGGCTACGCATCACCAAGGAAGACTCGAGTTGAAAGAAACCTTACTTCCTATGCTGTTGTAGATAGGAGCCAACCCCAGTGTTGACATCTGCTTCACGCTGCTGGGACGAACATGCAACCTGACACAGTTTACGGGCGGAAGGGGTTTATTTCAAGCTCACAGATCCAGGGGAAGTGCCATCAACAGTGGAAGAAGCTGCTTCCAGACATCCAGGCAGAGAGACACATCTATAGCAAACAGAACACCAGCAGAACCACCAGAGCTCAAACTGCTCTCTCCACACCTCTGGGCTGGCATAAAGTCCCACCCCCAAACACACCTGCAGGCGGGACTCCAAGTGACACCCCCACTTGCAGCAGGATTCTCTCTGCTAGGGGCTAAAATGGGAAGTTTAATAAAAATTGATTGAGTCTACGGGGCCAATATAAACAGTCACATGCAAACTACCACACCCAGATTCCTCCATTGGAGCTCTGGAGATAAAAACAGTTACTCAGGAGTGCTTGTGCCCTATCCTCTGGTATTCTGTCACCTGAATTCTGGAAATGTTATACAATTTCTAACTTCTTCAGTTTCAAGGTAACAGCACCACCCTGCCTCCATCCAGTTTACCTGAAATAATAGTGTGGGATGAACATGAAATTGATGTCAGAAAAAAAAATGCTGCTGATAGCATGGAAAACCAAATCCAACATTCAGTTTTGATTAGCTCTGTGACATCACACTAACTTCTCTGGACCTGTTTCCCCATTTGGAAACTCTTTGGGAATGCAAAAGGGTTTATATCCTTCATTACAGTCCTTTTGAGATTTAAGAGTCTAAAGTTCAATAGAAATAGTTCCCTCCACTCCCTGGTGCAAAGATCTGTAAATTGGCTAATTGTTCTTCAATCGTTTCCATCCTTGACAGTGAAATACTGAAACTTCATCTCAGCTTTGCCCTGGAAATACAGCAAGAAGAACTAAGCCTCATAAGTTACCATTTCTTTTCATTCTTCCTTGCCCACAGCCAAACTTCAGTCGGGCAATAACATATTGAATGCAAGCTCTATACTCAATAAGACATTACTTTTGGGCACACAGAAAATCAACAATTAATATCATGAATTAGAATAACAGTAAAAAAATAATAATTTATCAGAATTTTTACCTGAAAGATACAAAAGGAATTGGGTAAAATAATCTAAGATAATTTGACATTATTTTAGAAAGCATGTTTTCAAAGGTGTTATAGCTTCATCTTAACTTGTATTACTATAGCCATGAATGTGCCACAGACAAAACAAATACATTGTTTCTTGTGAGGATCCTTCTCCCAAAGATAATACTTTCCAGAAAAAAATGTGATGAAATATTATCAGTAACACAAATGATTTTAGATTTGTGGCATCTGATAAAATTTCAGCTATAACCCTAGTGAATCCCTGGTATATATCACAGGCTAGGGATACACCTCAAGTTGGCATCAGGAACTTCAAGGTCTACAGATCCTCCACTGCCAAATCCAGGCAAACAAAACAAAAGTGAAAATTATCTCAAATCTATAAAGCAAAAAACATACCACCCTCCTCAAGTCTAGACATCTTCCTGGTGGCATAACAACACTGGGGGAAAAAATGATACAGAACCCTGGTTCTAGAACTTCTAACATTTCCACTCTTAGAGCCAAAAGTTTCATCAAAATAATACAGCAGGACTGGAGAGATGGATTAGTGGTTAAAGTACCTTCCTGCAAAGCCAAAGGACCCAGGTTTGATGCTCCAAGACCCATGTAAGCCAGATGCACAAGGTGGCACGTGAATCTGGAGTTTGTTTCCAGTAGCTGGAGGCCCTGGTGCACCCAACCTCTCTTTCTCTCTCTCAAATAGATAAATAATAATTGAATTAAAAAAATAAAGTTGAAAAAAAACAATACAGTTGTACAGACTTTCCACTGTGTATAATAATAACACACTGTGTCAGACATCATGCCAGGTGCTTCATATGCATTAATTACATTGATGCTTCAAACAAACCCAATGAAAGTTCATATTGCATCCGCTTTCTTTAGTGTTCACACTTGCTCCACTTGTAGAAGGAAAAGAGTGAGGATGTTCCCGCCAAATCAGGAGTGTACCTTCAGCCACAATCACTCCAACATTCCAGTATACTTATACCTTCAAGAGCCGGAGATTTGAATCCTTGCTCAGTCATGTCCTCCTAACCTTAAAATAGTTACTCTGGGTAACACAACGGTTAAAGGTACTTGCTTGCAAAGTCTGTCAGCCCAGGTTCAGTTCCCCAGTACCCACATAAAGCCAGATGCACAAAGTAGCACATGCATCTAGAATTCATCTGCAGTGACAAGAGGCCCTGTGGCACCCATTCTCCTCTCTCTCTCAAACAAATAAAAATAGTATTGAAAATGTACTCAAGTTCTGGCTGGAGAGACAGCTCAGTGTTAAACTTAATGACCCAGGTTTAATTCCCCAGTACCCATGTAAAGTCAGATGCACAAAGTGGCACATGCATCTGGAGTTCATTTGCAGTGGCTGGAGGCTCTTTTGTGTCCATTCTTTCTCCCTCCCTTCCCCCTACTCTCTCTGCCTGCCTGTCTTCTCTCTATGAAAATAAATAAATAAAAAAATATTTTTTAAAAAACATTACTCATTCCTTGCACATAAAATGGGAATGATAATAGTGCCTAACATTTAGGATTTTTTTTTTTTTTTTAGAAATGTCCAATGAGAACTTACCAAAACTGGCTTACAATTGTTCCTACGAAAAGTGGCATACAATGACTGTTCATAGCTTTACATGGCTTGATGACATTGTGGTCTCACACACCAGAAGGCTCCCTATATATGAACAGACTACAGAGCTGAGAAATAGTTTAAGGACAGAATCAGAGTGCTGGAAACAATTCATTCTTATTCTCTGTAATACTCTGAATCAGATGTACTCCATAAATCCATGTGTTCTGAGTGGCCGGTCCCAAACTGACGGCACTTTTGGAGGCAGAGCCTTGCTGGAGGAGGTGTGCTATTGCAGGCAGGTTTTGGAGTGTTCTAGCCAGCTCCTCTTGCTAGAGTTCTGCTCACTGCCATGCTGATTTCTTCCACCTGCTGTGGCAGAGGTGATGTCCAGCCTCTGCTCATGCCATGCTTTCCCCTGATATCATGGTATTTCCCTTTGAGACGATAAGCCAAAATAAAAAATAAAAAACGTTCCTCCCATCTGATTTGTCGGGTGCTTTATCCCAACAGTGAGAAGGTGACTACAACATTCTCTGAGAGAAGATCTTGATTCCCAAAGTGGAGGAACTTGATAGGGATGCGGCTGGGAAGTCATGAGGAGCATAGCATCAGGACCAGCTCCCACATTGCACAAGATCCCCACTGACTTCAGTGCATGTAAAAATTGGAAAAGTTTTGTTCTCAGGCACACAGAGGGTAGTAGTTATGTCTGGACACTAGAGGTAAATGCTTAGAGGTGGACGAGCCCTCAAATTTCAGGAGGAAAACTGAGCTTGAACTTGTGTTTGCAATGTGATGGGCTGTTGGGCTTCTCAGTGCTTTCCTATTCTCTCTTTGGTTCATAATGTCACATATCTTGTAATGGAGCTGGTAGATACCATTATTGAAGAGTTAACTCCTTATCTCCCTCCTCAAATTCTATGCTAGCAAGAGTTCCTCATTTCTACCTGTTTCCCCACTCAACAGCAGCAGATCCATGCTGTTCAAACTTCATTGACTGAAGTTTTTCATAAGAAATATATTTTACAGATGCACATAGCCTATATATTGCTGAAATAAAAGTTATACAAAAGAATGTTTTACATTAGTATGTGTAATAGACTCAGCTTTTTCACCATTCCTCCAAAGTATTCCTTGCATTGCTGTCTATAATTTCTAGAATTCAGGAAAGGACCACTAACTGGGTTGTGACTTATAACTTGTACAGCCGTGCACATAGATATTCACGGAACTCTAGCACTAGATTAGTCATTGAGTCCCATTCTTCCCTTCTAGACAGAGGGCCTGGTCCACATAGGATCTCAGTGTGATTGCTGAATGCTTAATGAATGAGCTAGAGGCTCTTGTTATCTGTTTCTGAACCCTGCCATATCTAACCTTTACTCCTTGGTCCCAGTGCCATAAATGTTATATGTGGATCTGGTTATTTTTCAGCCACTAACCATACATATAAACCTATGAGAATGAATCTATGTTTTCATAAAGAATGTTCAAATGAAAAGTGATCCTATAGATTATGGTGCTGAATAGGGACCAAAATTTTTTTCTGAAGGAACAGGAAAAATTATAAGTTCAAATCTTATTTGGGGCATTTTTAGATTTTTTTTTTTTTTTGCTGTTGTTCATGGCTAATACTTTATTATTCTTCTCACTGTTGAGTCACTGGGGCTTAAGTGACTGTGACTGAGACACATTTAGAACGTCCTGTGTCAGAGAGAAGCCAGCCTGTCTTTTGAGCCTCCCCATGGTATTCTGCCAGTTCACCTTCATTCTTTCTTTCAACACTTCTCTTTAAGCATGAGAGGCCCTGGGCAGAAGTTTACAATGGAAAAATGATGAGCAGCCGCATTCATTTATGATTATATGCCAGGGTTGGACATGATGCTCTGGAACATGAAGTGGAAAGGGAATTTGAGACTAAGTAGCAAGACCTTCAGTTCTGTCTCAGCAAAAATGGCACAGACCCTGCATGCTGCCCTTCTTTCATTCATAAGACATATTGGATGGGGAAAATATCCCCAAAATGTAAGCATAGGGCTGAAGAGATGGCTTAGTGGTTGAGGCACTTGCCTGCAAAGTCTAAAGACCCAGGTTCCATTCCCCAGGACATACCTAAGCCAGATGTGCATGGTGGCACATGCTTCTGGGGTATTTCTGCAGTGGCTGAAGCCCTGCTCGGCATGTTCTTCTTTCTCTCTCACACAAAGAAAATAAATAAATAAAAATATTAAAATGTAAGCCTGAAAGGAATAGCCACGGTTGGCACACACCTGTCATTCCAGCACTTTGGGAATTGGAGGCAGGAGCATCAGGAGTTCAAGGCCAGCTTCAGTTTGTCATGATTTCAAGGGAAGCCTGGTCTATGTGAGGTTTGGTCTCAGCACCATATGGTCCTCTTAACAAAAGAAGACATCTAAAATCCTTCTGAAGTTTATTCCAAAATTTCACTTTTTAAATTTTTTAAAAAATATTTTTATTTATTTATTCACAAGCAGAAAGACAGAGAGAGAGAGAGAGAGAGAGAGAGAGGGAGAGGGAGAGGGAGAGGGAGAGGGAGAGGGAGAGGGAGAGAGAGAGAATGGGCACACTAGGGCCTCCTGCACTGCAAATGAACTCTAGATGCATGCACCATTTTGTGAATCTGGGTTGACATGGGTACTGGGGAATCAAACCTAGTCCGTTAGTCTTTGCAAGCAAGTACCTTGACCCCTGAACCATCACTCCTTCCCCAAATTATCACTTTTATATGCAGTGAATGTGAGAATCTTGAGTGTCCATTTTAACCATGGTTTTTACTAATTAAGTGACATGGACACCCCCTGCCTCGATTTCCTATGTATCAAGTGGAGCCAAGAGTAATAGCACCTACCCCCTAGGGTTGTTGTAAGTACAAAGTGGGATACTACACATGAACCACTTAGAATGGAGCCTGGCTCGTAGTAGGAGGGTCACGGCACCCCGAAGCTGCATGTACACATGTGCTTCCTTCCCCTTACACTTAGCCCCTTCAAGCACTTAATGGCCTTAACATCAAACTGTACATTTTAAGTGAATTGCAGTCCCCTAAATTGGATTCTGGAACAAAGAAGGATATTCATGGGGAAATTGATGCCATCTTGTTACTGATGGTCTTTCTCTTTCTCTCTTAGAGTTTCCAGGTTCTTGGCTTATTACTCAAAGAATTGAAGAAAGGTGCACACAGTGGTTAAGCAGCAAGAAACTTTATTAAGAGCAAAGCCATAGAAAAGTCTGAACACACTGACAAAGGACAGTGGGCACATACAGTGACCAGGGCTTCTCTTTATAGGAACATTAGGGGAAGATGGACTGGGTGCATGGTAAAGACTGATGCAGGACTGGGGAGATGGCGTAACAGTTAAGGACCTTGTCTGTGAAGCCTAAAGACCCATGGTCCACTCCCCAGATCCCACTTAAGCCAGATGCATAAGGTGACACATGCACAAGGTCACACATGAGCACAAAGTGGCTCATGTGTCTGGAGTTTGATTACTGTGGCTAGAGGCCTTGGGGCCTTTTGCTCTCTCTCATAAAAGGCTAGCCTGTTGGGATTGCCTCAAAATAAAAAGACTGGCATAAATACACATACCCTTAGCAATTATTTATTATTTATTTTCAAGGCATGAGAGAGACAGAGCTAGAGAATAAGAGAGAGCATGGCTATGCCAAGGCCTTTTACCACTGCAAACAAACTCCAGATGCGGGTGCCTCTTTGTGCTTCTGGCTTTATGTGGACACTGGGGAAGTGAATCCAGGTTTTCAGACTTTGCAAGCAAGCATCTTTAACCATTTAGCCATCTCTCTAGCCCTTTCGTACAGTCCCATAGCTACATACTTCCTGCTTACTCCACTTGATTGGTATTCCAGTGATGGAATTTCTCTCATGGTCAAGATGCTGATTCCTAACTAAAGTAAAAGTGAACTTTCATTTATTACCAAGGTGTAGGAGATAGTGCTTGCACCTGCAAAGAAAGTCATACTCTTATCAGATTTTTTAAAATTTTATTTATTTATTTGAGGGAAAGAGGCAGATAGATAGAGAGAGAAAGAATGAGCATGGGCATGCCAGGGCTCCTGCCTCTGCAAACAAACTCCAGATACATATGTCACTTTGTGCATCTGGCTTTACATGGGGAGTGGGGAATCGAACCTGGACCATCAGGTTTTGCAAGCAAGCTACTTCAACTGCTGAGCCACCTCTCCAGCCCTGTTACCAGTTTTGAGAGCAATGGAGCCTCTCTCATCTCTAGACAGAGTTTGCTTAGGGGTTACCACACCAGGCATTCAACAGTCACTAAGATTCCCCTGACCTGGAATCTGTCGAGTTCGCTGATTTCAGACTTGCGAAGAATTGACAAGCACAGACACAGCAAACAGCAAGTCCAGCAAGCTTCGTTTTAAGAAAGAGAATAAAGCAGAAATCTCCCTACTTGGTAGGGGTCCAAGAAGTAAAAAAGAGGGTTTTCCAGGATTATCGTCTTGAGTCAGGATTAGATTCAGACTGGAACTGCCTTTTAGTCTTGCCAGGGCAGGTTGGTGGCAATGTTCTTTGGTGATGGTCTGTTGATGTCCTGTGTCTCTTGCTAACTACTTTCAACAGAAGGCTTCCTTGCTCCCAATCTCTATCAATACTGAGATCAGATCTAGCTTCTCACTTCCTCAGGCAAAGTTAATTGAGTTTCCTTTTCCATTTTGGAATGAGAGAAAGAATATGGAACTTGCTGGCTGCTATAGTGATCAATTGAGATGGTGTCTTATGACTCCTGACACACAATACACAGGCTGTATTCCTGTGATTGTGAGGAATTATCCACTAGGTGTGTGCAGTGGCCACCACTTTCACATGTTTATTCAAGTCTCAGGTACTCATTTCATTAGCACAGAATATTAACTTGGAGAAAATTAGGACTGCGTTTATTAAGTGGAGAGTGGAGCAGGCTTTGTGAGAGAAGATGGTACAAATCAGGATTTGCAGACCCCATAGAGCTGATCTGTGTAGATCTAAGGCCTGGCCATCGTACCCTGTAAGATGCTGGAGAACAGACACATACTCTCCACACTGCTTCCCTACCTAAAATGTGAATAACTGTTGCGTGATTTCTCTTGGAGAGAGGTGAGATATCATCTACATAGCACCCAAGACAGATGGAAAGAATGGGTGTACCTGAACCTAGCTTGGTGAGTTGATTGGGGTTACTTATGGGAGCATGGGTGAAGAGTTACTTACGGGAACATGGGTGAAGGGTTACTTACAGGAGCATGGGTGAAGGGTTACTTACGAGAGCATGGGTAAAGACTCAGGAAGCTGCGTCATTTCAAAGTCCACCTAATATGAAGGATGACTGACTCAGGAGAGCTGCATCCTGAATGAAGAAATTCTAGAGACTTGTGCTCCTCTCCTTGGCCATCAGAGGACCGAAATAATGAACCCCAAGGAATTGCAATTTTTCCAAGAATCTCATGTTGAGAGAAGGAAAATGCCAGAGGGGGAGCTTGTCACCTCAAAAGAGATTTCACACAATTCTAACAACTTGGAATATCCCCTTGCAGAAGACACTGGTGTTAGGACAATAGTAATGGTCAGGGCCACACTTTTAATAGGACTGATTAGTTTTCCATGCCCTTCTTTCTCCATTTAAACCTAGACCTCATGTCAGGACCCCAGAAGATGGAGTGGGAGGGTCACTAGACCTCTTTCTTCCTCTTCCCAGTGTGACCATTGTGGCCATATTGAACAATTCTGTTTCTCTCTCTTTTTTTAACCTGGTTAATTGGACTACTAAGAATGGGTGGCAGGAGGTTGGAGAAATTGCTCAGTGGTTAATGCAGTTGCCTGCAAAGCCTAATGACCTGGGTTTGATTCCTCAGTATCCATGTAAGGCCATATGCACAAAGTGGTGCATGTGCCTGGGATTTGGCTGGAGGCCCTGGTGTGCCCATTCTCTCTCTCTCTCTCTAAATAAATAAAATATTTTAAAATATGTGGCCAAGCCTAGTATGTTAGGGCTGCCAGGGAACAAATTGTACCCCTATTAATTCTGGTTACAGTTTTTGTGAGCCATTTTCAGGAGAAAAGACATTTTTGGTGACAGCCAAAGTTGACGGTGGATGGACAGAAAAGATCAAAGGATGCTATGTAGCTGTTGGAATTCCTTTAATCCAGGGACTTTTTCTGTCTTCCCACTTCAGGCAACATGAGCTGCTTTCCACTTGCATTGGGTGAAGCAAAGACATGGGTATTTGAACTTCGTCTTGGACTCTCGAGAAAGTCTGACCCTTGATAAGTTTCTCTCTGATTGGTACCTTGGATTTTGCTTACTTTTCATTTTTGGTGGGGTCTCCCTTGAGCAGTTTGGATTTTTTTTAAGTTTTTTATTATTTTTACTTTATTTAATTTATTTTTTTATTTATGAGACAGAAAGAGGGGCACAGGTAGAGAGTATGGGCACACCAGGGCCTCCAACCATTGCAAACATACTCCAGACACATGTGCCACTTTGTGCATCTGGCTTACATGGGTACTGGGGAATTGAACATGGGTCCTTAGGCTTTGCAGGCAAGCTCCTTAAACTCTAAGCCATCTCTCCAGCCCCTGGATTCTTTCTGAACCATTTTGGTAACTATCAGTTGGTAACTGCATTTTTCTTTCGGAGCTCTTCTACAGTTGTGTCTCTGTTGAACTATGTGAGCATTACACCATTTCTATGATAGTCCTTGCTAGCTGGGAAGCTCATTTGCGCAAATTTGGAGTTCTGTTGAACTGCTTTAGGGATCTTCTGTGTAGGCAGGGAAGACTGAACTGTGCTGGTCTTTTGAGGGTCTGCTGAGTCACTGGGGTTCTGTTGAACCGTTGAGACAGACAAAGTCAGGTGGTAAGATTTCTATTGTGATTTGTGTAACCATGGAAAATATTGTTTGTACTATCTTGGTGCCCCCTGGGGAGAAATGTAGCTGACTAGTCTTGCAAACTCATGATGGTTTCTAACATAACATAGCAAAACTAATGTGCCCCTAGAATTCCTGAAAATGACTGCATAGCAAGTCCCTGGCCCCTTCACTCTTGCATTTATTTTTTAAACCAGAATTATTATTGCTGGACTACCTGATTTGAACTATGAATGTGCAAATTCACACACGAATGTGGGTGTTTCTGAGATGTTCTTTGGGCTGTATTAATATGTAGGAACTGCCTCTGTCTTTTGCTCCCCTTGAAAACGAGGTTAGCTAAAATGCAGGAATAAAATGCAGGAATCTAACAGTGAATTGAACTGTAGCATTTGGAACTAAAAACATAAATACTGGTTATACATAACTTTGTCACAGTCAAACTTAATTAAAATGTTAACTAATTGAAATGTTAATTTGAATTTAGTCAATGGTGGAATGGTTTGGGGCTGGCACTTTTAATATTAAGTGTGGGGCTGAAAAGATGGCTCAGGGGTTCAGTGTATTTCCTGTACATGCCTGAGGGCCTAAAGCTACCAAAGTTCATACCCCAGAGCCCACCCAAATATCTGCGTGTAGCCACATGTGCCTGTTACCCCATCCCACAAAGGGGGAGAGAGACCAGAGATTCATGAGGCTCGTGAAAAGCACTAAGCTGTGAACAGGAAATGGCAGGAGGAAGACGGAGAGGGGCACTGGGCATGCCGCTCTGACCCCCTCAAGCAAATGCCACCCATTGCAGACAAATACATGGGGCACAGCAAGGACGCATGCATGTGCACACCCCACATATGCGTGCATGCACGCGCACGCACACACACGCTCGTTAACTCTGGAAACTGAGGTTGAGTAAAAAAATCCTGTTACGGGACTTACAAGAAAGATAACTTAAACACTGATTATGTTGATAAAATATGTTTTTGTTAAATGTTCAGAAAATTTCTAAACTTCTTTTTGTTTAGGCAATGTGAAAATGTAAATATAAAATACCGATTTTAGGATTGGCCTGTATCTATAGATACTCTGGCATGGGTTCTGCGCTTTAGTCCATATGAAATACTCATGTATTTTGTCAATATTGAGATTGTCTCATTTTTCTATTGGGGTAATTGTTAATAGATAATATATTTTGGTATAAATAATATTATGAGAATAACTTTTTTATTTGTTTAATTATTTCACTTACTTATGTGCAAACAGAGAGAAGGAGGGAGGGGAAAAATGGACATGCAAGGGGGTCCACCCACTACAAACTCCAGATGCAATGCACCACTTTGTACATCTGCCTTTACATGGGTACTGGTCGTGAGGCTTTGCAAGCAAGTGCTTTAAACACTGAGCAATCTGTCCATCTGAGGTTGAATTTTTTGAGATTGAATTTTTAATTCATTTGAATGCATGTACATTATGAAATTATCAAGATTTTATGTTGTATCTGATAAATTGTTGATGTTTTCTACTGATTTTATTAGACTTTTGGCTATTTAGCAAACTACATTAATAAAGCCAAGATTCGTTTAAGTATCTGTTTATGTTAAAATCTTTTAAATGAATACTTTATAAGCAACTACCCTAATGTAGTTTTAGAATATTTAATACTCTATGGTATCTGTGACCAGAACTACAGTAGAGCTGTGTGTGTGTGTGTGTGTGTGTGTGTGTGTGTGTGTGTGCTTTAGTTATTATTATGGATGAGGAATGTCAGTTCAAAGAAGGTTAGCCTATATTGTGTGTGTGTGTGTATGCATGGGTGCGTGCATGTGCAGGTCAGAGGACCTGGTTACGTAGGTCAGTTACGTAGGTGTCGGCCCTCATCTTCTACCCTGCTTGATACACGGTGGCTCTTGCTGTTTTGCCACTGTGAATGCCAGGCTAGCTTGTCCAGGTGTTTACAGATTCTCCCGACTCGGCTTCCCATCGCCACAGGCACATCGGGAAGACAGATGCGTGCACCACCTAGTGCCTGACTTTTTTGTGGGTTCTGAAGATCCAAGCTCCAGTCGTCAGGCTTGTGAAGCACTTTTGGCCACTGAGCCATATCCTCAGCTCAACGTTAACCTAATTTTCCACAGGGTTATATAGATAGAATGTTTACATAGTGAAAAAAAAATGAATGAGTAGAAAGATGTGTAAATGAATAAAAGCTTTTTAAAAGTGGATCCTTTTTAGCATTTAATTTTTATTTATGTATTTCAGAGAGAGAGGAAGAGGTAGAGAGAGGAGAGAGAGAGAGAATGAATGGGCATGCTAGAGCCTCCAGCCACTGCAAACAAACTCCAGATGCATGTGCCACCTTGTGCATCTGGCTTATGTGGGTACTGGAGAATCAGACTTGGGGTCCTTTGGCTTTGCAGGCAAGTATCTTAATGGTTAAGCCATTTCTCCAGCCCAAAATGCTTTCCATTTAACATTCCTTTTGTCCAACTATTTGTTCAAAAGTATTCATTACAGGGGCTGGAGAGATGGCTTAGCGGTTAAGCGCTTGCTTGTGAAGCCTAAGGACCCCAGTTTGAGACTCAGTTCCCCAGGACCCACGTAAGCCAGATGCACAAGGTGGCGCATGCATCTGGAGTTCTTTTGCAGTGGCTGGAGGCTCTGATACACTCATTCTCTCTCTCTCTCTCTCTCTCCCTCTCTCTCTCCCTCTCTCTCTTGCTCTTAAATAAATAAATGAAAATAAACAAAATTAATAAAAAATATTCATTACAGCTGGCAAAATAGTTCAACAGGTAGTCCTGCTGTGTAAAACAGGAAGGACTTGAGTTTGGTTTCTCAGAACCCACATAAAATTCTGAGCATGATGGCACACCCCTGTGATCCCAGTGCAGGGGACGCAAGTCCTTGGAGCTTCTTGGCTAGTGAGTCTAGACAAATCAGTGAGCTCTAGGTTCAGTGGGAGACCTTTTATCAAAGAAGTAAAGTGGAGAGTGATGAGGAAGTCCCTGACATCAAGTTCTGGCCTCCTGCCACTCTCCCCTCGCCCCCACGGACACATGCACCTACATACACACAAACCTATATTCCCACACAACACACCACAAACACAAAAATATAAAAACGTATTCATTGGGTTTACCAAATACTCACAGAACCTATGGTATTTCGATGCAGCAGGACTTGGCAGAGCTCTGGTGGGCAGGGCCAGGTGAGCACCTGCTCAGATGGTGGCCCTGAAGTGTCTGTATTTCTAAGTGTGTTCATCAGGTTCAGGTCAGGCACTGGGAAAACTCAGGGGCAAACCTCTAGTGAAGGAAAGCATTTCCAAGAAGACTGAGGTAAGCATTTTGTTTCTCACAGATTTGAAAATTCAGAGTACTCAAGCTTTTAAATAATTCATTATTAAAACCAATAGTGCTCTGAAGAGATTCTTGTTTTGATGCCAACATTTCTTTGGAGCAAGACAGGCTCAGATGGGGGAAGAAACAGTTACCAATAAGCGCTTTCCTTCTATTCTCAGGTTTTCCTGGATCTGCATTTACAATGCTTCTTGAGAAAATTTTGGATATTTTCTTCTGGTGTTTTGGAGGCCTCACTTTCAAAGAGTAAGAGGTGGCCAAGAGGTAAGTGGTGACCCTTATTGTTATCGAACAATTTCTCCCTCAGGTCCCACTCGTCCACCATCCCCACCCCACCCCCAGCCCCCTGCGGACTGTTTCTGTAATCTTTCATTGCATCTGCCTTCCGCTCGCCCCTCTTTATAATTCCCCAAGTATCAGCTGCAGACTATGCTGGATTGTGTGATTATGGCTGATTAAAAAGAAAATGTTGGGCTGGAGAACCAGCTTCGTGTTAGTGCGCTTGCCTACCAAGCCTAAGGACCTAGGTTTGATTCCCCAGTACTCATGTAAGCCAGGTACACGTGGGGACACACGTGTTTGGAATTTGTTTGCAGTGGCTGGAGGCCCTGGCACACCCATTCTCTCTCTCTTTCTCAAATAAATTTAAAAAAGTAAATTGTAAAGACAATATTTACCTAGCTACATGTTTAAAATTTCCTACAGTTTAATAATACAAGAAAATGCAAACGTTACTTTTAAAGCCAGCAGTCCCACAGATATTGAAGGAAAAGCTGTGGCTTGGAAGGAGTTCTGTGCAAAGCCAGGGGCTTGGTTGAGGTCAGGCTCGGTGGGAGCCAAGATCATGACACAGCAGCTAGCAAACAAAACCCTAGCAGATAACTGGAAGCCACAGCCACCCTGGTGCTCATCACGGCCTCATCTGGAACACGAGCCACATGCTATTGGAGAAAATCATCAGCTAGAAGTGTTTGCTGCTGGGATCTAAGTAGAGAAGCCTAGACGTTAAGTTACATAAGAAACTATTAGGAGGAAATGGGCGCTCTTGGTTGCAGCTAGCTATCCTCTAGATATTGCAAATAGATAAAACATAGTCAAGGCAGCATTTACTGATTCAGTGTTGACATGGAAAGCAGAGAACGTACCACTGAGTACAAAGGGGAAGGACTTTCTGCTTTGACAGCAAAGTTATATTGAGAAACACTAATTTATCCAGTAGTGGATTGTCATGTATATTGGAAAGTTCTACTTTTTTAAATATATAACTTCTGTGTCTGTGTGTGAGAGAGAGAGAGAATTGACATGCCAGGCCTCCAGCTACTGCAGTTGAACTCTAGATGTGTGCACCACCTTGCATGTGCAACCTTGCATACTTGTGTCACCTTGTACATCTGGCTTAAGTGGAACCAGGAGGGTTGAACATGGGTCCTTCGGCTTTGCAGGCAAGCACCTCTCCAGCCTGGAAAATTCCACTTAAAAAAAAAAAATCTCCAAGAGAAGAAGGAAGCCCCTCCTGAAAGGAACTTTGGGCCAGACAAGCTCAATGCAGCCTTCAAATTCAGAGGCCTTCTCTTCCCTTGACTAGGTTCATCATTGTTAATAAGTGCCCAAGTATAGAAGGCTGGAGCAGAACACCTTAATGCCAGTTAACCCTCAGGGGGACAAGAAGCAACATGGTCAGCAGGTAGGTCCCTGCTGGGAAATAGAAGTCTCTAGCACTCACCTCCTTTCTCTGCAAAGAACCAAGGTTACAAGTATATAGCTGCTGGAACAGAGAGGCTCCCATGGGGGCGCACACCTTTAACCACAAGCACTTGGAAGGCAGAGGCAGGAGGATTGCCGTGAGTTTGAGGCAAGCCTGAGACTACATAGTGACTTCTAGGTCAGCTTAGACTCGAGCGAGACCCTACCTCAAACCACCACCCATGAGCACCAAAAAACAAACAACAAAAAAGCAGAATTAACAGAGAGGCTGGAACTTTGTAAGGTTCGGAGACCCGAGACATTGGCATAGAGAGAGAAATAAAACATCTCAACATCAGACATACTGGGCCCATAGGTAGGTAAGGAGAAGCCTCCCCTTGGTGTGGATGCTGGCAATGCTGGCTATCAGAAAGTTCACAGTCCTTACAGGCTTTCAGCGCTGTTAGATACTCAAAATCTGCAGGACATCTCCCAGTGACCACACAGGATGCTGTTGAGAAATGAGATGTTGTCTATTAAGTAGGCCAAAGACCCCTGCAGAGCCCCGCACTCTATTGGACTGGCATGACGGAAGACTGCCTTGGGAACCTACCTTGGTCTAGCAGAGAGACAGGCCTAAGCTTACCGTATGCCTTGCACTAGGTATGGGTGTTATGCCACAAGGGGGATGGAAGGTGTTGCCCCTAAGAGCCAGGAGATGAAGGTGCTAGGTAGCACTTTGAGGTCAAGGTCCTGGCCAGCCTTGTGTGGATTTGAGGTAGTTAGTAGGAGGGCCAAAGGAGCCAAACATCCTGCCACTTTTTCCCCATGCTGCACTCGGGCCTGATGCTGAGGCACGGAGGTGGCAAACCATAGTCTTTGCCCACAGAGGCATGCCCAGGGGGCTTTGAGCAACTCCTGATCTGGAGTGTACCCTACTCCCTTAGCCTACAGCTGAAGGACACGAGGAAAAAAAAAAAGAAATACATCCTGGCTCCAGCCACAGGCCAACTCCTAGATGCACACTAACACTGCAGAGAAGGAAACCACTGGGCTGGAGAGATGGCTTAGCCTTTAAGGCGGTTTGCCTGCAAAGCCAAAGGACCCAGGTTCAACTCCTCAGGACCCATGTAAGCCAGATGCACAAGGGGGCGCGTGCATCTGGAGTTCGTTTTCAGTGGCTGGAAGCCCTGAGTGCCCGTTATCTATCCGCCTCTTTCTCTCTGTCCTCTCTCTCTCTCTCACATAAATAAATAAAAATAAAGAAGAACACCATAATTCCTGCCATGCACTTTATACATGATTCCTGTGGCCAAGCTGCTTCCAAACCTCGTCTGAATATACACAACAATTAGGACTGGGTGTGAGTGTCACAGAGGGTCACCATCTCTTCTGGTGGGCCAGCACTTCTGACTAGTCCAAAGACAAGTATTTCAGACTCCTACCCACGGCCAGGGCTGCCAGTGGCAGAGACCCTTGCCAGCAGCACAGCTAGTGTCCACAGTGTCCCCAGGGGCTGCGGAGACGGCTCAGTGGGTAACAGTGCCAGCCACGCAAGTATGAGGACCTGAGTTCAATCCCCAACACCCTTGTAAAAGAAAAAAGCCATGCGCACCTGGAACTTCAGTCTTGAGAGGGGCGAGGAAAGAGGAATGGCTGGGGCTTGTTGATCAGCCGGTCTGGCTGCAAATGACAGTCCCAGGTTCAGTGCGAGACTCCATCTCCAGGAAGCACGGGGAAAGAGCAGTAGTGAACACCTGATGTTCTCCCCTGGCCAAGTGGTGTGCTGATCTATACACAAACCATGCATACCCCCACACCACATGTACCTCCATATATATGTGTGTGTGTGTGTGTGTGTGTGTGTGTGTGTGTGTGTGTGTGTATGGTTTGTTTGTTTCAAGGTAGGGTCTTGCTCTAGCCCAGGCTAATCTGAAATTCACTATGTAGTCTCTAGTCTCATGCTGGTCTTGAACTCACAGTGATCCTCCTACCTCAAAGGCGTGTGTCACCAAACCAAGGAGAAAGAGGGAGAGAGAGAGAGAAATAGAGAGAGAATAGGGGGTGCCAGGGCCCCCAGCCCCTGGAAACGAACTCCAGATGCATGTGCTAATTTGTGCATCCAACTGAACATGGGTCCTGGGGGAATCGAAGTTGGGTCGTTAGGCTTTGCAGGCAAGGTCTTTAAGAGCTGAGCCATTTGTGCAGTCCTGGAAAATATTTTTAAAACACAATTATCAACAGTGCCCAAAGGAGCCCCGAATATTTGGGCGAGGACACCATTCCTATTGTGGTGAATAATGAGCTGCTCCCACACCACTGCTCTCTGCAGCACCCCCGTGAAAACAGCGTCCCCACTTTGGTCTGCCCTCAGAGACGTGGAGTCTTTCTTACTCCACCACAACATATAGTGTATGAAAACTCATGAGTCGCACTCAAAGAAACCATGGGAAGGCTGTGTCATGGTGCCAAACTGGAAACAAAGCCAGTGTTGTACAAGCTGACACCTTAAGGCACATTTTCAGGGGAAAGTCACTTAATAAAAGAACACCATCTCACGAAAGTGATGCCCGAGAGACTTGATCTGCCAGATGCAAAGCTCTCTCAATGCAGAAGCATGAGAGACGAGACTGCAAGGTAATATGACACCTTCGAAAGAAAGTAATAGGGACTGGAGAGATGGCTTAGCGGTTAAGCGCTTGCCTGTAAAGCCTAAGGACCTGGGTTCGATTCCCCAATACCCACGTAAGCCAGATGCACAAGGTGGCGCATGCATCTCTCTCCTCTCTCTCTCTCTCTCTCCCTCTTTCCCTCTCTCAAATAAATAAATTAAAATAAAATATTTAAAAAAGAAGAGTCCATGATTAAAAAGTTTCACTGCTGAATTCTATCAGATTTCTAAACGAGAATGGATGTCAAGTCTCCTCAACCGTTCCAAAGACTTGAAAGAGAGGGAAGCCTCCAATCCATTCTAAGAAGTCAGTGTTACCTCATCAGCAAAGGTATCTTTGGGATACCTTTGCCTGATAGGAAAGCAATAGGCCAGTATCCCTGACGTACACAAACATTCTCAGTGAAATACTAGCTAACTGAATTTTACAGCACAAGATAATTGCTAGTACCAATGTTTTGGTGTTTCCCCTAATTTTTCTTCTAATAGTTTTAGAGTTTAGATATTTGGTCCATCTCAAACGTATCTGGTATATACAAAATTTCCCTTTTTCTCTGCAGGAAATTAGTGTTGGGGCTTTTCTCCTTACCTACCTAAGAAGTCTACTTTCTTTTGATCCCAGGGTGCAGAAAACGGGGTTTTCTCTAAGGCTTCAGACTTCTTGGCTGTAACTCAGAGGCATTGGTGAGAAGAGGCTTAGAGAACTAGTGTTCTCTAAGTGTTCATGACCTCGAGTCATGTGAAGAGCCGGACAGTTGAGCCGTAGCCCATGTCCAAACGAAGCATGTTGCACACATAATCCTCAGTGAATGCAAGCACTTAGCTTGGACTCCCATTTCAAAGTGCCTTAGACTAGGTAGCACCCACAGGTATTTATTTCTTGGAGATTGGGAAGTCCAAGGTAACCGTGCCAGCATGATCAGGTGCAGTTGAGAGCGGCCTTCCTGGCTTTGAGATGGCTGCCTTCTCGCTGCGTCCTTGTGGGAGGAGGAGAGGAAGGAAGGAGAGAGAGAGAGAGCACGAGCGAACTCACTTCTATCTCTTCCTCTTCTTATAAGAGCATTAGTCATGCTATTAGATGCCCCTCCTCATCACTTCATCTAAGCCTAAATCACTACATAGAAGTCTCACCCACAGATGGAACCACAGGGTGCATCAGATTTTTCACATTAAAAAAAATGGGGAGGACTTAGTCATTAATTCCTTAATAGGCAGGGATAATATCAAGTCTTTCTTTTTTTCTTTTGTCAGGTAGACAGTTCTATTTAAATTCCATAATATTTAAATTCCTTGCATGCAGGGCAGTGGTGTGGATGGGGCCAGGGTCAAGTTGCTTTTCCCCACTTCTGCTCCCTGACACAGACACGCATGCAGGCACACATGCAGCTGAGGAAGGGCACTGAATCTCCCTGAAGATGTCCTTTCTTAAGCTGTGCATTGGTGTCTGGCATTCGAAGATCATAAAAATAAGTAGTAATGGATCAGTGATAATGATGAGGAAGAGGATGATGCTAAACCTTTAACGAGTGCTTACCTTATTTTGAGCATTTTCCATATATTGCCTAGTAAAGTTCACTAGAAGTCCCTGAGGGAGGTATAGTCAGGCAGAAAGTGGAGCTCCCAGACTTAAATTTGAGGTTACAGAATGAGAGAAATGACAGGACTGGAGTCCCTGCCCCAGTCTGCCGGGTATGCAAAGTGCAATTGCTCACCACTGGTATGGTATTCCAACTCCCACCTTCCCCCATTGGATCATCTGCTGGTGCCCCTTCCTCAGCCAATACCGTGTGGAAGCACTTCTCTGGGGTGGGTGGGTGGGTGGGTGGGGTGGGTGGGTGAGGGGCTCTCACTCCGCTGCAAGAGCATGCCCGCTCTGGGGCTGGGATGAGACTTCCAAATAGCTCCAGGCTCACATTCGCTTGTTTCAGATCATGTCTAAATTTGTCAAAGAATTCAAAGCCCTAAAATCCAAATCCCCTTTTTCTTGGAATACTACACAACTATTCTTTCTTCTATAAATACTCACAAAGTAAAAAAAAAAAAAAAAGAATTTAATACTTTATTTTATTAGATTAAGTAATAAAATTCCTCCTCGAAGGGAAACATGGATTTCTAAATACTCCTAATACTATTTTTAGCACTTTAGACACTACACACAATCCCTTGATATTTCTCAATCTTACTATTTGAGTATTTAGGGTAAAAAAAAAGATCCCTTTTTACATACTTTTCTTTATTTGCTTATTTGAAAGACCTTTGATTCTTCAAAGTGCCAAATATGTCCTTATTGTTTTGGTTTTTTTTCCAAATAATACAAAGCCATGTTTAAATGTTTATATAAATAGTGAACTATGTTTAAAATTTTCATCACCCTGTAAATGAAAAACACAAACTATGAAGTTCTCTCAAGCCATAAAGTATCAAAATATATTTAGGTACATATATGTACATATATACATACATATATATATACATATATACATACATACATACACACATACATACATACACAGAGAAGAGAAGTCAGAGGGAGGGAGAGAGAAAGGCAAGTTAAAAACATTAGAATATTAACAATTACTCAAAATACTCATTTATAACTGACAATTTCATATGTAAGAATGATAATATGGGAGGTTTTAAACTTAATACTATCCTTACATCAACTTTCTAAATCTTCAGTGTTACTTTTACCAAGCAGAAAGAAAAAGGGCACCATTCTTTTCAATGAGAACAAACATCCACCGAGTCTGTTCTAGGTGCTTCAGACGTGTTGATGTGCTTTAGTTCTCACATCCACCCTGGGACCTGGAGAGAATTACCCTCTCTGCTTCACCTGTGAGGAGACCAAAGCAAAGGGCGGGTCCACAGAGCTAGGCACTGGGTTTCAGGCCTATGTGAGGATCCACTTGGGTGTCTGGAGTAATAAGCTTCGCCATGCCCTGTTTGGTGTCCTACTGCTCCCTGCTTCAATGTTTTCAAATCTGCTATAACTTCAACCTTCAATTTCCCCACCCAAGACCCATGTGTTGAAGACTTGGTTACCTGGGTAGTTCTTTGAGGAATCTATGAAAGCTTTAATAGGTGAGGTCTATAAGGTCATACCCTTGAAGGGGATTGTGGGACCCCTACCCATTCCTCACTGTCTTTTTTTCTTGGTGATGAGATCAGCAGTTTTGCTCCATGATCCACTCTTGCCATGATGTTCTGTCTCACCACAGACCAAGGGACCCTAGACTAGAACCTTATAAGTTTATTGCCTTAGATTTTTGTCATAACAACAGAAACCTGACCCCCACAAACGTCCTTTGACTTGGAGCTTGGTGCATGTGTCTGGAGGCCCTGGCGTGCCTATATTCTCTCTCTCCCTCTTACTATCTCTCTCATTAATAAAGAAAATCTAAAACATTCATTTGTGTTTCATACACATCTTATGGACATAGCTCACAGGTAATTTTAGACAGTATTTTAGAGTACCTGTATTTTATATGACCTGCCCCTTCAGACCAGGAGTGGAATTTTCCACTTGTGCCGACATGTTAGCGTTCACCAAGCTTCAGGCTTCAGACTTCCAAATTAGAAACACATCACTTATGTCTTTTATATTTAAAAAAATCAAAACTAGTTTTGAAACCTGAACAATTTTAAGTTATGTTTAGTGATCAAGAAGTTTTCTCTGCATATAGCCGCTGAAGGGTTCGGTGGTGAATACTCTCCCCATGAGGCACGTGTCTAGGCCAGAAAGCACTACCAGGCTTAGACACTGGCTTATCCAAAGCTGCAAGCCGATCACATACAGTCCTCAGTGTCCCAGATAAAGATACTGGCCTGGGATGCTGCAGCTATGAGTCTCATCTGGCTTTGAATACAACTGTGCTCATGGGTAACAAATTCCTTCTCCTGACCAAAGAAATCAGAAAGATGAGAACATAAGCAAAAACAATAAATAAAGATCACCACAGCCTTATCGTTCAATGATCTTGATTGTTAACATCTCATTGTAGTTAGTTTCAGTTTTCTCTCCCACTCTTAATCAGGCAGATCAGACCTAAACTTCAAATATTTCCCTGACAAGGAAGAATGCCCCATGTCACCTGACATAGACATTTTGTGTGTGTATGCGTGTGTGTGTAAAACCTTAAACTCTAATCCCCCAGCATAATAACTATTAACTAGAGCTACTATACTGTAGATTAACTCCCCACTATACTGTTATTATTGCTGTTTTTTTTTAAATTATTGGAGAGAGAGTGACATGCAGAGAGAGAGAGAGAGAAAGAGAGAGAGAAAGAGAATGGGTGTGTCAGAGACTCTTGCCCATGAAAAGGAACTTTAGATCCATATGCCACTTTGTGCATCAGGCTTTACATGGGTACTGGGGAATCAAACTGCGGCCCTTACGGTTTGTAGGCAAGCACCTTGACACTTAAGCCATCTCTCCAGCCCCACTGTTGCTTTTTGTTTGAGAGAGTCTCTCTCACATAGCCCGGTATGGCCTCAAACTTGCTGTGCTGCCCAGAATGAGCACAAGCTTCTGATCCTCGGGCGTCCACCCCTCTGGTGCTGGTATAGGTGTGTGCCACCATGCCTGGTCTATTTGGTACTGGGGATCAATCTCAGGCCTTTGTGCATGCTAGACAAGCATTCTACTAATGGGGCTCTATTGCTTCTTTTAAATGTTAGGTGACTTCATAGTATTTCATTGTTTGTATCTAAAATTTATTTTCCCCTCCCCCAAACTGCTGGATCTTTAGTCACTCCTGGCTGGTTTTGCTCTTGTGGTTATAAACTACCTGTCTTAGGACACATGATATTATGAACTATTTATTATAAGGATAAATATTTTTACACACTTAAGAGTTTGCTTTAAAAAAAATCTCTAGAAGTAGAGTTCATAGGAAAAATCATTGTAGACTTTAGTATTTGTTTCAAAATTGCTTTCTGAAAGTATTTAAATTTTTTGTTCATTTATTTATTTACTTATTTGAGAGTGAGGGAGAGAGAGAGAGAGAGGCAGATAGAGAGAATGGGCACGCCAGGGCCTCCAGCCACTGCAAACAAACTCCAGATACGTGCGCCCCCTTGTGCATCTAGCTTATGTGGGTCCTGGGGAATCGAGCCTGTAACCGGGGTCCTTAGGCTTCACAGGCAAGCGCTTAACCGCTAAGCCATCTCTCCAGCCCTTTCTGACAGTATTTTAACCAACATTCTCCACAGTCTGAGGACACCAGATACGTTGCACAGTGAACATTGTCTATATTTTTTCTTTTTCTGTTTTGTCTGTGTGTGTATAGTATGGACGTGCGTGTGTGGTGTGTGCACGTGTGTGTGTGCATGGAGATGCTGCCACCCCATGTGCATGCAGAGGCGCCCTCCTCTTTTGCTCTTCCTCCTTACTTCCCTGAGACAGACTCTTATTTCAGGGGAACTCCCTACTTTCCATTTAGTCTGGCTGACCCGGGAGCCCCAGTGATCCTCTTGTCTCTGCCCCCATAACATAAACCGAACTTGGAGGGAGGATTGAGGTTTAGGAGGCCAAGTTTGGAAGAGCTGAAAGAGGCAAGACTCTGGCCAGTGTCGTTGTTGTGTGGTTGTCCTCTTGAGAAAAATGACTGTCCCCAGTTCTACAAGAAGCAGCTGGGACCACTCAGAAGAGACTTGAGATTGGTCCTGTTGACATTGCCCCCATGGAAGGAAGGGCGTGGGGAAGCCCATCAGAGCCCCACCTGAGGGCTCAGGCACCCTTGTGCCAGTTGTATACAATGATGCCCAGGGTCTCCTGGCTTCCAGGGCAGAAGTCTACAGAGGGCAGAAGATTAAGAAACAGCCTGGGCGTGGTGGCGCACGCCTTTAATCCCAGCACTCGGTAGGCAGAGGTAGGAGGATCGCCGTGAGTTCGAGGCCACCGTGATACTACATAGTGAATTCCAGGTCAGCCTGAGCTAGAATGAGACTCTATCTCAAAAAACGAACAAAAATAAATAACTAAAATAAAAAGATTAAGGATCAGGAAGCTGCATCTGAGCAGCTCTAGGGAGGTCATCTTCCATGCCCAGTGAGACATCTCGATGTTACAGCTGCTTTGGGACCTACATGCTCCTGTAGGTAACCCCTCATCCGTGCTCTGTAAGTAATCCAATAAATTTATTGGTTCACCAAAATTGATTTTGGTACAGTCATGCTTTGGTCTGTAATTCAAGCCCTATCTGGGGTGAATAGTGTGTGTGTGTGTGTGTTTGCTCCTGTACCCCCAGGGGAAAAGTTTCCTGTAACACAGGTATGCGTGGCTATGCCCAGTTCTTATGTGGGTATTGAGGATCAAACTGGGGTCCTCATTCTTGTGCAGGAAGTGCTCCTACGGCTGAGACACCTCCCCAGTGGCACACAGTATAATTTTCAAAGCTACTTTGTCAGTTTTATAGGCAGGAAGTAGCATGTCATTTTCCCCACTGGTATTTCTTGATTACTGGGGCTGACTCATTACTGTCATTTATTGGTTATTTGTGTTATCTTTGCACACATCTTTCTGAGCCAGTTTTCAAGAAAGGTTTATTATCTCCTTATTGATTCGCATATTCACATACAAAATTACTTAATCCTTTGCTCTATTGCAAATATTTTCCACCTGCAGAATTGGAGACTTTTTATCTTCCTAAAGCTTACATGTTCAGAGTTCCTTCAATGAAATTTTTGCAGTAATAAACTACCCATGGCCAAGTTCTGATGTTAGACTAAAATATCCCCTAACAATGTCAAGAGGAACAATAGTAGTTTCAGAAAATTATCTGCGTTTCAGTTGGTTTATGAAATGAAATGGATGCACCAGAATTCGCGCTGAAATTTCTTTGTCCTGCTAGCCAAGGCCTCTCACGCCCTGCCCCAAGTCATCCACACCACCCCAGGGTCCCACACAGCACCCACACAACTGGCCAATCTTGGCAAGCAATTTACCAGCTGAGCTAACTCCACCATTAAATGTCCCACTTCTTAAATCTTCCAAACATCTTTTTTTTTTCTTTTTTGTTTAATTTTATTTAATTTTTTTTTTTTTACAGTCAGTTTGGTACCACTATTAGGCTCATCCATGACCTACCCCCTCCCCTTGGCCTCTCCTTGTTGAGGTATACAGGTCATGCATTGTGGAGTTAGCCCACAGTTACATGTAAGATAAATGTCTCTGCACATCATGACCCGACATGTGGCTCTGACATTCTTTCCGCCCCCTCTTCCGCAAAATTTCCCTGAGCCATGTTGGGCTCACTTCTGGTCTGCTTCAGTGATGAGGTGTTGGGGGCCTCTGAGGCTCTGGCTCTCTGATTTGGTAGGAGTTGATTTTTCTCTATGCTGATCTCCTTCCCCCTTGTGCTGGTATCCGGTTCATCAGGAAAACAGCGCCCTTGCTTGTTTCTCCAATTGTTCTTAGTTTCAGCCGGGGCCCTTTTGAGGTATGATGGGGTGGCTCTCTCCTTAGGATCTACATCTATCTTTCTTTCCCCGGGATTTGCAGCGCAGCTAGGTGGTCGCCATCTTGGCCGGAAGTCTCTCTCTGTTCCAAACATCTTAAGTGTTCTCTCCATTCTTAAATGTTCCAACACCTCCCAAGAGAGTCATAGGCTGAGGAACCTTTGCCTGTCACTCAGAAAATTTCAGGGCACACTTATCCAAAAATATAACACCTTGCCAGCCATTCCTAAACACATTTCTGCACTCTTACTATGGGGTATGTTCACATTATCACTCAAAGTATAAAGGGACAGCCAGAACACAGCCTCCTCCCAAAGGGTCCAACAGGGTTAGTTGAGATACCAGCCAATGACACAGGAAAGGCATAGTTTTGCCACAGAGGCAAGTGCTCTGAGCCGGTGAGTTCCAGTTAACCATGACAACGGGGCTACCTCAGAACGTGGAGCAGCTGGGCCTAGGAGTCAGGATGGGGCTGGAACAGGAGACAATGGGCATCCTATGGTGCTGCAGGCAGCTTCACGCTGTAGGGATTGAGGTGCCTAAACCAGACCCAGAATATGGGAGGAAAGGATTTACTTGAAGTTTACAGATCCGTAGGAAGGTCCATTGATGGCAGAAGGAGCTGGTCTCCTTTCACAGATCCAAGCAGACAGACACAACCACGTACCCAGCACCACAAGCAAGGGCATAAACATGCAGCGGCTGGAGCTCCCAGAGCTCACTCTGCTCACCTTAGGCTGGAATTCAGATCTGCTGCCAGTGACTCACCTGGCCACATACCCAGTAGCAGGAGTCTGCCTGCTTGGGGCAGAAGCTGAAAACTCAGTTTTAATAATACCTGAGTCTATGGGGGCACATCAAACCGTCATACATGGGAAGCTTTACAAGTACAGAAACACAGCTGTGGGAATGAGCTCACCATGGATGTGGAAACGGAATAACCAGCTCAAGCAGGTAGGGCCTCAGGGAGACAGTGGGGGGTGGGGGTGGTCACAGTGCTGAAACCAACAGAGCCCTAAGGGCCTGAGGCAGGGAGCCCAGGATGTCCAAAGGCCACTCGTGCGAATGTGGTGAGGGAACCGAGGCATTTTTCATTTTCTACTTTTGAAAGAAAATAGACATTCCTTGTTGACTCAGGTTTATAATAAATCAAAAAGAAATTGACCGGCTTATAAGTTTTAAAACATTCTAGACTTTGTTTATACAAGGAGGGATTTTTTGTAAAGGTCAAATTTCTATCACTGTAATCACCTTTATATATCTAAGTTCAGTATTATTCTAGTTCTGCAAACAAGCTTAAAATAGGAGTCGCTAATACCATCAGACTTTAAAGGGGGAAAACTTTTGCATTTCTGTACATTTTTTTTCCCAAGCAAGATCAGTAGTTTCAAAGAGAAACTTTGGATAAAACTTTGCATTTTGTGGGAAGAGTTTAAGCAATTCACCAGGGATGGCTCAACCTTGTTTATCTGTACACTCAAGAATGAGGCTAGAGTTAAATATGATTTCACAAGAAAACTTACACATGGGGCTGGAGAGATGGCTCAGTGGTTAAGATGCCTATCTGCAAAGCCTAATCACTTGTGTTCAGTTCCCTAGTACCCACATAAGGCCAGATGCACAAATTGGTTTTATTTGGAGTTTATTTGTTTGTTTGTTTGTTTTTTTTATCTGGAGTTCATTTGTACAGGCTAGAGGCCCTTGTGTGCCCATTCTCTCTGTGTGTGTCTGTCTCCTTGCAAATAAATAAATAAAATATTTTTAAAACTTATGAATATTATGTAAAAAGAGCATACTATGAAAGATAAAATCCCATTGTCAGATTAAAAATACTTTTAAAAAGTTATTTATTTGAGGGCTGGAGAGATGGCTTAGTGGTTAAGCGCTTGCTTGCAAAGGCCTAATGATCCCAGTTCAATTCCCCAGTGCCTACGTAAAGCCAGATGCAGAGTGGCACATGCATTTGGAGTTTATTTGCAGTAGCTAGAGGCCCCTGATGAGAGAGGGACATTCCCTCTCTCTCTCTCTCTCTCTGCTTCCAAGTAAATAAATAAATGTTTTTTTAAAAAGTTATTTATTTGAGACACAGAGAGAGGGAGATATAGAGAGAGAATGGGTGTGTCAGTGCCTCTAGTCACCACAAACAGACTCCAGACACCTGCACCACCTTGTGCATTGGGCTTACATGGGTCCTGGGGCACTGAGCCTGGGTCCTTTGGCTTTGCAGGCGAGCGCCTGTTACAGGACAGCTCCTCATCCTTGGGTACACAGTCCATTTGATGGTAGTTTGTCCCGAGAGCTGCTGTTTGCCAAAGCTGAGTTCACAAGACGAGATGACAATAGGGAATCAGCATCCCAAGACATATGAGTTTCACCCTTTTTCTTTCCTTAGACATTTTTCAATTGCTATTCTCACTATCGTTTCCATCCTAATTCTGCCCACTCTGTAAACTTAATCACTTATTTTCCCTGTGAGATAATCCAAATGACTTTGCCCACGGTAGCTACTTCCTCAGAGGAGTTTTGCATCATTTACTCCTATGCTATGTTCCTGTCCACCTTGCCATCCGTTTCTTCAGTCCAGCTTCCACGCTCTGTCTAGAATGGAAAGACCTTGACAATAACGAAGAGCGTGTTTAGCTATCTTACTGTTCAAGTTATGCCTGGGATAGTGCACAGATCGAAAGAGATGGTAAGACACCTTTTGATGGATGAAAGAGTCTCAGATTTTGGAGCAAGTGGTTTACTTTCTCCCAGAAACTGAATCTAATCCATCGCTGTCCTTCTCTGGCCATCATTTATTCTCCTACAATATCCTAAAGATACAGAATATATTAAATAATTTCCCCCATTTCTACCAGGAGGCAAAATGTCCTTGCTTCTCCTAGGACATTGGAAATGGAATGATCTTGTACCCAGCAATACTGCTTTCTCCCCTCCTCTTCACGCCAGAGGCATGGTTCTGATTTTATATCATATGGAGGTGGAGGTTAAACAGTCAAACTAAAGGAGCATACCACTAGTTTGACTTTGGGTTAATATTAGGAATAAGGTCGTTCCTGAGAATTTACAACCCCGTGATATGGTAGTTCCCTGGAATTAAAATCCTTCATAGATGTTCTCTATTGCCTAAAAAAAAAGTGTTTTGTCAAACAATAGCCTGAAATGCTGTTCTTAATCAGTTATTACTAGAGCTAAGAAATTGCTGCATTTGGTGGTGTGGGGTCCATTGGAAATAGTGTAGTCGATCAAAGACCTAGGCAATCCAAGTCTTCCACAACACTTTGGTAGAGCCAGCATGTTGGAGGCAGTCCATAGATTTAATTACAACCCCTGATGGGATGAATTCAATTCCTTCTTGTTGAGATTTTTCAACATCTTCAGGAGCTAAAAAGAGATTCATTCATTGACTAGGAATTCCCATTAGCTTGCTTAGTGAGATAACATTGTAATCTATCTAGACCACTTCTAGCCCTGAGCATTGTATATCCTTCCCAGCATTGACTGAAATGTTCACTTCACACTGATAAAACATGGCACTAATTTCATTCCTTCAGTAATTGAGTCAATAAGTCACTACCTCAAGAGTCATCGCTATAGGAACAAAACAGCCAACGTTCCGTTTCCAGTGAGTCTCCAGGGAAGGTTGGAACGATGCTGGAAGGAAAAAACACAAAATCCTCAAGCAAACATTGCAGAAAGGGCAAGAATGGCATTCTTTTCCAGCCCTTGACATCAGCTTGGCCCCTCTAGAAACCATAATGAGGCTGTTACTATCCTCACGTGTAGACACGAAAGGTAATGGTTGGAGAGTTTGAGTAATTTTTACCTCTAGTAACTGATGGAGTGATAAAACTGAGTGTGGCATCCACCTGTTCCAAGCTCTAGAAGTTTCTGCCACAGTCTGTCTTCACCAATATAACAAAACAGAAAATAGATCTGTTTGAATTGGTCTGTGCTCATGAAGAAAAATATTTTAAGAAAACTAGAGGAAGCCCAAATCTATCCTGCTGTCAGACCACACTGTTTTATAAGACCACCAGTAGTCATGCGGTTACTTAACCCACATGGATGAGTCAATGTGGGCAATGTTCTGGACATACTTCCTGGAACTCACTTGAAGTTTCTGGTAAATGTGTGTAATTGTCACAGTCAGGTATGCTGGCTGTCACCTATAATCCCAGAAGGGGGTGGGAAAGGTGTGAAACAGGAGAATCTCAAGTTCAAGGCCAGCCTGGGCAATATAGCACTCTGTGTAATAAATAAATAAATAAATAAAATGAGAAACTTTGTGTGGATATCTCATTTTGGACTCAAAGGCTTATTACCAAAAGAACATGTTTCTCCTCATTTCCCTGGGTTCCAAAGTATGTTTTCTATACTTTAACAGTATATTCTGAACTGCATTTTAATGTTAATATATAGAGAAGAAAACTAAACTTAAAATATGAAAAACTAAATCAAGAAAACATTGGGATAAATAGAATATAAAATATTTTCCAAGACTTTAATATATTAATGTTCATGGATTAGTTCCCAAATAAATTTGACCAAACAAGCAGTTTATTTATTTAAGATTGCTTTGATGACTATTTTATGTCTACTGAGACAAGTTTTAGAAAGTACTGTCCAAACAATGATTTCAATTAGATTCTTGGACAGCCTAAAGCTCAGTCAGATCTTCTAAGTTTTTCTGTAGTTTGGGACAAGAACTGCATCTGTAACTAAGCACTGAAGATAATGCTTCAAGTTAGAGTTCTACCAATATAAGTCACATAAATACATATATACAGTGCTTCTTGAAGAAGCCAATGACACATCTAGATCTTTCCAGAGTAGACCTTCTAGGTCACTCAGGACTTCCTGGACAAGTGATTGGAAGCTTTCCTCAAATCCCTTCAGTTGATTTTTACTGTGAAATACTGTTTAACTTTTCTCTTGAATTCATTTCCTGAGCTGTGGTGATGCACATCTTTGAACCCAGCACTTAAAAGCCTGAGTAGGAAGATCACTGTGAGTTTGAGGCCATCCTGGGGCTACAGAGTGATCTCCAGATCTGCTTTGGCTAGAGTGACAACCTGACTCAGAACAACAACAACAAAAAACCTAAATAAAAAAAAATATTTTTTTCTGAAGTCACTTTACTAACTTGTCTATATTTAGAATCAGAGATTCATAAAAGTTGGGCCATATTAATAGTTTGCACAGTTACCATAGCTCCAAGTACATACACAATAGAAAGTTGCTTTGTTTATTCAATAATGACTTATTGAATATTTTGAGTACTTATCATAATCCAAAAGCCATTGTTGTTCTGGAAGCAGCAGTGAATACAATAGCCATCAGTCCTCTTCTTGAATTGTCTATGCAATAGATTTTATTGTGAAAATTTTAAAAGATTCTAGATGATTTAGATGGTGGGCCATTTTAAATCAGGGCAGTTATTGTTAAAATTTAAGATTAGGAGTAATTAATTAACAAAATTTCATGAACATGAGTTTTTGTAGGACTTTTTGTGGTAGTTTGTAGTTGTATATTTAATATAAAAGGTCCCTAAAACTTTCTGTACATTATTTCCTTTAATCCTGGAAATCCCTTAGCAGAATGGAGACTATTATCTTAATTTTTTATCACACGTGAATTTGAGGTTAGGGAAATAGCTTACTCAATACACTTAACTAGCAGAGAGACCATTCCAAAGACAAGTCCAATGGATCTGAGATCAAAGCATTTCTACCATCTTTACTGTCTATTTGTGATATTAGGATAACTCAATAGTTGCTAATAGAGAAAGAAGCTAGAAACATTGGGAAATGACTAAAGTAAATGAGGCCCTTGTGTTACAGTTTGTAATTATCTCTCACTGATGCTTTGACTTTGGACTCCACTTTCAGATTCTGGGCAGCACATCTTGTTATCGCGGAAGACTTCATCAGGCTGTTAGCTGGGCCTGTACCAGCTCAAGGCGGTGGTGTCTGTATTCCCTGACATCTGAGGTCCCCTTGGTGAACAAGACTAAGTGGTGCATGTCTTTTCATGGGTGCTGTGAGGAGAAGATAAAGAGAGCCAAGGAGTCAAAGGACAACTGAGAGAAGAGGGACATTAGAAGGACAGAGGCAAGCTGACAATGAACCACATTTAGAACTTGAGAGACGTTTCACTGTTGAATTTACAAAATGTGTCTTGTATCCCCAGCCAGCAGTCTGTCTGCTTACCTCATGTGCAATCGTACCTTGGCTCTTCCCTATGTCACATGATGACACTGTGGGGTTTCACTTCTAAGCCATGACTTCTATGTGTATATGAGCCCCCTGTATTTTGATGCTAATCTTATCTTGGATCTTCCATTATATACAGACACCCAAATTGGGCAAGTGTGTTGCCTATTTTTAGATGTAAAAAGGACCTTTGAGAAAACCTTTGTTGAGAAATCACCAAACATTCAAGAAAGTGATTGAACAGTTAGCGATGAAAAACATAATATGAGGAAGGAAAGAGTAGAGGAATGGGGGATGGAGAAGAGGAGTAGGGGAAACAAAGAGACAGGATGAGATAGGAGATGGATCAGAAGATGGAGAAGAGGAGGAAGTAGAGATGTGGAAGAGGGAGATGAGAAAGAGGATGAGGAAGAGGGAAGAAAAGGAACAGAGAATAGCACAAAAACAACCAGCAAGAAGAAGAAGAAGATTCAGGTATAACCAAACCTCCTTGACTGGCATTCAAATCACATTTTCCCATGTCTGGGCAACTCTGTAAGTCCCCTTAGTCATTGAATAGGATTTTCTCCTGCCAATGGCAATCCACTATCACTCCCACCAAAATTTAACACAGTTCAAAGTTGCGCATGCCTATAATCCAGTAGCATTTTTTTTTCATTTTAATTACAAACGTGTAGTTCATTTAATTAACTTCCTTGTATCAAAAACTTTTTAACCAATCTTATTCTCCCAAGGCTTGCAATGAGGCTCAATGAGGGCAAAATATTTCTGGATTCGTACCTGGCTTTCTTTCCACCCCTTTGACTCTTCCATCTGACTTTGTAAATTGGCCTTATTGGTGGTCTACAGGCACTGTCCTCTCTACAGAAGACCAGTTAGGAGGTGCTCATGGTCAAATGATGGCCAGTCCCTAAATGGTGACTCTGTGGTCACCCCAGATTGATAGTGGCATAGAGTGTGCAATGCTTTAGCCAATGAAATGGCAGAAAAATAAAACCCAAAAAAACAAAAAAGCTTTAATGCCAACCTCTAGTATAGAACAAGTTTCTGGTCATAAAGAGATAAGAGGTAAAAGGAAATGACCAAGAAAAGTTGTTGGGGGGGGGGGAAGCAGTGGCATCATCTGAAGGTTAGTGACTGAAGAATGTCCCAGTCTCTACCCCATCTATATCTTTTCTCAGCCACAGGCAAGGACCAAAGAGGACCCAACTTACTATCCTAGGTTACATTGGTTTTCATTTCTGGCTGCACAGGGAGAAAATTTTCCTTTGTTGAAAGCAGTCCATTGCCCACTTAACAGCCAATATATTTGATCTTCACTTGAGATCTGTATTTTCACTTCTGCCAAGTTTGATTTGCTTTATGTGAACAGTCCCCTTCCCAGTGCTCCACCACTCTGGTGTCTAATGGTGCCAACGCTTGGCCACCTTTACAGGCGAGGTGCTTGTAGGGTAAGGGAAACTTCGTTGCCAGTTTGAAAGGATTTGGAGTTACCTAGGAGACATGTCGGTGAGGACATTCCCGGAGAGGTTTAACTGAGGCAGAAAGATCCATCTTGAATGTGGGCAGTGCCACCTCCTGGACAGGGGCCTGGGCTGAATTAAAAGTAAAAGAGGGCTGGAGAGCTGGCTTAGCCATTAAGGGGCTTGCTTGTGAAGCCTAAGGACCCAGGTTCCATTCCCCAGTACCAGATGCACAAGGTGGCGCATGCGTCTGAAGTTTGTTTGCAGTGGCTGGAGGCCCTGAAGTACCCATTCTCTCTCTCTCTCTCTCTCTCACATACACAATAAAATGAAAAGATAAACACTACAAGAAAAATTAAAAGAGTGGAGCACCTGCACTCATCTCTCTCTGCTTCTTGACTTTGACCACAATGGACCAACCACTCCAAGCTCCTGCTGCCGCAGCTAGAGTTGTTCTCTCCAAACACACCTTCTCTGCCATGACGAACCCCGTGATTTCTTAGACCGTGAGTCAAAATAAACCCATCCTTCCTCAAATGACTCTTGTTAGGTGCTTTGTCACAGCCATGAGAAAGTAGCTAAGACAAGACGCCTTCAGGTTTGTGTTTGGGTGGGGCGTGGTATCAAACAGATTCAGTCTCGGGTTCTCCTTGAGCGCTCTGGTCACGCAGAGCTTTGCTATCCTGAACTTACTCCTCCATTGTTCAGTTTTGGGGTGGGCAACTGTCGTTCCTTTCAGGTTCCTGTATGAGTCCTCCTTCAATTCCTGACCTGGGCTCTATTTTCAGTTCCAGCATCTGATGTGACTTTACCATGTCATTCATTCTCCTATCATACAAGGACATGGTCGGTTCAGACCCAGGTAGAAGAAGGCTGAGTACCAGCATGAGGAACTGGAGATCGGTCTTCTCTAACCCAGCATAGCCTCGATTGTGATGTAACTGTAACAAATGGTAGATGTTTTACAACAATAAGCAACTGAAACTTGGGAATAGTTAGTACCCTCAGATAAACTGTATGTATACATATGAGTAGTGTGGCATAATGTAAAATGCCGTGTTCTTTGGACCAGGTTTAAATAACCTTGAACGTCACTTGAAAATTATGTCTGTAACCATGCCATGAAGAAAGCTAAGGTGAATTTTCTCAGAGTGCAGTGAAAGCACCATCAAATAAAATGAAACAAAACTGATTAAGACAAGATTAGAAATTCATTCAATTTGATGTACTGTATAAAGCTCATCAATCAGTAAATGGAATGCGGTAAAATAAGTGTATTGCTCTCAAACTTTTATGTTCCAATTGTGAGTCTTCAAGAGTTTTGCCTCAAGCTTGCTTTGAAATTCTAAGTGCCTTCAGAAAATAAGTTTATATTTAATACAGCATGGCTGACTGATTGCCAAGCTTCACATGGAGCATACTAATATATTACAAGCATTAGCTTCAAAAGCCAAAGCCAGAAGTGATTAGGAAAGTGCTGTTAGGATTCCTATGAAACAGGCCTAGTAATCATGAATATTATTATCAATATTATTATTATTTGAGGCAAGCCCAACAGACAAGCCTGTTTTGTTTGTTTGTTTTTCAAAGTAGGGTCTTGCTCTCCAGCCCAGGCTGACCTGGAATTCGCGATGTAGTCTCAGGATGGCCTCGAACTCACAGTGACCCATCTGCCTCCATCTCCCAAATGCTATGATTACAGATATGTAGCTTTATTTAGTGGGCATGGGAGATGGCTTAGTGGTTAAGGCACTTGCCTGTGAAGCCAAAGGACCCAGGTTTAATTCCCTAGGGCCCACATAAGCCAGATGTACAAGATGGCACATGTATCTGGAGTTGATTTGCAGTGGCTAGAGGCCCTGGCACTCCCATATTCTCTTCTACTTTCTCTCTATATCTCTTGAATAAATTAATAAATAAATTATAAAAAAGAAATATTTTCATTTAGTTATTAGAGAGAGATTGAGAATGAAAAAGAGTGTATGGGCATTCCAGGGACCCTTACCACTGCAGATGAACTCCAGATGCATGCATCACTTTATGTATCTGGCATAACAGGGGTTCTGGGGAATTGAACCCAGTTCAGCAGACTTCACAACAAGCACTTTTAACTGCTGAGCCGTCTCCCCACCTTCCATTTCCATGTCTCCTGATGAGGAGACAAATAGAAGAATAAAAACACTGTTGCTTATTTTCATGAGTTCAAGAAAGTATAAAGTAAGAGCCTCTGCGTTCTTAGCTGAAATCGCTCAGTAAAGTATAGGAAGCAGTGTTGGGATGCCATATCCGCTATTTTCCCATTGCTTGGACAACCTGACCGGAAACAATTTACAGAAGGAAAAGCAGTGTATTTCCACTTACCGTTCTGGAGGGGAGAGTCCATCACGGCAGAAGCAGGAGGCTGGAGTCACATTGTGACACAGTCATAACGCAGAGGAGAATAGCAACTGAGTCCAGGCTTTGACACCCCCAGGCCTGCCCCTCCATCTCCGCAGGGTCCAACAACCTTCCTGCATAGTGCCACCAATGGGGGATCAAGTATTCAAACATGTCCATGGTCATACCACCCTAAATGCCCCCGATCTCATCAAACTACCATATTCTGCCCCTGCCCCCCCCCCACATAGGGTCTCACAATGCAAAATGCATTCTGTACAACTTTAAAAGACTCAAGGCAGTCTTTCAACTGTAAGCCCTGAAAAAAAATATCAAAATGAAGGTTACATCTTTCCAACATATAAGAGCACCATATAAATATTTCTATTCCAGAATAGAAGACAAGGAAAGACTGGACTGATGCATGACCCAAAACCCAGTAGGGCAAACATCCAATTCTGAAGCCCCACGTCTAGAATCTGGGACCTGGGATTCTATCACCTGGATTCCAAAAGGCTTGGTAGCTCTGCCCTTCATCCACAGTGCCTGAAGTACACATGGGATCTTCTGTGCACTAGATCCACTCTGTAGTGTTTTTGCCGCAGACTTTAAGGTTGCTCATATTTCTTTCCTTTCAAAACTTCACATTTTTCATAACTTTCTGCTCTTTTTCTCTTTTTCACTGTCGATCTGAATAAAAGCAGCTAAGAGAATCCATGCCACACATGCAAGGCTATTCTTCCTTGAAATTTCCTCTGCCAAATATATTAGTTCATGGCTTTTCAATTCAATCTTGCTCAAATTCTCAGAACACAGCCAGATTGCAGCCAGTTTCTTTGCCATAAAACCATATAAATTTCCTCTAGCCTGGTTCCCGATAAGAGTGCTTAGTCCCCTCTGACACCTCATGAGCTGGGCCTCCACAGCCCACGTTTTCCTTAGCCTTCTAGTCTTTAAAACGCCCACCACAATGGCCCATTAAGCTCTGCTTACAGCATTGTAGGGCTTCTCTATCCAACAGTCCTAAGATTTCCGCTTTCTTCCCACAAACCACTTTGAAAAGCATATAGACCACATGGTCAGGTTTATCAATACCAGCTTTCTGTATCAATTCTTATTTGTTGCTGAGACAAAAACACCGGACCAGAGAAAACATACTGAAGGAAGAGAGAGCACAGTCTATCGTGGCTGGGACGCCAGAGTCACGCTGCCACGCCATCAGGACGCAGAGAGATGACAGCGAGCCGGGAGGGACTGTAACATACCTCCAGGCTCATCCCTGGAGAGCCAGGTCCTCCAGCAAGGCTCTGCCTCCTCAAGGTTCCACAACCTTGCCAAACAGTGTCAGCAGCTGGGAATTAGATGTTCAAACACCAGAGACAATGTGAGACATTTCACACTCAAACCACTCCAGGTGCTCATTTAATGACTCAGATTGTTACATTTATCAGAATGGAGAACCCACATCAGTTATTTCCTTACTGAATATGATTCTTCATTCTTTTAAGAAGAAACAAAAGCCACGCTAAATGCTTTTGTGATACCAAATAGAATGATGTTTAATATTATTTTCTCTAACTCATGACATTGCTCTATCGAGATTTACCAACTTTCCAAGAGCTCCAATATAGCGATTTCATTGTTCCTTTTTTTTTTTTTCTTTCCTTAGCTGTACTCGGAGATGGAATGTAACTATTTCTATTACTTTCTGGAAATATTTTACATTTAAGCCATTTCTGTCTTTATAGTTTAGGTCAGATGTGGGTTTTATGGCCCATTGAGACCATCTCTATTTTTTTAATTAAGTAATTTATTTATTTATTTGAGAAAGACAGAGATAAAGAGGCATATAGAGATGAGAGAGAGATTGAGAATGGGCATACCAGGGTTTCCAGCCACTACAAATGAACTCCAGATCCATGCACCACCTTGGGCATCTGGCTTATGTGGGACCTGGGGAAATGAACCTGGGTCCTTTGGCTTTGAAGGCAAGCACCTTAACTGCTAAGCCATCTCTCCAGCCCAAGACCATCTCCTAAAGAACACAGAGAGTTGACTTTCCAGAATACCCAAGTGAGGCTTGGAGAAGCAACGAGAAGAGAGAAGTTCTCTGCAGACTAGAAAGAAGACTGGCAAGCGGTGAGGTGGTTCAACCTGCAGACCTGAGACCTGAGGCCCTGACGGGATGTGAAAGACTAGGAGCGGACAGAAGGGAGCACAGGTTCCACTGTCACCAGCCACGTCGCACAAAGTCCAGAAACCACAGGAGCCGGGGGCCTTATGGACAGCAAAGGTGAGAAGCAGACCTGACACAGGACTGAGCAGAGCATGTCTCAGTTTCCTAGGGACCAGGTAACAACTCCTAATTTCACTGTGATGCGTAGAAGCCTGGAGGGTCCTCAGAACTAATCACTCATTACTTGCAAATAGCCCTAAAGAATAGAACCTTAGAACAGGGAATTGCGACGCTTCATGATGTATTTAATACCTTCTATGTTTTGGCACAATTGTTTGAGTTTTAAGAATCAATCTTACCAAGTTACTTGTTCTTCATATTAGTTTCTTACAGGAGTTATACTGAGGTGCGATTGATACTCCAGACAATTTTCAAACTTAATATTCAAGATCCAGTGGCTTTTAGTGTGTCCTCATAGTTGTTTAAACATCACTACATTCAATTTAAATTTTTTTTTTTTTGAGGTAATGTTGCACTTTAGTCCAGGCTGACCTGGAATTCACTATGGAGTCTCAGGGTGACCTCGAACTCACGGCCATGATCCACCTACCTTTGCCTCCTGAGTGCTGGGATTAAAGGTGTGCACCACCACACCCAGCCAATTTAAAATATTTTTATTCTGAACTTTAAGTAAAGTTTTATTAATGATAGCTGCCATATTATATAACGGATCCTCAAAATTTACTCATAAGTATTTGATATTTTCCCCAACTCCTAGTCCCTGACAACTCCCATTATTTGACAAAGGAGAAAAATCTTAAATGTTCTCATCATCAGCAATCTCCTTCTCCCAAAACTCTCAGGGAATGGTGAGGTAATGTTGTATTAACTAGGGTGGTAAGTTTTTTCATTATTTCTTTATTTATTGAGAGAGGGAGAGGGAGATAGTAAAAGAGAGAGAACAAACGGGCCTGCCAACCAACTCCAGACTCAAGAGCCACTATGTGCATCCAGCTTATGTGGGATCTGGGGAGTCAAACATGGATCCTTAGGCATCACAGGCAAACACCTTAACCACTGAGCAATCTCTCCATACCTAGGGTGGTAATTTTTTTTTTGTCCCCCAAAAGAAACCCTCTAACCAATACCTGCTATCCACTTAAATATCGCATGCCTTAGAGCCCTAGGAGACTTGCATTACCTGTGTATTCATATAAATAGAATCACACAACATCCAGGTTTTGGGTCTGACTTCTTTCACTTAGCAAAATGTTTGTGATGTATCAGCAATCATTTGTTTTTATTCCACTAAGACTATTATTTAGACCTGTTTGGGGTTCATAACAAAAGGGAGGATGCAGAGAGTTTTCTCTATACACTTCTTTATTTTTATTGCCAAAAATATTTAACAAATGAAGAAACTGACACACGTGTTATCACTGTGGTCAGCTCACTATCATTCGGAGCTATAGATAAGCGAGGATTTGAACATGTGTCTTTCCAGAACAAACTATCTGCAATGCAACAATGACCTCCCATCACAGAGAACCTAGACATGGGATAGACTGTTTCCACTGTTGTGAACTATTTTCTTCACTTTCAAAAGTGTAGAAAAATTGATTCTGCTGATTTACTTTGTTTCTTATATATTTTATTTATTTATTTGAGAGTGAAAGATACAGAAAAAGGCATATATATATATGTATATCTATATCTATCTATCTATCTATCTATCTCTATATATATATATATATAGAGAGAGAGAGAGAGAGAGAGAGAGAGGAAGAGAGAGAGAGAGAGAGAGGGCATGCCAGGGCCTCTAGCCCCTGCAAGGAACTCCAGATGCATATATCACCATGTATACACTGATTTACTTTTTGGTTTTTTGAGGTAGGGTCTTACTCTAGCCCAGTCTGACCTGGAACTCAGAGAGAGAGACAGAGAGAGAGAATGGGCGCGCCAGGGCCTCCAGCCACTGCAAACAAACTCCAGACGCGTGCGCCCCCTTGTGCATCTGGCTAATGTGGGTCCTGGGGAATCGAGCCTCGAACCAGGGTCCTTAGGCTTCACAGGCAAGCGCTCAACCGCTAAACCATTTCTCCAGCCCGAAATGAAAATATTTTTGATAAAAGAAAGTGACGGACAGAAAACAGAATGAGGTGCGGAGCCTGACTGGCTACAGCTTCAACCTGTCTGATCTGAACATGGTTTGAACATTCGGCCACATGATTGGCTACGACTCAGCTAAATGCTACAAGAGCAGATTGCAGTCAGTTTATGCCCCAAGGTGGATCGCAGTTCTCTAGCTCACGGTGAGTGCGGAGACCTGTCAGCACAACTTAAAATGAGTACAAAGGCAGCGTTAGCCAAAGTGAACTGGTCTTTAGTGGGTAGCCAGCACTTGAAGATGGTATGGCAGCTGACAAGAGTGCAGCATAGCCGGGCGTGGTGGCGCACGCCTTTAATCATAGCACTCGGGAGGCAGAGGTAGGAGGATTGCCGTGAGTTCGAGGCCACCCTGAGACTACAGAGTGAATTCCAGGTCAGCCTGGGCTACGGTGAGACCCTACCTCGAAAAAAAAAAAAAAAAAAAAAGAGTGCAGCATGAGGAGACCTGGGTGGAGCACGGAGTGGGGTACATCCCATATTCCCAGCGGCCCCCAGATCACACCCCTCAGCCCAACTTCAGCTCACAGAAGGCAGCAAATCGACAGGGCCTCGGGCTCACCTCATGCTGACTGTGCCAAGGCTTCTCTGACGACAAACGGGCTGAATGCCCACACTGAAGCGGCTTGGACGTGCAGGTTAACATCTCCAGGAACGCTGGTTCATCAGTGCACACTAGGTGCCAGCCGCCCACTCCCACCTCTTGTCCTTCAGGTAGACAGTGCCTGGGGGGGGTCTCCTCAGGTGGTCCCAGCCTAGGCTCTGATGCCACAACACCTCGCTCGCTAATGTCATCCTGAGGCTTCTTCACTCCCTTACCTCTGTACACCAACCTGTGTCGGGCTCTGCTTTCAGAAAAATTCAGTTCACATATGAGGCTCTCATCTTACATGCGATGTAAAACTTAAGGAAGTAAAAAGAAACAGGGCAGCTCCAAGCATGAGCCATTCATGACTGCACATGTGAGCTGATCTCCGTACACCCAGTCGATTTGAAACTGCATAGACTTGACAGGTAACATTTGCCATTACTAAGCAAGAATACACAAATATTTTCTCTGAGCACATGCAACTTAATTCAAGCAGTGATTCTGTGCAAACAGCAGGCTCCACTGTGGGCCCAGCCATCCGGAGGACAGGCCTGCCCTCGGAATATAGCCGCCGTCTTTGGTAGAACCTGCCTGGAGGTGGTGGCTGCGGACTTTCCCCTTGCCATCTGCAGCCTCTGCGGACCCCAGTCCTGACCCCCAAGGTGGCTACGCCACGGGGAGCTGCTAGCTAAGCTCTGCAGCCACTAAATGCGCCTGTGAGACGTAATGTCCCTTGAGGGACTTCGTTTACTCCTAGGAAGTTGTGTGTTTGTTGGTAAGAAACAGAGGAATGACTAAGCAATCATTACCAGCTCCATGGGATGATGTTGGGATAGAGAAGCAGCTAAACCCGGAGGTCGATGGGCACCAAAACTTCCTGTGAGAATTCTAGTGGATACTGGGGATAACTGCATTCACTATTATTGGTGCCATCTTTCCCTGAATGGAATGTTTCCTCCTCAGGATTTCATGCGGCAGATTCCACAGTGGTAAGACTTGTGCACTAGATTCCAAGTGCAGTTATGTTCCTGGACATAGCATTAGATGTGTGTTCCTACATGCTAGCAAAACTAGCATCTTTGCTGAAATATAACTGAAAACACTTTGAGTCAAAAGAGTACTTCCACCTTGATTAAAATAAGAATCAACACCTCAGTAAGCAGAGATTGATTGTTCTGTACGGAGACGACGACGCTGTCCTACGCGGAAGAAAGTGGAGAGGTGCGTGTCACGGTGTGTCCCTGTCCTCACGGGTCTTAGAAAACTACTGCTTCATTCACACGTCTTCCCACAAGGCACATTTTCAATAACTGACATTAATGAACCCAAGAATTTCCATTACCAGTTAAGAATCATATTTTAGAGGTGGAACATTTCTAGGAGCCATTATTTATTTAACTTTTCGGGCTCTTCAAAATAGCAATTTAAGTATGATCCCTTCACAGTGAATTTCATATACCAAGAGTTCCATTCAAATTGCATTTACATTTGAAGTCTTGATACAGTTATTTACAAAACAGAATTCCACCTTCTTGAAAATTTTTTTTTAAATCATTTAAGCATTTTCTGTACACTGGATGTTTGGATTTCTCTACCACGGAGAGCGACGATGTGACATGCTTGATCCTGAAGAGAATGAATGCAGGGGCCGTTTGGGCAGCTCCGGGGTAAGGAGCTTTCAGGGTGGAGGATGGACAATGTCACTCCTCCAGAAGGCTCTGGTCCTCTTCGGTCACAGCAGGCGTCACGCCCTTTGTTTATATTCGATTCGGCATTGCCCTTCTGGTTGGGGGACACCCACCAGATGGAGACAGCTCTAAAAGCAGAAATGCAGAAAAATACAGGATATTAAAAGCAAATTTAAAAAAAAAAAAAAACATAAGCAGCGGGGTGTGGTGGCACGTGCCTTTAATCTCAGCACTCGGGAGGCAGGGGTAGGAGGACTGCCATGAGTTCAAGGCTACTCTGAGACTACATAGTGAATTCCAGGTTCTCCTGGCTTCAAAAACACAAAAAGCATAAGTCAACAGTATTAGACTCCAGGATTCTTCAATTGTAGACAGAGGGATGGCAGGTGAGAAGCGTTCACACCCGCGAGCTGGACGGCATGAAGATCAACTCTAACTTTCCACCCCAGCAGAAAAGAAGAACGTTTCTTATTCTAAAAACAACTTCCTCTCGGTTTCACATACCCCAGCCTATAAGTCTTACTGCTCTCTACCCTTTATCCGGCTGAAGAGGATGCTATAAATAAGTAAGGCTCTTTCTATATTTCTAGCTCCAAAGTGGTGACACTTCATTTATAATCACTCCCTGGCTGAGAATTCTTTGGCACCTGTGATAGGTGCTTAAAAAAAAAAAAAAAGGCCTGGAGTTGGCGAGAAGACAACACTCGCACTGTCCTTGTGATCTTGATTGTTTTTTTTTTGTTTGTTTTGGTTTTTTTTTTTTTTTGGTTTTTCGTGATAGGATCTCACCCTAGCCCAGGCTGACCTGGAAGTCACTATGGAGTCTCAGGGTGGCCTCGAACTCACGGCGATCCTCCTACCTCTGCCTCCCGAGTGCTGGGATTAAAGGCGTGCGCCACCACGCCCGGCATTGATTGTTTTTTTAAATAGACATTTTTGGGTCCAAATATTGTGACTTTTTTTTCTTCCTAGTTATGAAAGATCTGAGTTGGCATGGAGGTTTCCAAAGCTTGGGAACTAAAAGGCAGCCACTGCTGTGAACACTGAGTGGTTACTGATGAGGAGTGAGGAAAGGACGTGGAGCCATTGGAGGAGACCATTCTACTTCCCAGTGTGAACACAACAGAGCACAAGACGGGATGAGCACCATACAGGAGATCGAACAGAGCTGAGCCCACGGCTGTGTATGAACAAGTATGTAGTTCTCTACAGGGGGATCCATAAGAGATTTGTCAAAAGGTATTCAACTAAAAAGAGGGGTAAACTACAACAAAGTCAACCAATCAAATTAACCGAAATGCACTTGAAGTTATTTCCTAAATGCCCCAAATGGACAGTGCCACAACCACACACAGGTCTTGTGTATACGTGTGTGGTGGTTTGCATGCGAGATGTCCCCTATAAGTTCACATATTTGAATACTTTGTCCCCTGCTGGTCGCACTGTTCTGGAGGGCTGTGGAACCCTTAGGAGGTGGAACCTTGCTAGAGGAAATATGTCACTGGGGACAAGCCGTGACGCATTACTGCCCAGCCCCACTGGTTCTCTCTGCTCTCTCCCTGCTCAAGTGACGCTGGCTGTCTGCTCCCGCCATGACTGACTTCCTCTCAAAACTGCAAGCTGCATTACACTTTTCCTTCCACAATCTGTTTCGTAGCAGATATTCTGTCCCAGCAATGAGAAAGTGACTGGCGTGGCTCCCCACTGCATACAGATGCTAAAGGACATCTTCGGGAGTCAGTCCTCACCTTCCAACCTGTTTCCAGGCAGGTCCTCTTAGTCTCTATGACTCAGTTTGCCAGGCCAGCTGGTCTGAAAACTTCCAGAAGTTTTCCTGCCCCCGCCTCTCTTTGCATAGTAAGCGTGCTGGGGTTTCAGACATGTGCTGTGGCGTCCAGCTCTGCATGGGTTCTAGAAATCTGAACTCAGGTGCTCATGCTTGTATAGCAAGTGACCGAGCCACCTCCCCAGTCACATACACAAAGTCTAAAGTGCTTCTCCATGTGTCCTGGTTATTTCCTTCATAATGGAAGAAAATAGAAGTCAAATTTCTTTTTTTCTTTTCTTTTTTTTTATGTGTGTGTGAGAGAGAGAGAGCGCATGCCAGGGCCTCCAGCCACTGCAGTTGAATTCCAGATGAGTACACCACCTTGTGCACATGTGCAACCTCACATGCTTGCACCACTTTGTGTGTCTGGCTTACGTGGGACCTAGAGAGTTGAACATGAGTCCTTAGACTTTGCAGGCAAGTGCCTTAACCACTGAGCAATCTCTCCAGGCCAAAGTCAAATTTCTTAAGACCCTTTTGAGGTAAAATCAAACACTGAAGGAGCTAGATGTGGTGGTATACACCTTTAATCTCAGCACTCTGGGAGGCTGATGTAGGAGGATCGCTGTGAGTTTGAGGCCCACCTGAGACTATATAGTGAATTTCAGGTCATCCTGGGCTAGAATAAGACTGTCCTGAAAAAATAAAACACTGAGGGTAGAGGGATCATAGTTCAGTGGTAGATTACTTGCCTAGCATGTGTGAAGTCATTAGTTCAGTCCCTAGCACTTCTAAAATAAAATAAAGAAAACAATGGGCTATTTTAGAATTAAAATCAGGGGTTCTAATGTTTGATTTTTGCTATTATGCAAGTAAATTATTAGAGAGGAGTGTGTTTCCAAGTCCACTGATTTACCTGAACTTGACAACAAGGTTCAGAAAATGCCTTACAATTTTTAAAAGAAGTTTACAACATGGTCATTTACTACACCTTTTGATCACTTCACTTGATAACTGATTAAAATAACTCTAATTGTTATATAATTTTCATTGATCTCTCTCTTCCTAGAGTACAACTGTGTAGTAAGATGCTCTTTGAGACCAGAAGAAAATTCTAAGTATAAATGATAGAAGTTAACAGAATTCATAGCCAGGAAGAAAGTGCTAGGAAAAGTCTTATTTAAGGAGCTGACCAAAATTAATGGCCTTCATGGCTTTGACAAAAGTCACTTTCTCAAACGATGAGGCCAGAATTCTTGTATCCTCTTGATGGTGGACAAACATCTGTATGGTGAGTCAGTCCTGGGCATAATTGTGACATGCGCTTGGTGGACCAGGCACTAGTTCTGGGGTGTGAGTCCCAGCTGTGTTCTCCATGTTGCCAACTCTGTGGAAGGCTGTGGAGAACCTTCCTCAAGGGTGTCAGCATCTCCTTTCATGGCGAGGTTCTGAGAGATCCTCTTCATGGCTGACTATCACTTGTACTCAGATGAGAAGTACAAAGGACATGGGTGAAAAGTGATGGAAAATGCGTTTCCAGCGTACATTTTGTGCGCACTTGGGCAACTTCCATGGACATGTCACTTAGGAGTCTCATTCAGCCATACGTCAGCTCCACTTTATCAAGAGTTAATCACAGCACAAGCCATGATGTGAGCAGCTCTGAGGTTGCAGCGCTTAATTTCCAAAACGTGGCCTGTTCAAGCCGCACCTGTCACCCAGGTTTTCGAGGGACTGTCACATGTGTGGGGTGGAACTGAACTTCCCCTTGTTTCTGTGGTAGCCATTCTTAATGTGTGGCACCCAGACCACCACCATCATCAGTGGCAGGTCTTTAAATGTGTGAGAAAAGCAAATCCAGGCCCCTTCTCAGAACCAGTGCATCAGGTGCTTCAGGGATGAGGCTGGGCAGTCCGTGTTCAGCAAACCCGCCAGGATCCAGGACTCTGAGCCTCCCCTGTCTCTACGGAACTAAAGGGACCAGCACACTCGGAGCTCAGAGGAAGGAATAAGGCCATGGCCTTTCATATCTGCTCACTGCCTTGACTGGGGGCTTGGTTTCCTCCCATGTGATTGCTATCCAAACAGTCCTTTGATATATCTAAAAAGATAGCTCACTTACAGCCCTGGAGAAGACATTTCTTTCTAGGGAGACAAGGTCAAATTTAAGGTCACGTTACTTAACCCAAGGAAAATGTGTAAAAATTAGTCAGTCCTGGGACGGAGAGATGGCTTAACAGTTAAGGCGCTTGCCTGCAAAGCCTAAGGATCCAGGTTCGAGTCTCCAGGTCCCACGTAAGCCAGATGCATGAGGTGGCACATGCACCTAGAGTTCCTTTGCAGTGGCTAGAGGCCCTGGAGTGCCCATCCTCTCTGTGTGTCTCAAATAAATAAATAAACAAATAAATAAATAAAATTTTTTTTTAAATGGCCAGTCCTTTGAGGAGGCTCTAAAGCTGGAAGTGGTGGGAACATCGCTGTTAGGTCCTGTTCATGCAGTAACTGGACACAGAGCAGACCCTGAGTTAAGAGGACTGAGCTATTCTCAGTCTGGTCCCATCCAAGGCACATGTTAAGATCGGGCCTAAGTGAGGGAATAAATCAGATTGTCACTAATATTTAAAGGCAAAGTGGGGTCGGAAAGATGGCTTAGTGGTCAAGGCACTTGCCTGTGAAGCCTACGGACCCAGGTTCAATTCCCCAGTACCCACACGTAAGCCAGATGCACAAGGTAGCTCATGTGTCTGGAGTTTGTTTGTATGGCTAGAGGCCCTGGCACATCCATTTATCTCTCTCTCTCTCTCTTTCTCTATCTCCCCCTCATCTGTCTCTTTCTCAAATAAATAAAATAAAATACTTTAAAAAGTTAAGACAAACTGTCTCACAAGCATAAAGACCTGAATTCACTCCCTATTATCCACATTAAAAAACAACAAACAAACAAAAAAAAAAAATAAAAACAGGCCTGGTGGCACCTGGCTGTAATCCCTGTGCTAGGGAGGCAGAGACAAGAGAGCCCTGGGACTCACTATCCAGTCAGTCTAGCCTAATTTGAGAGCTGCAGAACAGTGACAGAGCCTGTGTCAAAGGAGGTTGACAGCATTGCTGAGGAACAACCTCTGAGCTTGTCCCCTGGCCGGTGTGCACATGCACTCCCACTTTGCACCTACACACACATATATGGCAATAACTTTGGGGAAAAAAGCAGTCAAGGGACTAGAGTTCATATCAAATTTAAGAGTTACAATGAAAACACTTGCCTGTTTTGGTAATGGGTCCAGAAGTCTGCAATCGTATTTATAAAGCATTAAGATAACACATATTTGAATCTCTAGCAGAGCAAACCACCTGAAAGTCAAACATGAGACAGTTACTTGCGGGTGAAAGATTGAAGACGAACAAATGTTACAGAACACCCATGAAGCACAATTGTAGCACATAGTCTTTTTCTACAGTTAATCTTCTACTATTAGAAAAGAAAAGACAGAATAAGGACTGGAGAGATGGCTTAACATTTAAGGCACTTGCCTGCTAAGCCTAATGACCTTGGTTCAGTTCCCCAGTACCTACATAAAACCAGATGCACAAAGTGGTGCATGCACCTGGAGTTTATTTGCAATGGCTGGAGGCCCTGGCACACCCATTCTCCCACCGCCCCAGTCTTTTTTTTTTTTTTTTTTTTTTTGAGTTAGGGTCTCACTCTAGCTCAGGCTGACCTAGAATTCACTATGGAGTCTCAGGGTGGCCTTGAACTCATGGTGATCCTCCTACCTCTGCCTCCCAAGTGCTGGGATTAAAGGTGTGCGCCACCACACCTGGCTTCTTTCTTTCTGTCTCTCTCTCTCTGATTGCAAGTAAATAAACGAAAACATTTTTTAAAAGACAGAATGAAACATTGCTTTTTTATTTAGTACCACATACTATATAAAGTTGTGGGGATGATTAGATTGCTTTAAGATGCATAGCCCATGCTTAGCCAGTAGAAGCAGTGATGAATCAAAGCCTGAGTTTTAAATCTGTGCTTGGGAATGCTGTGGCCATGACCTACCTACATGAGGCCGCTTAAGCTCAAATGTGTCACCTTTCTAAAGAAAAGAGCAACCTCTGTTTCTCAGTTTCACCAGCCAGATGTGGCTCCTGGGGACCATGTCAGATAGTTCATCACTAGGGCATTTCTGTTACCAGAGACAGCGCTGCTGGGTAGGTGGGCTGCCTTTGCTAGACACTACTACCTGAATAAACTCTTCTCTTCCTTGACCTGAGAGTCCCCCAGCCTTTCGATCACACACTCCCCATATGATGGTTTTGCTACGTTTGGTGTTAACTCGATAGCATTTAGAATCACCACAGACACAGATCTCTGGGAATGTCGGAAGGAATTTCCAGATTAGGTTAATTGAGGTGGGAGCACACACCCTAACTGAGGGCCACAGCACCGCATGGGCTGGCGTCCAGGACTGAATAAAAACGAGGAAGCGCGCTGGGCGGCAGCGTCCATTGCCCTCTGCTTCCTGGCTGCGGACTGATGTGAGCAGCTGCCTCGAGCTCCCATCACATGACGAGCCGTAAGCTACTGTGAACTGAAACAAGCCCTTCCTTGCTGCGGTTGCTTCTTTTCACATATTTAGTCAGGGTGACGAGAAAGCAACTAACAGACCAGGAAATGAAAGCTTTGCACATACTCTACAATATACCAAGATTCACTTATTTTCATAGCACACTATAGTAACTTATTTTCTATGATACAAATAGAAACGAACGCACAAAAACCTCCAGAAAAGAACACATGTAACTCTGCTATTTCCCCTTGTATCGCATTGGTGAGGAAAACCTTTTGAGGAGCAGGCAGGCTCCTAATGAACACAGGTAATCCAAAGGCTCAGAAAACTGAAAGTCATTGTGGTGGTTTGATTCAGATGTCCCAGTAAACTTAGGTGTTGTGAATGCTATGTTACCAGCTGATGGGGATTTGGGAATTAACACCTCATGGAGGCAGTGCATGGTTGGGGGTGGGCTTATGGGTGTTATAGCCAGCCAAACCTTGCCAGTGTTTGGCACACTCTCCTGTTGCTGTTGTCCACCTTATGTTGGCCAGGGGGTGATGTCCACCCTCTGCTCGTGCCATTTTTTTCCTCTGCCATCTTGGAGCTTCCCGTTGAGTCTGTAAGCCAAAATAAACCTTTTTTTTTTTTTCCCCCCAAAAGCTGGACTTCAATCACCACAGACTCAGTTCTTCTCGGCACTCTCCGTATGCAAGGGCCCACTAAGGCTTCTTTTGTTTTTATTGTTGTTTATAAATTAATATCAGCTATTAAAACACTGTTAATATCAACATGACCTGTAGTATTAACTATACACATTTTGGTATCTTAGCTGAAGGAAAAGCTATGATAAAAATTTTGTTTTCTTTGAATTGGAATACATTCTAGTAGAATTATCTTAATTATCCACTAAAGTTATATTTTAGGCAATGGCAAAAACTTACACTACTGTGCTTTTAAGCCTTTACTAGAATGAATGTTGAATTTTCATTGATGTCTAAAGTATAAGAATTTGATTTTTTTTTTTTTTTTTTTTTTGTATTCTGAGCTAGGGTCTCGCTGTAGTCCACGCTGACTTGGAATTCACTATGTAGTCTCAGGGTGGCCTCGAATTCAGGGCGATCCTCCTACCTCTGCCCCCCGAGTGCTGGGATTAAAGGCGTGCGCCACCACGCCTGGCGTCAGAATTCGATTTCCACGCTAAGAAAAAGAACTTCATAAGTGAGCATCTGTACAGAGTCTCTTCAGAGCAAGCTGAGCTATGCTTGGGCTAAGAATGTTTCCCTAATGCTACTAATGTCAAAACAAAGAAAATAATGAGGCATATTTCTTGTAACAAATTTGTTTTTAACACTTACAAGAAAAATAACAGTGGACATGTAGAAATAAAACTCATTAAAACATAAACACACTGAAAATTCCATCAATGCTTAGCATTTGCAGCATTTCCCCTCTTGCCAGACAAAGCCCCACCAAACGCAGCCGCAGCCGGGGAGAGAATGAGATGCTAACAGCCCAGGGGAGGAATAAGGTCACGGTGGAGACAAAGGGACTGTGGGCGTCTGGAGCACTGTGACCCGATTAGTGGTGAAGGTGAAACTTGAACTAGCCCTGTGGGAGGGAGAGGCTTTAAATAAGTAGATGTGGGAATGAGTGTCAACAGATGACAAGAGCAGGGAGGATGAGGATGGGGGCAGACGGCGGGGGGCAGCATGGAGACCCTTGGGGGTGGGCAACTGTGTATTGACATTGTAAGCTAAGGTCAGGGTGGGGAGGAGCTGGAGTCCTGGATGCAGGGGGTGACATTCAGAGATTATAACTCCAGGAACCTGTGGCTGGAGAGCGAAGATGGGCGAATAAAGAGTACGGGAGCCAGGCGAGGGGACAGTAAACATTCGCCTGGCGCTGCGATGGTAACACCTGGCTTGGCAGTAGGGAATACCCGTGGAGAGCTAGAAAGAGGGGTGGTCAAGGGGAACCCCAAACTCAGCTGTCTAGTTGTACAGTGATATGGGTAAAAGAAATAAGAGTGCTTCAGGAGACCTGGGAGTGTGGGAAATGAATGATTTCCATTCTGGATGTTTGACTTTGACACTGAATCCTCTTTCTAAATGTTTGTTGTTGCTATTTTGAGTTAAAGTCTTGCTATATATACACCCCAGAATGGCCCTAAGCTTACAATGCACACCAGTCTGGCCTTGAACTTGCAGAGATCCTACTGCCTCAGCCTCCCTGGTTGCTGGATTACAAACATGTGCACACCAGGCCTGGCTTCGCTCTGACTTTTAAAGGGAAAAAGCCTCTTTTTCTCCTGTAAAAGTCACTGCAGGCGATGCCAGGAGGGGCTGCTGCCAGGATCAGGAGCTGTGGAGTGCGTTCCTGGTTGCTGCCAGCTGCAGCTTATGAAAATAGAATGCTCTTGCCCTGGAATTCAGAGAAGGCAGCAGGCAGACACAGTTTCGCTGGCACCATGCACGGAAGGAGAGCTATCTGAGTTCAGAGGAAGAACTCTTCCCACGGCCACACCCTCCGAAGAATCTTCTAGGGAGATAAAAAATCAACTAGGCAGCAGGAGGCAACATTGTCTATGTAGATGGTTCTCAAAACTTTATCAGAATCCTCTGGAGAATCTGTGAAAATACAGATGGCCCTCAGGGAGCTGTGGGTCAAGGATACAAGTATGTAAGTTTCATACAAGTTTCTAGGTAATATCACAAGTGCTGTCCTGAAGACTAGCTTTGAGAAGCGCTGATATAGAGGAAATTGACAATGAGAAAGGAAAAGTACATGTTGGGAGATGCAAATGTATCAAACCTTTCATGTTTAGTGCACAATCCTCAAATTGCAGAGAATAGCTCAGTCACCCATGAAACAATCTGGCCGGGATACCAAACTTTCGGTTGGGAAGAACAGCAAGAGCCTACTCAGGTAGAATGTTCTGGGAGATGCCTTATGTTGGATGAAGATAATGAAACGGGAAGGAAGAGCTGGAGAAATGGCTTAGTGGTTAAGGCATTTGCCTGCAAAGCTAAAGGACCCAGGTTTGATTCCCCAGGACCCACATAAGCCAGATGCACAAGGGGACACATGTGTCTGAAGTTCGTTTGCAATGGCTGTAGGCCCTGGTGTGCCCATTCTTTCTCTCTCTTTCTTTCTTCCTCTCTCTCCTTGCCTCTTTCTCTTTCTCAAATAAATAACGAAAAACAAAATATAAAATGGGAAGAATGGTGTGAGAGTGAGTTGAAAGAGAAGGAAAAGAATAAGACAGAAGAGAGTCAGAAATAGGCTCAGGTGGAACCAGAGATGGAAACAGATGGGTAAGCAATGAAAGGCCAGCGGCACCTCAGGTCCTGATCTGGAATTCTCTTTTCTGTCTCTGAGAAGATGGAGCTGGCTCTTACAAGTGGTGTGGGCTCCGGACCACTCCCTCACACTGCAGACAGAACGATCGATAGGTTCACTATAGTGACTCCACCTGCGATTTCCTACTACTCATAAGTTAGTATTGATGAACTTATATAACTAAGATTTTTTTGTGTTTTGTTTTTTTGTACTAGGGTCTCCCTTTAGCCTAGGCTAACCTTCAATTCACTCTGTAGTCTCAGGCTGGTCTTGAACTCATAGCGATCCTGCTACCTCGGCCTCCTGAGTGCTGGGATTAAAGGCGTCACACCTGGCTATATCTAAGATTTTAAACAATTTAATTTAGATTATGTAGTTTTGGGCAGTCAAGTGGCTTTAATATTCTTATACTCTTTCTGCTTCATTATAATCAGGAGTAATGTCTTATCTTTATTTCTGATTTTTATATCATACTCTCTCCTTCTGTCTCATAACTAGAGTTTGACAATTTTGCCGATCTTCTCAAAGAACCAACATTTGATTTCATTGTGTTGTTTTGGTATTTATCTCTACTATGATTTTAAACATTTTTACCTTTCTCCTAAATTTGGGTTTAATTTGCTCTTCTTTTTCTGATACCTTAGAATGTGAAATTAGGTTGTTGCTGTAACTTTTCATATGTTATAAAATCAGCATTTATGGATATAATAATCCAAGCATCTATGATTACAGTAATATAAGCACTTATGATTATAATAATATAGCCAATGATAACCAATGATATCAGCATTTATGGTTAAATATGCACATTTATGGTTATAATAACAGAAACACTCAGGATTATAATAATACAAACATTTATGGTTATAAGACTATAAGCATATATGGTCATTATACTATAAACATTCATGGTTATAATAACATAAGCACTATGGTTGTGACAATATGAGCACTCATGTTTACAATAACACAAGCATTTATGGTTACAATAATGCAAGCATTTCTGGATATAATAATATAAGCACTTATGGTGATAATGTAAGCATTTATCATTATAATGATATGAGCACTCATGGTTACAAATTTACCCCTAAGAACACTTTTTGCTGTATCAGGTAATTTTGATATTCTGTATTTTTATTTGCATTTGTCTGTTTTCTAATTTTCCTTGTGGTTTCTTCTCTGATCAGTTGGTTGCTTGGGAATGGTAAAGTGTATAAATTTGTGATTTTTCTACTTCTACTACTGTTACTCTTGTGATTCCATCCTCTTGCTGGGGGAGATTATATACACCTTTTTGGTTTTGCATGTGTATAAAATGTGTGTGTGGAGGCCAGAGCTGGAATTGACTCTTAGTCACTCTCCACCTTAATTTTCAAAATATTTTATTTATTTATTTGCAAGCAGAAAGATACAGAGAAGAGAGAGAGAGAGAGAGAGAGAGAGAGAGAATGGTGCTGGGCCCTCTAGCCACTGAAAATGAACTCCAGATGCATGCGCCTCCCTGTGCATCGGGCTTTACGCGGTCCTGGGGAATCAGACTTGGGTTGTTAGGCAGGCAAGTGCTTGAGCCGCTGAGCCATCTCCCCAGCCTTTCCACAGTACTTTTTGAGTCAGGGTCTGTCATTGAACCTGGACCTTGCAGATTCAGCTAGACTAGTTAGCCAGCAAGCCCCAGAGAGCCTCTTATTTCTGCCTCCCCAGCGCTGGGATTACAGTATCACCAAGCCTGGCTTGAAAAAAAAAGAAAAAAAAAAAGAAAAAAAAGCTTTATTTATTTATTTGAGAGAGAAAGAGACAGAGAGAGGGAGAGAGAGAATGGGAATGCCAGAGCCTCCAGCGACTGCAAAAAAACTCCCAGATGCATGCCGCCCTCTTGTGCATCTGGCTTACGTGGGTCCTGGGGAATTGAACCAAGGTCCTTTGGCTTTGCAGGCAAATGCCTTAACCATTAAGCCATCTCTCCAGCCCAAGCCTGGCTTTTTATGTCCAGGCTGGAGCACTAATTTCAGGTCCTGATGCTTATGCAGGCAAGTGCTTTATCCACTGAACCATCTCTCCAGCCCTGTATACACCATTTAAAGTTAAGATGCCTGCCTTTTAAAATCCATTGAGCTAATCTGTCACATAACATACATGCACTTGAGAAGACTGTGTGTGCTGTTTTAGGATAGTGCCTGGTCTGTGTCTGTTAGATGTCAGATCTGGCTGGTTTATTGGGGCTTTGCCCTTTTGTTTTCAGTTTCAAGAATAAGCCATCTCTGTTGTACCCTCCAAGGCTAGGGAACATGGTAAAAGAAAGGGGTGAAAAGAATATAAGAGCCAGAGTGTGGGAATGAGAACTCTGGGACACTATCCTCCAGACAGGAAGTGACTGGTGCATTCATGACCTCATCACAGATGTCATTACCCCACAAGGCTTGCACGTCATTGAGCCCAGCAGCATTTTGACATAGATGATGGAGGACAGGGAAAAGGAGACACATCAAAAGAGAAAAAGGACCACCTGGAAAGTGGAATGGGGAGAGGACAAAAGAGAGTGGTGGGAGGGGATCAAATCACCATGTTTTCATGTATTAAAATATTAAATATATTAAATAATATATTTCACATATTAAAATATTTCATATATTAAAATTCTCAATGAAAGGAATGTTTTTAATCCTAGTACTCGGGAGGCAGAGATAGGAGGATCACTGTAAGTTCGAGGCCAGCCTGGGACTATAGAGTGAGTTCCAGGTCAACCTGAGCTACAGTAAGACCCTACCTCAAGACAAAACAAAACAAAACAAAACAAAAACAGAAAAGAATGCATTGGTGGGATCTTCAGGCCTATCTACATATATGGTCATGTTATCTGCCAATACATGTGTACTTCTTTTCCGACGGAATAAAAACTATTTCTTGCCTAGTTCATCTACTGACCTGACCAGGACTTCCAGTATCATGCAGGAAAGAGGCTAGAATGCACACTGTTTTGTGCAAGACGGGGTACCGTTATGCTGCCTCTGATCTTTTCACCTGTTGGCCTGTTTGTTTATTTATTTATTTATTTATTTCTTTATTTTGGTTTTTCGAGGTAGGACCTCACTTTAGCTCAGGCTGACCTGGAATTCACTCTGCATTCTCAGGGTGGCCTTGAACTCACGGCCATCCTCCTACCTCTGCCTCCCGAGTGCTGGGATTAAAGGCATGCGCCACCACGCCCAGCCCTGTTTATTTTTGATGTAGGGTCTCACTCTAACCCACCCACGCCGATTTTTTCTATACCTGATCGGTCAAGAGTTGAGACTATGGAAGGAGGCTGAGTTTTGCCTGATGTTTCTTTCTGCTTTCTTGATGTTTGTCCTTCGTTCTTAATGTGGCATGTCCCATCTACCTGACTGGCACACTTTGTGCCATTCTCGCACCTCAGCAGCAACACACTGCTGACTTTGGTTTGATACCATCTCACTGGTGAGCTGGGTATCTATTTCGCCAGGAATATTGGTCTACAGTTTTCTTGTCATATCTTTGGTTTTGGTAACAGGGTGATAGAGTCCCTTGAAGAGGAAAAAGTATTCCCTCCTTTTAAATATTTGGAAGATGTCTATAGCCATAGCACCCTGAATGCACCCAGTCTCAAATAAAATATTTTGGAAGAGATTTTCTGAGAAAAATTGGCACTGGCTCTTTCTAAAAATGTTTGGTAGAAAGAATGTAACGGTGAAGTTATCTGGTCCTGCCTGGGTTTTTCTTTCTTGGGAAAAGTTTGATTATTGATTCAATCTCCTCGCTTATTATTTATTCATCTATTCTGCTTTTTATTTCTCCATGATCCACTCTTGGCAGAGTATATTTAAAATAATGATCCATTTCTCCTGAGCTACATCAGCTGTTTGCATATGGTTTTACACAGGCGTTCCTATTCTCCCTTGTCAGTTACTCCTGCAGCATTGTGAACAAATGTCTGACACACACATGGCTTAAGGGAGGAAAGATTTGTTCTGGATCATGGTTCCCGAGTTCCCATCCACAGTGCCATTGATCCTGGGCCTGGGGGGAGGCTCAGGGATGTGTGGCAGAGGAGGTGGTTCGTGGCAGACGGGAAACAGAATGCAAGGAAGCGCCCCAATATAACCTCGACCCCTGGTGACTTTCTTCCTCCAACTAGGCCTCACCTCCTGAAGTTTCCAGAACCTTCCAAATCACCACTAGCTGAGAAACAAGTGTTCAATCCAGGAACTTATATGGGACATTTCAAAAGCAAACCATGAAATGCAGAAGTCTCAACAGAAACCCCAGTAGTTCATTTTCCTGCTTAAAATATCAACCAACATCTAAAGTAACCACTATGGGAAGAAGATGGGGCAGTGTGTGAATGCGCTGATTTGCTTAGTGAGCAGTGATTCCTCCTCAACAGAGCGGTGAAACCAGTTCCCAGAATACCATGGCTGTCCAAATGAATATCAAGACTGTTAGAAAGAAGGAGATGGCATTGGGCTGTGGGAGATGGTGACTTATGGGTGGTGGTGTGATACAGTACAATTTTAATTCCAGCCCCGTTTTCTACCTAAATTACTAAACGGCAGTCACTCAGTTTGATTGGGAGAGAAGTCCATAGGATAACACTACCCAACCTGAAGTGTCTTGTCTTCACCCCCTAGATAAGCACCCTGTCTAGAGACTTAATGCACAGCAAATGGGCCGAAGGTCTATTTTGTAACCGACAGACAAAAGGGTTTTTTTTTTCTGAAAAACCTTACCCAGAAAAGAACATGTTTTGTTTCAGAGGCACTCTCACCTCAGTTCAGAAAGCACTCGTGAGCTGACAGACTCAAATCTTCACCTCAGAACAAAATGTCAAGGCAAAGTGGCCAGGAAAATAATGGCTGCAATCTTGCCAATGGCTTCTGTGCTCCTTGAAGTGAGTCACGGATCTTTAGCAAAGCACCAAGACCAGAGAGAGCAGCGTGCTGGACATTAATAAGGGGTGCCGGCAGCCTGGCTGAGAGTTCTGGCATCAATCCCATTCACCCTTCACCTGTCTCGTCGCTTGTCTCTTTTTACAGATGCTAAGGGACAGGTGCTCACTTGGTGAAAATATTAGAAAACATTTCTAAATGTGAGAAGAACATTAGAATATGTCACATGAGTAAATCCTCCTATTTAATTATATTTACCGAATGGAGCCGAGGGGATGCATTTATGTAACTCACTCCTTGGAAGCTTGTATAAGTGCATTCTCTTGCTATTATATCTGTAGGGGACTTCAATTTTCTCACTCCTGAAAAGCAATCAGCTATTTCTAAGAATTCAAGGACAAAGGCCACTTAAATGCAAAATAATTCACTGGATAAGATATAGCCATTAGAAGTGTATTATTGGAGCCAGGTGTGACGGCGCACGCCTTTAATCCCAGCACTTGGTAGGCAGAGGTAGGAGGATTGCGGAGAGTTCGAGGCCACCCTGAGACTACATAGTGAATTCCAGGTCAGCTTGGGCTAGAGTGAGACCCTACCTCAGAAAAAACAAACAAACAAAAAAAGCACATTATTGGGCCTAGAGAGAAGGCTCAGCAGTTAAGGCACTGGCCTGCAAAGCCTAACAACTAGAGTTTGATTCATTCCCCACTACCCATGTAAAGCCACATGCACAAAATGGCACATGCATCTGGAGTTCATTTATGGTGGCTGGAGGCCCTGACACACCCATTCTCTCTGTCTGTATCTCTTCTATCTCTCTCTGCTTACAAATAAATAAAATTAAAAATTAAAAAGTATATTATATATACAATGAATATACAGAAACAAATATGCTCAGAGTTTCATAAATCTCAAATATATAGTTCCCTTTGTATTAACATACAAGTACATTGAATTCCTATGGACACATATTTTCTTTTCTTCCTCCAAAGCCTGATACTGATGAACCCCAGGAATACATGTTTTCCTGCACGTTGAGTCCAAAGGTCTTTTGAATCCCCCTTGCTGCTCCCCATTGTGGTGGTGATCTTGCATGAAGCCTCGGGGCACTTCTCCTGGGCCGTCTTACATTAGATAGCTCCCCCTTTTCACATAGCTACATCTCATCTCCCAACCACAATAAGTTAGTTACTCAGGAATGTTTTGTATATTTGAGTCTCCCCAGTTTTTAATGAAGTGGCCTGAATGAGAGTATAAGCTCCCTGAGGGCAAGGGTTTCATCTGTTTTTTTTTTTAATTTTTTCTCTTTTTTCTTTTTCTTTATTAGTCAGTTCTGTATTCAGCAAATACAGTCAGTTTGGTACCATTATTAGGCTCATCCGTGACCTACCCCCTCCCCTTGGCCCCTCCTTGTTGAGGTATACGGGTCATGCATTGTGGAGTTAGCCCACAGTTATGGGTAAGCTAAATGTCTCTGCATATCATGACCCAACATGTGACTCTGACATTCTTTTCGCCCCCTCTTCCGCAAAATTTCCCTGAGCCATGTTGGGTTCATTTTTGATCTGCTTCAGTGATGAGGTGTTGGGGGCCTCTGAGGCTCTGGCTCTCTGATTTGGTAGGAGTTGATTTTTCTCTGTGTTGATCTCCTTCCCCCTTGTGCTGGTATCCGGTTCATCAGGAAAACAGCCCCCTTGCTTGTTTCTCCACTGTTACTAACAGCAACTATAATTTTTCCATTCTGACTTAGTTTACTGATGGGAACATTAAACACTTATTTAGGTAAATAAATAAGTCTCTGTTTACTTTAAGCAAGATGGATCCTCATACCACTTCTGTGGCATAATGCGCACGGGTGACAGCGGCAAGGTTATCCGAGTGTGTTTACCATGGACTCTGTTCAGCTTCGTTACAGGCAACTTTCTTGGACTCTCTGAGTTTCTGGTGCATGAGGAAATAAGTTGGCTCCTGCTATACCAATTAGGAATGGATGTCATTTGCTGGTGTTTAGATTAAGGATTTGTGAGATTAAGTTTCTGGAAGGAGCTGTCTTGGTATACATTGCTCATATGAAGTCATTTACTTTTCTGAGCATTTAAAAAAAATTTTTTAACTCTCTGTAAAAGCAAAATGTTTCATGAGTTAGTTCTTTAAAATAGGTGACAGAAAAAATACTGAATATCTTGAAACAGAAATGTAATAGAAAACCAGACTTTCTAAGAAGGTTTTTAATTTTTATATTTAACCTGTAGGCTTGGGTTATTATGATGGCTATTTTGCCACATTTCAGATTTAGAATTTCCAAAAGAATGCTTAATGGCTTTCTTGCAAGCTCTCTCTAGTTCCTAAGTTATCTATTTCCCCACCTCTTCTAGCCACTTCAGTTTATTTAGTTATTATTAGAGAGAGAGTCAGATAGAGAGAGAGAGGGAGATTGAGAATGGTTGTACCAGGGCCTCTAGCCACTGCAAACAAATTCCACACACATGTGCATCTGGCTTATGTGGATCCTGGGGAATGGAACCTGGACCTTTGGCTTTGCAGGCAAATGCCTTAACCATTAAGCCATCTCTCCAGCCCAAGCCTGGCTTTTTATGTCCAGGCTGGAGCACTAATTTCAGGTCCTGATGCTTATGCAGGCAAGTGCTTTATCCACTGAACCATCTCTCCAGCCCTGTATACACCATTTAAAGTTAAGATGCCTGCCTTTTAAAATCCATTGAGCTAATCTGTCACATAACATACATGCACTTGAGAAGACTGTGTGTGCTGTTTTAGGATAGTGCCTGGTCTGTGTCTGTTAGATGTCAGATCTGGCTGGTTTATTGGGGCTTTGCCCTTTTGTTTTCAGTTTCAAGAATAAGCCATCTCTGTTGTACCCTCCAAGGCTAGGGAACATGGTAAAAGAAAGGGGTGAAAAGAATATAAGAGCCAGAGTGTGGGAATGAGAACTCTGGGACACTATCCTCCAGACAGGAAGTGACTGGTGCATTCATGACCTCATCACAGATGTCATTACCCCACAAGGCTTGCACGTCATTGAGCCCAGCAGCATTTTGACATAGATGATGGAGGACAGGGAAAAGGAGACACATCAAAAGAGAAAAAGGACCACCTGGAAAGTGGAATGGGGAGAGGACAAAAGAGAGTGGTGGGAGGGGATCAAATCACCATGTTTTCATGTATTAAAATATTAAATATATTAAATAATATATTTCACATATTAAAATATTTCATATATTAAAATTCTCAATGAAAGGAATGTTTTTAATCCTAGTACTCGGGAGGCAGAGATAGGAGGATCACTGTAAGTTCGAGGCCAGCCTGGGACTATAGAGTGAGTTCCAGGTCAACCTGAGCTACAGTAAGACCCTACCTCAAGACAAAACAAAACAAAACAAAACAAAAACAGAAAAGAATGCATTGGTGGATCTTCAGGCCTATCTACATATATGGTCATGTTATCTGCCAATACATGTGTACTTCTTTTCCGACGGAATAAAAACTATTTCTTGCCTAGTTCATCTACTGACCTGACCAGGACTTCCAGTATCATGCAGGAAAGAGGCTAGAATGCACACTGTTTTGTGCAAGACGGGGTACCGTTATGCTGCCTCTGATCTTTTCACCTGTTGGCCTGTTTGTTTATTTATTTATTTATTTATTTCTTTATTTTGGTTTTTCGAGGTAGGACCTCACTTTAGCTCAGGCTGACCTGGAATTCACTCTGCATTCTCAGGGTGGCCTTGAACTCACGGCCATCCTCCTACCTCTGCCTCCCGAGTGCTGGGATTAAAGGCATGCGCCACCACGCCCAGCCCTGTTTATTTTTGATGTAGGGTCTCACTCTAACCCACCCACGCCGATTTTTTCTATACCTGATCGGTCAAGAGTTGAGACTATGGAAGGAGGCTGAGTTTTGCCTGATGTTTCTTTCTGCTTTCTTGATGTTTGTCCTTCGTTCTTAATGTGGCGTGTCCCATCTACCTGATTGGCACACTTTGTGCCATTCTTGCACCTCAGCAGCAACACACTGCTGACTTTGGTTTGATACCATCTCACTGGTGAGCTGGGTATCTATTTCGCCAGGAATATTGGTCTACAGTTTTCTTGTCATATCTTTGGTTTTGGTAACAGGGTGATAGAGTCCCTTGAAGAGGAAAAAGTATTCCCTCCTTTTAAATATTTGGAAGATGTCTATAGCCATAGCACCCTGAATGCACCCAGTCTCAAATAAAATATTTTGGAAGAGATTTTCTGAGAAAAATTGGCACTGGCTCTTTCTAAAAATGTTTGGTAGAGAGAATGTAACCGTGAAGTTATCTGGTCCTGCCTGGGTTTTTCTATCTTGGGAAAATTTTGATTATTGATTCAATCTCCTCGCTTATTATTTATTCATCTATTCTGCTTTTTATTTCTCCATGATCCACTCTTGGCAGAGTATATTTATAATAATGATCCATTTCTCCTGAGCTACATCAGCTGTTTGCATATGGTTTTACACAGGCGTTCCTATTCTCCCTTGTCAGTTACTCCTGTAGCATTGTGAACACATGTCTGACACACACATGGCTTAAGGGAGGAAAGATTTGTTCTGGATCATGGTTCCCGAGTTCCCATCCACAGTGCCATTGATCCTGGGCCTGGGGGGAGGCTCAGGGATGTGTGGCAGAGGCGGTGGTTTGTGGCAGACAGGAAATAGAATGCAAGGAAGCACCCCAATGTAACCTCGACCCCTGGTGACTTTCTTCCTCCAACTAGGCCTCACCTCCTGAAGTTTCCAGAACCTTCCAAATCACCACTAGCTGAGAAACAAGTGTTCAATCCAGGAACTTATGTGGGACATTTCAAAAGCAAACCATGAAATGCAGAAGTCTCAACAGAAACCCCAGTAGTTCATTTTCCTGCTTAAAATATCAACCAACATCTAAAGCAACCACTATGGGAAGAACATGGGGCAGTGTGTGAATGCGCTGATTTGCTTAGTGAGCAGTGATTCCTCCTCAACAGAGTGATGAAACCAGTTCCCAGAATACCATGGCTGTCCAAATGAATATCAAGACTGTTACAAAGAAGGAGATGGCATTGGGCTGTGGGAGATGGTGACTTATGGGTGGTGGTGTGATACGGTACGATTTTAATTCCAGCCCCGTTTTCTACCTAAATTACTAAAGGGCAGTCACTCAGTTTGATTGGAAGAGAAGTCCATAGGGTAACACTACCCAACCTGAAGTGTCTTTTCTTCACCTCCTAGATAAGCACCCTGTCTAGAGACTCAATGCACAGCAAATGGGCCGAAGGTCTATTTTGTAACTGACAGACAAAAGGTTTTTTGTGTTTTTTTTTTTTCTGAAAAACCTTGCCCAGAAAAGAACATGTTTTGTTTCAGAGGCACTCTCACCTCAGTTCAGAAAGCACTCGTGAGCTGACAGACTCAAATCTTCACCTCAGAACAAAATGTCAAGACAAAGTGGCCAGGAAAATAATGGCTGCAATCTTGCCAATGGCTTCTGTGCTCCTTGAAGTGAGTCACGGATCTTTAGCAAAGCACCAAGACCAGAGAGAGCAGCGTGCTGGACATTAATAAGGGGTGCCGGCAGCCTGGCTGAGAGTTCTGGCACCAATCCCATTCACCCTTCACCTGCCTCGTCGCTTGTCTCTTTTTACAGATGCTAAGGGACAGGTGCTCACTTGGTGAGAATATTAGAAAACATTTCTAAATGTGAGAAGAACATTAGAATATGTCACATGAGTAAATCCTCCTATTTAATTATATTTACCGAATGGAGCCGAGGGGATGCATTTATGTAACTCACTCCTTGGAAGCTTGTATAAGTGCATTCTCTTGCTATTATATCTGTAGGGACTTCAATTTTCTCACTCCTGAAAAGCAATCAGCTATTTCTAAGAATTCAAGGACAAAGGCCACTTAAATGCAAAATAATTCACTGGATAAGATATAGCCATTAGAAGTGTATTATTGGAGCCAGGTGTGACGGCGCACGCCTTTAATCCCAGCACTTGGTAGGCAGAGGTAGGAGGATTGCAGAGAGTTCGAGGCCACCCTGAGACTACATAGTGAATTCCAGGTCAGCTTGGGCTAGAGTGAGACCCTACCTCAGAAAAAACAAACAAACAAAAAAAGCACATTATTGGGCCTAGAGAGAAGGCTCAGCAGTTAAGGCACTGGCCTGCAAAGCCTAACAACTAGAGTTTGATTCATTCCCCACTACCCATGTAAAGCCACATGCACAAAATGGCACATGCATCTGGAGTTCATTTATGGTGGCTGGAGGCCCTGACACACCCATTCTCTCTGTCTGTCTCTCTTCTATCTCTCTCTGCTTACAAATAAATAAAATTAAAAATTAAAAAGTATATTATATATACAATGAATATACAGAAACAAATATGCTCAGAGTTTCATAAATCTCAAATATATAGTTCCCTTTGTATTAACATACAAGTACATTGAATTCCTATGGACACATATTTTCTTTTCTTCCTCCAAAGCCTGACACTAATGAACCCCAGGAATACATGCTTTCCTGCACGTTGAGTCCAAAGGTCTTTTGAATCCCCCTTGCTGCTCCCCATTGTGGTGGTGATCTTGCATGAAGCCTCGGGGCACTTCTCCTGGGCCGTCTTACATTAGATAGCTCCCCCTTTTCACATAGCTACATCTCATCTCCCAACCACAATAAGTTAGTTACTCAGGAATGTTTTGTATATTTGAGTCTCCCCAGTTTTTAATGAAGTGGCCTGAGTGAGAGTATAAGCTCCCTGAGGGCAAGGGTTTCATCTGTTTTTTTTTTTTTAATTTTTTCTCTTTTTTCTTTTTTCTTTATTAGTCAGTTCTGTATTCAGCAAATACAGTCAGTTTGGTACCATTATTAGGCTCATCCGTGACCTACCCCCTCCCCTTGGCCCCTCCTTGTTGAGGTATACGGGTCATGCATTGTGGAGTTAGCCCACAGTTATGGGTAAGCTAAATGTCTCTGCATATCATGACCCAACATGTGACTCTGACATTCTTTTCGCCCCCTCTTCCGCAAAATTTCCCTGAGCCATGTTGGGTTCATTTTTGGTCTGCTTCAGTGATGAGGTGTTGGGGGCCTCTGAGGCTCTGGCTCTCTGATTTGGTAGGAGTTGATTTTTCTCTGTGTTGATCTCCTTCCCCCTTGTGCTGGTATCCGGTTCATCAGGAAAACAGCCCCCTTGCTTGTTTCTCCACTGTTACTAACAGCAACTATAATTTTTCCATTCTGACTTAGTTTACTGATGGGAACATTAAACACTTATTTAGGTAAATAAATAAGTCTCTGTTTACTTTAAGCAAGATGGATCCTCATACCACTTCTGTGGCATAATGCGCACGGGTGACAGAGGCACGGTTATCCGAGTGTGTTTACCATGGACTCTGTTCAGCTTCGTTACAGGCAACTTTCTTGGACTCTCTGAGTTTCTGGTGCATGAGGAAATAAGTTGGCTCCTGCTATACCAATTAGGAATGGATGTCATTTGCTGGTGTTTAGATTAAGGATTTGTGAGATTAAGTTTCTGGAAAGAGCTGTCTTGGTATACATTGCTCATATGAAGTCATTTACTTTTCTGAGCATTTAAAAAAATTTTTTTTAACTCTCTGTAAAAGCAAAATGTTTCATGAGTTAGCTCTTTAAAATAGGTGACAGAAAAAATACTGAATATCTTGAAACAGAAATGTAATAGAAAACCAGACTTTCTAAGAAGGTTTTTAATTTTTATGTTTAACCTGTAGGCTTGGGTTATTATGATGGCTATTTTGCCACATTTCAGATTTAGAATTTCCAAAAGAATGCTTAATGGCTTTCTTGCAAGCTCTCTCTAGTTCCTAAGTTATCTATTTCCCCACCTCTTCTAGCCACTTCAGTTTATTTAGTTATTATTAGAGAGAGAGTCAGATAGAGAGAGAGAGGGAGATTGAGAATGGTTGTACCAGGGCCTCTAGCCACTGCACACAAATTCCACACACATGTGCATCTGGCTTATGTGGATCCTGGGGAATGGAACCTGGGACCTTTGGCTTTGCAGGCAAATGCCTTAGCCACTAAGCCATCGCTCCAGCCCCCCCGCCATTACCTTTTATTCATTCTGCTTCCTCTACCACTGGCCACACAATACGCTTCTTCACAGGGCATTTCAGCCCTTGGCTTCAATAATCTTTACCTCGAAATCAAAAATAGACGTACCGCAGTCTATTGCTACTAGGTATGTATGTAAAGGGACCTGAACAAAACCTCACGTCTACAGTTTTGAGAAGAGCTACTCTTAGGATGTTATGCAGGTGGTGAAAACAATAGATCTGTTATTGGCTCCAGAGCTGCTTCTCTATTGGGAAACTAATAATTACAGGCAGGATGTGCACGATGAGTTGTACTGTCACCGTGGTGGTGCTTTGTCAAACCGTGTTCCTAAAGTAGCTGACGTTCAATTATAATCCTTAACTCCTACAGGGTACTTTTAAATTTTTTTAATTGTTGTATTTATTTATTAGATACAGAGGGAGAGAGAGAGAGAGAGAGAGAATAGGTGTGCCAGGGCCTCTAGCCACTGCAAAGAAACTCCAGATGCATGCACCATGATGTGCATCTGGCTAATATGGGACCTGGAGAATCGAACCTGGGTCCTTAGGCTTCGTAGGCAAGCGCCTTAACTGCCAAGCCATCTCTCCAGCCCTCCTAGAGGTTTTTGGTGGGTATGTCAGCATGGAGTTTCCAGCTCTAAGCATAGAAGCTCCAAATAGGATTAACTTAAAAACAAGGACATTTATTGTCTAATATAACAGGACTTGGAAAAGCCCTTCAAAGTCGGTAGATTTGGTGACATAGTAACATCGTGTGGGCCCAGGCTCTTCCCATACCTCTGCTTGTCATCCACTGACAACTGGCCCGTCATGAGGACTGTTAATCATAATGCTTGCTGATAGTAACAACTGGAGCCACGGGCTTTCTTGCTGGTCTCAAACAGGGATGGGAGGGAAGAAGGAGACTTCATTCTAAGTATGTAAGAAAATCTCATTTGGTTGGATTGGCACGTTAAGTCCAGTTCCTTAGCCCAGGATAGTTGTCTTGTGGGAAATACCATGTACCAGCCTGCTTAGGCCCGGGTTCCTGAAATCGTTTCTAAAAAGGATGTTAGAATTTTTAAGGTTGGCTAAGACTAAATTAAAACCATTTGGGGGATGGAGAGATGGCTTAGCGGTTAAGGCGCTTGCCTGCAAAGCCAAAGGACCTCGGTTCAATTCACCAGGACCCACATAGGCCAGATGCAGAAGGAGGCACATGTGTCTGGAGTTCGTTTGCCGTGGCTGGAAGCCCTGGCATGTCCATTCTCTCTCTCTCTCTGCCTCTCTCAAATATATATATGTCACCATTTGGGGAGAGGTGTAAATTGCTAAAAGCATATTGATACTCTAAAACCCACAAAAAAGAACAGGATGGTTGTGTAAAGAGTCATTGTCAACATGAGCAGAGATTAATTAATGAAGACGAATGGTTGACTTTAAAGAAACTACAATTTGGGCTGGAGAGCTAGCTCAGCAGTTTCATGCTTGCCTGCAAAGCTTAAGGACCCAGGTTCGATTCTCCAGTACCCATGTAAAGCCAGATGCACAAGGTGGCACATGTGTCTGGAGTTTGTTTACAGTGTCTGAAGGCCCTGGTGTGCCCATTCCTTCTATCTTCCTCTTTCTCTATCTCAAATAAATAAAATATTTAAAAAATAAGCTACAATTTGTTAAATACAAGAGTTTTAAAGGATTTGTACATTCACTGGGTGATATTCTGTTAGAAATGGGTGCCAACATTTCCCCAACTGGGTCCTCTCCTGTGAAGCTACCCCATGAAGTCCAAGGTCATGCCCTATTTCGTCAGTGCCCTATTCCTGATGCTTACAGAAGGTTTGGCATGGAGGGGGGGGATGTTCAATTTATCTTCTGCTTGTATAAATGTGCAAACACAATTCTCATTCAATAATGAATACTTGCAAACTGGAAAAGGCTATGGGACTGAGTGGTAATCCTCGATGAAGTAAATCCAGATTTATTCAACTGTGAAAGGCATCAAGCGGAAGGCTTCACAAAACCAGAGTATAAAGGGTGATCACTATCTATGCTTGGTATGGAGATGGAAGAGAGGAAGCAGACCTTTGTTCTAATTATGTAAGGCAGTTTCTCCTTTTGGTCTAATTGGCCAGTTTTAGGCCAACTACCTAGACCTGGCTAAATAGCTGACTCGCTGGAACCACCGAGTAGCACTCTGCTTAGGATCGGGTTTCTGAAACGATCTCTAAAATCCATCTGGGGAGGGATGTCAATTGCCAAAAGCATACCAATACCCCCAAAACACACACGGCAGAGGAGCACGCTCGAACGGATGCTTACAGTAGCCAACATCTGATATCGCACTTGAGCGACTACAAATGCCAGTGCTTGCAAAAAGTTGCACCCGACCTTTTCATGAAATCGCCCTTCCATGAAAGCTGAGTTTGAACCCCAGAAGCCCTGTTTTCCTCTGGCGCCTCTTTTGATTATTTATTCGTGTCGTGATGGGGAGTGGACTCGGGGGGCTCCATACGTGCTGGGAAGCTGCAACTCGGCCTTCTCTGGCTTCTTCACGTACGCTCTCCCTTCTCACGAGGCTCAGAAGCCATCACTGACAAAGAAGCCCCAGGACGCCACTGACCAGCCAAACAATGAAGGTAAAGAGTGGGGAGATGGAGCCCCCCAGCCTGGCCCCCTGCGCTGTCGTCTTTCTGCGCACTTTTCTGCATAAAACATGGCCGGGCTGTCTCACTGACCTTCCGGGACACTGGAACTTCCCGCCGCCAAATGCCATGAAGCAGTCCAGCAAAGCATGCTTCTCTAAATTTGCCTTTTTCCAGCGTTCCTGTGGGAAGAAAACATTTTTTTTCCCTAAATCAGCCTTATATAAATAAGCTTAACATTACTTCTCGGGGCTAAAAATGATGCTGTGTGGCTAATCCTTGCATATAAAGTTGCAGAGTTATTGGTGATTTTTTTTTTCCAACCTGCTATTAATATCAGACACAATTGCATTTTTGGAACATGAACTTATAAACAAAAAGGCTTAAAAAGAATCCCATGAAGTGGTAAATGTAAATTATAATGTAAATCAACCAGATAAACTGACCCAAGGAAAGGAAGAATGTTTATAATAAGGCCTCGGGCTTTATCATGAAATTGCTCTTGCTAATAAATTTGGTAGCAAGACACTGACAGCCCCGCTGGCTGGACGAAGCTTAGGAAAGAGAATGAATTCATCTGGAATCTGGCTTAGGTAGATTTATTACCTAAAGGCAATGAATGAACGACACGTTCTCTTAAGAGTCTATCCAACCCTGTAACTGTCCAAGCACAAGGAATAACTGACCTCTGTTTTCATTTGTTTATTTTGATTTTGTGTACTCCCTTGGAAACCAGTTCTGAGAAGCAAATGCCTGACGAATAGGAAATAAGTCTTCTCTCAGAACCAGGGGCCATTTCCTTCACCGTGCCTTCCAGGTTTGACATGAGAAATGCAGCTTAGAGCATACTTATTCCAGAATCCTCCCCGTCTGATCTGTAATGTTGCACCAGCCACAGTGCAGGTCTAATCTGCACTTGCAGCCAGCTTCATTCATGCTTACCAGAGACATGTGACTGCCCAATAACACAGACTTAGTAAGTTTATGAATTCATCCTCTTGCCAAAAATAAAAAGAATGATGAATATTGAAAGAGACAACTCACAGGTTTGAACGAGTCAGGTTCAGGAAAATACTTCGGATTTCTGTGTAGCCAGAACGGAGACAACATCAACAAGTCGCCAGAAGGGACTGTGTAATTCTGTGACAGGAAAATCAGTTTCGAATCATTTATTTTGAAATATGCTTTGAAGAGCGTCTAGTCCATTCAAAATAAAGCTATAACCACATTGTGACAAAGAGGAACATTTTTAACAAAGTTGAGTAAGAAAACCCACCTTCCTGGATTGGTCATCCCTATTACCCGACACGGGTGATAGTTAATTTCTAATTCTGGCTCTTAGTCCCAGTATGTGTACTTGGCTACACAGAGGAAGAGACCAGGCAAGTGTCAGCAGATTGGACGCTGGTGCAAGGCCCCTTCAGTGCAGATCTGAGTGTTCTCTGTTGGTATCACGGTAGATGCCATGCAGTACAGCATGCCTGCTCAGAGTCAGAGCTGGCATATAGAAGCACTGGGCACAGGGGCGTTTGTTGGACTAGGGACAGAGCTGGATTAGTAAAGTACTTGCCTACCATGCTTGAGACCCAGGGTTGGAACGTCAGCACTGCATAAACTGAACATGGCGGCCCATGCTTGCAATCCCAGCACTTGGGGAATGGAGACAGGATGGTTACAAATTCAAGGTCATTCTTGCTTACACAGTGAGTAGCAGGCCAGGCTGTGATACAGTGGGATACACGAGACCAGCAGACCCCAGGGATTTTCTTGTCTCTTCCCGGACAGACTGGGGTTAGAGGAAGAGGTGCCCACATCCTGCTTTTCACATCGGTGCTGGGGATTGAACTTGGACGGCCTCAGGCCCTCTCAGCTCCTCAGGCTTGCTCCTCAAGTCATCTTATGCACTGAGCCATCTCCTCAGCCCCCTGTCGTCCTTTGCAATGTGCTGGAGTACGTTGAGAAGATAACTAACGTTCTCTAATTACTCATCTTGCCCAACATTTCAGTTTTATTTTTTTGGATACTTTTAAATTATTTATTTATTTATTTGAGAGAAAGTTGATAGAGAAAGAGAGAATGGGCACGCCGTGGCCTCTCGCCACTGCAGATGAACTCCAGGTGCACGCACCTCTTTGTGCATCTGGCTTACGTGGCTCCTGGGGAATCAAGCCTGGGTCCTTAAGCATTGCAGGCAAGTGTGTTAGCCACTGAGCCATCTCTCCAGGCCTTTTAAAGAAATTCTGAAAGCTGAACTTGGTCCCCCTCAAAGTAGGAATCCATGAAAATAAAGGTAGAAGGTACAACGACTTTGGAAAAGGTGACAAAGCAAAGTGAAGGAAGGGATGCAGTAAGTCACAGAAATCAGAGTGTCTGTCCACTTTAAGTGGAAATATGGAAAGGAGTGAGTACCAATGAAAAATAAGGGTACCTGCTCAGCGCATAGGGTATAAGCATCGGAGGGAAAATAGGAGCATCTGCCACTAGTCAATGCACGTGATTAGGAAAAGTAATTTCATAGTGTCGAATTCTGGAAACAATTTAGTAAATTTCACTTCAGCATAGACTATCTACTTGCTTTCGGAGATGCCTAGATCTTAAAAGGACAAGATCTTATAAATTTATACACAGGAAATGAGTAATGTACATGAAAAAGATCTAGCTGTAAAGACGTTCACCTTCACGCTGCTTAACGTTGGAAATGACAAACAGGGAACTGGTTTGAAATTAAGCTATATCCATATGTTGGACTGTCTGCAACAATTTTAAGTGGTGTAGATGTATCTCATTTATAACAGAAACCATTCATAATCTATTACGGAAAGCATGCGAAAAAACAGCTAGTATATTGCAATTCCAATAGATTTTTTTTTTAAATGAAAGCAGAGGGTAGAAGTCTGATGCTATAATATCAAAATATTTACAGGGATTATCTCTGATTACACGATACTAAGCAATGTTTAATTTCTTTCTTTAGCTTGTTTTCATTAGTCTCCCCACCCCGTCATTATGTTTGATTTATGTAGAAAAAAGAAAAACTGCACATTATTATTTTGAAAGTCTCTGCTCCACTAGGAGCATGGACCTTCTCAAAGGAAAGACTTTGTCAACTTTATTTATAGCTTATGTAGTCAGTATATGAAAACTGCGTCCTGTTTTGCATGTGTGTGTGTGCGTGTGTGGTATTCATACATGTATGCATGCATGTTCATGTGTGTGTGGGTGCACACAGTTGATTCCTGGTGTCTTTCTCAATTGCCCTCCGTCATATTTATTGAGCCAGAGTTTCTCACAGAACCCAGAGCTCACCGATTCTGACACCCTAGCTAACCAGCTTCATCCAGCACCCAAGCATTTGGATTACAGGTGCGTATCACAGCTCCTGGCATTTACACAGATGCTGGGGATCTGAACTCGGGTCTTCAGGTGGCACATGCTTTACTGACTGAGCTACCTCCCCAGCCGTCTGAATCATCTTTTACAAATGATGGAAAGATATTAGGAAGCTGGGCATGGTGGTGCACACCTTTAATCCCAGAAGTTTGGAGGCAGAGGTAAGAGAAATGCTGTGAGTTCAAAGCCAGCTTGAGACTACATAGTGAATTCCCCAGGTCAGCCTGGGCTAAAGTAAGATCCTACCTTGAGGGGGGGAGATATTAGGAGGGTTGGAAAGAGAACTTGGTGGGTAAAGTGTTAGCTGGGTAGGCGTGAGCACTTGAATTTGAATCCCCAACACTCACACTAAAAGCTGGATGTAGCAGCATGAGCCTGCAATCCCAGAGCTGAGGAGACAGAGACAGTGGGATCCCTAGGGTTTGATGGCTAGTTAGTCTACCCAAATCTATGAGTCCTCGGTTCACTGACAGACTGTCTCAAAAAAGAAAAAAAAAGAATTGAGGGCTGGTGAAATGGCTTAGCAGTTACTGCAGTTGTCTAAAAAACCAAAGGACCCTGGTTTGATTCCCTAGTACTGATGCACAAGGTGGCACATGCACCTGGAGTTTGGTTGCAGCAGCTAGAGGCTCTGGCATGCCCAATTTTTTTCTCTCTCTCCCTCTCGCTCTCTCTCCGCCTCTCTCTCTCTCTCTCTCTCTCTCTCAAATTAAAAAAAAAAAAAAAAACATGAAAGCCAGGCGTGGTGGCACACACCTTTAATCCCAGCACTCGGGAGGCAGAGGTAGGAGGATTGCCGTGAGTTCGAGGCCACCCTGAGAATGCAGAATGAATTCCAGGTCAGCCTGAGCTAGAGTGAGACTTTACCTCAAAAAACAAAACAAAACAAAACAAAACAAAATACCCATGGAGATCAGTGAAGGAAAACAACTGATCTTATTTCTGGCCACCACACACATGAACACTGAACATCTACATACCACAACACATACACACACACACATACACACACACACACGCACCAAAAAAAAAGATACTAGGAAAAGTAATAAAAGAAAATACAGCCTTAATTTTCTGTGTACTTACTTTTGATTTATCTTTTTTTTATTAATTAGTTTTGTACTCAGTGAATACAGTCAAGTTGGTACCACTGTTATCCTCCTCCATGCCCTACCCCCTCCCCCTGGCCTCTCCTTGTTGAGGTTTATGGGTCATGCATTGTGGAGTTACCTCACAAGAGCCCCAGCTGAAACTAAGAATAATTGGAGAAACAAGCAAAGGTGCTGTTTTCTTGGTGAACCGGTACTTACTTTTTAAATAAAAGTGTTTAAATATTTTTTTTAGAAAATGAGCCCAGGGAGATAGCTAAGTAGGTGAAACGTTTGCTACACAGGTGTGAGGACCAGAGTTCAGCTCCCCAGCACCCATGGGAACGCCAGGCGGGCGTGGCAGACTGCCTGGAATCCAAGCCCTGGGCAGTAAGAGACAAGGAGCCCTGAGACAGACTGACGAGCCAGACTAGTCGAATCAAAGGGCCCCGATTCAAGTGAGAGATCCTGCCCAAGTCAGCGAGGGAGAGAGCAACGCAGGAAGACAGCCGGAGCCAGCCTCCGGCCTCCACACACGGGCACATGCAGCTGCACGCATATAAACATGCACACACACACAACACACACACATTCCATAACCACACACACACACACGTTATCAAACAAAAACATATATTAATGAAACAAGTCCAATAGCATATAAAAAAGTCATACGCCATGATCAAGTGAGATTGATTACAGACACGAAAGGCCAGTTCAAGATTTGATTACCAGTAAATGTAACCCACCACATCAGCAGCAGAATAAGAGGAAGCATATGAGTGTATCAATTGACCCAGAAAAGCAATGAGGAAAATCCAGCACCTATTTATGTTAAACATGATTCTCAGAAAAGTAGAAGGAAAACAGAATGTCTTCGAGTTGATAAAGAACATCTACAAAAATCTACACCCGGCATCATACTTAATGGTGAAAAATGAAGATCTTTTCCCTTAAGACCAAGGAATAAAGCAGTATACTGTTTCACCACTAGTAGTCAACACAGTCGTGGAAGTTAGAGCCAGTGTAATAAAGAAAGTGAATTACATAAGGAAGGAATAAAATTATCGCCTTCATTAAAAATGCCAAAGAAAAGCTAAAAAACAAAACCCAACACTCCTAGAACCAATAAATAAGTTTAGTAAAGTTGCAGATACAAAATCATCACATAAAGTCTACTGTAGGCTAGGGATGGGGCTCAGCGATAGAGTGTTTACCTCTCACACATAAAGACCTGGGTTTCATCCCTGTCAAAACACACACACACACTCACACACACAAAGTCAACTGTATTCCTACAAACAAGAAATGCATAATTGAAAACCAAACTTAAAAAGACTTTATAAAAGTTCCAAGCAGGGCATGATGGCGCACGCCTTTAATCCCAGCACTCAGGAGGCAGAGGCAGGAGAATCGCCAAGAGTTCGAGGCCACCCTGAGATTACATAATGAATTCCAGGTCAGCCTGGACTAGAGTGAAACCCTACCTCAAAAAATTAAAAAAAAAAAGTTCCAAGATGAATGAAATATTTAGGACAAATATCTATTTATTTAAAACACTCGATACCCACTGAGAGATAAAGAATTATGTTGATCCTGCTAGTTATTTACTAACTAGAATGTAAATGGCACTTCATAAAAGTGTGATAAAAATTATATTGACATTCAAGGTAACAGACATACTGTTCAACTTCATTTACCAAGTAGGTAATTTCCTCTCAAAGCCTATTGACAGTTTGAAGTAATTAAATTGATTCATTATAGCAAAAACTGTCTAACTCCCAATAAAACTAAGTGCTACACTTTATGTAATATCAGTTGAATAAATTTTGTCACCACTGGAGGCAAAAGTTGTAGCTATTCCAAAGTTATGGTTTTCATTTCTTTTGTGTGCTACTACCAAATTTTCTTGGTTCGAATCCAAGCACACCCAAGCTGTGTATGTAAGGGAAGTAAACAAGAGTGGAGGACTGACTCGATGTGATCTCTGGATAAGGCAAGCTCATTAAGTCAAATAATTTTGTTAAAAAATTGCTCTGAGCCGGGTGTGGTGGCACACGCCTTTAATCCCAGCACTCTGGAGGCAGAGGTAGGAGGATCGCCGTGAGTTCGAGGCCAGCCTGAGACAACATAGTGAATTCCCGGTTAGCCTGAGCTAGAGTGAGACCCTACCTCGAAAAATCAATCAATCAATAAATAAATAAAAACTGCTCTTCCTGATTGAGTCACAACTGAACATCTGCCATGTGCACATCCATACCTTTCTGGGTGCACTTGAGATCTTTCTCATACTCTGTCCACAGAACCTCTCCTCTCATTCAGCTTAGGGCTCTTAATAGCAGTTGAGATTACCTATCATTCTTGCAGCCTAGTCTCACTTTGGTAATCTGTGGCCTGAAACTGTCTTCCATTCAAAAGAACTCTCTTCATTTCCTGTCCAGAAGCCTATTCCTGCTCAGGAATACTTGTTGAATCTGCACACAAGAGCTAATCCAATTCCTCTGCTTGATTTAAAAGGATTATGCTAATTGTGACATTGTACCACATGGCCAAGGTCATTATTCGGAGGTTACATTTCAATTGCAGTAGTTGGCAAAAGATAAATTTCTACATGCATGAAATGGTGCTGCATAACTCATGTGAGTAAACTGTTCCAAGGTTACTTAGTCCTCAATGAAATTTTTAAAAGTGCATTCTATCAAAATTCCAACAATGCTTTTCACAGAAATAGAATAATCATAAAATTCACATGGGGTCATGGAATGCCCTGGGCAGCCAAAGAAATCTTGACGAAAATAAGCAAAGCTAGAGACATCATAGTACGTGACCTAAAATGTCCTACAATGCTGTCGCTGTGGTAATCAAACAGTATGATCATGGCATTAAACAGACATATACACGGAAGACGATGGAGGACACAGAAATGAATCCACTTGATTATGGGCAACTATTTTTTGATAAAGGTGCCAAGAACATCCAATGGGGGAAAAAAAGGTCTGTTTCCTTAACAAGTGATGCTGGGAAAACTGGATACCTGCATGGACGGTCCTCGGAAGGTTAAAAATAGAGCTGCCAAAGGACCCAGCTATCCCACCACTGAGCTTTTTTTTTCCACAGCATGTTAAATCAGGATGTCAAAGAGGTCCTCTGCCCATGACTACTGTAGTGTGCTTTACAGTGGCCATAACATGCAATCACTGTGCATCCACCAACAGAGGCATAAAGAATATACTAGACGCAGATGCATATACACTATGTGATACTATTCAGCCTTTCAATAGAAGGGAATCCTGCCAAACTGCACCAACATGGATGGAGCTGGAGGACATTAAGTGGAGTGAAATAAACCAGTTACAGGAAGGAAATAGCACATGATCTCAAAAAAAAAAAAAAAAAAAAAAGCCAAAACACCGAACTCATACAAGCAGAAATCTGAATTGCAATTGTCCAGGGTTGGGAAGTATGGGAGAAGTTTTGGCCAAGTGACACAAAATGCCATTTAAATAACAGGAACAGGTTCAAGAGATCTATTACACAGCTACAGTTTACTATGGTTAATAACAATGTACTTTACTCTTGAAATTGAGAACATAAATATTTTCACCATAAAAATGATGTGTATGTCAAATACTATATGTTAATGGTCAGTTTTAGGCTCTCTACAGTATATATGTATTTTGAAGCATATTCTATATAACCTATAGACAAATTTTATTTGTATAATAAATTGAATATTTAATAAAAATATGTCAATCTAAAACATAAAATGCATGAGCAAAATGTGTACTTTCTAGAAGGTTCATTATTTTACAAAACCAAAGCTTACCAAAATTTTAACTGGCTTCACTACTTTTCTGGTAATGACCCCAGGAGCTCGTAAACGAATGGCTTCCAAAATGCACCACTTAATGAGAAGGAGTTTCTTCAAGTCATCCTCAGACACTTTTATCTTATCTTTACCTGTGAAGAGAATGTTTTGAACAGATAAAGAGGCCCGGAGATCTGCTCCCAACACTGCATCACTGAAGCAGACCCAAAATGAACCCAACGTGGCTCAGGGAAATTTTGCGGAAGAGGGGGCGGAAAGAATGTCAGAGTCACATGTTGGGTCATGATACGCAGAGACATTTAGCTTACCCATAACTGTGGGCTAACTCCACAATGCATGACCCATATACCTCAACAAGGAGGGGCCAGGGGGAGGGGGGAGAACAGGGAGGAGCCTAACAATGGTACCAACTTGACTGTATTCACTGAGTACAAAACTAATTAATAAAAAAATATTACTAAAAAAAAAAAAAGGCTGGAGAGTGCGTTCTCAGCAGCTCATCAGTAGACGTTCAACTCCCCGGCAGGAAAAGCACTGCTGCTATCAGGCCCCTTGGCTTCTTTTCTGTACCAGGAGGGATTGGTATCCAAGTCTGGTTCTGTTGGTCTGATGGCTACAATGTGACTAAGATAGTCCCTGTCATGAAGTTGTTCAATTTTCCCTCATCTCATTCTTTCTCGCTCAAATTCTCAACCCACAGAAGAAAACGGCAAGAAAAGATGGAAACGAAAAATGCAAAGGAGAAATGTGAGCATCCAATAAGTATTCTGAAAATTCGTCCAACATTCTTATGATATGAAAATTAAAACTGCTTTGGGATCCCAAATGGCTACCATCAAAAACAAATAAACAAATAAATCATAACAGATGATGGCTTCAAGCTGGTGCAGCCACCATGGAAATCAGTATGAAGGTTTCTCAACAAATTAAAAGTAGAACTCCAACATGATTCCCGCGGGGGAGGATACCCACGGACTCCCAGTCCACCTAACAACAGAGACACCTGCATATCCCCATCTGCTGCTGCTCTATTCGCAACAGCTAGATGTAGAATGAGCCTGGATGCCCATCGACAGATGGATGGATAAAGAAGGTGGGTGCATATATGGAATGGAATCCCATCCAGCTATATAGAATATGTAGGGAATCGGATGAACTGGAGATCGTTGTGCGAAGTGACATACGGGCAGACTCAGAGAGACAAATCCTGCAAAGCTGTCTCTAATGTGTGGAAGCTGGACAGGAGAAATACATACGACATGGAGAAGAAGGGGGATAACGGAAGAAAGGGGGTACAACCGGAGAAGGGAAGAGGGAGACCAGAGAGACCATGGGAATGTATATGTATATGTCATTAAGGCAGAACGGAAAACTATTTGTGGGGATGGAATAAGATCCAGTACAAGGGAGAAAGGCAAGATGAGGAAGCGCAGTGGGAGGAGCGAATAAGAGCACAGGATAAAGATATATTTACAAAAGCATCATAATGAAGCCCATTTCTTTGCATGTTAGCCAAAAAGAAAAAGAAGAAAAAAAGTATAAAAAGCACGCAAAGAAAAAGACATGAAAAGACATCTGGCTCTTTTTTTTTTTTTCTCTTTTCCCTGTTGATTATTTACTTATTTGGTTAGTTGTCTGATTTTGATATTTTGAGACAGGGTCTCATTATACAGCTCAAGCTGTTCTTGAACTTGTAATTTTCCTGTCATCCTTCTGAGTGGTGTAGCGGTATGCACCATGATTCCTAGCTCATTGCTTTTTTTCTAGGGAGGGGTGTTCAAGGTAGGGTCTCACTCTAGCCCAGGCTGACCTGGAATTCACTATGCAGTCTCAGGCTGGACTCAAACTCATGGCGATCCTCCTACCTCTGCTTCCCGAGTGCTGGGATAAAAAGTGTGTGCCACCAGCCATGACACCTGGCTTATATTTTTTTAATCATTAATTTCAGAAGACTCGAAGAGAACATTAAGATAGGGACAATGTAGCACACAGACCTCAGATGGAATAATGATTGTGGCCCATCAAGAAAGACACACCAAACTTCCCTGAGGTGACAAGCACACTTTATTAGAAGGGACTTAAAAGTTAATATTTGTATTATATATGTATGACCAGGAAATTTATCACACTAGACAGTTTAGTTAATGACAGTGTAGGAAAAAAAATACTGGCATTTTGAAAGTTGCTTAGAACAACCCAGCTTTCAATTTGGTTTTGAGAGTACTTCTTAATAAAATTCAGGGCTGGAGAGATGGCTCAGCAGTTAAGGCGCTTGTCTGCAAAGCCTAATGACCAACCCTGGTTCGATCCTCGGTACCCATATAAAGTCAAATGCACAGAGTGGCACATGCATCTGAGTTTGTTTGCAGCAGTTAGAGGCCCTGGTGAACCCATCCATTTTCTTTGCACCCCCCCCAGTAAATAATTGTTTTAATGTTTATTTTATTTATTCGAGAGAGAGAGAGAGATAGAAAGAGGCAGACACCTTGTACATCTGGCTTATGTGGGTCCTGGGAAATTAAACCTGGGACCTTTGGCTTTGCAGGCAAACGCCTTAACCACTGAGCCATTTCTCCAGCCCCAAATTAAAAAAAAAAAAATTAAAGTTAAATAAATAAAATTCAATGTTTCCAATCTAATTCAGATAATCCACCTCTCTTTTCATTTGCTTTCTGACCACATCAGGGAATGAGTGGGCGAGGGTGGGGTGCATGAGACTGTTCAATCACAGGACATTCCATACAAGGGGACAGTCACTGTGGCCTGTGTGGCCTTCTCTGTCAGTGCTCGTGTTCCCAAGGACTCAGAAGCAAACGGGGTTGGTGAGTAGAGTCTGAGTGAGAACCAGAGCTTTTGCTGCTGGTTCCCCTAATGCCCAAGGGATGCATTCTCTGCATTTTGACAGTATCTTGAGCCTCAAGTAGGGCCTAGGACCAGAGTAAGGTGCAGGTGTTACGTGCAGTTCCTTGGGTCTAGTAGGAAGGTAAGGGACAAACAGCACGTTGGTCACAGTGCACATCATGTAGACAAGAAATTTCTTTTAAGGGGCATAAAGTATTCTAAGGTAGTTAAAAGCAGATAGGGTGAGAAAGTAGAAAAAAAAATTCTCTGAGTCTCCTTTCAAAAAAATTTATTTTTATTTATTTATTTGACAGAGAAAGAAAGACAGAGAGAGAGAGAGAGGGAAAGAGAGAGAGAATGGACACACCAGGGCCTCCAGCCACTGAAAACAAAATCCAGATGCATCCGCTCCCTTGTGCATTTGGCTAACATGGGTCCTGGGGAATCTAACCTGGATCCTTTGGCTTTTCAGGCAAATGCCTTAACTGCTAAACCATGCCTCCAGCCCAAGAAAAAACCTTTTGTGAGACATTATCTGGCACATTTTGGCCTCATATTCAAGATCCTCCTGCCTCGGATCCCAGGGGGCTGATATTACAGGTATGCATCACAATGCTCAGGTAACAGGTATCTGTTAACAAATGGTCCAATGACAATGTGGGGAGATGAATGGGTGGATATGCTTGGCAAAGAAAAGAGGAAGAACAGAAGACTAGGTATGTTTAAAAACTGGTAGTGAGACACTACCTACACAAGACCATCATAATAGGAGGAAAAGTCATGACATCAAAATAAAAGAGAGACTGATTAAGTGGGGGGAGGATATGATGGAGAATGGAGTTCCAAAGGGGAAAGTGGGGGGAGGAAGGGCATTACCATGGGATATTGTTTACAATCATTGAAGTTGTTAATAAAAAAAATAATAAATAAATAAAACTGGCAATGAGGGCTGGAGAGATTGCTAAGTGGTTAAGGTGCTTGCCGGCGAAGCCTCCAAACTTAGGTTTGAATCTGCAGGTTCCATGTAGCCAGACGCACAGTGACACAAGCATGCAATGTTGCATATGTGCCACAAGGGGACGCACACATCTGGAGTACGTGTACAGTGACTGAAAAGTCCTGATGGGCCCATTCTCTCTCTCATTCTCTCTCTCTCTCTTTCCCTCTTTCTCTCTCTCAAAATAAATTAATAAATTAAAAAGTGGCACATGTGTCTGGAGTTCATTTGCACCAGCTGGGGGCAATGGTGTGCCCAGTTTCCCTCTCTCTCTCTCTCTCTGTCTTCTCTCTCTCTCTCTCTCTCTCTCTCTCTCTCTCTCTCTCTGTGTGTGTGTGTGTGTGTGTGTGTGTATCTGCTTGTAAATAAAATAAAAGATTTTTAAAAACTGTCAATGGGTTTAGTTTGTCTAGAAGGTGGGATCTATTTGATGGGACACTTAGAGATCCCATAAGGCCACAGTATAAATTGTCCTCAATGCTATTCTGAAAGCTTTGAAGATAAGAGAAATCGGAGGCTTTAGCTGGCTGTTTGAAGTTTTGAACATGAAATGACCTGCTCATGTACTGAGGCTGGATCCCCAATTGGTGACGCCATGTTGGGAAGTGGCGGAAAGCTTAGGAGGCAGGGCCCCTTGGAGGAGATAGGTGACTGGGGCATGTCTTTGAGGGATGACTTGTGTCTGGCCCCTTCCTCCCCTGCCCTCTTCCCTGATCGCCGTGAGGTGCACAGCTCTGCTCCATCAGGCTCTTCTGCTCTGCCTCACCACAGACAGGGCAACGATGGAGCCAGGTGGCCATGAACTAGACCTCTGACACTGTGAGCCAAAAGAAACCATTCCTTCTTCACTCTCATCCGGGTGTTTGTCACAGCAATGAAAGTCTAACACACAAAACTAGTACTGAGAGTGGGGTTGCGGTCATGATCTGATCATGTGGCTCATTAGCTTTTGGAACTCGTGTGTGGCTAAAACTAGAGGAGTATGAATCTATAGGCCAGGGAAGCCCAGATCCCTGTAAGGAAGGTCAACGGGCAATTCTGGCGGAAGCTAAGCAGATGAGAGTGCCTGCAGGGGTGAGCAATGCTCGTGCGGTTTCAGATGGGAACGAAATTCTACAGAGAACTGGACCGGAAGCCAATCTCTGTTAGACTGTGGCAAAGAACGGGTTTATATTTTAGGCATGTTCTGAGACTCAGTGGGAGATTTCAAAGGAAAGTCTGACAGGCCAGGCAATGATCTGCAGGGTGGAGATGCTCTTGAGGCAGCACCGAGAGGACCATGGGAGGGTAACATCAAAGATAAGAGTAGAGACTCCAGGAAGTAGAAGGTGGATCATGTGTGGTCAAGGAAAGCCATAGGCAGTGGATTAAGTGCAGCCCAGGAGACAGGCTATGTGGGTTGCAGTTGGAAAGGACACAGGGATGGTGTTTTCCAAGCTCTTGGGAGCTCATCTCATTCCAATGTGTGAGCACTGGAATGACTGAATGTCTGTCCTGCTGCGTGTCAGTCTTGCTTTAGACTGATCCTTTTTTCTCTGCCTCCATTCCTCCCTTTTGGAAGAGAACATTTACTCTGTGCCCTTATATGTTGGAAGAGAAATCCTGTCTGAAAGAATAAAGTGGAAAGTGACTGAGAACAAACCCCAGGATTGGCCTTTGTTCTCTATATGCACACACACAAATGTGCACTCATGCCCATTACACACACATACACCTACATGAACATGCATTCACACGTGTACACACATACAAAAAATAAAAATATTATTTTTTTATTAAAACTCGAATGTGAATATTGAATATTAAATGTAGGTGTTGAAAATATCTGTTCTATAGAGTTGTCAAGATTGAAAAAATAAACACAAGTAAAGCTCTTATGACTATAACTGGCAAATGGAACAAAAGCAGCCAGTGTGGCTTAGTGCCTTTATTCCCACTGCCTTTTCTATTTGCAAGAGTGGTTTCCACTCACCATTCAGCTCAGCTAAGACAGCTCCTCGCGGACCATTTATCCGACTTCTCCAGTGTGTCCCTACTCACTGTCATTCCATTTTATATCCCTAAAGAGCTCACTGATACAGGAATTGATTTAGTGAATACATCACCACTTTGTTTGAGAACCTGTTCCTTGTATTCTCTGCTGGATACTACTGTCTAGGGAGGTACCCTGTTCGTGAGAGCACTCCGTGCATTATTACTGAGTGGGGAAGTGAATAGATGGATATCTGAAATAGTGGAAGGGAAGATCAAGAAAGTTGTAGTTTGTGTAAGGATGACAGGAGAGATTTATGGGAAAAGTTCACTTTGAAAGGCAATTCTTTTCTTTTTCTCTATTAGTTATGTATATATTCAGTGTGTAAACAGCCCATGTTAGTACCAGCTTTACCCTCATCCCTGTCCTCCCCCCTCCAAAGGGACCCTCCTCATTGGGGATGCTGGTCATCCCCACGGGGATTATGGGTCGTGAATTGTGAGAGTAGCCATTGAAAGACAATTCTGACCAAGAATGTGGACAGGTTTAAATGAACAAGAATATGGTAAAAGCCTTGTGTATACTTGACCACTGGTGCTCCTGTCACTGTCCCAGAGAATCTCTCTTGACCATCTACGAGGTTGTCAGTCACTTGCCACGAGTAGGTCTTATGTGTATCCCACAGTGGGAATAACTTGAAACAGGAATGGGAAAGAAATGTTTGGTAAGGATTTCTACAAATTTTGAGATCTGAGATGGGGATCATATCAATATCCCCTTTAGTCTGAAAAACAAGGAAGACCCAGCAAGTGAAGGACCATGAAAAACAGACAATGAAAGTAAATTAGCAGTACCCTATAATTCACATCCTACATCTTCCATTGCCAAACTGTTGGTTTGCACTAAAAACCTATGTAGAGAACTTACATTGGACAAATTCACCAAACATTCCTTCTTATGGTTTTTCAGTATACTACTGCTATAGCATACAGAGGAAATAATGTTTTTTGGTTTTGTTTTTGTTTGTTTGTTTGTTTTGGCTGGAGAGACAGCTCAACAGTAAAGAGTACTTGTCACTTAAGCATGAGGGCCTCTCAGGGCAGAGACCACCATCTCTGTAGTCTCGGTCTGCAGTGGGTAGAGAATGGAGAATTGCTCAGGCTCGCTGACAGACAGCAGCTCTGGGTTAAGGGAAAGATCATGTCTCAAGGACGATACCTGATATTCTCCTTTCATCCCTGTATACACACACACACACACACACACACACCACATGGGACTCACATACCAGTACAAACACATGTATACACCACACACCACACATGGTACTATAATAATATTTTATACACAGAGACACACATATGCTAAAAAAAAAATGAAAAGTAAAACACATTTTCTACTTTACTAGGGATAGGTGATAAACAACAGTCACGCTGACATCTGAAATCAGATGTGGGGGATTCTGATCTTACTGTTTGTGAAGGCTCATCTTTACTGTCAACTTGGCAGGATTTGCAATGACCTAGGAGATACACCTCTGGGTGTGTTTGTGAGAGAGCTTCCAGAGAAGGTTAACTGAGCAGGGAACAGCCACCCGGGGCTGAGGGTCTGGATTAAATACATAGTGGAAGAAGAGGAAGCCAGCTGAGTACCAGCACTCATCTCTCTCTCTGCTTCCTGTCTCTCACCAGCCACCTCCCGCTCCTGCCGCCAACCCTCCTGGGCCATGATGGACTGTATCTCTTCAAACTGTAAGCCAAAAGAACCCCTTCCTTCTTTGAGTTGCTCTTGTCAGGTATTTCGTCACAGCAAAGAGAAAACGTACTTAAAATGCCCACTTGTTCTAAAATATTCATGATTCTGGCCCTGAAAAACATCTAAACTTGATAATGGTGAAGTTTCTGACCTCCTTCAGACCAAAAAAAAAAAGAAAGAAAGAAAAAGTTTTTTCTTTAGTACTGCTATTAGATTATTTGAATTCTAAAGTACAAAAAACATTTAATTGCATAGCACAGAAATAAAAGCTTATTTTGAACAGAAATATTTAAAACTATGACCTGTAATTATAAAATAGATGTGGAAAATAAGTGCTTTTAAAAAAATTGTCTGTTTCAGTTTTTTTTGAGGAAGAGCCTCACTGGAACTAACCTGGAACTTACTCTAGTCCCAGGCTGGCCTCGAACTCACAAAGATCCTCCTACCTCTGCCTCTTGAGTGCTAAGATTAAAAGTGTGTACTGCCGTACCTGGTTAATTTTTTTTACTTATTGCATTGTGTGTGTGTGGGGGGGGCCTCCAGGGCCTCTTGCCCTTATAAATGAATGCCATATACTTGTACCATTTTTTTGTATCTGGTTTGTGTGGGCAGCTTGGGGACTGAACCCAGGTTGGCTGGCAGACTTTGCAAGCAAGTTCCTTTAACCACAGAACCATCTTCCTAGCCCCAGAAGTGTTTTTATTTAGCATGTGTATGTATGTGATGTGCATGTATTTGTGTATGCATGTTCATATGGGTGTGGGGGACATGAGTGTGTGTGTGTGTGTGTAAGCCAGAGGCTGATGCTGGGTGTCCTCAGCCATTTCTCTTACTATAGAGCTCACCCATTCAGCTAGAATATCTAGCCTGTGAACCTTGCAGATCTGCCTACGTCTATGTCCCCATTGTTGGGATTCAAGGCATGCACCATGCCTGGCCTTTTACCTGGGTCACAACACTTGTGTGGCACATGTTTCAGCCACTGAACCATCTCCCCAGCTCGAAAGTCCATGTTTCAATCAACATGTTTAGTTTCTCAAATCCCAGTGTGACATGAGAAAAATAAAGTAATATTCTTGGACCAGACCTAGATCATTATCATCTAATGATAGATGACAGATAGATAGATCAGATTAGATTAGATTTGATTAGACAGATGATTGATTGATATAACAGGTGACAGATAGATGACAGCCAGCTAGCTAGAAGATAGATAACAATTACAGACAGATAAATAATAGATAGATTGTAGATAAACAGAAGACAGATAAAGAGATCAAAACAAAGGAAATATACTAAACTTTCAAACATCTTTAGGACAAAACACCTTTTTTAAAAAAAATTATTTATTTATTTATGATAGAGATGTAGAAAGAAAGACAGAATGGGCATGCAGGGGCCTCTAGCCACTGCATATGAACTCCAGACACATGCGCCCCTCGTGCATCTGTCTTACATGGGTCCTGGGGAATCGAACCCAGGTCCTTAGGCTTTGCAGGCAAATGCCGTAACTGCTAAGCCATCTCCCCAGTCCCCCAAAACACCTTTGTTTTTGTTAAAACTCTCAGAAATGGCTTTGCACCCATACTGTGTATATTTCAGTGCACATCTGTGGCTTGTTCTCCCAGCGCTGTGACTCTAAAATTAGAAAGCTCTGCTTGGAAGAATGCCAAGGCGCCCATCAGAAAGAGCCTGATGGAGAGGAGACCACTACAGAAGAAAGACAGGAAAGGAGCAATGGGATTGGTGGGCGGGGGCGCGGGGGGTGGTTGGGTTAAAATTTAGAAGCCATCTGTTTAACTCTTGGCATAAAGACAATAAAATCAAACCTTAGGATATTTGAAATGAAATAAAAGAAGGGCTGATTCTTCTGATCAGAGATAGTTAAAACGTGCTTCTAACCTGTGACATATAATCTTGAGATCAAAGTCATAATCACATAGTATCTATAAGTTCTATTTGCTAAGCATATATAATTGATTGGAACGTAATTACTTCACTTATTGATTCATCCATCTATCTTTACTGATTGCAAGCCCACACAAGGCACCGCAGAAGCTAGGAGGAGAGTAACATTACTTGATTGATCATCTAATCTCACAGATATTTTGGATCATTTCATTGCTTCTTCATAGGTACCTGCCAGCTACTCAGACAGGTTCATGGGTGCAAGGAGACAAGGTAGGAGGATCGCCATGAGTTCGAGGCCACCCTGAGACTATATGGTGAATTCCAAGCCAGCCTAGACTACAGTGAAACCCTATCTCAAAAAACCAAAAAAGAAAAAAAAAAAAAAAACAGAATCTCAGAATGATTTAAGGGCATTTACAATTTTACCCGGGCCACATTCACTCATGGTTATCCCAGGTTACTTTCTAGGATGTCATATTGTTTCCCCCAAAGCAGAATAGGAAAGGAACACGACACAATTACCTTAAAAGATTTTGGACATAACAGCACAAAAACAATGTATCTGGATATAAATAACTATAACATGAGTTTCACAGGCAAGGATTCAAGCAGCAATAGGATGCATCTTCTCTTGCCTGTGGCTGGAATTTCAATTAAGCCTAGAAGGATGGCAGGAGTCACCCAGGCAGAAAGAAAAAGGACAAATTCCAACATTAATCCTAACAATGTGATTTCTTGGACGGGAGAAGGAATGAGTCAGGCACAAACACTACAAGTCCTTCTTTGAGAGACACTCTGTGACCTCTGTATATTACAAGTCCCCTTCTCCACACAGGAACATGAACGTGGACACACACAGAGATGCATACTGACATATAAGGAAGTATGTAAAAACAAATGCTTCAGGCTGGAGGGATGGCTTAGTGGTTAAGGCACTTGCCTGCAAAGCCAAAGGACCCAGGTTCGATTCTCCAGGACCCACGTTAGCCAGATGCACAAGGGGGCGCACATGTCTAGAGTTCATTTGCAGTGGCTGGAGGCCCTGGTGTGCCCATGCTCTCTCTCTCTATTTCTCTGTCAAATCAATAAGTAAAAATAATTTAAAAAATATTAATAAAAGAAATGTTCCTACAGTCCTAGAAAAACATTCCATTAAGACTTAACTAATAACTTTGGGAATGGAATCTATACTTTGGCATTTTTTTATTCTTACAGATCTTTTTATAATTTTCTTGTTTTTATTTTTATTTATCTATTTGAGAGTGATAGAGAGAAAGAGAAAGAGGTAGAGAGAGAGAGAAAGAGAATGGGCAATGGTCATGCCAGGGCCTCCAGCCACTGCAAACGAACTCCAGATGCATGTGCCACCTTGTGCATCTGGCTTACATGGGTCCTGGGGAATTGAGCCTTGAACTTCTTACAGATCTTTTAAGACATAACTAAAGGAGAGACTCTGAAAGTAGATTGTAGGTGAGGTTAAACAGGGACACAGGTTTTGACCCTGTGTCTCCACAAAGACAAGAGGATGGGAAAAGATGAAAAAAAGAAGAAGAGAAGAAGGTCTCTCTAAAATGGACCACATACATTCCTGTATATCCACCATCTCTCTATCTTCTTTGGGAACCGTGGACCCTCACTCCTGCTTGCTCTTCTGCGTCATGAGGGGAGCTTTCCTCCACAGGGGTTACCACTCCACATTCATAGAACAGCTTGTTTAAAGCATTTAAGCATGCAAAGGTCAGAGTGCCCATGAAGGAAAAGATGGAGGATAAAAATATGTGAGATAACCTTCGAAAACCAAATGCAGGGATGCGATAACCTTTAGAATGGCTCCCCCAAAAGTTCCTTCTAGAGAAGGGCCCCTAAATGTTAGAATAACAATTCCTTCAAAAAGTAAAAATCAAAGAATAAAACGTTACTGTTTACTTTCTACTTTCGTTTCCGCAGTCCCTGGCACGGCTTTGGCAAATGCGCCCTTTCTATGATTACTACGGTGAACAGTGACAGGGTGGCATCAGTTGCTACCAGCAGACAATGGTATTTCGTTTTCTGGTTTATTTTCTCAATCAGAAACCTCAAGATAGGCTCCTAGGGCAGATATAGGAGGATCTTTTAAAAAATTTTTTTGTTTATTTTTATTGATTTGAGAGCTACAGACAGAGAAAGAGGCATATAGATAGAGAATGAGCGCACCAGGGCCTCCAGCCACTGAAAACGAACTCCAGACGCGTGCGCCCCCTTGTGCATCTGGATCACGTGGGACCTGGGGAAACGAGCCTCGACCCGGGGTCCTTCAGCTTCACGGGCAAGCGCTTAACCACTAAGCCATCTCTCCAGCCATTTTTAATCTGTTTGTTTATTTTTATTTAGGAGGGTCTTATGTATTTCTCTTAGCTTTGGAAATTTCAAAAACTCAATATAGGAAATGTTCAAGATCTTCATTTTAAGAGCTAGGGAGATGGCTTAGTAGACAAAGAGCTTGCTGCACAAGCACTGAGTACCCTCATTCAGAACCATAACACACAAGTAAAAGATCGAAGCTGTGGGCTGGAGGGATGGCTTAGCAGTTAAGGTGCTTGCCTGTGGAAGCCTAAGGACTCAGGTTCAATTCTCCAGGATCCACGTAAGCCAGATGCACATGGCGGCACATGCGTCTGGAGTTCCGTTGCAGTGGCTGGAGGCCCTGGTGTGCCCATTCTCCCTCTCTCTCCCTCTGTCTATCTCTAATAAATAAATAAAAATAAATCTTAAAAAAAAGATGGAAGCTGTAACAGACAATTCCAGCTACACCTATGGGAAGGAAAGGGAGCAGAGATAGGAGAATCTACTGGAAGCTTGGGAGGGGGGGGCAGCTAGCCTAGCAAAACTAATGGTGAACAACACGAGACCCTGCCCCAAAGGATGCTGTCCTCTGACCTCCACATATCTGTGGGATGCAGCCTGCACTCACACACATGAACACACACATCACCACACAAATACGCAAGAACTTCATTTCCACTTATTTATGTTTTGATATGAAACTCACTTTGTAGTCCTCAGCTGGCCTTGAACTCACAGTGATCCTCCTATGTCTGCCTCCCAAGTCCTAGGATTAAAGGCATGTGCCACCATGCCCAGCAAGAATTGCATTTTTTAAAATTACATATATGATTTGTTTCAGAAATATTAACTTATATTTAAAATGTCATTTTTTTCTCAAAATAAACCTATATTCACTAGACTGGTCTAACTTATCTCTCATAAAGTAAAAGTGGATAAATATGCCCCAATAAAGGTTTTATATATTGAGATTTCCTATGATAGTTATTTACTGGTATTGAGAATGAGTTGGTTACAGGTGTGTGGGAATTTTTTTTTTTTTTTTTTTTTTGGCAAGAGAATGCCAGTTAAATGAATATGAGAAGAAGCAGAAAGTGCAAAGAAAGATCTCCAAAGTAGCCTTAGGTACCTGTGGTGAATACTGACTGAGGAAGGAAAAAAAAAAAAACTGCCCACAGAACCTACAAACATGCCACAGGCGCTTAGGGTCTTTCTTAGTAAACATAGGAATATGTCACAGAGCTTAGGGTCTTAGTGCACACGAGAATATGTCACAGGAGCTTAGGGTCTTAGTGAACTTGGGAATATGTCACAGGAGCTTACGGTCTTAGTGCACACGAGAATATGTCACAGAGCTTAGGGTCTTAGTGCACACGAGAATATGTCACAGATCTTAGGGTCTTAGTGCACACGAGAATATGTCACAGGAGCTTAGGGTCTTAGTGCACACGAGAATATGTCACAGGAGCTTAGGGTCTTAGTGGACATAGGAATATGTCACAGGAGCTTAGGGTCTTAGTGGACTTGGGAATATGTCACAGGAGCTTACGGTCTTAGTGGACTTGGGAATATGTCACAGGAGCTTAGGGTCTTAGTGGACTTGGGAATATGTCACAGGAGCTTAGGGTCTTAGTGGACTTGGGAATGTGTGACATGAGCTTAGGGTCTTAGTGGATCTGGAAATTGGCAGGGGTCTTAGGGTTCTTAGAGCCTGCCCAACTGCATGTTCTTTTGGTCCCCATTACCCACCAGCCTCTTCCAAACACGGAAATTGCTTCTGAGCCCCAGCTCTGGTTCTTAAACTCTGCTAGAGTGAGCACAGCTTCTTGGCATCGATGGGATAATTTTTCATCAGACACGTATGCCTACTGAAGAATTGTAAGCAATCATCTTTTGCAAAGAGACTCCAGTAGGCTGCTTCGGTTTGACATTTACAACAGAGGGAATTTGAAGACACTGTGATGGTGATAAGTTGTGAGGGGTAATAAGGTTGTTGGCATTGCTAGAAGACGGACTTCCGGCTCATGGGAGATTCAGACCATCAACAGTGACCCTCTCCGCCCTTCATCCCACCCCTTGCATAGCCCACGCTGCTCTGCCATTTCAAAAGAAGATTAGTGTCACTAAGCCAAGTCAACCGTAGAGTCCTTCCCAAGGAAAACAATATTTCATGTTATTTTCCCCTAGTATTACTTTCATGTATTAAAGGGAAGAGTTTTGATTTCTCTGTTTATATGAAGATAAAATGATGCTTGTGACAGTTTTTACCCCAAGGAATAAAGAATACAGTCTGATTTCTAATAAACAAAAGTGAGAGAATATTGGGCAAATAAATTGTAAAATAAACCTTGATCTAGAAATTATATATATATATATGGTCAGTGTATTGAGTCTGAGTTTTTGGCTTGTGGTTTTGGACAGATGTCAACCTATGAAAACTTTTTTTATTTCAACATTTCAGAGCAGAAAAAAAAAAACAAAACTATACAAATGCCTCAAAAACTCTCCAGCAGAATATGCTGAGAAGCGAAGCCTGGATGAAAAGCTGTGGAGAACTGATAAAGCAGCCCGCGGTGCTGGGAGGGAGTGAGGCAGTCAAGTATTGGGGAGTTGCTCCCCAGCAGAACCTCTCTCCCAGCTTATAAATGCCAGAGGGACTGTCAAATAGGCTACAGCTATCTGAGGAATCTCCTGCCTGCTGAAGCCAGGAGGAGGCGGAGAGTGCCCCAATCTCCTGAGTTAGGTTATCACAAGACCCACCCTGGCCCTTCAGGCAGGAAGTGGTCAAAGAAGCAGTCTCCTAGGAATCCTCTCCCCAGCCAGATTCAAACCTGGAATTCTCCATGGCTGGGGCTGTGGATAGCGTCTTCAAAATGGCATCATTTTGGCTTTTAGGGTCAACGGGGTAAAAGATAAAATTACACGGTAAGGCAGAAAAGAACATTTATATGGAATTTTCTACTTGGGTAAGTAATTTCTCAGAAAAGGTCTTCAAGGTGGATGACTGGAAAACACTGTAAGAGGCCCCTGTGTAATTTATTGGATCCTGGGTCCAATCAAGCAAGGATCCTAAAAGCCAGGCCGGCAAGAGAAAAATGAGGCTATGTGGGAAATTCCCTGACTAGTGTGCCACAGCCTCCCAAATCCACATTAGCTTCAGAGCGTCAGCTTTCAAGTGCGAGTGGAGAGAAGTTTTTAATAAAATAACCTTTTCTCTGTCCAGAACTCCACTGGGGTACTTTGGCTCTGTTATTTGATTCCTTTCTTCAGTACTTCCAATATTCTGCCACACAGTGGGCCAGAAACCTTGCCTAGCCATCACCCTGGCTGTCAGCCACAGAGCTCTGGCAGCCTAGAGAAGGGTAATGAGTGAGCTCATTAAGTCAGCTCAAGGCATGCATGTCTATGGCATGGCGTGATGGAATCCTGCAAGAATGCTGGTACTGGTTGGCAAGATGGCATTGAGGCACATGCAAGTGGAGAGAAACTACAAGTTACCAGGTGGATGTGTGCTGGCTATATTTCCAGCCACAAGAAGTGGAAATGTTCATATGAGACGAAATAAGAGTCCTAACTAAAAGAAAACAAACAAGGCACTTGCCTACAATATCGCCACACGGTGGTGTGGTCGTTTGAACGGATGTCTCCCAATACATTTAGGAGTTTATTAAAACTTGTAACTTACATCTCCAGGCACCTGCCTGGAGGAGGTGTCACGGTGGCTGGATCCCACGGTCCAGCCTTAACGTGCGTCTGCAGGGCTCCAGTCTAAAGACAGGGTTACGCAAAGTGTTTGAACCTTTGCCTGGATTTCAGGAAGTATGCTTGCTCGTGTGCTGGTGGTGGTCTCTTTCTTTTCCCTCTCTGCAAGGACCTGTGAATGTGGGCCAGCTTCTGCCATTACGAACTTCCCCTCAATCTGTAAGCTTCAAATAAATTCCCTTCCTCTATAACTCTGCCTGGTTTGGAAGTTCATCTCAGTGACCTGAAGCTGTCTGCTTAGTAGGTAGCGTGGTAGTTTGAATGTACATCCCCACAGACTCGGGTACTTTGTTAAAGCTTGTAAATTGGACCTCCAGCCACATGGGTGGGGGAGATTTCACTGGAAGCAGATCTGAATTTCAGCCAAAGTGTATGGAGGGCTCTGACAGGGTCTTGGCTGTTTGGCTCCGGTTTTGTGATTGTTGCTTTTGGTGTTGGCTGGCTGGTGATGGCTTCTCTCTGCTTGATGTATGGAAACAGCATCTTCTGCCACTGATGGAGCGTCCCCCTGGATCTGTGAGCGTGACATAGAGCCCTTCCTCCCCTCAGGTACCTGGTTTGGATGTTCATGCCAGCAATGAGGGACTCACTGCAACAGGTGGTCATGCATGCTTCCCTAAGACAGAATCTTCTCACCGCTGTATGGCGAGTGTGGCTGTTTGAGTCAATGTCACCACACAGTCACACCTGGCCCTCCTGCAGTGTCATTATGTCCCAAAGGGACTACTGCTAAATGGAAACAGGCACCAAAATGTGTCACAGGCTCTGGTTCATTTCTCTTTTATTCAAAGTTACAAATTAAAGAGTGACAGGATGAAAACACATACTTCAACTCCTGTCTCTAGTGCAATGAACATCTTTGTATGCACTTAAAAAAATTTTTTTTTCATTTTTATTTATTTATTTGAGAGTGACAGAAAGAGAGAGAGAGAGGAAGATAGAGAGAGAGAGAATGGGCACCGCAGGGCCTCCAGCCACTGCAAACGAACTCCAGATGCGTGCACCCCCTTGTGCATCTGGCTAATGTGGGTCCTGGGGAATCGAGCCTCGAACCAGGGTCCTTAGGCTTCACAGGCAAGCGTTTAACTGCCAAGCCATCTCTCCAGCCCCTTTTAACTATTTGTTTATTTATTTGTGAGAGAGGAGCAGGGAGAGAAAGGGTGTACCAGGGCCTCCTGCCAATGCAAACAAACTTCAAATACATGTGCCACTGTGTGCATCTGGCTGTACATGGGTACTGGGGAGTTGAACCCAGGTCATTATGCTTAAGCAAGTGGCTTTAAAAGTGAAGCCATCTCTCCAACCCTGTAGATACTTTTTAAATGCACATGTGTGCGTATGGGTGTGTGGGGGTGCACACACATGCCTGTGTTCATGCTTGTGGAGGCCAGAGACAACCTTGGGTATCACCCTCAGAAGTGCGCCTGCCTTCTTCTTTCCTTTGAGGGAGGGCGTCTCACTGCCCTGGAGCTCACCAATCATGCTAGACCGGCTGGCCAGCTAGCTCCAGCAATCGCTCTGCCTTTATCTCTCCAGTGTGGGGACTACAGGCACTTGCCACCATGCCCAACATTTTCACATGGGTACTGGGGACTGAACTCAAGTTCTCACGCTTGCGAGGCAAACACTTTATCAAATGAGCTATCCTGTCCAGCCCTTGTATGTACTTTTTATGATTTACAAGTTTTATTAAATTAAGTTTATGTAAGTAAGCTTTATGTAAGATAAGAATCAATTCCATTTAGGTGTATTTCTTTTAATTTGCCCAATTCCTTGTGAATTAACAGCAAAAGGCTTAAAAAGCTCATCTCCAAATACAGCACAATAAAACTGAACGCCAGGAAGCTGGGGTTGCCACTCGATGACACAAAGACTAGGTAGGAATTGGCAAATGGAAGCAGTGAGAAAGACATGGTGTATCTCTATCTTCTTGTAGTTTATTTGTAAGACTGGAGAACGAGTACTGGCGGGCATGAGCCCAACGTGGCAGTCCTGAATGTGAAAAGAAGACTGAGGACTGGGAAGATGGCTCCTCGATTAAAGGCAATTAGTTGCAAAGCCTGTCAGCCCAAGTTCAATTCACAAGCCACCTCACCTAAATCCAGACGTAGAAAGTGTTGCAGGTGGTGTTTGTTTGCAGTGGTAAGAGACGCTCACATGCCCCTCCCCCTTACACACATGCAGACAGATGATTGATAGATAGATAGATATAGATCCATCCATCCATCCATAAAAATTTTGTAAAGACGACGACTAGACTTTGAAAAGACAATTGACTTATGTCACAGTCTACATAGGGATCTAAATGGTAAAAACATGTTTTAGATTAGTTGTCCATATATGTAAGTTGATTAAACTTTTATGATCCAGGGTTACTCTACTAGATGATCTTGAGGAAAACAAAATTAAATTACACTAAAGACATTCAAAAAGAATCTAAACAAGTACTCCTATATTCGACTAAAGAAATACTAAAGAAAAGTAACCCTTGTGGTTAGTGAGGAGAATGCTACCAAAAACAAATCAAAGGACAGGTGTGACAGTGTCTGCATGTCACTGCAGCTCTTGATAAGTTGAATGACAGGACTGCCCGAGATCAAAACCAGCGTAGGCAACGTGGTAGGTTCGGGGCCAGTGTGGGATACATAACAAAATCCTGTCTTGGAAAATTAAGATGTATATATTTAAATAAATAAGATTAACTAAGACGTACTTGACTTTTAAAGCAAAAATAACTTTCTTCAGTTCTTGGGGTATGGCAACAGTTACCTTTGAGACTAGGGAAAACCTTCTAGGAGGAGGAAAAATTTAGGATGAATCTTCTTTTTCTTCATTATAACAAGAAAAACAAAGTTTGTGTAAACTACTTGTCTGTAGTTTTTTTTTTTTTTAATTTAGAAAAAGGAAGAGAGGTCTAGCATTTGTTCTCAGGAAGCACACGGGTGCTTTAATTAAACATGACACTGTTGTTTTTAATTGCTATTTTTATACAAGTCTGGAGTTTCACGAGAAGGTGGGGAGGAACAACTGTACTTAGTTTGGTGTCCTGGAATCTGTAGACAACCGGCCATCCTGGGGCTTGATAAGGGATGTGCACATGTGCACGTGTGCAGACACACACACACACACACATTATACACTATAGTTTTATTAATAAAATGTATTTTGTATAACCATAAGAAGTACATTTCCTATACTCATGTGCATGTATTGTATACAGTCATATGTATTCGTATAACTTACATACACACCCATGTCAGCTTTGCCTATGTGATTCAGCAGAGCTTGCCTGCCCGTGACAGGGCAGTAAAATGCAGGATTCATGCTGTCCTTGTCTCCTCCGAAGCTCAAGCATTACTACGAGTATTGGACCTTCCCACTTCCCAATCAGTCCTCACAATCCCACCTAGCAAGATTCAAATGCAGCACACCGACTTCCGCTCCTGCTCCTGGCACTTCCAATTCGCCCCACCCAGCTCTTCTTTCTTGCCTCGTATTTACCACTTGCTTACAGTTTGGGAATTTATTTACATATGGAATACATTGTTGTCTTCTCTACCAGCATACAGGCACCTTGCTTGTTCACATATTCCAAACCTCTAAAGCAGTTTCTGGCATAAAAGCCAGGAGTTCTCCCTAGTGAGTGTTGGTTGAAATTTTACAGAGCCTGCAAGTCACAGTCTCGTTGGCAGCTGATTTCATCATTTAGAAGATAAGGGAGTTGTGGCTTACAAGATGCATGACTGTGGTTACATTCCCAGATTCTACCTGATTAATTTATATGTTGAAATGTGTTCAGAAATCACCGTGGACTTTAATTTCATTGGATTTATTGAAAAGTAGAGGTAGTTAGGTTTGTAACTATGTGAGTTAGCTTTACGTTACTGTAACAAAATACCAGAGATGATCAGTTCATAAAATAGAAAGTGTTGATTTTAGCTCAGATGTTTATAGGTCCACACCAGGACTGGGCAGAGCCATCACATTGGGCCCTGAGGTGGTGGGGGGGATATGCCCGGCGACCAGGGTGGAGAACGTGTGGAAAAGCAAACTGTTCCCTTGAAGGCCAGGAACAAAGGATGAAGAAGTCTGGGGTCCCATGAGCTCCCAAGACCTAAGAACCTCCCACTGGATGCCACCTCCTGTAAGTCCCATCACCTGCCAACAGTGCCACCGTGGGAACAAACAAGCTTGAACATGTAGCTCACCCAAATTATATATAATAATGAGAGTTACCAGGGTGTATGCTCTGTTATATAAATCAACTCAGTACCTGCTGTGCCGAACACAGACGACATGCCTTCTAAAATGGCCCTGTGGACATCAGGATGAGACAGGACAAATGCAAGTGTCCAGAATGCAATCTGAAAAAGAACGTATAGAAAGTGAACAAGTTCTCTGAGCGTAAATGAGTGGATCAGTAGTATTAGACAAAAAGACACAGGACAGGATGTGAATTACCTTCGGAGAGCTGGAGAGATGGCTCAGTGGCTAAAGGTGCTTTCTTGAAAAGCATAATGGTCTAGGTTGCATTCCCCAGAACTCACATAAGGCAGATGCACATCTGTCTGGAGTTCATGTACAGTGGCAGAGGCCCTAGCATACTCTTACTCACGCTCATGCGCTCTCTCTCTCTCTCTCTCTCTCTCTCTGTCTCTCAAATAAATAAAAATGAATTTTTTAAAAGATTATCTTTCAAAATGACTACATTATATAATAAGAGAAGTGTTATCCCTAAAGGATCAAACTTATAATCTTATCTACTATAGTTTAAATATTTATATAGATGTGATGGTTTGATTGTAAAAATGTCCTGCATAGACTCATATGTTTGAATATTTAACCTTTCATTGATAGTGTTGTTCGAGAAGGTTGTGAAACCTTTAGGAAGAACTGCGTCACTGGGGAGGGGGCAGGCTGTGAAGTATTACAGGCACCTCACAGCTCCCCTTCAACACTACTTCTTTCATGGCAATGTGATGCTGGCTGTCTGCTCCTGCCATGACAGACTTCCCTTCAAAAATGTAAGCCAGGGCTGGAGGGATGGCTTAGCAGTTAAGGCGTTTGCCTGCAAAGCCAAAGGACCTCGGTTCAATTCCCCAGGACCCACGTTAGCTAGATGCATAAGGTGGCACATGTGTCTGGAGTTTGTCTGCAGTGCCTGAAGGTCCTGGCGCACCCATTCTCCCTCTCTTTTCCTCTCTCTCTTTCTCTGTGTTAAATAAATAAATAATGTAAGGTAAACACAAATCCTTTCCTTCTTTCAGCTGCTTCTTCTTGGGTAGCTTGTCCCAGCAAGGAGAAAGTAACTGCTATCATAGATAAAACTATCTTTTAAGAGATAAGAAAGGTGGGATTGCTTTTAAAAATAAAAACATAAAATATTGCATAGACCTCTTTTAAGTATTTTTGGAAATAACTTATGTAGGGCATAAATCAATTATCATAATCTAATGCAAAAATATTCTCAAGATTTGAATGTCCTTAATATTAAAAATGAGGGGTTGGGAAGCTGGCTTGGTGGTTGAGGCATTTGCCTTCTGGGTTTGAGGACCCAGGTTTGATTCCCCAGACCCACATAAGTCAGATACACATGGTGGCACATGCCTCTGGAGTTTGTTTGTAGTGGCTGGGGGCCCTAGCACTCCCATTTTCTTTCTCTCTCTCTCTAATAAATAAATAAAATATTTTTAAAAATAAAAATAACAATGAGTAAGCTGGAAGTGGTAGCATATGCCTACATCCCAGGTTTTTGAGAGGCAGAGACAGAAGTATTGATACAAATTTGAGGCCAACCTTGTATACATAGTGAATTTCAGGCCAGCCAGGGCTACATAAGTGAGAGGTTCTGTTTCAAAAATTAATTAAATCATAAAATTTTCTTTCTGCCAATGAAACAAGTTCCTTTTAAATAATCCCAGAAAATCATACCTAAGATACTTTTTAAAATATTTATTTATTTATTGAAGAGAGAGAGAGAGAGAGAGAATGGACATGCCAAGGCCTCATGCCACTGCAAACGAAATCCAGATGCATGAGCCACTTTGTGCATGTGGCTTTACCTGGGTACTGGGGAATTGATCCTGGACTGGCATGCTTTGCAAGCAATTGCCTTTAACCACTGAACCATCTTCCAAGGCCCACACCTAAAATCTTATAAAGTGAATTATGAGGAGCTGGAGACGTAGCTCAGTGGTCCAGCACTAGTGTACCAGATACACACAGCATCCTGCGTTTAATCCCCACCTCCTCACAATAGTTATGAGAGTACTCTACATGAGAAATAGGTTAATTTCCCACCTGAGTGCTATTTGAAATATGGTAATTTTGTAAATTCTCTCTTGGCATATCAAGATTCTTTTATATCTTCCCTTAATAAGCCACATGAAAATATATATCTTGCTGGGTGTGGTGGCACACGCCTTTAATCCCAACTCTCAAGAAGCAGAGGTAGGAGGATCGCGGTGAGTTCGAGGCCACCCTGAGATTACCTAGTGAATTCCAGGTCAGCCTGGACTAGAGTGAGACCTTACCTCCCGAAATATATATATATATATATATATATATATATATATATATATATATATATATATGTGTGTGTGTGTGTGTGTGTGTGTGTGTGTGTATTAAAAATTAGTTCCCCCCAGGCTTCTGAGGTTGGACAATAAGGAAAATATTTATAAACTCGCGAAAAGAAGTTTGAGTTTCCATTTCATGTTTTTCTATAAGTATTTATTGTAAAATTAACGCTGAGAGGATGCAGGCAGTACTTTGACTTGAATCTTTCTCTCTCTTTTGTAAAGTAACAGGAGGTACCTTGAAATGATCCCACTACTCCCCCCTGTGGTCAAAAGAGGAAAAACAGTTGTCTGTAAGGAAGTGCTCCACCAAGCCAAGGTCAAAGCTGCTCCTGGTTCCCTCGCTAGCGTGCCAGCTCCTATGTGGTACCTGTTTGCAGAAGGGAGGTGGCAAGGAGAACAGAGCCCCTGTGTGTAATCTCCCAATGAAGCATCTAGATTACGAGAAATCTCCCCTCGAGATGGTCTAGTTCATTCTCACACGCCACTCGGAGAGCTCTCCTCTCCTGTCTCCCCACTTGGCGCCTCACGAGGTGCAAGTGCCAAGTTATTGAATCTAATTAGCAATCTGCACTCGAATAAAAATATTGAAAGTAGTTAGAGAGAAAAATCAAGTTACCTACAAAGGCAAGCCCATCAGGATCACAGAAGATTACTCAACACAAGCTTTAAAAGTCAAAAGGGCTTGGAGTGATGTGTTCCAAGTCCTGAAAGACAACAACTGTCAACCAAGGTTACTTTATCCTGCAAAGCTATCCATTCAAATAGACAGAGAAATAAGGACATTCCACGACAAAAGCAGGCTAAAGGAGTATTTGAAGACAAAACCAGCTCTACAGAAAATACTTGAAAGAATCCTCCATGCTGAAGAGAAAGAAAAGCACACATATAAGGAACCTGGAAAAAACAAACAATACTCAAATACTAGTTAACATAAGAGAGCAAAGGTAAAACCAGAAAAACTACAAAAAAGGGCAAAAATAAATACACACCTTTCAATATTATCTCTTAATATCAACAGCCTCAAAGCCCCAACCAAAAGACATACGTTTGCAGACTGGGTTAAAAAGCAGGATCTTTCAATTTGTTGACTCCAAGAAACCCACCTTTTTACAAAGGATGGACACTATCTTAGGATGAAACATTGGAAAACGGTGTTTCAAGCAAATGGACCTAGAAAACAAGCAGGGGTTGCTATCCTAATATCTGACAGGGTAGACTTCAGTCCAACATTAGTTAAGAAAGATAAGGAAGGTCACTTTATATTGATTAAAGGCACACTCCAACAGGAGGACATTACAATCCTAAACATATATGCACCTAACATGGGGGCTCCCAAATTCATCAAACAAACACTGTTAGAACTAAGGTCACAGATAACACCAAACACAGGTCTGCAGGGCCACAGCTGCAAGGCTCAGCTTGAGCTGCAGGAAGAGCCAGGTGAGGGGATTCTTCACTCACACCAGAGCTCCTTGCGAACCCAAGAAACTTGAAGGGAGAACCGCAGTGACCAACAGAGGAACAGCTCCTGAGGTAGAGGATCACGTGGACCAGTGGGAGAACTAAAGCCACCATCCACCGGCTCCCCACCCCCACCGCCAGTGCAAGCGCCAGCAAGCACCAGAGACCAGGGGAAGGGAGCTCACAGCACACAGCCCCAGTGACCAGAGCAGTGATTCAGAGACCCAGCCAGCCTACTTGAATCCACAGCACAGCAAACAGGGACCCAAGCAGGAGCGCAGCATAACTGAGACCAAAATCATCCCAAAGGGCAACTGGGATTACACCAGGTCAGTACCTGCCAAATAAGCCTGGAATATAGGCTTGAATCAGAAGTGCTAATTGCATCTTCCGTATCAGGATAAATTATATATTAAATCTGATGGATGGTCGGATCTGCCATTCTTAAATAAGCTATATTTTGGGCTTGTTATTTGTTGCTTCCTGATTCATAGTGGCTTTGTTTCCTCTTCTGTTGTTCATTAGAGAAGGTCACAAGCTGACTTGGAACCCTCAACAGACCAGAAATCTTAGCCTCCTAGTTGACAGGATTAAGGGTGTGAGGCAACACACATCCTAGGGGACTGTGACTTTGTTAGAGGATCTGCTTGTCATAATACCTACTCTTGCATAAATACTCTGTGCTATTTTTCATTGAATGTATACATTGTTTAGTTAAATTTTAGAATCTGCCTATATTTTGTTCCACTCAGCCTACTTGAATAATCTCACAGCAGGCAAACCCAACATCTAGGGTCACTTTTGTAGATACTCTCAGAGACTTAAGAGCCACACCTAGCACCTTAAACACCTACCCTGAAGATATATAACATCAGATTGATTGATACATCTAATAATACTGCAGCTAATCAGAAAATCCAAGCATTAAATTAATCCAAGATGCAAAGATACGCACGTTATAACACAAGAAACACCAATATCAAGACACTATAAATCCACCAAAAATATTAATGCATCAGAAATGACCTCCAGTGAGAATGATTTACAGGAAATGCCTGAGAAACATTTCAAAAGAATGATTATAAATATGCTCAAAGAAGTCAAAGAGGAAATCAAAGGAATCAAAGAAGACAAAGAAAACCAATTTCACAAAATAAAGAGGTCAATATAAGACACAAGTAAGGAAATAGAAATAATAAAGAAAAACCAGTCAGAATTACTAGCAATGAAGAACACAGTTAATGAAATAAAAAACCCTGTAGAAAATCTCACCAGCAGAATGGATGAAGGAGAGGACAGACTATCTAAGCTAGAAGACCAGGTGGTAGATCTAATACAGTCCAACAAAGAGAAAGACAAACTAATAGGAAAGCATGAATAGGAATTTTAAGATATTCTGGACACTATGAAAAGACAAAACATAAGAATTCAGGGTATAATAGAAGGAGAAGAATTTCACTCCAAAGACATAGTAGGCATTTTCAACAAAATCATAGAATAAAACTTCCCCAAGTTGGGAAAGAGATGCCAATGCACATACAGGAATCCTTTAGAACACCAAACAGACAAAACCTGGAAAGAACCTCTCCTCGCCATATTATAATTAAACTACCAAACATACTAACCAAAGAAAATACATGCAAAGCAGTTAGAAAGAAAAATCAAGTTACATTCAAAGGCAAGCCCATCAGGATCACAGCAGATTACTCAACACAAACTCTAAAAGCCAGAAGGACTTGGAGTAATGTATTCCAAGTTCTAAAAAAGTTCTCCAGGGGCTCTGGGCACACAGCAGGCTGCCTCTGGGAGGTGCCAACAAGAGCTGGCAAGATAGAATGTTCACTCATCATCGAACACTTTCTTTCTGAAATGAATGATTTAAATCATTTCAGACCAGCGCCAGGAACAAATTCCAAAGAACTGAATTCCTCTGTGTTGGATCAATAGTGCGTTGTGTGGCTGTCTTCCAGGGGACTTCTCTAATGAGATCTGGAAAATTAATCCTCTGACAAAGGGGCTGCTTTGGGAGTTGTTTGGATGTTCATGTTTTCAGTTTCCTGGCAGCTCAATCAATTCACAAGAAAACTCAGGGAAGAACATTAGAGGAAAAATTTTGAAAATTTTTGTTTGAGCCTGATGGTATGTATGCTCTCATTGGCGACATACATTTTTGAGCATTTTGAGAATTTCTTTTTTTAACATACTTTTTTTTTTTTTTGAGGTAGGGTCTTGCTCTAGCCCAGGTTGATCTGGAATTCACTATGTAGTCTTAGGGTGGCCTTGAACTCATGGTGAGCCTCCTACCTCTGCCTCCTGAGTGTTGGGATTGATTCACATCCAGTGAGAATTTCTTTTTTTAAATATTTTTATATTTTATTTTCATTTATTTATTTGAGAGAGAGAGAAAGAGAGAATGTGTGGCCAAGGCCTCTAGCCACTGCAAACAAACTCCAGATGCATACACCACCTTCTGCATCTGGCTTATGTGGGACCTGGGGAATTGAACCTGGATCCTTTGGCTTTGTAGGCAAATGCCTTAACTGTTAAGCCATCTCTTCAGCCCATACGTTGAGAATTTCTATGAGAGGTCCTGAGCCTTTACCAATGAACAAAGCTGCTCTTTATCCAATACAGCCTGCCACAGGTAAGTGGAAACTGGGTTATTAGAACCTAAAAAGACTTTAGTCACTTAAGCCTTCAGAACAGGGAGAGAGAAGTAAATAATGCTTGAACAACTTCCTATTTCTATTTGTTAAGAGGAAGAAAGAGAGATGACCGCATTTATCACTAGGTATAGGTTGAATGTTCCTGTTTCAGAGAATACAGGTATGTATGCAGGGCCAGCTTCTCATTTCAGATTACATAAGGTGCCGCTTAGGCGCCTTACTGAAACTGGTGTGGACTGAACATATAGCAGACAAGTCTCCTGACTGTATCCTAATTCATGACAGCTTTAAAAAGAGCACACATAGAAGTCATTTTTAAGGGCTGGAGAGATGGCTTATTGGTTAAGGCACTTCCCTGCAAAGCCTAAGGACCCAGGTTTGATTCCCCAGTACCCACATAAGCCAGATGTACAAGGTGGTACATGTGTCTGGAGTTTGTTGGCAGTGGCTGGAGGCCTTAGCATACTCAATCTGCCTCTCTCAGTCTGCCTCTATCACTCTCTCACTAATAAATAAATATATATATTTTTAAATTTATTTTTTTAAAAAGAAAGTTTAAATAAAAGCACACACAGGGCTGGGGAGATGGTTCAGTAGTTAAAAGCGCTTGCCAATAGGCTGGAGAGATGCTTTAGAAGTTAAGGTGCTTGCCTGCAAAGCCAAAGGACCCAGGTTCGATCCCCAAGGACCCACATAAACCAGATGCACAAGGTGGAGCATGCAGCTGGAGTTCATTTGCAGTGGCTGAACACCATGGCATGCCTATTCTCTCTCTCTCTCTCTCTCTCTCCCTCTCTCCCTCTCTCTCAAATAAATAAAAAAAAATAAAATAATTTTTTGAAAAGAGTGCTTGCCACTTAAGCATGAAGCCTCTTGGGCCAGAGAGGGCAAAGTTTGAATCCGCAGAACCCATGTAAACACCTAGGATGGCCATGGACATCTGTGATCCTGGTGGCAGGGAAGCATGGAGGAAGGATGCCAAATGCAGACTCAATTGCTGGGCTCGGTGATGGGCAGCAGCTCTGGGGAGAGAGAGAGCTCATCTCAAGGAGAAACGCAGATGAGCGACAAAAGGGAACCCGATGCTGTCCTCTGGCCCCCGAAAGTTTGCGCATGGGGTACATGCATCCGCACGCACATGTGCACACACCACATACATACCACACACACACACACACACGCAAGTTGAAAATGGGAAACTTTGAGGGATGAAGGATAATAGACCAAGGTGGGAAGGGGATAAGAGAGTATAAATAGGTGTGGATGTGAGCAAGAGATAGACTAAGACACCACCATGATAGTCTATGGCTATAGCTTGGACTAATTCCACCTGAAAGCATCCACTGGCCTTCTGTCTCCACAGTACAAGGCCAGGCTTCTGGCTTTGCATATCTGTGTTGTTGGGTGCACAGCACATTCCTGACACAGCCCATGCTCTGTAACAGGGTGTCCCAGTGGACCACAGAGGGCAAACTTTTCCCCTCGGCCTGCTTGCTGCACACGGCCTTTCAGACAGCAGGATCCAATGGTAGGCTTTGCTCTGGAACTCTCTTTAACCTCTCCAACGTGAGCTAGTGAGATTTCATTAAGCATTACTTTTTCTGTAATTTTATTTATTTATTTGAGAGAGAGAAATAGGTGTGTCAGGGCCTCTGGCCACTGCAAATGAACTCCAGACACACATGCCACTTTGTGCATCTGACCTAGATGGGTACTAGGGAATCAAACCCGGGTCCTTAGGCTTCTCAGGCAAGGGCCTTAACCACTAAGCAATCTCTGCTGCCCCTTGTTTGTTTGTTTGTTTGTTTTTTCTTTAATCTCACAACTGAATCCACTATAGTCTTTTCTATACCCATAGCAAGTACAAGGACTGGATAGAGAGAGGGGGAGGGAGGGAGGGGGAGAAGATATAAAGGTACGCTAGACAGCAACGCAATCCACACTTGGTAATGTACTTACAGGAGCAGCATTAGATAGAGAAGCCCAAAGCAGTAACAGCCCGTAATTTGGTTTTTGCTTGTTTGTTTCCTTCTCTACGATATCCAGCAATGCCTGCATGAGCGTCTGTGCAAAGGAAAAAGTATTGTTAAACCGTGGCTATCTGACAAAAGCTGATGTTAGTAAATAAGAAGTCATCCATTTCCCTTTCATACAACAGATATTACTTCTGCCATCCCTGGGCCTGTCACTGGGGGCAAACTAAGGGTCTTGTACACTTACTTGTAGTGTAGTAATTAAGAACAGGGACTCCAGTGAGGTTTCGCTACGTCACTACCTTGGTTCAAACCCTGGCCCCACTATTAAGAAGTGTGACTATGCACAACCTCTTTTAATCTCTCAGTCTCCATTTCACTGTCCATAAAATGGCAACAAGAGGGTGTGTACTTCATAATACTGCTATGAGGATTAAATTAGTCAAGTTGCCCACAAAATATTTGAAGCAAGGCCTGGTACAGATTGCATTCTTTCTTTTCACCTTTTGTTAGCATATATTAATAATACAAAATAGTGGGTTTCAATGTCTTAATACAGATAAGGTATTTTAATTTTTTTGTTTATTTGTATTTATTTATCTGAGAGTTACAGACAGACAGAGAGAGAAAGAAGCAAATAGATAGAGAATGGGCACGCCGGGGCCTCCAGCCACTGCAAACGAACTCCAGATGCATGTGCCACCTTGTGCATCTGGCTTATGTGGGACTTGCGGGATAGAGCCTTGAACGGGGGTCCTTAGGCAATGCTTCACAGGCAAGCATTTAACCACTAAGCCATCTCTCCAGCCTCAGATAAGGTACTTTATCATATTTATACACCCCTATTGCCCACATATGCCTTCTGCCATGGTTTCTCCTCATAGTCTCATGGCCACCATGCTATGCCTCCCCGAGAATGACACATACCGTAATGTAGTCATTTCGCTTTCAATTCTGTGACACAGAAAATAACTACTAAAAAATAACAATAACTTGCTGGAATAAAATATATGACAACATAAGAGACTTGCTGTTAACGGGGCATGCAAGTGTTCACGACTGATTAACCACTCGAACCCCCAGCTTACTTTGTATTAAAGTTGTTTTTAAAAAATTAAAAATGACCTTGTGTTAATGGCTAACACACTGTGTGTGGCACAGAGCAAGTTCTCCATAAATGTTAGCTAGTGCCTCATCTCCATTTCTGTAAGAACAGACTAGCCAGACTGAATATAGTTTTAATTACAAATAATGAATTGCGTTTATTGCTGGGTTCTATCACATCTAAATGTGAATTGTTACAAGACTAAATTATATGTCGTGAGAGTCCTTTATTCTTTTGACATGCTGTTCTGTGGAGTAGTCATAATTTTAAATACAAATAAGGACGTGAAATATATCTACAAGAGCATGAATAGAATGAAACAACCATATTGTCCTTTGTGATGTGAAGAAATGTGTATCTAATATTTTTAAGCTAAATACAACTTCTATGTTATGTTTTTCTTAACTAGGATAGTCCAATTTGCTTATATACTATTAGATAACAATTGTTTTCTTAGCCTACAGTTTTTAACACATGATACAAAGACAAGCTTGGTATGAACACTGACCTAAAATGGGTCATGGAGACCGAACCCAGAGTCTCACATATGCCAGGTGACTGTTCCTCCATTGTGCACATCCCCAGTCCTCTCTGTTGTGATACAGAGTCTCACTAAGTTGCCTAGCCTGGTCTTGAACTAACTTCGTAGCCCAGGGGAAGCCTTGAACTTGCAATCTTCCAGCCTCAGCCTCCAGTAATTGGATAACAGACTTGTGCCATCAGACTGGGTTTTGAAGTGATTTGTTAAGTGACTAGAACAATGCAGACTCTCACCAGCTCCTTACTATGCTCCTAAATAGTTTACACCATTTAACTCATTTATGTCCATGGCACTCTGAGGAAGGCAAGAAAATCAAGACCTAGGTATTAGATTAGTATGCATGTACGTGTGGAGGCCAGGGACAGCTTTAGGCATTTTTGAGACAGGTCCTCACACTGGCCTAGAGCTCACCAAGTATGCTAGATGGGTCGGCAGTGAGCCCCGGGGATCTGCCTGCCTCTGCCTCCCCAGTGCTGGAATTATGAGCACACCCCTCTACACTTTTACATGGGTTGTGGGGAATTAACACAGGTCCTCATGCTTGTATGGCAAGAACTTTGCTGACGGAACTATTTCCCCAGCCACAAAAGTATTTTTAATAGACACAGTTTATGGGCTGGAGAGATGGCTTAGCGGTTAAGGCACTTGCCCACAAAGTCAAAGGACCTTGGTTCGATTCCCCAGGACCCACGTAAGCCAGATGCACAAAGTGGCGCATGCGTCTGGAGTTCATTTGCAGTGGCTGGGGGCCCTGGCATGTTCATTCTTTTTTCTCTCTCTGTTTCTCTCTCTCAAATAAATAAATAAAAAGAAAATATTTTTTAAATAAACACAGTTTATTACCATCCCAATTACAATGATGTTTTCAGCAAAGAAACTAAGGAATACTTACTGCAGAATTATCTTTTGCAGATCCATGTGCTTTTATTTCTGGAATATTTGTCTCTAACAATGCTAAGAGCCACCTTTTGGATTTTGACCAGTTTCTGCATAAGGAAAAAAATCAATATTAATTTGAAGCATGTTAACAGTGATAGGACATGGAATAAAAGGGTTCTGAAATATCTGAGCAATTCAAATCATTTCTTCAAGTTTCTTCTTCGTTTTCAGTTTTAATTTCAAAAGAGGTCTGCCTTCAGAATTACTACTCCATGAAGAAAATTGAGAGGATAAAACAAACACGTTTTAGTGTCTTTTGCAGTTAATGTTTGAATTCACATTAATTTGCCTTTGGATGAGAAAACAGGAAATACCATTAGCTGGGTTTACATTCGCTGTGTCTGACATAGAGAATAAGAGTACCAAGACCCAGCACAAGGACCAGTGGCTGAATTAAGCCAGAGAAGAGCACTTGGCTATCATCATTTTCTTCTTCTCTGACCTATCACCAGTGTGCACCATGATGACCCACATGTCTGTGTCCTTACAAAAACCAAACGTTGGAATTCTCAGCCTTACGTTGATGGCATTAGGAAGTGGGACCTTGCATACCACGAGGATGAGCCTTACAATCAGTATTAGTGCCTTTAGGAAAAAAGGCAGGAAAACACTTGCTCGCCTCTCTCACTCTGAAGACCCAGTGAGTTGACAAGTTGACACTGTGCTACCGAAAGAGAGAGCTCCCCAGAGCCCACCCTCCCCAGTAGCCTGATCTTGAACCACCCCGGCTCCAGAACCAGGAGGGATAGATTATGTGTTACTTAGAAGGCATCTGGCCCATGGCACTTATGACAACACAAATGGAGCAAGATGCAGAGCTACTGCCAAGAACGCAACACCACGTGGTTATTCACACTCTGTTGAAACATTTATCAGAGCCTGATGTGAGAAATGCAGCTGGCCATACCTACTTTTATCTTAGAGAGAATGGGGCTGAGACTGGTCCCACTGATCTGGCTCCAAACTGTAGCAGTGTGATAAAGATGTGCTGTAAATGGCATGGAAGTTTTCCAAATACATTCTCTCTCTCTCTCTCTCTCTCTCTCAGAAGAGAGGAGAGAAGGGGCTGGAGATGTGGCTCAATGGTTAAAGACACTTTCTTGTAAAGTCTGCAAGCCTATGTTCGATTCCCAAGTACCCAAGTAAAACCAGATGCACAAAGTGGTGCATGCATCTGGAGTTCGTTTACAGTAGTAAGGAGTCCTGGCATGCCCATATTCATCCATTCATTCTCTCTGTCTCTCCCTCTTTATCTGTCTCTCTCTCAACTAAACAAATAAGTAACAATATTTAATAAAAAGAAAAAAGAGGAAGGAGGACCATGAGTTCCAGGGCCAGCATGGGCTCCACAGTGAGAATCACTCCCCTCCCCACACTGCCCACATAAAACCAGGTCATAGGAACACTTCTCTCCTACCTAAACTGCCATTGTTCTATGTCAAGAAGAAATACGTGGAATGTAAAACTGGCCCGAGAAGGATTTGGTCAAAGAACCAAGTATAGGAAACTCCCCTACCTTAGGAGCCACTCTGGTAGCTGGGATCCGAACTCAAATCCCTCATCATAAGTTTGAAAATGCTGGTAGAACTCCTGGATTTTCCTTTCATTTGTGAGAAACAGACCTTTCTTAAAGAGAGTGCTCATGGTGGCTGGATAGAGGAGACGCCTACAGTGACACACAGATGGCAAGTCAGACCCAGCGGCTAAGACAAAAGAAAGTAGGTTATTCTATTATCTAGTAGTGATAGCTGTAGATACGTGTGGCAGACTTGGGTGGGGAGGAGAATTACTTCTTAAAGTTTTAGTATAATGAAACTATAATCTCATTTATCTGAAGTTATTAAGACTCTGACAAATATGAGATCACAAACAGAAACAAAATAATTAAAATTCAACACACATTTATTTAGGAAATGGTAACTACAGCTAAGACATAACTCATGCCTTTAGATAGTAGCAAGCAATAACCAGAAGCTCGGCATGGTGGCACACACCTTTAATCCCAGCACTCAAAGGGCAGAGGTAGGAGGATCGTCATGAATTGAAGGCCAGCCTGGGACTACAGAGTGAATTCCAGGTCAGCCTGGGCAAAAGTGAGAACGCTGACTTAAAAAGGGGGGAAAAAAAAAAAAAACAGGGCTAGAGAGATGGCTCAGTGTTTAAGGACCTTGCCTGTGAGGGACCCATGTTCAACTCTTCAGATCCCACGTAAGCCAGATGTAAAAGGTGACAGAAGTGCACAAGGTCGCACATGCACATGAGGTGGCACGTGAGTCTGGAGTTCTATTACAGAGGCTGGAGGCCCTAGAGCACCAATTCTCTCTCTCTTAGTCTCACTCTTGCTCTCTCATATTAAAAAGAAAGGGAGGGGCAGTGTGTTGGGCTTGCCTCAAAAATAAAAAATAAAAAATAAAAATAAATAAATAAATAGCAGAGAATAGAGGGCAATATTAGTCACCAAATTTCCTAGTTTCTTTCATGAATCCCACATATTCAAACTATTGCCTATTGACATGCAATATTTATCATCAACATTTTTACTGCTTGCAAGGAAAAAGATTTGCTATGACATACTTAAGGAAAAAGAATATCAAAGATACCCAGTATTCAAAGATAGACTAGCTATCAAAGATACTTGACATTATGATCTCCTTCCCCAAAATTACAAAAGTTAGATACATGATAGATACAATGTACACTTTAGAACATCTTAAGCTTAGTTGGTTAATTTTGTTTCCTGTGCATTTCTGGAGCTCTAACAAAATATTGAATGCCATTCTATGTGAGTAATAACTATTGAATTTTCTCTCTGGCATCCCAGGGTAGTACTAAGGTGGAAGAATGTTTTACAGAATTTGGTTTTCCAAGTAGAGTGATTTTATCCATGTGGATTTTTTTTTTTTTTTTTTTTTTTTTTTTTTTTTTTTTTTTTTTTTTGGCTTTTCAAGCTAGGGTTTCAATCTAGTCCAAGCTGACCTGGAATTCACTATGTAGTCTCAGGGTGGCCTCGAACTCTCAGTGATCCTCCTACCTCTGCCTCCCAAGTGCTGGGATGAAAGGCATGTGCCACTACACCCAGCCATGGAAAATTTTCATACATATGGAAATTTTTTATACATGTGAAGAATTATTGATGCAGAGAGCTATAAATATAAGTTTTATGCATATTATGTGAAAAGTTTTAATGCATGTGGAGATTTTATACATCTTGAGAATTTTCACGCATTTTTGGAAGTTTTAGACATGTGGAGAGCTTTTATATATGTGGAAAGTTTGCATGCATGTGGAGAGTTTTTATATGAATATAGAATTTTTATCCATACATAGATTTTTTATATGTGAAAAATTTGTACAGATGTGGAGAATTTTATATATATGGGAAATTTTTACACATGTGGAGATTTTCCTCATGATTCACATGCTCAGCCTTTAACACATTTCTTTCTCCACAGCTCTTCTCTGTCTCCCCTGCTCTTTGGACCTCCAGTCTCCTCAGATAAGCAAGCCTGGGCTCTATCCACATTGACTCTGCCTGAGCTGCCTTCTTAATTCTCACCAACATCTCCTGGTCCTCTGTATCCTCTTAATGACTCCATTTTCTCCTCTGTCTTCTCCCCTGCCCTAATAATCACAAACTTCCCTGAATGGTGGATGCCTGACTATTATGAGAGGTCATATGAAAGGAGTATGCATGATTGTTACAATGACTAGGAATAACTTACTCCATCTGTAGCCAAATGATTGTATTTACTTATTTGTTCACCATAAAACACAAATGCTAAAGCACACATTACCAATTAATTAGAATTTAAAAGATGAAAAATAATCTCCTATAGCCTGGTTAGGTAAGCAATATTAATCCACCAGGTAAAACCTCAAGTCTAGTGAAATGATTTCTATTTTTTATTTGAAGACTAAAGATGAAATGATCTAATTATCTATTTACCTTACTAAGTGGTTCAGATCCATCATCCCATGAGAGCCTAAATTTTCCAGTTGCTCGTGTAATGCTTCAGTCAGTTGCCCAGTAAACTGACAGATGCTCAAAGGACCCATTTTTCCTTTCATCATAACATACAGTTTTTCGTGAAGTGTGAAAAAGAGCTTCTTTGGAATTGATGCTGAAAACAGAAAAAAAAAAACTATTTTCAAAATAAGCAACCAGTTCTTGAAATGCATAATTATATATACATATATATATGTGTGTACACACATATATGTATATATGTAAATTTCTAATATCACTTTGTGGGGACAAGGCTATTACCAATATCCTCAGTATTTAAGATCACCTCCTGCACATAAAAATGGAAAAGACTGATCTGTATGGCCTCTCAGTCTAGAGGGTAACTCGCGTTATGATTTATATAAGTGGGTAATTTAGAGGAATGGTATTTTCAGCCCCTTGCTCCCCCAAATCTTGGTTCCAGGCACAAAGAAAATACACAGCGCTTTGCACTTCCCCCAATTTCCAGATGCCACTGCATGTGTTCAGAACATTCTCTACTTGACCTTCCCCATTTCCATGCCTCCCCACATTGATAAGCCCAGATGTCTCCTGCCAACTGCTGCACATCTCCTGGTATTGTGTTGAGCACTGCTTCCATATATACAAGTCAATCCCACTATTTTCTTTATAGAAGGGCGCACACTCCTACAATATAAACGTCTGGTTAGGTCGGGGTAGAGGGCCCGTGAGGCTTTGATTTTAATTGATTTTTTTCTAAATCTTGTTTTATTGTATTTTAAGTAAGTAACCTTTTCACTTGTATGTGTGGTATGCACATGTGTACAGAAGTTGACATGGGGAGTCTTCCTCCATTGCTTCTTCTTCTTATTCTGAAAGCTCCCATGCTGAACCTAGAGTCCACTGATTCAGCTAGACAAGCCAGCCAGTGAGTCCCAGGGGTTCCCTGTCTCTGCCTCCCCGCTGCTAAGACGACACGTGTACACCACCACACTGGGTATTTTCATATGGGAACTATGGATGTAAACTCAGATCCTGAGGCTGGCATGGCAAGCATTTTACCCACACAGTCATCTTCCAGCTTCTCATAAAGTAATTTTTAGTTTTGTATTTCATCATTCTGTTATGGGTAGCTTTTGTGTAAATTAATTTAAAAGAGACTTCCTGAACACTGTAGTGAAATGTATGAGAGGGATGAGAAGCAAACTCAAGGTAAATGTTACTGTATTTCATTTATTAACGAGAAATACTTAAGCATTAAAGGCCCTGGGGAAGACACAAGTGAACATTTTGAAATTTTCTATATACTTCCAGCAGGAAAGTTGGTACATTTTTCTGAAGACACACTGTGCTCATTTGAATTAGCTGTTCCCCGTTAACGCATGTGTTTTGAATACCCAGATCCCCAGCTGGTGGCGATAGGGGAGGTGGAGTCTTGCTGGAGGAGGTGTGTTATTGGTTGGGGTGGGGGGGCGCATTTTGGGGTGTTACAGCTCAGCCACCCTTTGTTACAGCTCAGCTTACTCTCTGGCTATTCCCACCTTCTGTAGCAGAGGTGATGTCCAGCCTCTACTCATGCCATCTGTTCCCTCCCACCATGGAGCTTGCCCATAAGCTAAGATGAATACTTTCCTTCCATCAGCTGCTTTGGGTCAGATGTTTCATCCCAGCAACAAGAAGGTCACTACAACATATATTACCATACAGATCAACGTCCTTCAAAACATGTATATTCATTGATCAGGAAGCCAGTAGTTCAGATATCAACAAGCATTAAATAGTTTCAAATTTAACCTGCACTTTGTGATTTTTCGATGCAACCAAGTGGGAAAACCTAACCCTGCCATTAATCACTGAGAGCTCTCAAAACAGAGATTTTGTCTTAGTGCAGAGAGATGCATGAAAGACTCTCTCAAAGGAGCTGAAGATGAAATAAGGGTGGACAGAGAGACACTTTAGGCACGTGCAGTGAAGTAGAGAAAAGATCAAGGGAGTGGGGAGATAGTCCCATGGGGAAGGTGCTTGCCTTGCATGCATAAGGACCTGAGTTCAATCCCAAAACCCACGTAAAGATGCCAGGTATCACGGCACACACCTACAATCCCAGCACTGGGGAGGCAGAGATAGGAAGATCCTGGGGTTCACTGGCCAGCCAATTTAGCCTAATTGGAAAGCTCCAAGTTAATGAGAGACTGTCTTGAAAAGGTGGATAGAGCTGGGCATGGTGCACGCCTTGAATCCCAGTACTTGGGAGGTAGAGGTGTAGGTAGGAGGATCACCGTGAGCTCGAGACCCCCCTGAGACTACACAGTGAATTCCAGGTCAGCCTGGGCTAGAGTAAGACCCTACCTCAAAAAACCAAACAACCGACTGGAGAGATGGCTTAGAGGTTAAGGCATTTGCCTGCGAAGCCAAAGGACCCAGGTTTGATACCCTAGTACCCACGTAAGCCAGATGCACAAGGGGGCACATGCGTCTGGGGTTCATTTGCAGTGGCTAAAGGCCCTGGCATGCCCATTCTCTCTCTGTCTGCTTGCAAATAAATAAATGAAAATAAATATTAAAAATAAAATAGAACCAAACAACCAAAAAAAAAATAGACATCATATCTGAGGAATGACACCTGAGGTTGTCCTCTGACCTCCACGCACACGCACATACATGTGTACCCACATACACATGACCATGCATTCACAGACACAACACAGATGGACAGATTAAAATGAAGCAGCAGATACATCATGGGCCAGCTGGGCATCCTGGGGAAGACAGAGGGCACAAACACATTTGTTTGCAGGCCGGGAAGATGGGGAGACATGAAGAGACAACACTGGTGCAGTCTAGCAGTCTCTAAGACAGATGGGAAATGGGGAAACCATGCCAGCAAACCTTACTAGCCCTCTGGGTCCTATCACGAAAAGCCATACATAGTATAGGATTTGCTTACTAAGTAGAGGAGATCTACTCTCAGAAAGCACAATGACATTTAACCAGGCCAAGAGCTGCAGCCTGAAAACACAGTGGACACAGCAGCAGAAGTTAGGGAAGAGGACACAGACTCTGTGTGGTGGTTTGAATAGATGGCCCCCAATATATTCAGTTTTTTATTTGTTTGTAGTTTGCATCTGCAGCCACCTGGCTGGAGGCAGTGTCACTGGGCGGATCTTAAGGTGTGGTGGTGGGTTTCAGATTTCAATCTAAAGATATGCAAAGTGTGCCTAGCAAGAGTTCCTGAAGTGTGCTGTGCTGTGTGGCTTTTAGGCTTGTGCTTCTCTCTCTCTCTACTTGGACCTGTGAAAGCAGAGCCAGCTTCTTCTGCCATTATGGAACTTCCCCTGGATCTGTAAGCTTCAATAAATATTCCTTCCTCCATAACTGTGCCTGGTCTGGAAGTTCATCTCAGTGAACCTGAAGCTGTCTGCTACACTCCGTATGTACACCACAATACGTTGTTGAGAAAATCCTGCCTTTCACTGGCCTGAGTGATTTCCTTTTCAATGACCAAATTTATCACACTTTTTCTCCTTATAGCCCTAACTTTAACAATAAAAGAATGGACACTCAGCATTCTTGATGAAACACGGAGTTTACACCTAAAATGACTCTTGGATTCCAATGGTGTACCTCTCTAAATAAACCATTGGAAAACATCCTTTACCTGTATGGTAGACGGGATTTTGGACGGCTAGTTCAAAATCAACATGTCTGGATTTTAGAAACACATCGATTCCTTCTTCTTCAGTAACAAATGTCATTCGGTTTCCCATAGCAAAGACTGTAAATATTGGTCCGTACTGAAATAAAGCATATAAATACATGTCATATTAGTATTCATTTCTGATCCAGGGTTATGTTTAAGACAGTTTTCCTCAAGGATGCCAATGCTAAGGTTGTGGTTAGATAAAAACTACTATGAAAGCAGGGCGTGGTGGTGCACGCCTTTAATCCAAGCACTCGGGAGGCAGAGGTAGGAGGATTGCCATGAGTTCGAGGCCACCTGAGACTCCATAGTGAATTCCAGGTCAGCCTGAGCTAGAGTGAGACCCTACCTCGAAAAACCGAAAAACCGAAAAACCAAAAAAAAAAAAAAAAAAAACTACTATGACATCAAAATTAAAGAGAGACTGTACTCACTTTGGCAGCACATATACTAAAATTGGAACGATACAGAGAAGATTAGCATGGCCCCTGTGCAGCGCAAGGATGACATGCAAAATTAAAGAGAGACTAATGGAGAGAGGGAGGGGATATGATGGAGTGTGGATGTGTGAAGGGGAAAATGGGGGAGAGGAGGGAATTACCAGGGGTTATTGTCTATAATTATGGAAGTTGTCGATAAAGAATAAATAAATAAATAAATAAACAAACAAACAAACTACTACATCTGGTAGTTAATTAGAAATTGTGACTCAAGCTACATCTAAGTTATATAAATCCTAATTTATTCTGTCCTAAAATAAGATAGTTATGTGTAATCAGATAGCTATTATGAACATCTTTCTTACAGTGTGAAAATAATTACTATAAAATAATAATTATAGGGGCTAGAGAGATGGCTTAGCGGTAAGGCATTTGCCTGCAAAGCCAAAGGACCCAGGTTCAATTCCCCAGGACCCACTTGAGGCAGATGCACAAGGGACACAAGTGTCTGGAGTTTGTTTGCAGTGGCCACAGGTGCGCCCATTCTGTCTGTCTCTGTTCTCTCTCTCTCTTACTCTCTGCTTGCAAATAAATAAAAATAAAAATAAATTTAAAAAATAATAATTATAGGACTCACGGAGATAGTTCAGCATGAAAACATGAGGACCCAAGAGGGCTTCACTTGCCCTGAGTGTGACTTCCCATCAGCCACGTGAACAGCTAGGCGCCACCATGCATATCTATAACCCAGTCCTGCAGGGAGTGGAGACCACAGAACCGCTGGGGCTCAAGGGTCAGCCAGTCAGAGTGAAAACGGCAGTTCTGGGCTCAGTGAGCGACTCCACCTCATGGAAAGAAGAGGGAAGGGTGGTAGAGGAGAAGAGCCAATGCTCGATTCTGGGCCACGCACACACATGCATCCGTGCACATGTGCAAAGTCTTCCCACACACACCCCCCACACAATATATACACATATGCAGAAAAAGAAAGTAGCAAGAACAATTAGAAAACATATAAATGTTGTAATATTTGAACATTTTCCAGATACCAATAAGCTTATAAGCAACATAGCTCAGCACTGCTCAAGCAAAAGACACAAACCTGCCAGCCAGATGTATAGGAAACCCAGTCACTCAACAGTGTCTAAACACGTTCCTAACCTGTTCACTTTCTCTACTTCCCCGAAGGACTTTCACCTGCACGTACTGCCCAACTTTCTCCCCTGTGGGATAGTGAGCTGCCTGGTACGTCGCTGGAAAAACATAAAGTAAGCAAGTAGCTTCATGTTGTCACCTCTGAATCTTCCAAAATGCACATATCGCTACCCATTCTCTACCCTCCCTCCCGCTAATGAGAACAGGAGGACATGCTACGGGCCTTAAGCTCCGTGCCTTCTCTTTGGTTCCACATCCATGTCTGCTTTTTCATACATGACTAATTATCCCTTCTGTCTTAGATCACTCCCTGCAGCCTACAAACCTATTCTGGTATGAGTTTTGCCTTCTGTGAGTTCATGACCTTGTTAGGGAAGAATAAATATGTGTGTGTGTGTGTGTGTATACATATATGCACACACATATATATGTATGTATACATATATATATATATCTCCCATATTCATTGAATTTTAACTGTATTTAGAATGTTCTTCCAGTATGAATGTAGGCAAAGCACCACACATCATCAAAACAAGCCACCACATATTAATACCCCATTATACTTATTATAAATATCTCAAAACATCATTTATACTCATCTTTACTACAATACATAGCAGCCCCTGGTCATTTCTCCATCTACCATGAGATAAGCTCAGTGATAGATAGACTGTTGGGTGCCCCCAGGCTACTGTGGGCCCACAAAGTAAAGTTTTATTTTCTCACATTCATGATGCAGATATCTACATTGCCCCCCCCCATACTACCTACTTACAATCAACCAATACTTAAAAGAAGGAGCGCCATTGTTAATGTGTTGTTTCAATGAGAATTCTTAACTCTCCCTTAGGATAGTGGCCTTTTGTAACATGGTTAGTTCTGGGCTACAGGTGTAGAACAAGTTCAAACACAGAAGCACTGGGCTGACTGCTGACATGTGGTGTCTTAATTAACTTACTGCAGCACACTTCATGATGAGAAATGGTTATGTGCGGTCTATAAATTCTACAGCACTTGTTTTTGTGTACTTGTTAACTGTCGTTCTTATGCAAAAGTCAGCCTCTTCAGTTGTTATGAATTAAAGACAAGTACACATGGTATGCATATTTTTTTTCAAAATACTTTTTTATTTTAGAGAGAGAGAGAGAGAAAAAAAATTGGCATGCTAGGGCCTCAGCCACTGAAATCAAACTCCAGACGCTTGCGCCACCTAGTGGGCATGCATGACCTTCCGCTTGCCTCACCATTGGGCTTCTGGCTTTTGTGGGACCTGGAGAGTCAAACATGGGTCCTTGGACTTTGCAGGCAAATGCCTTTACCATTGAGCCATCTCTCCAGCCCCATGTGGACTTTTCTTTTCCTTTTTTTTTCTTTCTTTCTTTTCTTTTTTTTTTTTTTTTGTTTTTTTTTTCAAGGTAGAGTCTCACTCTAGCTCAGGCTAACCTGGAATTCACTATGTAGTCTCAAGGTGGCCTCGAACTCACGGCAATCCTCCTACCTCTGCCTCTGGGATTAAAAGCGTGCACCACCATGCCTGGCTCAATGTTGACTTTTCTAATCTCTGAACACAGTTTCTCTCTCCCTTAAGGTCTTTGATATTTTAACTGGTATTTTGTAATTCTCTATCTATCTATCTATCTATCTATCTATCTATCTATCTATGCATACACACACACACACAATACATATATAGCTAAATTTCCACCTAAATATTTCACTGAGTGATTATAACCAACATTGTATTTTTATATTTAATATTTTATTTATTTATTTGAGAGAGAAATAGGGAAGGAGGGACAGAAGGAGGGGGGGAGAGAGAGACACAGACTATGAATGGGCGCTCCAGGGCTTCCAGCCACTGCAAACAAACCCCAGATGCATGCGCCACTTTGTGCATCTGGCTTATGTGGGTCCTGGGGAATCAAACTGAAGTCCTTTGGCTTTGCACGCAAGCGCCTTAACCGCTAAGCCATCTCTCCAGCCCAACATTGTATTTTTCAATTGTGGTTACCATATGTTCAGTATTAGTATGTATGTAGCATACAATTAATCATGAAAGCATCACAGTGGATGTCATGACCTCAAAAAGATTTGCACAATATTGAACCCATCAACGTTATGACATGAGAACAGAGGACGACAAAAAGAATGCTACATCAAAATAGACGAGGAAACACCTGGAAAGACGAGGGAGTTCAGTGGAATGGGGTTAGGTGAGGAGGGGACAAAGGAAGGCAATGGGGAGGGATTATGTCAAATTACAATGTGTTCACATATTAAAATTCTCAACTAAACAGTAACTGCAAGTTGACCTTATGAAAGCCCTGGAGTTTGCTGGCCAGCCAGTCTAGTTTTGTTGGTGTGGGAGTTTAAATGTACATCCCCCAGTATCTCCAGGATTTTACTACAGTTTGTGGTTTAGACCTGTAGCCACCTGGCTGGAGCAGGTGTCACCTGGGTCATAGGAATCTGGCCCTAAGGTGTGGTGGAAGATTTGGAATTCCAGTCTAAAGATATGCAAAGTGCCTGAGTTCTGCCTGGAGTTCCTAAAGTGTACCTATTTGTGGGGTGGCTTTTGGGTTTTAGCTTGGGGCTTTTTTCTCTCTGCTAGGACCTGTGAAAGCAGGCCAGCTTCTTCTGCCATTATGGAACTTCCCCTGGATCTGTAAGCTTCAATAAATATCCCTTCCTCCATAACTGTGCCTGGTTTAGAAGTTCATCTCAACAATGTGTGGCTGTCTACTTCAAATGGTGAGCTCCAGGCCAAGGGCCAATGATTAGACCATACCTCAAAAAAGATGGCTGGCTGGGCTGGAGAGATGGCTTAGTGGTTAAGTGCTTGCCTGTGAAGCCTAAGGACCCCGGTTTGAGGCTCAATTTCCCAGGACCCATGTTGATGCACAAGGGGTCACACGTGTCTGGAGTTCATTTGCAGTGGCTGGAGGCTCTGGTGTGTGCTCTCTCTCTCTCTCTCTCTCTCTCTCCCTCTTTCTTTGTCACTCTCAAATAAATAAATAAAAATAAAATAAAATAAAATATGGCTGGCTGGTTGGCTGGAAAGATGGCTTAGCCATTAAGGTGCTTGCCTATGAAGCCTAAGGACCCAGCTTTGATTCCCCAGTACTCATATAAGCCAGATGCACAAAGTGGGATATGCATCTGGAGTTCAATTGAAGTGGTTAGAGGTTCTTTCTCTCTCTCAAATAATAAGTAAAATATTAAAAAAAAACATGGGTGATGTTTATGAGGATGACACCTGAGGTTATCATCTGACTCCATGCATGCACACACACACACACACACACACACACCCCAAACACAAAATAACAACAACAAAGAAGTTACTGGATTCTGCTGCTTTACTCAAAGGAGTAGAGAGATACCAGGATGTGGTAATCTTATTAAGGCATGTTATGTGATCAATAGTTATGTTAAATACAATTAGCTCTACCCATGCATCTACAGGAAAGAAATCTGGAGTTCTATGTAGCATAAAAAGTAAGTATTATGATATATTTTCACAAACAGTGGTGTGAATGTCATGTCGCTTACAAACGATGAGACATAAGATCTAGAACAGAACCTGCTTCTGAACCGTTAAAGAAGCCATGGACGTATACATGAGGCTGGATAACTAGTTAGGAAATAGAGGGGACATGAGAAGGAAAAGCAACACCCCCCCCCACTTTACTCTTCTAGGTGTGGTTTCCATTTCTTACTGGCTGATATCCAGGAGTTTAGACAAGAATAACCAGGACATTTGAAAAAACAATTCTATTCCCCTTTCTGAGTAACATCACGAGTAAAATTGCTAGGCATGGCTAAGGAACTGTGCCTTCAACCCAATCTCCTCGTGACCTATGCAGAAGAATCCCTTTGGTCAATGCTTCTTACCTCTCTGAGTACTCCCTTCTCCACCTGCAAACCCACAAAATGTACCCTAAAAAGTCTCCTCTAAAAGGTCCACACTCTGTAGATAAGAAAGGTAAGTATAGCACCAATACTTGTTCTGATGTCAAAGGTTAGTGGCAGCTCCCCAAAACCATACATCCTGCTCTTGCCAAGACACTTGGTGGTTCCGATCCTCATCCCCACACCTGACCCTCGCGTGTGTCTTGTCTTCCTGCTAGTAAAGGTTCAGGAGTGACCAAGACCACTCTGAGGCAAATACGGAAGCTTTTATTCAGGAAAAACACGAGCTGCTAGGACTGACTCTCAAGAGCTGAGCAGTCCACTTGGGATTACAGATAGTGGTTATATCGGTTGGGGGAAGATGAGGAAGGGGGACATAAAAAAGGTTTCTTTAGGGGAGATCTAAGATAGCCAGGGTGTGACACCAGACCAGTAACCAGGTAACCTAGGAGATAAGAGGGGAGGAAACCTAGACCTGGGGGCACTGTTAGGCAAGGAAGGGATAATGGCTGGGTGGTCCCTTGAAGAATATGGGTGACCCACTCCCTTGTATGTCTTTGGTGACTCCATTTTGGGAAGCCCATCTTGAACTAACACTGCTTAGTCACTAAATTCACTAACTTTACTTCACCCCAGTTGGTCCTGAAATGCTACTCTGTGGGAAAACTGAAAGATCCAGGTAACCCTGGTTAAAGGTCCCCTGTGGTTCAGAGGACTCCCCCGCCTGTACTGACAGCAGTGCTGAATTGCATTTCCCACTGCTGGTGACGTACAAGTGAAATGAATAGCAGTACTGTTACCAAGGTTGGGAACGAGGGCAGAGTACTGAGTTGCAAGGGGGGACAGAGGGATTTTCCATTATTGTTTTAATAATTTAAAAATTTGAATAATATGAACTCATAATCCATTCACAGATTAAATTTTTAAAAAGGGAAATTTTTTTCATTTTTTAATTATTTTTTTATTAACAACTTCTATGATTGTAAACAATATCCCATGGTAATGCCCTCCCCCCCCCCACTTTCCCCTTTGCATCTACATTCTCCATTACATTCCCTCCCCCCAATCGGTCTCTCTTTTATTTTGATGTCATGATCTTTTCCTACTCTTATGATGGTCTTGTGTAGGTAGTGTCAGGCACTGTGAGGTCATGGATATCCAGGCTATTTTATGTCTGGAGGAGCACGTTATGAAGAGTCCTACCCTTCCTTTGGCTTTTACATTCTTTCCGCCACCTCTTCTGCAATAGACCCTGAGCCTTGGAAGGTGTGACAGAGATGTTTCAGGGCTGAGCACTCCTGTCACTTCTTTCCAGCACCATGGTGCCTTCTGAGTCATCTAAAAAGGGAAAATTTTTGAAGCCATCCAAATTTTTCTTGTCTCTGTTTTCTCCATAGGGAGGAGATGCTGACGGTGACAAGTATAATGTAATTTTAAAAGTCCTTCCTTGAGCCGGGCATGGTGACGCACGCCTTTAATTCCAGCACAGGAGAATCATCATAAGTTCGAGGCCACCCTGAGATTACATAGTGAAATCCAGGTCAGCCTGAGCTAGAGTGAGACCCTACTTCAAAAAAAACCGAAAAAAATAAAAAATAAAAAGTCCTTCCTTGAAGGTTCAATGTATGCTATTTGGCAACCAGCATCTTATCAAGTTGGCAGTTAGATGCTGTGGTGGTCTGAATAGAATAGATGGCCCCCAATATATTCAGTTGTTTGTTTGTAATTTGCATCTGCAGCCAACTGGCTGGAGTCAGTCAGTGCCATTGTATGGATCTTCAGGTGTGGTGGTGGATTTCAGATTTCAATCTAAAGATATGCAAAGTGTGCCTAGCTGGAGTTCCTGAAGTGTGCTCTGGCTTTTGGTTTAGGCTTGTGCTTCTCTCTCTCTGCGTGGTCCTGTGAATGCAGGCCAGCTTTTTCTGCCATTATGGAACTTCCCCTGGATCTGTAAGCTTCAATAAATATCCCTTCCTCCATAACTGTGTCTGGTCTGGAAGTTCATCTCAGCAAACCTGAAGCTGTCTGATACAGATGCAAATCAAAGTTACTAATTGAAACAAAATGCAGCTACTAAGATAAAAACAGACCAAATCCCTCATCCATAATCCAGATGTCAGGTCTGATGGTGCCACAAATATGCCAAGAAGGTGTGAAAGGATTACTGACACAATGTCGTTTTTTCTGAGACCAATATGGCTGCCTGACGTCTCAAGCTTAGCTGAAAACAGCTTAATAAAGCAAGCTGGGGACCAGCAGTGATGGTGCATGCCTGTAATTCTGCATTAAGGAGGCTGAGTCAGGAGGGTTTTGAGTTGGAGGCCAGCTTGTGCTATACTGTGAATAGCAAGACCCTGTCTCAAAACAAAACAAAACAAAACAACAACAACAACAAATAAAAACAACACTGGAATTCCTTCTTTTCCACCTTCCTCCACATTTTTTTTTTTTTTTTTTTTTTTTTTTTTGCTTTTCAAAGTAGGGTATCACTCTAGCTCAGGCTGACCTGGAATTCACATTTACTTTGTCGTCTCAAGGTGGCCACGAACTCACAGCAATCCTCCTACTCTGCCACCCAAATGCTGGGATCAAAGGTGTGTACCATCACGCCCGGCTCCACTTCTTTCTTTCTTCCTTTTCTTTCTTTTTCTCTTTCCTCTCTCTCTCTCTCTCTCCCCCTCTCTCCTCTCTTATTTTATTTTTCAGTTAGGGAATGAAGACATGTGAGCATTCCTGCTTTGTGGTTCCTTGTTTTTGTGGTTTAAATCCCCACCCCCACATTCTTTCTTATTATTCTGCCCAGATAGATAATACAAGGGAAAGAGAAAAGAGGGACTCTTAAAAGGTTTTGGGAGCTTGACATCGAACAATGGAATCATAGTCTTTTGAATCCCAGAGAAAGATAATGCATACTGTGTCACATAATATAACAGTGACCCTTATTAACTTAATTTAATCAGGAAATCTACAGAGCCCTCACATCTGAGACAACCCGGACACTCCTTAAAAAACTCATATGCCTATGGAATCTGTGGGAGACAAAGAAGTATGTCTTTAGCAGAGATCACTTTTCATCAGACAACAAAAGTTCCAAAGAACTATGGTAACCATGTTTTCCAGGACATGAGAAGCTAGGCAAGTCCATATTCTCAGAAAGAAATAAAAGGTGCAGGGCTGCAGAGATGGCTTAGTGGTTAAGCGCTTCCCTGTGAAGCCTAAGGACCCTGGTTCGAGGCTCGATTATCCAGGACCCACGTTAGCCAGATGCACAAGGGGGCACACGCGTCTGGAGTTCGTTTGCAGGGGCTGGAAGCCCTGGCGCCCCCATTCTCTCTTCTCTCTCTGCCTCTTTCTCTGTCACTCTCAAATAAATAAATAAAAGTGAACAAAAAAAATTTTAAAAAAGAGAAATAAGGGCTGGAGAGATGGCTTAGCGGTTAAGCGCTTGCCTGTGAAGCCTAAGGACCCCAGTTCGAGGCTCAATTCCCCAGGACCCACGTTAGCCAGATGCACAAGGGGGTGCACGCATCTGGAGTTCGTTTACAGAGGCTGGAAGCTCTGGCGCGCCCATTCTCTCTCTCTCTCTCTCTCTCTCTCTCTCTCTCTCTCTCTCTCTCTCTGCCTGCTTCTCTCTGTGGCTCTCAAATAAATAAATAAACAAACAAAAAAATTAAAAAAAAAAAGAAATAAAAGGTGTATACCATTACCATCTTTTTTTAAAACAAGGGTAACACAACAAATAAAGAACTAAAGTGCCTGTGTCTCTCCATGAAAATCTAGTTTTAGAAATTGGCTCCTAAAAATAATCAGACAAGTTCAAAACGTACCACGTGCACCTAACAATATTCATTAATATCATTAATACACTGGTGGAAATCAAGATAACAATATGCCAAACACCTATGAGTTTAAGTAAAGTATCCTACCCTCACAGGATGAAATATAGCTATTAAGAAATGAAACCCAGAGAAATAATACAAGAATGTTATTCACATTATGTGTTGAGGTTCAAAAACCACATGAAATAGTATTACAATATCATTCTGTTGTTTACTAGTTTGCGAATGCATGGGGGGGGAAAAGCCAAAAATCACAGTCAGTTTTTGGCTGTAATTCTGGTGTGATGTTCTGACATGCCCTTATTTTCATTTTACTTCTCTTCAGCGTTCTACAGTCATAAACTAAACTGTAGCCTCAGAGACTTTGAAGATTAATAATCAGCAGCAATTATAATTCCACCATGTGTAATACTACCCTTTAAATTAGGCTCATCAGATAGGAGCCTATGCAGAGTATGGGCGTGCACTGAAAACGCCGTCATTTAATACGTAATGCTGATGTGAGTAATATCACACAAATTATGAGATAATCAAATACCATTAACTCTTGGTGGTGGAAACTGAAGAAAAATCAAAAGGCTAACAAACATATCTTCTCCGAGTTGCCCAGACATTTGGAAGATACTTTAAGGACAAAAGTCATTTTGAACAGCCATTACTTTACTTTGCAAGTAAGTTTTAGAAAATCTTGGTGTTAGCCCCCCCCCGCCCCCCCCGCTCCGCCCAACTTCAGGTATGAATAGTGATTTTCACAAATTCAAACCGCAGTGAACTTTTGTCCCGGTTATTGCAAGCACTGTTGTTACACTTGGCATTGGTGCAGTAGCATGAGCACACACTCAGAACTTAACCAAAATCAGTCTGACTTCCAATTCACGTGGCAAGCTGCATTACAATTTCATTGCTTTTGCTATTACTTTTTTTTTTTTTTATTTTTAAACTTCTGTTTAGGACATGGTGGCTGTCCATTAGTGGAGAAATAAACAACTAGGTTTGTTGAACTTCTGGAAGCAAGTATGTTTCTGGCGTTCCAACACTGAGCTCGAGATTCAATAGAAAAGAAAAGAAGAAAAGAAAAGGAAGGAGAAAAAAAAAATCTTATCTCCACACCCCACCTGGCAGGGCCACATACCTTGATTCTTGCCTTCTCTATAAATTCTAGGGGTGCTTTTCCAAACTCCAACCCAGCTCCGATCCAGGGAATGGAGCCGTGGATACACGGGGGTCGACGGCAGCTCCTCCACCGAAGGAACACGAGCACAGCGCAGCCCGCCGCCACGACGGCCAGGGCGGACATCAGCGGCCCGCTGTCCATCTTTCAGAGCCTGGGGAGCATTGCCTCCCCGCCGCCGCTCTCCCCAGCTCTGGGCTGCAACTTTTGCAACTAGTCTTTCGTAACTGGAGCAGCCTTTCCCGGGCCCAACCCAATTTTTATAGGATTTTTGCGTCATCGCCTCCCTCCCTCCCTCCCACATCTACCTCTGTATCAAATATCCTTGGCCACCACGAAAAAAAAATAAATAAATAAGTAAGTTAGTAAAAAGAATCCGAAGAATCCAAGACCTTGGCTGAGCAGCTCGGAGCAGGGCCAGCCAGGTGGGTGGGAACATGCGCTGTTGCCACGGAAACCGAGCGCAATGGCAGCCTCGCCGCCGGCCAATCAGAGACGCCTCGGAGCCCGGGGAACTACATTTCCCAGAAGCCTCGTGGGCTCCTCTTTTGTTTGTCCGTGTGGAGGGGGAGGGGAGAGGGGGGGGGGGTTTGCCTCTGGACCACTGGAGGCTGAGGCTGCCAGGCAGGCGGAGGGTCCGCGAGATCTAGCGAGGGAAATGATCCCCAGCCGACCACTTGCGGGTTGACAAGGGACCGCCGTGGGAAAGTGGCAGGTGCACCTGGCGGCAGAGGGTGCTTTGCGGTCCGACGGTGCTGCTGCGAGCTGGATGTCCGTGCCGGAGGATGAGGAGATGCAGCGTTTGCCGCTCGTGCAGCGATGGCCCCGAGCGAGCAAGTTCCTACTGTCGGGCTGCGCGGCGACCGTGGCCGAGCTAGGTACCCGGGCGCCCCCGCCTCGGCCTCGGCCTCCCCGGGCAAGTGGCTGCGGCGTCGCGCCTCGTCGCGCAGGGGGGGGACAGGGACAGGCGGGCGGGCGGGCGGCGCAGCTCCGGGCTCGGGCGTCCCGAGGGGTTGCGCCCTCAGCTCGCGCGCGGGTCCGGAGGATGGGGTCGGGGGCAGGCTAGGCCAGCTGTGCGACCACACATCCGAGGTCGCCGAGGTCCTTGCTGGCCGATTTCGATGAGTAACTCCCTCTGGGATGTGGTCCCGGGTTTGGATGTGTACGACGATCCGTCATCCCTCCCTAGGAATCCTCTTCCCTTTCCCGAGGATGACCTTTTTTTTTTTTTTTTTAAGAAACGCATTATCAGTTCTCATATTGTTTCTGTCGTGATTTATATTCTTACACAGCCTCATTGTGTCTTTTGAGTTCGAGTTGGTGGCTCACCTTGTGGGACTTAAAAGTTATTAACGATTCATTGCATCTTCTTAAATCCAACGGTTGCCTTACCTCTTGGAGCTGAACTTACCTATCCTGTTTACCTTGCAGGAAGGATCCTCAGAAGTCAGTGGTAAATAAGTGGTTAAATGCAAGGGAAGGCACCTGTTCATTGGGACATGATGATAGTTGCTACGCCAGTAGGACCTATATACAGTCCAAAAGTCCCTTGGGTGACCCTCTTAACAGTGGTAGGGAGCCATGTAGAAGCCAGCTACAATGTGCTGCTCGTGGCGATGCAACTATTTCAGCTCTCATAAGAACATAGGAGAACAGGTTCATCTGTCAGAATGAGTCAGAAAACAAAGGGAGCATCTACAGTGGAGTGAGGACGCTGTGCCATGAATAGGTGGGTTTCTTCCACGGGCCTTGTGTTCTCTAGAACACAGAGCCTGTGTTCTCTAGAGACCAGTTCACATTACCCTTATGTTATCTTTCCTATTAAAAAAAAAAATAGAAGGAACACCTCTGATGCATTAGTCACTTAAAAATATTAGTCAGGCCTGTTTTAAGGTTTTTTTTCTGATTATTATTAATTTCTAGCATAACGAGCTCCCATCTGTCTTTTGGTCTTTTGCACTTTTTCCCTAGTGCCCTTGGCCTATTTTGTAGCTGATGGAGAATTTTTGTTGTTGTTGTTGTTGTTGACATTACTGAAATAAAATTCATCAACTTTTACAGCAATCTCAAATCTCACTACTAAATGATTAGATATATTTGCAGCTTGCTTTTTAACTGATGCTTCTTCCTGTAGCTCACTGGCTTTTGTACAGGAATACTCCTGTTAACAATTTCTGGAGAGAGTTGTGGGAGGGAGCTATGGGAATAGGAATAGCTCAGTGGTTGAGTGTTTGCCTAGCACGTCTAAGACCCTGGGTGGAACCCCAACCTCTACAAAAACGAAACAAGAGAACTGTGTGAGGAATGAGGATGGGAGGCAGGGGAATCAAAGCCTAAGGAGGGAAAATGGAACACAAATCCATTGAGCATCAGGCCTAAACCAAACAAAAATTATTTAGCCACATGTGTGTTTAAGATAGAGGCACCTACTTGAAATTTTCAGGTTCAGGTTCATATGTTAAGAAAATATTGAAGAATTATATACAAGCAATTTCTGTTGTTCTATTGGTGAGATATTAACTTTTCTTAAGGCCAGTGGAAAGATTTAACATTCTCCCCCCTCCCACTCTCTCATAGTTACAAAAGATTTAACATTCTGTTCCTCTCTCCCTCTCTCGCATTTTATAGAAGAGGTGTGTTTGGATTTTGGATAGGTTAGTGGTCACTGGAAAGTCTTATGTAATGTCAGCAATGTCCATGAACTTGTCTAAATGTCCTTATTTCAGTTATTCAGGACACTGTGTATGAAGTTAGCAGTTTGATCTTCCTGATGTAGGTCATTTAGCTTAACCATGTTTCAAGGTAGAATATCTATTTTTCATTCAGCATGTAAACAATATTTTTTTAGCAAATACAGTTGGAATGTATAAATAAGTCATGAGTAGGACATGCATAAAACTTATCAGTGCTGGAAAAATAATTGAATAAGCATCTTAATTGAAAGAATACTGAGGGTTGGGGAGATGACTCAGCAGTTAAATATACTTGCTTGCAAACCCTACCAGCCCAAGTTCAATTCCCCAGTACCCATATAAAGCCAGATGCACAAAGTGGCTCATGTGTTTGGAGTTTGCAGCAGCAAGAGGCCCTGGCACAACCATACACACACACACACACACACACAGAGAGAGAGAGAGAGAGAGAGAGAGAGAGAAAGAATATTGAGCATTGGCACCTACATAATTCCATTGCATTTTCTGTATCTCAAACAGGTCTGTGACTCATTTTCATGTAAAAATCACCCATGAAATTATAGAACTCAGCTTCAAGTTTCTTACAGTATCTAAGAATATATAACACAGTATCCTAAAGTTATCTCAGATCTGAAGCAATCATGGCTGAAGTCAAGGGGACACAACAGAATACGGATACTTTTAAGTTACTTCCTACTGGTGACATTAAAATAGAGTTTAAATGGGAACTTCTGAATGAAAGCACATCAATGGTTGCCACGTTCTGAATTTTCATAGTGATCTGGGATGCTTTGATACAGTGTATAAGAATCCACTGATTTTGAACCATTCATTTACTAACTTGGAACATAGGAGAACGGGGCTAAGAGATCTGTATTTCTATCAGTCTCCCTAACTGATTTTCATATATTGTATGACTTCAGAACCAGCAAATGTTGGAAAACTATTAGTCCTACGATTTAAGAATTTTTGGTTGCTTCCTGGATGGTGTGGGTTTTCCCCCTCATTTGTTGTTTTTGTTGTTGTTAGCAACCTTTCCCCTTGACCTCACAAAAACTCGACTGCAAATGCAAGGCGAGGCTGCTCTGGCTCGGTTGGGAGACAGTGCAGGAGAACCTGCCCCCTACCGGGGCATGGTCCGCACGGCTTTAGGAATCGTGCAAGAGGAAGGCTTCCTAAAGCTTTGGCAAGGAGTGACCCCGGCCATTTACAGACACGTAGGTATTTATCTTGCTTCTAACTGGTAAGTTTGATACGGGTTCTGTGTTCCTGTCTTCTGCGTTTCTGACCGGCTGGGTCCAGCTTGCTCCAGCTGTGAGAACTCAATAGAAGAAAATATTAACTACCAATTATTATTACAGAGGTACTCTGCTAAATTTTTAGAAATGCATATGGAAATACTTAAGGATAAAACGATCACAATATCTGTAAAGTACTTTAAAATGACACGGTACATGGCAAACGTGTTAGTAGTTTTGATAATTCTTAATATAAAAAAGAGAGATCTTCTCTGCCTTTCTGCGTGTTTGAAAATTCCCTAATAAAAGTTCTTTAAAGCTGGGCAGATAACGCAGTTAGTCAAGTGCTTGCTTTGCACTTCCCAGAAACCCATGTATTAATAAAAGGGCATGTTGGCACACATCTATAGTCCCACCAGTGGGGAGGCAGAGACAGGCAGACAGGCCGTGGGGCTTCCTGGCCAGCAGCCTGGCCTGCTTAGTCAGGCTGATGAGAGACCTGGTCCCACAAAGGCATATGGCATTCCTGAGGAGCAACACCTGAGGCTGTCCTCTGGTCTCCATAGCTCTGCACATACACAAACACAGGCACACACACACACACATGAGCTCTTTGATGCTGTAACATGGGAAAATGAATAATTCATACTTTCCCTTCAGAAACCTTCCACACTGTATTCAAATTTTGTCATGTTCTTTGAAAATTAACACTGACTGATCTCCGTCCCGTACCTCATAGGCCAGGCTGCGCCATTCACCTGTCTCGTGGGTTAAGCAGGTTAAGTGCAGTACAGGTGACCTTGAACCAGAGTTCTCAAGGCCATTGAACTACCTCTGTGGGTTTTAGGAGAGACTCTTCCACTGAATTGCTACTTTTATTTATTTATTTATTTTTGGTTTTTCGAGGTAGGGTCTCACTCTAGCCCAGGCTGACCTGGAATTCACTATGTAGTCTCAGGGTGGCCTGGAACTCACAGTGATCTTCCTACCTCTGCCTCTGAGTGCTGGGATTAAAGGTATGCGCCATCACGTGCAGCGAATTGCTACTTCAAAAACAACAACAAAAACTCTGTTTCCAAAGTGATGCTCACAGGAATAGGAGTTATTCACTGGTCAGCCTGTAAACAAGAGAACTTGCACTCAGTTCTAAGGAATGTTGAATAGACTTAGCATTCTTGCTTTTTATATTCTCTCTGTTGCCTTGACCAAAAAAGTGCCTCATTCTCCCTAGTTACTGGCTTTCTATTTTTAGATACTGTTTTGCAAATGAGAAAGTTAGCATGCATTCATCAAAAGCCTCTCAGAATTATACGCAGAACCTGTTACTGTTTGGGTACTTTGTGTATATATATATATATTTTTTAATGCTCTTGAAATACCAAATCTAACTTCCTGACCTATCAGGAAAAGCTCTCTGCATAAACCATGTACTGATTTTAATGATGTCATTTTTCCATCTTTTAAATATTTTCTCTTTGGTGTCCCATTATTCTGAATTTCACTTTTTTTTCATTTGTATTTTGCTGGCCACCGTATGTTGTTTTGCTCTTATTTTTTTTTTTTTTCACCTGTTTGAAACTTTACTGGAAAAAAAGAAAGTTCTCCATTAATGTTACATGTGCTTATTTGGTTAGAATGCCCTTTGTATATACCAAGCTGTGGACCAGCATATTTGAACTAGTAAGAACACACAGAACCTGTCTGAAAAACTTCATGGTCTGAAGGAAAGATAAGCAACAGGAACAAGTTAATTATTAATCTGTGTGATAATTGCTGCTGAGTTAGGAGTCTGCACTGCCCAGCTGAGGCTATTGGGGGAAAGCTAGTCAGCTCTTTCTAAAATAGATGTGGAGCTGAGTTCTGAAAGGCTCAGTGGGGTAAAGAAAACAGAGAGAGGAGATCTTATTCTAGAGAGATCAGACGAGAAGTGTGCAGAAGTCCCAAGACTTTCAGGGGCTTGTCCCTCTTGGAATTAATTCCAAGAAGCCCATGTGTGAGAAATACATGGGATTGAGAGAAAGACAGCCAGGTTACCTAGGGCAGGTCAGAATGCCCTGTTACTTGGCTAAACAGAGGACTGAATTTGCATTTTCAATGACCTGTTTTATACAGTGTACTCTGGAGGTCGGATGGTCACATATGAACATCTCCGAGAGGTTGTATTTGGCAAAAGTGAGGATAAGCATTATCCCCTTTGGTAAGTTTTGTCTAGAAAATAATATGCTGTGATCCTCAAAGGCTTTGTTGTTTACTGATTACAGTTATGAATAATCATGTATTTGTACTAAAGTTAAGACAATAATTATAATAGCTGTGCAAATAATAGAGCATTTTTGCATACTGCATACAGACACAGTATACGAACATAACTTGTTCATACATATACATACACACACACACACACACACACACACACACACACACACATATATATATATATATATATATATATATATATATATATTAGTATTTTAAAAGAATTCTAAGCTAGGTGTGGTAGTGTCTAACTGTAACCCCGGCACTGGGAAGTCAGAGGTAGGAGGAACACGAGTTCAAAGTTAGCTTCTGCTACATGAGCTCCTGTCTCAAAAACAGTCCTTCCAAAAAAAGAATTCTGGTGGGGTACCTTTGTTCTAACACTAACCATTTTTTAATTGTTAGTCTGGCTTGGTGAATATAAATGTGACACATTAAACTGTTAGATTGTGTATTTTTTGTGGTTATCATAGTCAAAAGACATTAATCTCTGTTTTAGAAATGTTATTTAGATCATATGCATGGTAAATTCCATACTACCTAGCTGGCTAGTAAAATGGTTAAAACCATAAATATTTGGTGAAATGGTTAAGGACATAGTGAAATCCTTACATTTTTTCACATGTTTGAATTTGGTTTACCTGAATACATAAATTTGGTTTACATGGATACATAAATTTTATTTAGATATCGTTGATCCTAGGTGAAAGTTCTAAATGAAACTTTTTATCTTAGAAAGAATCACAGAATAAAATAAAATCTTTTCCTCTGGCAAGCTAACCTGTGATTAATGCATGGTTTTTTGTTACCATAATCTTGCTTTTGTATTATTAGAAGTTTTTGTGTAATACAGTTCTTAAGCCAATGTCAAGGAAGTAAATGATTTTCCTCACTTTGTATTAGTCCTACTAAATAAAAAACTAACAGTAACTCTATAGCCTTTTACCTAAAGCAAAAATCCTTCTCTACACTTAAGCAAAACCTCTTACATGCTTTCCTTTTTGGTTTTTCGAGATAGGTTTTGCTCCAGCCCATGCTGACCTGGAATTTACTATATAGTCTCAGGCTGGCCTCAGACTCACAGTGGTCCTCCTACCTCAGCCTCCCAGGTGCTGGGATTAAAGGCTTGTGCCACCACACTCAGCTCTCTTACATGTTTGAAGCCATTGAGTTTTCTCATTGCTACTTTATCTTCATTTCCCTTATGAATTAATTGAAATTTCATAAAGAAAAAAAATCCTTAGGAATGCATTGTGCCATATGATTATCAGGATTAGCCAGTTTCCCACAGGAACTTACTTCGCTCCTCCTTCTGGAGCATAAGGAAAGCATAGTAACAAACAGGCGTTTGATGACTATGTGTCCTCTAGGAACAAGCCTTGTTCTAGCAACCACGTTTACATGCACACCTTCTCATTCCTGAAGTTTAGACTGTAGTTTTGTAATTTACTTTTTAAAATTGTTTTTATTTCTTTTATTTTTAGGTTGTAAATTTAGAAGTTTAGAAAAAGAGCACAACAGTTGCGGGATTTGAACCCATAAACTAGTGTACTCCATTCTCGAAATGTAAGAAAGAAGAATGTATCAGATTTACTTTGTACCAAATCTTCATCTCCTTGGATATTTAGGCCCTTCTAATCCCCCTTTTGGGTCACTTACACCTTTGACTTTCTGAGTATTGTGCTCACCAAATCTTTCAGTATCTCCTGTGGTTTCTCCTTCACCTTTTCTTCTCGCCTAACCCCCAAGGGCCCAAGTTATTCTTTCAAGACAAGGACCGTGTCTTACTGTCACACAAGGGAGGAGCCAAGTTGGAGTCATGTTCCTCTGTGAATGCTGAGGGAATTGACTCTCTGTCCTACTTATTTCCACTCCTGCTGCCTCAGTCACTCCTACACGCTGAACTCCTGTAAACATCTGGAATTCTGACCCACAGCTTCTTCCAGGCTACTCCTGTAGTAGTCTATTCTCACATTCCATAATCTCTTGAAGACTTATGTTGTTGCTTATTAAGAATCATAGCATATAGGGCTGGAGAGATGGCTTAACAGTTGAGGCGCTTGCCTGACAAGCCTAAGGACCCAGGTTTGACTCCCCAGAACCCACATAAGACAGATGCACAAGGTGACACATGCACACAGGTGGTACACACATCTGGAGTTCGTTTGCAGTGGCTAAGGCTGTGGTGTGCAGTGTGCTAGTTCTCTTACTCACAAAAAGTAAATGATTGTCAAAAAATGTTTTAAAACATAAAATAAAGAACCATAGTATAGTTAAGAGCCTGGGGAGATGGCTCAGTGGTTAGAGGTCTTGCTTGCAAAACCCACCAGCGGGGTTCAGTTCCCCAGTGCTTCCATAAAGCCTGGCACAATAGTGACACATGCATCTCACATTCCTTTGCAATGGTAAGATACCCTGACATGTCCATACACATGCATATATACATGCAAAGAAATTTAAAAAAAATAAAAATATGTATTTTTAAAAAGAACCATAGTGATTTCCAGGGACTATATTTGTGAAGTCACATTTTCTATGCTAGTCTTTGAGCAAGAGGAAAAGAAACAATTTCTCTCTCTTGAAAATCTCAGAGCTTTCCAGTCAGATAGAGATGGGCTCAAATTCCACTTTCACTCCCTGTCTATGTACAGTGTCAGTTAGAATTAGTAACAACAAAACTTCACTCTGTTAGCCAAAGAACCCAGTGTGTTTAGCTTGCAAACCTTAAGTCATTGAATTGAATAAGGACTAAGAGGGCTGGAGCACCTCACCCCGGCCCCAGCTGAGACCACAGAGGAAGAGGGGGAATGAGCAAGAGTGCTCCTTTCTCGGTGAACCTGATATCAGCACAAGGGTGAAGGAGATAGACACTGAGGATACTCATCTCCTACCAAACCAGAGATCCAGAGACTCCTAAGAGCCCATCACTGAAATAGACCTAAAACACACACAACATGGCTCAGAGAATTTTGTGGAAGAGGGGGCAGAAAGATTGTTAGAGCCACAAATTGGTACATTATGCACAGAGACATTGCCAACCCCCCATAACTGACTGCTGCCCCCACAATGCATGATGAACAATCCCCATGGGGTTGACCTGCATCCCCAATGAGGAGGGCCTCTTCAAGAAAATGGACAGGGATGAGGGAAAGGATGGTACCAACATGTGTTGTTTACATACTAAATATATCCGTATCTAATAAAAAATATTTTTTTAAAGAAGTGGGGCTGGAGAAATGGCTTAGTGGTTAAGGCACTTGCCTGCAAAACCAAAGGACCTAGGTTCAATTTCCCAGGACCCATGTAAGCCAAATGCACAAGGTGGTACATGCTTCTGGAGTTTCTTTGCAGCAGCTGGAGGCCCTGGCACACTCATTCTCTTTCTATCTGCCTCTCTCTCTCTCTGCTTCTTTCTCTCTCTCCCAAATAAATAAACAAAAATAAAATGTTTTTAAAAAGAGGGTTAAAAGTGAAAACACTATTGCCACATCCCAAGTACAGAAAAGCAACAAACACATTAAAGTTGGTCAACAACAGCAGGTTTAACCCAAAACTTTTCAAAAAAACTTTTACACGGAAAGAGTATAGCTACCTTTTGTTAAATCTGTACTTTCTAAATCTCAAAAAAGAGGGGCAGAAGGCTGGATAGATGGCATAACTGTTGAGGTGCTTGACTGTGAAGCCTAAGGACTGAGGTTTGATTCCCCAGAACCAACATAAGCCAGATGAACAAGGTGGCGCATGTGTCTAGAGTTTGTTAGCAGTGGCTGGAGGCCCTGGTGCGCCCATTCTCTCCCTCCTTTTTCCTTCTCAAATAAATAAATAAAATTTTTTTAAATGGAAATGGAGTACAAGTCACATTTTGTACAACCTGTTTGATACATGATTATTATTTGCTTAATATTAGAGCTTTGCCCCTTTTCTGTAAGTGTCCTGGGATCCTATGTAAACACCAACAGATAAGTCCATTCTCTGGTGCTAGCTACAAGTTTGAGCTTAGAGATAGCTCCCAAAAGAAGAAATATAAATTTTCATTAAACATGTAAAATTGGAACTGGGGAGATGGCTCAGTAGGTAAACTCCTTGCTGTAGGAAGCCCAAGAGCCTGAGTTCCAATCTCCCAACACCCTTGTAACAAATACCAGCTGGTGTGCCGTGTGCTCGTAACCCCAGTGCTACGGAGGTGGAGGCAGGAGGAACCTGCGGCTTGCTGGCTGCCTTGTCTATCCAAACTGAGGAATTCTAGCTGCTGTGACACAGGTCTGGTCTCATAAAAATAAGGTGGAGAAGCAATAGAAAGCACAATGTTGACCTGTCACCTCCACACGCATGCCCGTATACCTGTGCTCACATACATTCAAGTATACACACACATGCAAAAAAAAAAACACCATGAAAAATGTTCAGCCTTACCAATAATCAGGGAAATTAGTTAAAAGTTAAGTTGTTTAGGGGAAACATATTACTATAGCCCTTTTTGTGCTATGAACTGCCTGCTAAAATGTTCAATGTCTGATTTTTCATGTACCTCATTGATAATTGTTCAGTTTGCTCACAGTTGGCTTAGAGGAGAGGAGGGCTAACATGGGACTGGAATGAGTTCTTTCACAATGAGGAATGTTTTTAAGCCTGCACTGGGGAAACTACCATAGTGGCTTTTAAATTTTGGTTTATCAGCCCTTGTCTCTTAGGTTGGTTATATCTATGCTGTGTTTACTACCTGAGAGCCAGACTTAAATAGCAATTAAATGAGCAGTTCAGACGTTTAGCTCGTTGAAGCATTTCTGGCCACATAAGGCCTGGAATTTCTGATTTTGCTTATCATTCCTTTTGACCCTTGAACCCAGCTGCCAGTAAACAATCGAACTGTCTGTCTGTCCTTCCCTTCACTTTTTCGTAAGTCTTTTACCCAGGGTCTGAGCCGGCTTGGTATGGGTTCACCATTAAATTGGTGAAATGAAGGGCAACTTTCAAAAACCATGTGTCTCTTGTTACAATTAGGAAGTCAGTCATTGGAGGGATGATGGCTGGTGTTATTGGCCAATTTTTAGCCAACCCAACGGATCTGGTGAAGGTTCAAATGCAGATGGAAGGAAAGCGGAAACTGGAGGGGAAACCGCTGAGGTAAGCTCTCCAGGTAACGGCTCTGTCCCTCCTCCTGCGACCCCATCATTCTTTGAATGTCTACCTGAGGGGCAGCCCAATCTCCAGTGATGGTAGTAATATTGATTCTTTTGATTTGGAAGTTAAATTCGTTAAGAGGAAAGCTAACCTGGATCTGTGTGGGGGGGGGGGGGTGAAGTATATGTGTTTTCTTTCAGACAGATGATGTGTGTTTGTAAATTCCAGCTGCTTCTCTAAGACAAGGCAGTTAGGCTTGTCCCCCACTGAAGGATGCTGTAAAGAATTTGCAGAGCCAGTCATTGATAAATCGAGCCTGTCGTTCCAGAAGTTGGGAAGTTGAAGAAGAAGGATTGCCAAGAGTTTGAAGCTGGCCTGGGCTAATTAGTGAGCTGTTTTATTTGTTTATTTTTTAATTTTTTTTAATTTTTTGGTTTTTCGAGGTAGGGTCTCACTCTAGCCCAGGTTGACCTGGAACTCACTATGTAGTCTCAGGGCGGCCTCGAACTCACGGTGATTCTCCCACCTCTGCCTCCCCAGTGCTGGGATTAAAGGCGTGAGCCACCACGCCCAGCTTTATTTGTTTATTTATTATTTTTTAATTAGTTAGTGGTGAATTCTAAGTCATCTTGGGCCTATGAGACCCCGTCTAAAAAACAAGCTGGGTGTGGTGGTTCACACCTTTAATCCCAGCACTTGGGAGGAAGAGGTAGGAGGATCACCATGAGTTTGAGGCCACCCTGAGCCTGCATAGTGAATTCAATCAAGGTCAGCCTGGGCTTAAGCGAGAACCTACCTTGAAAAACTAAAAATTAAAAAAACAGATTTGGTCATGAAAATGTGGCATGGAATAGGCACCAATTGGCACCAACTCTGTTACTGTGGGTTGGCATTCCGGGTCTCTGCATTCTCATCTTTAAAGGGATTTCCTGACAGGCTCTACCTGCTGTTCTTCTTGAAAAAGAAGGAAGTAGGAAGGTCAGTCTTGGAAAATTTTCCCATTTCCTTGTCTGATCCCATTCTCCCTAGATCTGAAGGAAGGAAATTCAGGGAAGAATTTTACTGTGCCTCTGTGATATAAAGCCCCATTATACCACCCTATAATGACAGCCCTTCCCTTTCTTCAAAGAGCTTGAGGTTCAACCATTTATTAAAATGTCATTTAGTCCGTTTCTCCCTGGGGAAGGGCAAATCTGACAAACAGACCCAGGCAGGACGCAGGGACAGGGAGGTGGGGCTGGAGCTGAGTATAGAGAGATCTGCTGCAGGTCCGAGGCCCAGCTGAGGCGCTGGGGGAGGGCTTCATTCCAGCCACTGCGCTCAGCTCCTTCCCATCCTGCTGGCTCTGGGTAGTGAGACTGGACTGCTATTGCCCACACTGTAAAGACAGTGCTGTGACCTAACCAGGTGTCACAGAATCCCAGAATCGCATTTGTTGTCATTTTCCAACGCTGATTCCCAGTTGTTTTTTTCTTTGCATTGTTTCAGATTGCTTTTTTTTTTCTCTTTGTTACTAATGGTGGAAACTTTTGGTTGACTACCAGATGTTTTAGTAAATATCATGGGATCAGTCTGAGATTCAAAGCCCGCCTTTATCATACTCCAGCTTCAAGTTCACTAACCATTACCGTTTCCTCAAGTGTAGACTGGAATGTTGTGCATACACTCTAGAATTTTCATGATTAAAATGTAACATGTGTGTAAAATAAACTTAATAAGTGCTCAATACATTTTGGCTACCAAGGTCATTGTTTGTGATCATAACTTCCCATTTGGCATAAGAACAATTATGCATGTCAAAATGACATCTTTGTGGAAAGATTTGGGGAGTGTCACCCCTGAAAAAAAAGCAACCCAGCTTGGGCTGGAGAGATGGCTTAGTGGTTAAGGGACTTGCCTGCAAAGCCAAAGGACCCAGGTTTGACTCCCCAGGACCCACGTAAGCCAGATGCACAACGGGGCACATGCATCTGGAGTTCATTTGCAGTGGCTGGAGGCCCTGGTTCTCTTCATTCTCTCTCTCTCTCTCTTTCTACCTATTTCTGTATATCTCTGTGGTGGTTTGATTCATGTGTCCCCCACTAACTTAGGTGTTCTGAATGCTAGGTTCCCAGCTAATGGAGATTTGGGAATTAATGCCTTCTGGAGCTAGTGTATTATTGGGGGCAGGCTTATGGATGCTATATAGCCACTTTCCCCATGCCAGTGTTTGGCACACTCTCCTGTTGCTATTGTCCACCTTATGTGGGCCAGGGGGTGATGTTCACTCTCTGCTCATGCCATCGTTTTCCCTGCCATCATGGAGCTTCCCCATCGAGCCTGTAAGCCAAAATAAACCTCTTTTTCCCACAAGCTGCTCTTGGTTGGGTGATTCCTACTAGCAGTGTGAACCTGACTGCAACAATCTCTCTCAAATAAATAAAATAAAATAAATCTTAAAAATAAAAGCAACACAGCTAATGAGTATACAGAGGCACTGCCACAGATGGGCTCTGGCTTCCTCAAGCCCAAGCTTTTCTTTTATGTGAGAGGCTTCAAATTTGGTTCATGGTTGGGCACCATTTCTTACCTGTAAGAGCAAGGGGGAAAAAGGATAGGATGATAATTTTCATAAAGCCAAAATTATTCAATTTTAAGAATTCCTAGCGGGGTGTGGTGGCGCATGCCTTTAATCCCAGCACTCGAGAGGCAGAGGTAGGAGGATCGCCGTGAGTTCGAGGCCACCCTGAGACTCCAGAGTGAATTCCAGGTCAGCCTGAGCTAGAGTGAGACCCTACCTTGAAAAACCAAAAAAAAAAAAAAAAAAAAAAAAAAAAAAAGAATTCCTAGATTGTCCTAGATTATCCTTTCTACTTTTTATTTTTGAGATTATAAACGAATATGAGCGTCCATGTTTGTCCTTTGGTGGGGTTGTGTTTTGTTGTTTTGTGGTGCTGGGGACTGAGCCCAGCCCCTTGGATATGCTGGGTAAGTACTTTGCTACAACTACACCCCCAACGTTATTTGTAAAAACTTAAAAATTTGCATTGCCAGTAAAATAAATTTGGAAGTTAGACGAGCACTGTTTTCTCCTGTAATTAGCATGTGAACTAATGCTATAAATTATCAAGAAAGGTATTTCAATCATTGTGGGAAAATAAGAAGATGACATAGTTTACAATGCTTTCCATTAAGATGTTTACGTAATGCTGGGCATAGTGGTGTCTGATGGAGGCAAGTTTAAGGCTATCCTTCCTGGACTAAGTAATGAGACGCAGTCTCAAAAAAAAAAAAAAAAGAAGAAGAAGAAGAAGAAGGAAAAGAAACAAGGAAAATAGCAGGTTTCAAAAAAATAATTATTGAGTTTATCTGGAAATTAGGCTTTGGTATATTCCTTCAATTTCTATTAATCCTATACTTTCTAATGATTTGCTCTAAATTATATCAGCCATAGGTGAGCCTTACCTGCTTGCACTCCATATACGAGAATATATAGAACTTTCACATTTTCTTTTGTTGTTTTTTTTCCTTAGATTTCGTGGTGTACATCATGCGTTTGCAAAAATCTTAGCTGAAGGTGGAATTCGTGGGCTGTGGGCAGGCTGGGTACCCAACATTCAAAGAGCGGCGCTTGTGAACATGGGAGGTAAATGAAACCTGATTGAATGCTAAGTCCCAGTCACCTAGATAATACGTACTTACATCGGGGCTGTGAAAATTGAGATTTTGTGTTTTTAGTAACATGTATCATAATTGAATCATTTCTCGAGAACACACACACCTCATTCTACAGTGATATGTGAAAGGATATGCAAACAGAAAATTGTACCAATAAGGAGAAAACCCCAAATTATTTCTCCTATCCAGGTCCACACTTTCCTTTTCAATTAAAGCTGACTCATGAAACTGGCTGATGTTCATTACATACACACTGTCCAGATCTCTCCTCCTGGTTATCCACCCCAAACTGCATGGCACCCTGGGCTGGAAATGAGAACATGCCCTCAATCCTCCCTTACCCTTCATTTCTCATTTTCAGTTACCAGTTTCTTTTAATATAAGTCAAATACAAACAATTTTAACTTTTCAGTTATACCTCAACAAAGCTACCAAAGACTCAAACTCATTTTTGAAGGCTGAGGTAGCTAATGTTACTAAGATGGTAATATGTATTATTGACAAAGCAACAAGCTACGCTGAACATCAGAGGAAATAAAGGGAAATCATTTTTAATGTAATTATGTTGGTAGAGACCTTCACTCAGATGATGTATTTCAAATTTATCCACCTAATTCTCTAGCTTCAAAACACACAAAACACAGGAAGGTAGGATACAGGAAGGTATGTGGATATAACAGTTTATGATATGGTTAAGACCTTTTGTTTTTAAGTGAAAGGGTCTCAGCTCAACGGAGGTTCAAAAAGGAAGTCTTCAGTTCAAATTCTAAAATGTCCAAGGGTGAAGGAAGAGTCTGGCCTAGCTGGATTCCAGTGTTCAAGTGGCACAAATTAGTGTCTTTTTCTTCCACTCTTCCTTTCCCTCCACTGGTAACCCTGTTTCCCTCTGCTTGCCGACGGGGCACACATTCCTACCCCAAGCCTAGCATATTCTTGATGCAAAGACACTCACCGGTGAGGGGATGAATATTCCGCCCTTTCTTCTTTGCCAGACTTAACCACTTACGACACGGTGAAGCATTACCTGGTATTGAACACACCACTTGAGGAAAACATCACCACACATGGTTTATCCAGGTAAGAGATGTCAACTTGGCCCCTCCTATTCTGTATCACTTTTTCTCCAATTGGTGACGGAAATTCCAACTCTGGGGATCTTTCAGTCAGGAATCTTCTGGTGTCACCCTCAATGGAGGAAGCTAGTATATTTGTAAACAGTAGTGTTTTAAAGCCTTGTTGTAGTTAATGTGTAAAAGACTGACAGGGGCTGAAGAGATGGCTTAATGGTTAAGGCACTTGCCTGCAAAGCCAGAGGACCCAGGTTTGAATACCCAGGACCCACATAAGCCAGATGCACAAGGTGTCACATAAGTATGGTGTTCATTTGCAACAGCTGGCCTGGTGTGCCCATTCTCTCCCTCCCTCCCTTGATCTCTCTCTCTCTCCCCCCCTTTCTCTGCCTCTTTCTCTCTCTCAAGAAAATAGATAAATAAATAAATAAAAATATTTTTTAAAAAGACTGACAGAATTGAAACATATTTTAGATGAAACCTTGCCAAATATCTACAGTTGGTGCGGCCATCCCGGGAACAGGTTCTGACCACTGGCTGCAGCTCAGTTCAACAAGGGGTGCATGTGACCACCCGCTGTGCTTAAGGTCCCCTGCAGGGCCTTACAGTGGCACCCAGGGAGCTTGTAGAGTGTGAAAGTGATGAACTGTAACTCCGAAAGGAAGTGATGAGTTACTATAGGGCTCAGAAAAGGAGGACATGACACCTGGAGGGGAGCAGAGAGAGGAAGGCTTAGACTGGAGGGTTTTAAGGAATGTGGCCTTTCTAACATTCCTGAGGCCAGGACCTTAGTCTCTTTGAAACACAATTCCAAGCTCTCCATTAAAATGAGTTCCTTTCAGATGTCTACTATCCTTGGCATCCTAGTGTTCTCATTGGGTTCCTGGAACTACATTAATAATCTCAAATCAGTGCTATTTAGAGATACTTGTGTGGGCCTGAGAAGATGGCTTAGAGGTTAAAGGTGCTTGCTTGTAAAAAGCCTGATGGCCTGGGCTTGATTCCCCAGTACCCATGGAAAGCCAGATGCACAAAGTGGCTTACGTGTCTGGAGTTCATTTGTAGCGGCCCTGGCATGCCCATTCTCATATCCTCTCCCTCTCTCCTTCCCTCCCTCTCTCCCTCTCTTCCTCCTTCCCCTCTCTCTCTCTCCCTCCCTCCACTGCAAATAAATAAATAGAAATATATAGGGGTGTGTGTAAAAATGGGCCAAGTATCTTCTACTCTTTTGCACATGCTTTCCTACCTTCTGACTGAGTTCTACTGTCATCCTTAGAGCCATGCCCTGCTGGCTTGTTATCACATTTGCCTATTTTATTTTAAAATATTTTATTTGAGAGAGAGAGAGAGAAAGAGAGAGAGACAAATGAAGGAAGGAAGATGAAGGAAGGAAGGAAGGAGGGAGGAAGGGAAAGGAGGGAGGAAGGGAAGAAGGGAAAGGAATGAAGGAAGGAAGTAGAGATGGAAGGGAGGGAGGGAGAGAAGTGAGGGAGTGAGTATGGGCATGCCAGTGCCTCTTTCCACTGGAAAGGAAAACTCAGACACGTGTGCTACTTTGTGTATCTGGGTATATTTGGGTGCTAGGGAATTGAATCTGTTTTGTTAGCAAATGCCTTTCACTGCTGAGCCACCTCCCTGTCCCTGCCTACCTTATTTTTTTTCCACACCACCTGTTCACATCTGAAATTATGTCTTTCTTCTTTGCCTCTCCCCAGGCAGGATCTCCATAGCGGGTATTACTTGTTTTGTTCACTGCCTGGCATCAGGGGGCATGTGTTTGTTGACAGGCATTCTCCTAATTTAATTTCTACCCGTTTCTTAACAAGGCCATCATTTAAATCTAAAAGAACATTGCTATAAAGAGTATTACAACCATATACCTAACATTCCATTCTTTTAAAATATTTAACCCCATTTCTTAGAATTTAGGAGCTACTACATGTTATCTTTCAATTTCATTTACGTTTATCCACAGTTTGTGTTCTGGACTGGTGGCTTCTATTCTGGGAACACCAGCGGATGTGATCAAAAGTCGAATAATGAACCAACCACGAGACAAACAAGGAAGGTAGATGAACAGCCTCTGTGTGCGTGCGTTGCGTGCCTGAATAATCTTGTTATTTTAAGATTCTTTCTTGTAGGTATTTATGACAGAAGTAGGTTCATGTTCAATGAAGAAAAATTTTTTTATGGAATTACCTGTTCTTTGTTGATGAATACACGCACTGTGTCTTTGAGGAAACAGGCTAACTATCAGGCCCCTTATTTAGACACAAGGTAGTCATTGTGACTTAATTGTTCTTGAAGCGTTTTTGAAAGCATGCTCTGCTGAGAACTGACAAACCACTTTCCTTATAAGCTTATGCCTTTCAGGTGACCCAGTGAGTTTGGTCCACTACAAAACAGTCTGTTCGCTCCAAAGAGTGAAGTAAACTGCAACATAGGACCAGGGCTGCAGCTTAGGACCATAGTGTATACCATGTGTATTTCTTACTGAAAATGGAGACTTTTATTTGGGTGAGATGAATTAGAAGAGTTAGCCGTGGAAATACTAAGCTCAAATGAAGCTATCTGTGCTCACAGATCCACTAATATTATTTGTTCTAAGTGAACAGAAAATATTTAACTCATGCTAACTTACTTAGACAATTTTATTTTGCTTGTACATCTGTTTTCACAGAAGAAATTTCACAGAGGTCTCTTGCTTCCTTTCCAGGGGCCTTTTGTATAAATCATCAAGTGACTGCTTGATCCAGGCCGTTCAAGGAGAAGGATTCATGAGTCTATATAAAGGCTTTTTACCATCATGGCTGAGAATGGTAAATTAGGGTTTTTATCTTCCTTCACTTTCATTTCTTTTTTAAATTTTATTTATTTATTGAGAGAGCCAGAGAGAAAGAGAAAGAGAGAGAGAGAGAGAGAGAAAGAGAGAAAGAAACAGGATGGGCATGCCAGGGCCTCCAGCCACTGTCAACCAACTCCAGACACATTCACCACCATGCGCATCTGGCTTAAGTGGGTTCTGAGGAGTTCAACCTAGTCCTTTAGGCTTTGCAAACAAGTGTCTTGACCGCTACGCCATCTCTCCAAGCCCTTCCTTCGTTTTTCTTTCCTTTATATTTTAATTACTTTTACTCTAAATATTTCCTCCTTCTTCCCACTTGTCTGTGACATGATCCTGTTCCTCCTTTGAGCCGGTGGCACACGCCTTTAATCCCAGCACCCTGGGAGGCAGAGGTAGGAGGATTGCTGTGAGTTCAGGGCTACCCTGAGACTATATAGTGAATTCCAGGTTAGCCTGAGTTAGAGTAAGACCCTACCTCAAAAGAAAAAAAAAGAAAGGCCTGTCCTTTCTTTTGAAAATATTTTTATCTTTCGCCTCTCCTTAAACTCATGCTGTCTCTCTTGGTAGACTTGGGCAAAATCAACCAGATGCATTCCTCAACAATCTGTTACAAAGATGGATTTTTGGTGGTCAACTTAGCTAAAACTCAGTAGATTACACATATATAGATTATATAATAAAGCTCTTTTTATGAAATTTTGCAGCTTTAAAATTTGTTACTTTAATGACGAATGTTATATTAGGTATTATTTTACTATAAAGACCTTGCTTTATAAGAAGGTATCATATCATTCTCATGTGGTTTAGATGTTGCATTTTGCTAAGTAAACTAAAATACAGAATTACATAGACTTAAATCATATTATAAAAACAAAGTACACGTGGCTGGTAATATTTGATGCCTATATGAGTTATGGGCTTAGAATTTTAAACAATCAGAAACCAATATATATATAATTATATGTAATATAGCAATCTATACATTTAATCGAGCACCTACTCTGTGCCAAGCCCTTACAGAAAGCACTTAGACTTGAATAAGAAACTGTAGTCAAAAAACCCAGGGTACTAAGAAAAGAAACAGCAGGACACTACTGCTTAACTGGAAAGTTTTAAGAAAACCTCCCTGAAGAAGAATTTAGAACTGAGATTTAAAGAATGAATGAGACTTAGCTAGGCAAAAAGGTGGAGATACTGTAAGGGAGGGAGGAGTGGACCGAGAGTATAAGTAATGGAAAGTGCTAGAAGCCCAACAAGCCATGGAATAAAGAACAGCTGGGGGCAGGGTGACATTAGAGGCAGAAACCAGGTTGAGAGAGCCAAGGGAACCCCACACATGGGGACGGACACTGGCTGGGCTAAATCTGCATTTTTAGATCATTCTGTCTCCCCTAAGTGAGGAAAGGGTCAGGAGGGATACGTGAGACCAACGGTGGCTTAGACAGGGGGGAAACAGTGGGGAAATGAGGGCAGACCCTAACAGGTTTTTAGAGGGTAGAAACATGACTGACTGAGCAAGGCACAGAGGAATGGCTGGAGAAGAGAAGAAGGGCGGGACATTGAGCAGTGATCTGAGTTTTAGTGCACTGAGGATGATCTACATTTTACAGATGGGGCTCATTTGCAGGGAAAAGGGTTTTGCGTTAAATAAGTTAGAGTGAAAGTGTTGGATATACACAGGACATCTGCGTGGTGATGCGTGATAGCTCCCTCCCCGTATCAGTCAGAATCTTGGGGGACCATAGGAGGAGCTGTAGATTTGAGCACCGCCCTCATTGGAGATAGTAATTTAGACTTAGGAATGCGTGCTATCACTACAGGATTGTGGGCAGTTGTAAGATGAAATCAATAGCTAAACCCCTTGGGAGTGTCTGAGGCAAAGCGTGTTTGTTGGTCAGACGTCTCATCTCCGTGACAAAATGTCTGTCTGCCCAAACAACCTGCAAAGAGAAAGGTTTTGTTCTGCCACGTGGCATCAGAGGTCTCGGCCATTCTCAGCTGGCCCCATTGCTTTGAATCTTTGGTGAGGCAAAACACCACAGCAGGAGTACGTGGTGGGGCAAAGCTGCTCACTCACAGCACCCAGTAAGTAGGGAGCTCACTACAGGAAGTGGCCAGGGATAAGACATACAGTGACCTGCTTCCTCTAACTAGGCCCCACCTTCTTAGTGTCCCATTGGGGAAGAACTCACGAATGAATTCACCCATCCTCTTAATAAAGTCACTGTCCTCACGATTCCATCACCTGTCACTTATGCCACTGGCTGGGGACAAAGCTTTCCACCTGTAAGCCTTCCAGGGAGACCCTTTCTATTCAAACCCTAGTATAAAGTATACCAGAGTCAACAAAAATAAACAAATAAAACACATTTGGTGGTCTTGATTATATTAATACTTTAAAATTGTTTCAGAACTGTGTATTTCTCACTGAAAATGCAGGTTTTCGTGAACTAGGAACTTACAGGTGCTTCGTTACTGAGGAAGAAGACATGTTCTTTGTACTAGAGGAAATGACAGAGAAAGGAAGTGGTTAAGGGTATACCCAGAACCTAGACCGAGTTACTTCGTACATGGCCAACACTGTTCTCATTATTTTGGGGGCTTAATTCATTGAATTCTACCAACAATCTATTCAGGCAAGCTCCTGTCATATTCCTCTTTTATAGAGGAGGAAACAGAAGCCAGAGTCTAAGTCATGTGGCCAGGCTAGGTGGGTGTGAACTCGTGTTCTCAGCATCACACCCAGACAGCCTCATGGAGGACGGGACCTTTCTAAGGAGCTGGTGTTTGTATGTGTTAATGGTATACACAGTACACAGTGGGGACATGGACGGTGCTGTGAATATGGCTTGTGTCTGAGGGCACCAGAAGGCTGCACAGGGCTTCAAGGCTTCGGTAGTGGTTGACAGGAAGGAGCAGCAGTCACATGTGAATGGCAGGAACTCAGTGTGACCGGAGTCTTAGTCCACACAGGGAAGGCTGTGGGTAAGGCTAGAGGCTGTCTTAAGGACCAGGGTGGAAAAGACCTTGTGGGCACGCTTAGTCATGGTGTAGTCCTTTAGAAACCAGGCATGGAAGCCACAAGCTAAGATTTCTTTGGCCTCAAAATTACTTTGGAAGCAATAAAAAAGATATGTTACAAGTTAGAGAAAAAGAAAAAGGGTTTTGGGTGGTGGTCCAACCAGGAGACAGTGGTAGAAATGGAAAGGCAATAGATTATAGGGACATTTATGGTTTATTACACAGGACTTTAAAACCAATTTATGTGGAAGATGAAGGGCAGGGGAAAAAAATGAGATTCCTATGACTCTAGTATTGGAGAAACCACTACAGAAATATTAAATTAAGAGTCAGGTAGAATTAAGCCGGGCGTGGTGGCGCACGCCTTTAATCCCAGCACTCGGGAGGCAGAGGTAGGAGGATCACCGTGAGTTTGAGGCCACCTGAGACTCCATAGTGAATCCCAGGTCAGCCTGGGCTAGAGTGAGACCCTACCTCGAAAAACCAAAAAAAAAAAAAAAAAAAAAAAAGAGTCAGGTAGAATTAAGAACACAAAGAATATTCAAGTACAAATGGTGGAAACCTGATCCTACATGTTCTCTATACATATAGGGCTCAGGAAGCGCAGACAACATGAACATTTCTAAGGAAGGAGTACTTAATATGTACTAAGCTCTTTACATATATTATGTTTCTAAATCTTATAGGAACCCAGAAAAAGCAGGTATTACTGTCTTCATTTTTTTCCAATGACAAAGTATGTCTCAGTGCGTAAAAGACTTGCTCAAGTTGCCACAGTTAGAAAGCGGCAGAGCCGGGAGCCGACCACCAGTCTGCTCAAGTCTATCTCCTTTTCCCTTGCGGATGCAGAGTACTGAGTTGCTCAAGATCTTGCAGCTAATTTATGGAAACTGGAAGACAGTGTGTCATGGTGAGAGGCTGTTACCAAGGAAACTGGCTTACCAGCTAGCATCTGTAGGGTGTTTGTTACTGCCTTGCTGGTTGTTACAGAGTATAGCTGAGCCCAGAAACCTGACTCATGAACACTTCCAAGTCAGCTTGCTGACCTCACGAAAATGGACGATGAGGCAAGAATAGCTGCCGTACTCACACGACACAGCACACTCAGCAGACAGGCTAGATGCTGGCGTCTTCAGAGGCCAGTGTGTGTCCTCCTAAAGCACTGTGGGGACCCAAGTGCTGATCACAATGTTGCTGGCTAAACACAGAATCGCACCAGGAAGGACTTAATTATAAACTTAATATTTAAGAATAGTCACCCCTGAGGGCTAGAGAGATGGCTTAGTGGGAAAAGTGTTTGCCATGCAGACGTGAGGACCCGAATTCAGATTTCTAATGTCCATATAAAATGCTGGATACGGTGGCATGCACCTGGTGTCCCAGCACTGGAGAGAGAGCTCAAGACTGGAGAATCCTAGGAGCTGGCTGGCTAGCTAGTCTCGCTGAATCAGTGAACTCCCAAGTTCAGGGGAAGATTCAGTCTGAAAAAGTGAGATGGGGACGTCAGAGGAAGACAGCCACTATCAGTCTCTCTTCTGCACACTCAGGTGCACACGCATGCCGCACACAACTTGTGCCCGCATGCATACGAATGCACATACACGCACACACTCCACACACACTCTCTGTCACAGAGTATCAGCCCATGAAAGCTCTTGAGTTCCCAGCCTCACAGCCACAGGAGTGAAAAAGCACCATGCTTGTTCTAGCAGCAGAGTTGCCAACAAGCCAGAGGCAGCACCATGGCTTCCTGTGCCCTTGGACCGTTTGCCACGGCTCACACTGTGCCAGGGAGGATGGCAGCGAGCACATGCCCCCCGCCCCCCGCCCCCGCCACCATGCAGTACCTCGGTGTTGTAGTTACCTTCGTGCTGCTGGACAAAAACACCTAAGGGGTTTTTTGTTGTTGTTGTTGTCTTTGGTTTTTATTTTGGCTTAGAGCCTTGAGGGGATGTTTCCTCATGGCAGGGGAAGGATAGCAGAAGCTGGGCATCGCATGTTGCCATAGGAGCTGATAGGTAGCAGCAGGAGTGAGCTGAGCCCTGGTGAGGGGAAGCTGGCTATAACACCCCGCTAAGCCCATCCGCAAGCAACTCCACTCCTCCAGCAAGGCTCCACCTCCCAATTTCCCACCAGCTAAGAACCAGGGGTTGAAAATACACGAGGCTCTGGGGGACGTCTGATTGCGACCACCACACTCAGTAGATCCCACTCATCCAATGTGTTCTACAACTCACTGAACTCCATCGCAGTTCCTTCCTCAAGGCAGAGGGGGCATGACCTTGCTTCTCTCGGTCCCGGATTGTTCTTTTTATTTGCCTGTGATTTGGTCCCTGTAATGTCGCCCTGGCCTGACAGCCCCAGCTATTAGGTACTATGACACAGTCCATCTTAACTTAGGTCCCTGGCTACTTGGTCTGCAGGAATCTCTTTTGCTTTCTTCTCTTTTCCTGTCAGAAGAATATGGTATTTTAACAGCTTTTTGTTCATGATTTTACCAATGTCTTCATGTATCAACAAGCAGATGTTTTCCTAAATCCACTGCTCAGTAAGTGCTGCATCTGACAATGTACCATGCTGGGTATTTCCTGCACAAGACATATCTGTGGATTTAACAAAACCTCTGACCAGTACCAGGTGGGTGTGGTGGCCCAGCTGAAATCCCAGTGCTTGGGGAATGGAGAATGGGATACCCAGGGCATGCTTGCTAGATAGACCAGTCCAGTCTGCGAGCTCTGGGTTCAAGTGTGAGGCGCTGTCTTAGTAAACAAAGTGGACAGCAACCAAGAAGACACGCGACATCAACCTCTGCCCTCCACATGCACATACACGTGTGACCACACACGTACCACACACACATAGATATACACAAAAAGGGCCTCCAACCAAATTCATTTTACATTCTCATTGGTTGAACTTAATTCTTTGTTTACTTAATGGGATAGTCTTCCTCTTCTGTTCAGTATTGCTCAGAAGCAAACAAAGGAGGAATTAGGTCCAAGCCTTTCTCCATTAAGTGCTTACCTCCTGATATTTATATCATCTTCGAGCCCATATGCTTCTATATTTCCTGTGCAAACAGCTACACCATTGCTCCCAATTAAACCGAGCCTTGCTCTTTTCTCTATAGCGTGAACAATCATATACATGTTGCAAGCCATCAAGTATTGGGACTTTTTAAACCTCACTCTTACATCTTCTTTACTTTCAAGTTCGGTGTCTAATTTCCCAACATAGAATTCGAGGCACCCTTTTTAAAAATTTTTTTTTGTTCATTTTTATTTATTTATTTGAGAGTGACAGAGAGAGAGGCAGATAGAGAGAGAGAGAATGGGCGCGCCAGGGCTTCCAGCCACTGCAAACGAACTCCAGATGCATGCGCCCCCTTGTGCATCTGGCTAACGTGGGTCCTGGGGAATCGAGCCTTGAACCGGGGTCCTTAGGCTTCACAGGCAAGCGCTTAACCACTAAGCCATCTCTCCAGCCCAGAATTCGAGGCACCCTTTAACCACAAATGGTTCTATACAAAGAACCCCTAGCTCAACACCATGTCAGTGGGCATTTGACCACTAGGCTTCAGTGTCCTCTTTAAAGTGTGGATAATTTCCTTTCTATATCACATTATTTTCAGAGAAACCTATGATGAGTAAGACATGAGCATGCTTGTTGTAAGTTTAAAGTGCTTTTTGTAAAGGTAAAAGACAAAATACCTTTTTTTTTTTTTTTTTTACAAATGGATTGAAAATGACCCTGTCATGCTTGTATATAGAATATTTATAATTGCTTGAAAATGTGCACTAACTTCTTCGGTTAATCTTTCAGACCCCTTGGTCATTGGTGTTCTGGCTTACTTATGAAAAAATCCGAGAGATGAGTGGAGTCCGTCCATTTTAAGTCCTTAAAGATACAGTGTTCCTTGTTTTTGAAATGTGGATACCGGCAGCATATACCCACTATTATTTCTACCTCTTTAGGACGACACTTTATTCCACAGACACTGCAACATATAGGGGGCAGCACTTTATTTTTTTTCCTCTGGAAACCCAAGTTCTTTCTGACTGCTCTTGTTAATCTAAAAGTGATCTGGTCAGACCTCAAGCCCATCCACTTTGACTCAGCCGCTGCGTTTTCTAAAGGAGAATGAAGGCCTGACTGCTCTCACTGTGGGGAGGAGGACTGACTTTAGAGATGTGTTGCGTGCTCAAGAGCCTGCGCAGAGGAGGAGCACCAGGAGAGAGGCAGCATCTCAGACCTGAAGGAGACATTAGCAATGTGCGGACACATATATGCAGTGCTTCAGAAGCACATTTAACCTGTATGCCAATATTTATCACTGGAGTTTAGCAACTCGCTTTTTCGTTGTGGTCCAAGTGTACATATAATAAATTAAAGGAAGGTAAATGAAAAATCGTGAATAAACACTTTTAGCTTACGTAGCATTGAAGGAAGTTGTTTTCTTGCAAGAGGAAAAAGAAAGGAAAGGAAGAGAGAAAGAAAGGAAAAGGAAGGAAGGAGTAGTTTTTGAATGTGTTCCATTTTATAATATATAATAATGTTGCCTAAAAACAAACTGAAGTTTATTATGGATAATGTTAAAAAAATATTTTATTTATTTGTTGGTGATAGAGAAAGAGGCAGATACAGAAAGAACGAGAATGGGCATGCCAGGGCTTCCAGCCATTGCAAATGAACTCCAGATGCATATGCTACCTTATGCATCTGACTTACATGGGTGAGTGGGAAGGAAGGAAAGAAGGAAGGAAGGAAGGAAGGAAGGAAGGAAGGAAGGAAGGAAGGAAGGAAGAAGTTGAGCTGATGGACTTCAAGGAAAAAAGCTGCTGTCACTCACCCTTGCCCCTGGTCTAAGTGGTTGGCACACCATCACCCTTGTAGAAACTTCCCCTGACAGCCACAGGCTCTGACTCCCGATGAGCACAGAGCATTTGCCTCGTCACATACCCTTTATAGCTCAGATTGTCACTAGTTCTAAGAATGGTAACTAGGAATCACAACAGCTTTGATTAAAACTCAGCCACCCAGGACCTTTTATGAAGCAGCTCTAATTACCACACGTTTTTCAGGGGCATTTTAGAAGCAAGACTGACCTGAAGCCGACCAACTCTGATATGTGTCCTTCCTTATCTCTCTCCCCTATCCTAAGAGAGAGAGACAGAGAGAGAGAGAACTCAGATACACTAATGCTTCCAGAAGTCTGTATCTTAGTCTGGCAAAGCTCCTTGCTTAAAATATGATCAGTCTCCACTGTGGTGGACAGTTACGCCTCTGTCTTTGAATCCAATCCCTCTTCTTGTCATAGAAAGGGAAATGATTCCCAGCCTACATGCATACATCTGCTCCCCCCCACCCCGCGCCAGACAGGGGCATCTCGGGAAAGGTGGTTACATCTGTGGTAAAGCTGTAACTGTTACAACAGGAGGACAACTCAGCTCAGACCCAAGGAAGACCTCAGAGCTAACCCAATAGAATTTGCTAGAACAGATGACATGGGGCAAAGTTTACAAGTGTTCTGTAACTACAGTAATGCACAATCACTGCCACTTTAAGAGGGGAAGCACTTGTCTAACTACCTTAGTGTGCACCGCTGACATGCAGAATGTGGACTTGAATCCCTTTAGATCTTTAGGTTTGTCTCCTTTGGTCAATCTGTAATTAATTGGTCTGTTAAATGTATTTAATATATATGTAATGTGTGCTTAAGTTCTCAAGTGTTCTGAAGCACTAACTTGACCACTTTGGGGGAATTTGAGGTTTTTATGTTTTGTAATTTTTAAAATTAAGTAAATAATAGATCAAAATAATTACTCTGAGATAAACTGGCCTAGCTTTATTCCTTCGGGGGGAGAGGGGGGGACTCGGGAATCAAATGTGGCTGAAATCCACTGTTCCTTGGTGTCTCAATCAACACAGTTAACTGGAAGTTTCTGCGTGGAATGGTTACTTGGGTCATCTGGTCAAATCCTTTCATTTTACAAGTTAGGAAGCTGAGGGCCAGATAAAAGGACAGTTGCTCATGCTCCTACGTGGAAATCTCCTAATTACTGTGAACACTTCAGCTGACCACAAAGGGATATAAATGAGGTGAAGGCAAAAGCCTCTTGTCATTATGACAACAACCCGGTCTCTTATTCTTGAGTCTTTCCAAAGATTCATCATTATGACATTTAAAAAATATATTTATTTACTTGCAAGCAGAGAGAGATAGAACAGATAGGCAGAGAGAATGGGCACACCGGGGCCTCCAGCCACTGCAAGCAGACTCCAGATGCATGTGGCACTGTGCATCTGGCTTTATGTGGGCTACTGGGGAATCGAACTCAGGTCATTACTTTGCAGGCAAATGCCTTTATTGTGGAGCCATCTCTCCTGCCCTTTATGATATTTTTTGTCCCATGCATTTTAAATCAGCCTGGATTACTTCTCTTTTTTGCCATTAGAGACTTGAGAAGATTGATTATATATATAACGCATATTGATTTTGTCTTACGTAGATCTTACCTAGTCTGAACTTAAGGGAGCCATCATATTGATATCCTCTTTTTAAATTATTTTATTGTTATTTATTTGAGAGAGACAGAATGGGCACACCAGGGCCTCCAGCCATTGCAAATGAACTCCAGGTGCATGTGCCCCCTTGTGCATCTAGTTTATGTGGTCCTGGGGAAGCAAACCTAGGTCCTTTGGCTTTCCAGACAAGTGCCTTATCTGATAAGCCATCTCTCCAGCCCGATACCCTCTTTTTTAAAACAGCTCTTTAAAAAAAAATTAGATGTATTGTTTTTCCTTGGTGTAATCATTTTCTTGTATTTCAAGATTGTGAAAACTGTTCAGATTTTAAAAGTATGATTTCAAACTTCTCAAATTGCTGGGCAGAGTCACGATGACATTTGTTTTCCCCTGAAACAGAGGCAACTTCTTTCAACCCACTCAGGATGTCACCTTGTATGATAAAAATGAAAATCTTCAGGGGCATGGCTGAGGCGCTCCGCCTTGTCTCTGGCCGTTGTCTCCTCTTTCTGGTGGATGTTCTACTCCACTTGTCTCTCAGGAGATGTCTACACCTGGTTGCACCTGACAGCGCTCACTCTGCACCCTCCACCGAACTTTCCTCCTGTCACCACCTCCCCTCCAGCTGCATTCTGACTGACTAGTTAGATCCAATTTTAATACCTAAAATGATCACCTGGTACTTCTTCTTGGAAGCTTCCAGTCGGTTCAACTCCTATGGTCATGTCCTATGGTCCATGTCCATTTCCCCTACAGAGAATGAGTTGCCTGAGAGCAAATACCATGTACTACATCTCTCTTACTCCACATGTAAGCCACACAGAATGTCTCTGTAGAATTAGGAGGGTCTTTTCATAATGGAGAGAAATACATATATAGACACATGGTTGAGTCATATTTTGTTTCTCTCCTACCTTCAAAAGAACATCGGGTAACACCTCTGATTTTGGTAAACTCTTGCCATACTAATCACTTCCTTTTAAAATGATCATGTACATTTAAACATAATTTTAAGACATTATCTTCATATACTTAATAACTATACTATAGAATAGCTTTTAGAAATATTTTATTTATTTTGAGAGAGAGACAGAATGGGTATGCCAGGACCTCTAGCTACTGCAAACAAACTCCAGACATATGCTCCATCTTGTGCATCTGGCTTACATGGGTCCTGGAGAAATCAAACCCAGGTTCTCAGTCTTTGCAGGCAAGTGCCTCAATCACTAAGCAATCTGTCCAGCTTCCAAAATAGTTTTGAAGTAATACAAATTTAAGAAAAATAGTTTTAGATAATTAAAAAAAGTATGATTAATAGCTGTGATGGCTTGGGATAGTTGTCCCCTATAGCCTCATGTGTTTTGAATAGTTGGTCCCCAGCGGGTGGCAAGCTGGGAGGATGGAGCCTTGCTGGAGGAGGTGTGTCACTCGGGGTGGATTGGGTTTTATTAGTTCAGCTTGTTAGTGGGAGATAGAGCTCACTCTCTTGCTGCTTTCTGTCAGCTGCTATGGCAAGGTGAGATGCCCAGCCTCTGCTCTACCATCCTTTGCCTGACATCATGAAGCTCCCCCATCAAACTGTAAGCCAAAATAAACCCTTTCCTCCCATCAGCTGCTTTTGGTTAGGTGTTTTGTGCCAGCAACATAAAAGTACCTATGATAGCTAATAACGATGTGATTGCATCATTCTTCATTTGAGAGTGGAAATTATGCTACTAAACGGTCTTCGCTGAGACCATAGAATTATACTTGTCTACATTCAAGTGTTTTATTATTTCTGAATGTTGAAGAGTACAGGGTTATTTTTCTCTTTTTCTCTCCCCATACTTTACCCCCACTCGCTGCTGTGATTACCGCCAGCAGCAGGAGCCACTTGGAAGGTTTGATAAAAGCAGATAAAGAGGGTTAAAGAGGTCTGCTTGCTGAAAACATCTAGTAACAGGAATATATGTGAGGAGATAAAGTGTGTTGTTCTGATTTTTTAAAAAAATAAACATTTTGAAATGTCTAATTTGTTGTTATCTGGTGGTTTATTTTTTACGGTACTGTGGTTGTAAGATGATGGGAGAAGCTTAGAAATTATTATTTTATTTAAAAGTTTTTTTAAGCTTTTTATTTTTATTTATTTATTTGAGAGAGAGAGGGAAAGAGACAGAGAGGGGGGGAGAGAGAAAATAGGTGTGCCAAGGCCTCCTGCCACTGCAAACAACCTCCAGACCCATGTGCCCCCTTATGCATCTGGCTTATGTGGGTCCTGGGGAATCGAACCTGGGTCCTTTGGCTTTAGGCAAGATGCCTTAACTGCTAAGCCATCTCTCCAGCCCTAGAAATTATTTTTTAAACCTTTACTTTTCACTGTTAAAATCGAAACTGGCTTAATTTGGGGTATTGGGTGTGAGATATTTATAGTAGTCAAAAGGAATACTTATACTTCATGGTCATAATTTTGGTGTATCAAGTATTCCTAATTAACCCAGTTATTTATTCTCTGACTAAAAAGGATGAGTAGCTAATAATTACATGATGGACAGACTCACGGGCAGAGGACAGGAACATACAATTGGAGCTGCTTTAACTACTGCAGACGGAATTAGTCTACTTTGATCTCTGTGATATGCTTTCCTCATGATGGAGACTTATCGTGTGCAGTGTTCTCTCTGCTCAGTCAGTCTCCACTGGCCTTCCTTACTGCCAACTCCTTCACTTCCGGGTCTCCAAAGCTCTGCTCCTGGACTTTCTTCAACTCTTACACTTTTGCCAGGAAAGGCCACACAATTCCGTGATGTTCATTGCTACACTCAGGTTGGGCAATTCCCAGACACCTAACAGGCACTCAGTAAATGCTAGATTTTTACCATGGTTGTTTTTAAAAGTATTTTATTTTCCATGTATTTGAGGAAGAGAAAGAGGCAGATAGGGAGAACTGGTGTACCAAGGCCTCTAGCCACTATATTTTTAAAAAGAGTTTGGGCAGAAGTATCTTGTAGAGGTAGGTAGTACTGTGCCCAGAAGCCACAGCTTGTCATAAGAACAATTTCAATGCCAGGAGTAGATACCTTTCAATAAGTTGTTGGCCAGGGAGGCTCCTGATCCCCCCCCCCCAAATATTACAGGGTATTGTCAAGGCTCTTAGCTGCCCACCAGAATGAGATGGTAAGATCCTATTGCTGAAGATTTCACATGCTTGGGCTGCAGGTCGCTGAAAAATCAAGCTGGAGCTGAGCTGGAACCCAGCTCCTTGTTAACTACCCATTGATACCAGGTAACAGATCCCTGTCAACTACCAGGATGTTAATAAGATCTATGTAGCTGGTTGGGGAAGAAAGGTCATCCATGATCTTAACCAGCAGAGCCTAGTTAAAGATCCTGCAAGCTTTATAGCTGGCCAAATATATTGTAATGGTAATATGTCTATTAGGGGGGTAAACAAGTGCTCTGTGATTAGACTTGAGGCCTGTTCCATAAGGGAGAATTCCCACCTGGTACTAAAAACTTAATCAAAACCCTATGGCTTGGGGGGTCATAAGCTCTAGCGGGGAAACTACTACTATGGTTGTTTGGCTAAATGAATATATTATGCCCACAAAACTGCCCTCTTCATACTTATGTTTATGCCCATATATTAATTCTACTCTCCACTTTTGGTTAAAGAAGCTTCTCTTTTCAGATGATAATGACCACTAGGGTGACTCAAAACTCGCCAAAGTCCTGAGAAGTGATGGTGGACTGTTCAAGCACTAAATGAGACATCTCTATCCCACCCTCCAAAACTCAGGTACCACTGCAGAAGAGATGGCATAAAGAAGAGAAGAGCCATCTAGTGGATAAACGTAGTGTTTTCATAGAGTGGAAACATAAAACAACAACAAAATTAACCCAGCCTCCTCAGAGAACTCAAAGGCATTATGCTAGGTGACTGAGGACAGGCCCAAGCAGCTACAAAACTGACTCCACTTACGTGACATTCTGGAAAAGGGAAAATTATGGGGACAGTAGTTGTAAGGATTGACCCCATGGACTGGGGAGGTGAACAGCAGGAGGAGTCTTAACGAACAATGCAAAATTTTATGCCTTAGTTACAGTGGGGTAAATTGTGTGTACATATTTGTGTGGAGTTCTGGTAAGCATCTGCATGGTGTACAAATTCACACTGAATAAAAACCAGTATATGTGTGTACCTATGCATTCACCAGACCAATAAAAGGATTTTTTTTTACTGCATATCAATTGTGGCTTGATAAACTTAATTTATAGAAAAAATAATTTGTTTAAAGGCTGGGGAAATTACTCAGTGGGTAAAGTTCTTGCCACCCAACCATGAGGATCTGAATTTGGATTCCAAGTACCCATGGAAATGCACACCTGTCATTCTAGCACTGGAAAGACAGAAATGGGAACTCCCCGGGGCTCACTGGATAGCTTCGTCTAAGTGAATTAGTGAGTTCTACGTTCAGTAAGAGACCCTGTCTCAAAGCATAATGTGGAAAGCATTCAAGGAAGATACTTGATGTCTATCCCTGGCCTCCACACACACATGCACACACATGTTCACATACATATAAACATGGATACACATGTGCCCATACGCCACATATACATAAACACACAAAAAACTAAGTTTTTAAGTTTTTAATGTCTCAAGGAAAAAAAATATTATTTTTAAATATTTTTTTCATTTATTTATTTGAGAGTGACAGACAGAGAGAGAAAGAGGGAGAGAGAGAGAGAGAGAGGGAGGGAGGGAGGGAGGGGGGAGGGAGAGACTGGGTGCGCCAGGGCCTCCAGCCACTGCAAACAAGCTCCAGACACGTACGCCCCCTTGCGCATCTGGTTAATGTGGGTCCTGGGGAATCGAGCCTCAAACCGGGGTCCTTAGGCTTCATAGGCAAGTGCTTAACTGCTAAGCCATCTCTCCAGCCCAGAAAAAAAAGTGTTTTTAAGTATTTAATTCAATATTACTAATAACCTCTAATTTATCACATGTCTACTATGGTTGGTCCTTCAGCTGTATTGGACCATAGTCTTCATAATTTAAATGGGTAAAATCCCCTTCGTTATAGATGAGGGAAACTAATTCAGAGAAGCCAGTTGTCTTTCAGCATCTACAGGCCTTCCTTTTCCCAGCATGTGACTGCTTCTCAAGTATCTATTGAGTGCACATGTTAGCTGTGCTTACCTTAATGCATTTGTTCTGAGAATCATCCCACAGGGTGTGGGTTCTGTTCACAAAAGCAGAAACAGGGGAAATAATTAGCCTGGGTCAATGAGGGGGCCTTAAGAAAGGCCAGCATATGACTCAAAGGCCTATATTCTCTGTACTGCAACTGTTTTCTGCAATGGCTATTCTTAAATTATCCTGATAGATACTGAAGTCTGACTTTCACAGAATTTCTAAAAAAAAATTTTATTTAAAAACTTTCAATTCTTGGGCTGGAGACATGGCTTAGCCGTTAAGGCACATGCCTGTGAAGCCTGAGGACCCAGGTTCAATTCTCCAGGTCCCACGTAAGCCAGATGCACAGGGTGGCGCATGCATCTGGAGTTCATTTGCAGTGGCTAGAGGCCCTGGTGCGCCCATTCTCTCTCTCTCCCTATCTCTCGCTCCCTCTCTCCCCATCCATAACCCCTTACAGCTACTAATCTGTCTATTGTTAATATTATATGACAATAATTATAGAGTATGGGGCCCTTTGAAGCTCCCCCCTCCTGTAACTCTCTGGATGCTCTTCTAAATTTTTACACATATCAACAGTTTGCTTCTATTCCTTTTTATTGCTGAGGAGTACTTCACTGTATGGGAGTACTGTAGTTTTGTTTAACTATTGATTTACTGGAAGATAGTGTGGATATTCCTAGTGAGGGGCTAGCCTAATACAGCAACTAGTATATAGCTTGTTGCATGAATTATAGGTTTTCCTTTCTCTGGGTTAAACACCCCAGCACAATTACCAGATCATGTAGCAAGTGCACATTTACTTTATAAAATGCAACCATACAATTCTATATCCACACCAGCAGAGTGATATATTTTGTTCATTTTCTTGTTATTGCTGGCCCAGCCACTATCTTTAGTTGTTATCACCACTGGAATGTAGTGATATATCCTGTGGGTTTACTCCCCCCAAAAAGCTAATGAAAGTGAAAATGTTTTTATGTTTTTCTTGGCCAACTGTATATCCTCTTTGATAAAATGTATGTTTTACTGCGTACTTCCTGCCCATTTTCAAACAGGATCATTTTGAAAGTTATTATATATATATAACATATATATATTATATATATGATATATATAATAATACATAATATATAATATATATAATATATAATATGTGTATACATATAAATATATATATACACATATACAGCTGAACATGTCATATGAATATGTTTTCTTGGTATCTATAGCTTGTATTTTCATTTTCATAATGGAATTTCTTAATCATTTTTTAATCTTCACTGAACAGAAGTCTTCTCATACCTTAAAAGTGATGTGGAATTATAGACTCTTTGTTTAGAGTTCTCTATGTACAGAGAAGGCTAAGCACAAAAAAGAGAAAAAAATGTGTCTGTTTTTTCCAATTTCCTCACATCATATCGTCATAAAAATACTAAAATTAACATATTATTCAAATATTTTACAGACACATACCATCTCTGGCCTTATTCTTCTCCCTTTAATCTTTAAATATTAGTATTCTAATTAAAATAGCTCCTGTCTAGTTTTCTGAAGCCAAATGCCTCATAAGACTAATAGGAGTGAGGTATTTTTAATATAATTTTATATACCTCAAAAATCTGATTAATAAAGCATGGGTAATAACATAGCTGGGTCTTAGTCATAGTGAAAGGGTCTGATTTTTCTGTTTTTTAAACTTTATTTGCAAGCAAAGAGAGATAGAGAAAAGAGAGACAGAGAAAATGGGCACATCAGGGCGTGCAGCCATTGCAAAGGAACTCCAGTTGCATATGCCACCTTGTGCATCTGGTTTTACGTGGGTACTGGGGAACCAAATTATTCTGTTAGGTCGTTAGGCTTTACATGCAAGTGCCTTAACTGCTGAGTCATCTCTTCAGCCTGGGTCTGATTTTTTTTTTTTAAGTTCCGCTTCTCCTTCCAGCAGCAGAATGGGACATAACAAGTTAAAACTGGGCTGGGGAAATGGCTTACTGGTTAAGGCATTTGCCTATGAAGCCTAAGGACCCTGGTTCGATTCCCCAGGACCCACGTAAGCCAGATGCACAAGGGGGTCCATACGTCTGGAGTTTGTTTGCAGTGGCTGGAGGCCCTGATGTGCCCATTCTCTGTCTCTCTCTGTCTCCCTGTCTCTCTCTCTCTCTCTCTGTCTCCTCTCTCTCTCTCTCAAATAAATAAATAAATACATTTATTAAAATGTTTTTAAAAAAGTAAAGCTACTATACAGAAGAGGTGGGATACTAGAAATACCCAGGGAGATGACAGCCTGTCCATCCACTGTGATGGCCACACTCTGACATCCTAGAGTTAAGGTGTTTAGGCATATAATGAATCCACAGGTCAAATTAAATGGAAAAAAAAAATTTTAAAATGGCTAGAGATGTAACTCCCTACTGAAACACCAGCCAGGAACATGTAAGGTGCTAGATTCAATCCCTAGTACCTCAGAAAAAAAATAAAATAAAATAGATGACATTCGAGTACCCACAAGCCTGTGGTCTATAACAGTTTGGTTCTTTTGCTTGTATCTAAAGTACTGAAACTGTTTCATAGGCTCAGACAATTTGAAGCAATAGATCGTTTCATAATAAACCTACTACTTCCACTAGTACATACATAGTATCAAATGTGCTTATGCTTGCCTTAAATATGTATTGAGTATAAGCAGTCCAGCACCGTGTGAAGCCCTGAGAATGTATAAATAACCAAGAAGAGTTCCTACTTTCAGCGTTCACACTGTGATAGTAAGAAGGAATAAATAGTCTATGGCTTTGAAATATCATATAGCACCACATAAAGGGCTGGAGAGATGGCTTAGTGATTAAGGTGTTTGTCTGCAAAGCCTAGAAGACCCAGGATTAATTCTCCAGGACCCACACAAGCCAGATGCACAAGGGGGCACATGTGTCTGGAGTTCATCTGCAGTGGCTGGAGGCCCTGGTGCGCCCATTCTCCCTCTAATCTACCTTTCTCTCTCTCTCTCTCTAATAAATAAATAAAAATATTTAAATAAATGAAGGACAGGAATAATCACTTCTACCTAGGTAAATAGTGTGGTCACAAGCAAGAGATGTGTGAGTTAGTCTTGTTAAATACATGCCTTTTGAGGCAGGGTTCTATGCGTGGAAGCAGCTCGCTTCAAAACTCCCTACGTAGTGAAGGACGGGTAACGCTAAACTCCTGATTCTCTTGCTCCATGTCCTCAGTACTGGGATTTATAGGCCTGTGCTGCCACACCTGCTTTATAGGGTGCTGAACCCAGGACCTTCTGCATGCTAGGCAAGACTCTGCCAACTAAGCTACATCCCTAGCCAGTTCTAAATATTTTAAAAATATTTTTAAACCAAATGTTTGCTTTCCTCCTGTAATGAATATGAAAGGATTACACAAAAATTAAGGAAACAAACTCGACTTTTCAAAGACAAATTCATCATGGAAAAGTCAGTTTTTTGTTTGTTTGTTTCCTGGTTTTTCGAGATAGGGTCTCATAATAGTCCAGGCTGACCTGGAATTCACTATGTAGTCTCAGGGTGGCCTTGAACTCACAGTGATCCTCCAACCTCTGCCTGCCTAGTGCTGGGATTAAAGGCTTGCATCACCATGCCCAGCTAAAGTCAAAGTTTGGGGGAAAAAAAATCAAACTGGTTCATTCATCAGCTAATTTAAACATACCACTTGTAATATGCATTTCCCCACCCCATGCTAGCTTCTAAAATTCAGCAAATGGTCTTTACCAAAAAGAGTCTGCAGGCTGGTGGGAAGACCAGATGATAAATTTCAATATAATACTAAAAGTGCCACAAAAAAAAGTAGCACAGGGCTATGTAAAAGCACTCAGTAGCTTCTAATCTGGACAAAGTGAAATTTATGCTATTAGACTAGAGTCCAATTAAGCACTGTCTTACTGTGTGTTTAATTATCTGACGGTGTCACAAAAACATGATCTCAGACAAGTTTGTACTGAGCAACCTCGCAGGGCACATTCCCACGGGAGATGTGCACAGCTAAAAGGAGTTCTTTTCTTAGGGAAAGTACACCTGTATACTGTTAAGGTTATAGCTACACAGCACCAATAGTAGGTAATCAATTAAGGAACTTAAAGACAGCACGTCTAGGGATAATTTACATTTTATTTTTATTTATTTTTGGGAGAGAGAGAAAGAGAGAAATGGGCATGCCAGAGCTTCTAGCCACTGCAAACAAACTCTAGATGTATGCACCACCATGTGCATCTGGCTGACGTGGGTTCTGGGGAATCGAACCTGGCTTTTCAGGCTTCACAGGCAAGTACGTTAACCGCTAAACCATGTCTCCAGCCCATGGGGATCATTTATAAAGACTAATCATCAAAAGAGTTTAAGCGTGAAAGGGAGCAGCAGGCTTATTTAGGGAAAATAGCAGACAGAAATGAGAGCTGTTGATACCATCTGCAGACTTGCCAGAAGGATGCCTTACCGGATAAGGCAGGCAGCTGACCTGTCAGATCAGAACAGAAAAGAATGGGTAGAGAGCAGCATACAAGGTTAACAAAGAGAGTCACTGCTGAAAATCAACACTGTACCAGTAAGGCACAAATGAGGTGGGTTTAAAGTTCTACTTTAGGGGAGGGGCCATATTACAACTTATGTTAAAAAATTCATTAGGGCTGAAGAGATGGCTCAGCAGTTAAGGCCTGCAAAACCTAGTGACCTGGGTTTCAATCCCCAGTACGCATGTAAAGCAAGATGTGCAAAGGGGCACATGCATCGGGAGTTCCTTTGCAGTGGATGAAGATCCTGGTGTACCCATTCTCATTCTCCCTCTCTTTCTCCTTGCAAATAAATGAATAAAAATATTAGGGGCTAGAAAGATGGCTTGCCAGTTAGGGCACTTGCCTGTGAAGCCTAAGGACCCAGGTTCGATTCCCCAATACCCACGTAAGCCAGATGCACAAAGTGGCACATGCTTCTGGAGTTCCTTTGCAGTGGCTAGAGGCCCAGGAGCACTCATCCTCTCTGTCTCTCTTCTCTCTCTCTCTCTCACACACACATAAATAAATAAATAAATATTTAAAAATTTTAAATATTTTCAAAAAGAAAGTTCAATTTTAAACCCCAACATTTAATATTTTGAAATGAGGAATGAAATAAGAAGTTCAGACAAACTGGGAAGCCCCTAGGGATGCACATAATTTTACAAATGCACCGCATGGCTTATAGTTTGCTTAGACTTCCCATGCCACCCCATCCTGCTTGAAAAATGAAAGGTTTCCTTGGCAAGCATTAGTTGGAAGGGGAGAATATTTCTGCTATAGCAGACACAACAGGAGTTTAAAGTCATATTTCAGGCCTCCTGGCCTTTGATGAATGTATTTCCATGCTAACTCTAAATAAACATAGAATGCTTTCATGCCTTGAATCCCAGCACTCGGGAGGCAGAGGTAGGAGGATCGCCATGAGTTCAAGGGCACCCTGAGACTACATAGTGAATTCCAGGTCAGCCTGAGCTAGAGTAAAACCCTTCCTCGCAGAACCAAAAAATAAAATAAAAGAATACTTTCAACGTTGGATATCCGAGTTAGGTAACAAAGGCAGTCATGACAGAGAAATGCGGGGAAGGAACCACCGGCCTCATACGGGTTTTCTCCCTCCCTCCCTCTCTCCCTCTCTCTCTCTCTCTCTCTCTCTCTCTCTCTCTGTGTGTGTGTGTGTGTGTGTGTGTGTGTGTGTGGTGTTTCTGAAGGTCTGTGAGCACTTTTTTATTGAAAACTAATTTATTGTATTGATTGGAAATAAGGCTCACTCTGTTGGAAGGAATTCATACCTGGTGCTGAGAACCAAAGAAACCTATGGCTTGAAGGTCACAGGCTCCCACTGTTGTTTGGCCTGTTTATCCCTTTGGACCCATGCTGCTGTCACTCTAGGTTATAAAATCTGTTTTTTGTTTTTTTTCTTTACAGATGGCAGTGAACAAATACCAGGGAGACCCAAGACCCATCAGTACTTCAAGAAAAGAAAGCTGACTGCCTGGCACAAGAAGACGCATTATCACATCTGGTCCCCTAAGTTGATTTGGAAACAACTAACAACTCGGTCAGTTCATGATGCCGACACAGGTGCATACGATGAAACGCGTTCACCGACCAGAGGGACAAGCGAACAGCTGCAGCGGTGGTGGTGGTGGTGGTGGTGGGGGGGATGGGGATGGGGGGGTCAGCAAAATTCACCAGGCCAAAGCTAAGGCACGAGACTGGGCATGGTGGCACCAGAGGTCTCCTGAGAGTTCGGGCCTCAACGCCTGGGAACGCGCCCCTCGACCACCGTTGACACCTCCACGTCTCCTTCCTGATTCTCCTGTAGAACTCCAATGGCTCCAAAGGTGCTTGGGCACACGGGCAGTCCTGCCCAGCCCAGCCTGCCTCGGAAGTGGAAGTGGAAGTCACTTCCTGTTTCCTGCCCCTGGCGAGGTCCCAGGATTAGGACCTCCCAATCCCAGGCCTTCCCTGGGACGAACCCTCAGCATCCCCCCACCCCCCCCCATCCTCCCTCCGGGAGTCTGGCCACTCCCAGCGCCCGGTAGCCCGGGTGCCCCTCCGCGTGCACCCCGGACCTGCGCAGCGCTCTGGGGCGGTTGACCGGGTCCTACCAGTCGGCGAGGGTCCCCAAGGCCGTGCGCCACGCCCTGTGCCAGGCGCCCTCTCGCCTCCTCCTCCTCTCCTCCTCGCCCGCAGCATCTTTCCGGTTCCGGGGTTGCCCTTGGCGTTGCTGGTACCCACCTCTCTCCTCCCAGCTTGGAGGACGGAGCGGATCGTCATGGCCGAGATGAACTTGACCCCCGGGCTACCGACGCCCGGCACATCGCTGGTCCTGCGGGTGTCCTACGTGGACGTCCATCCCGACGTGATCCCCGTGCACCTGTGGGGCCTGGTGGGCCAGCGCCGCAAAGAGTACGTGCAGCTGAGCCGGGAGATCCAGGACGCGGCGGCCACGCGGGGCCCGTGGGCTCCGAGCGGCACGTCGGCCTCGCCGGGGGAGCTGTGCCTGGTGCAGGTGGGGCTCCTGTGGCACCGCTGCCGCGTGGTGAGCCGCCAGGCGCAGGAGAGCCGCGTCTTCCTGCTGGATGAAGGCCGCACCATCACGGCCGGCGCGGGCACGCTGGCGCCCGGGCGCAGCGAGTTCTTCCACCTGCCCTCGGAGGTGCTGGGCTGCGTGCTGGCCAGCCTGGTCCCGTCGGGAGGCGGTGGCACTGGCGGAGGGGAGCCTCAGCACTGGTCTCCGGGGGCCGTGGACTTCCTCAGCAACCTGCAGGGTAAGGAGGTTCAAGGACGGGTCCTGGATGTGCTGCTCCTGCATCGCCTGGTCTTGTTGGAGGTGCCGGCCGTGTGCCAGCAGATGCAGGAGCTCGGCCTGGCCCGCCCCGTACCTGACAGTCTCTTCCGCACGTTGCTCAAGCGCTACCTGAGCACGGCCGGGCTGGGCACCGAGACCCCGATGCTCCCCAGAGTCTTGTCCAAGCAAGTGCAGCCTGGCCTGGATTACTTCTATCCGCAGCTGCAGCTGGGAGTGACGGAGCCCGTGGTGGTGACCCAAGTGTGCCATCCCCACCGCATCCACTGCCAGCTCCGGAGCCTCTCCCAGGAGATCCGGCGGCTCTCTGAGAGCATGGCTCAGGTATACAGGGACTCCCCGAGGACAAGGGATGAGAACTCGGCCAGTGGCACCTGGGAAGAGAAGGAGGAGAGCCCAGACAAGCCGGGCTCTCCCTGTGCTTCCTGTGGTATGGATGGACAGTGGTACAGGGCTCTCTTGCTCGAGACGTTCCGGCAGCAGCGTTGCGCCCAGGTGCTTCACGTCGACTTTGGAAGGAAGGAGTTGGTGAGCTGCAGCAGCCTTCGCTACCTACTGCCTGAATACTTTCGAATGCCCGTGGTCACCTACCCCTGTGCTTTGTATGGACTCTGGGACTGTGGCAGAGGCTGGTCGCGGTCACAGGTAGGTGATCTGAAGGCTCTGATCCTGGGCAAGGCAGTGAATGCTAAGATCGAGTTTTACTCTTCCTTTGAGCACGTGTATTATGTTACCCTGTACGGAGAAGATGGAATTAATCTCAACAGTGCGTTTGGGGTACAGTCATGTTGCTTGGCTGACCAGTTCCTTCAAAGCCAGGGAGTAGAGGAGGAAGATGAGGAGGCAGAAACAGAAGCAGTATTTGAGTCTCTGTCCCCTGATGAGGAACTGGATGAAGAGGTTCCACTGTCGGCTTTGAGGTCTATCAGGTTGAAGGTAAACACCTTCTATGATGCTCAGGTCGAGTTTGTTAAAAGTCCTTCTGAGTTTTGGATCAGGTTGAGGAAACACAACAGTATCTTCGCCAAGCTTATGAGGAGGATGTGCAGTTTCTACTCCTCAGCCAGTAAGCTGGATGGTGTGGTTTTGAAACCAGAACCGGATGACCTCTGCTGCGTCAAATGGAAAGAAAATGGCTATTTCCGCGCCGTGGTCACCAGATTAGACAGCAAGAGTATGGGCGTGTTCCTGGTTGACCGGGGCAATTCAGAAAACGTGGACTGGAGCGATGTGAGAATGTTGCTTCCTCAGTTCAGGCAGCTGCCCATCTTGGCTCTGAGGTGCACCCTGGCTGATATCTGGCCCCTGGGAAAAACCTGGAGCCAGGAGGCAATTTCATTCTTTAAAAAGACTGTACTCCACAAAGAGTTGGTCATCCATATCCTCGATAAGCAGGATCACCAATATGTCATAGAGATTCTTGATGAATCACGCACGGGTGAAGAGAATATTAGTAAGGTCATTGCTCAAGCTGGATACGCCAAGTATCAGGAATTTGAAACAAAGGAGAATACCCTACTAAACGCCCACTCCTCAGGGCATGTTCCAAGCCATTTTCTTGCAGAGAATAGCAAAACACCTCCTGCAAAGAAAGTGGAAGAACAGAAAGGCAAGAAAGATCTTAAAACCACATCGGTTGCAGGAGGTTTGACTGACACGACAGGCCTTGCAAAGGTTCCAGCTGGGCAAGCTGTATCAGAAAAAGAGAAAACCACGTCGGACTATTCTCTTCTTACATTGAATCTCTTGAAACCTAAGCCAGGCTGCTGCTGCAGAGGCGAACTGGAAGTCGGCAGCACAGTTGAAGTGAGAGTGTCGTGTATCGAAACCCCCGGCCTGTTCTGGTGCCAGCTGGCCAGGAACGTACAAGCATTGGAAACACTCATGTGTGACATTGAAGACTATTGCAAAAACGTGCCAGCCCCTTACGAGGGAACCACACGAGCTTGTTTGGCGAAGCGCACAGCAAATGGGAGATGGTCCAGAGCTCTGATTAGCGGGGCGCAGTCTTTAGAGCACGTCAGTATACTGTTTGTAGACTATGGAGACAAAGAGGTAGTACGTATGGAAGACATACACTCAGTGAGTGATGAGTTTCTCAAGGTGAGAGCTCAGGCTTTCAGATGCAGTCTTTATAATTTAATTCAACCCACTGGTGAAAATCCCTTTGTCTGGGATGAAAAGGCAACACAAGCTTTCCGCGGATTCATAGACAATGTATGGGAAAATAACCTAGAATTAAAATGTACAGTGTTTGCTTTGGCCTCCGGACATGACGAAGAACTGTTTAATGTTGTGGATTTGTTAACACCCTTTCAGAGTGCCTGCCATTTTTTAGTAGAAAAGAGACTCGCAAGGCCAGTCAAGCTTCAGAAGCCTCTGGAACCTTCTGTCCAGCTGCATTCCTACTACTACTCTACGCATGACCTGAAAATTGGCAGTGAAGAATTGGTGTACGTCACGCATGTTGATGACCCATGGTCGTTTTACTGCCAACTGGCAAGAAATACAAATATTTTGGAGCAGTTATCATACAGCATTATACAGCTAAGTAAGGCTTTGCTGAATTCAAGAACATCTCCCTTGTTCCCCGGAGCCTTGTGCCTTGCCAAGTACACTGATGGAAACTGGTATCGGGGGATAGTAAAAGGAAAAGAGCCAAACAAAGTCTTCTCTGTTGACTTTGGGAACACATACGTAGCAAGTGATAACCTGCTTCCCATACCTCGCGATGCATATGATGTGTTGCTGTTGCCCATGCAAGCTATTAAATGTTCATTATCTGATATTCCTGATCGTATTCCAAAAGAAGTCACCGCATGGTTTCAGGAGACTGTCTTGGATAAGTCGCTGAAGGCCTTAGTTGTAGCGAAAGATCTAGACGGAAGGCTGATCATAGAACTCTACGATGACAGTATCCAAATTAATGCCAGCATCAATGAGAAATTGGGCCTGCTTGGTTATGAAAGTAGAAGGCGAAGTAAAGAAAAAGAAAATGAAGCCATCCTCCACACAGCTGAAATTCTTGAAGGAAATAACGAAAAGGTGCCACCAACCGAGTATTTAAGTAAATCGGGAGAGAGCAAATCACACAGTGTAGAGATTTCAAGAGAATCGTGCAAACCTAAGATCGGCCCAGCAGTTAAGGAGTTCAAGTGTTCACAGTATTCACCAAAGGCAAACTTGGTCACTCAGTATCAGGACTCCGCAGGAAACAAAAACTATCAAATGTTTCCATTCACAAGAGAAAAGAAGGGAGAAAAGTTTTCTGAGCCACCTTTGAAAGCCACAAAACCGGAAGCCAGTCTTCCAGAGAGAATAGGGGACTCAGGTCACAAAGATCTACCTCTTAAGCTTTGTGAGTTCCCGCAGAAGAAGGTCGTGCCTGGCTTTAAAACGACCGTGTATGTTTCACATATCAATGGCCTTTCAGATTTCTACGTTCAGCTACTAGAAGATGAAGCTGAAATTAATAACCTTTCAGAGAGACTGAATGATGCTAGAACGAGGCCCCAGTATCACACAGGCCCACCTTGGCAAAGTGGAGATGTGATATGTGCTGTTTTCCCAGAAGACAGTTTATGGTACCGAGCTGTTGTCAAGGAACGACAAGCCAATGACCTTCTCTCTGTACAGTTTATAGATTATGGCAACACGTCTGTGGTTCACACGAACAAAACAGGTAGACTTGACCGAGTTAATACCGTGTTACCAGCGCTGTGTCTTCATTGCTCCTTAAAGGGGCTTTTTCTCCCTGACATTATAAACTGTAAGGAAATGGTACAATACTTTACCCAAAGGACTGACGAGACTCAAATAAGATGTGAATTTGTTAAATTTCAAGACCGATGGGAAGTTATTCTTGCTGATGAGCATGGGGTCATAGCAGAAGATATGATTAGCAGATACACTTTCATTGAACAATCTCAACTAGGCCTTTCTACTCAGATAATTACAGGTGACCGTTCAAAGCCTGTGAACAAATCAGACACTGACACACCAGTACTTCTGAACTGGTACAATCCAACAACGAAGTTGGTAAGAGCCTATGCCACCGTGATAGACGGGCCTGAGTATTTTTGGTGTCAGTTTGCTGATACTGAGAAACTCCAGTGTTTAGAAGCAAAAGTTCAGAGGGCTGCAGAGCAGATACTTGAGTGGAGGGATTGTCTGCAGTGTCCCCCGTGTTGGTGATCCTTGTATCGTGAAATACCGAGAAGACGGACACTATTACAGGGCCCTTATCATCAGCATTTCTGACGACTCCCTTATGTCTGTCAGACTGATAGACTTTGGCAACATTGAAGAGTGTGTGGACCGCAAAACACTGTGGAAAATCCCTCCTGAGCTCCTGTCAGTTCCCATGCGAGCCTTTCCGTGTTGCCTTTCGGGATTTAATGTCTCAGGAGGCGCATGCTCTCCCGAGGGCAATGATTATTTTTATGAAATAGTCACAGAAGATGTGTTGGAGATAACGATACTAGAAATCAAAAGGGACGTGTGCGGCATCCCTTTGGCGGTCGTGCAGCTGACAAGTAAAGGGGAGAGTATCAGCGAGAAGATGAAGCAGTACTCTAAGAGCGGCGTGGTGAAACGCAGTCTTTACTACGAGAAGCACAGCCCAGAGCGGAAGCGGGTGCAGGGGCACCCCAGTTTCAACCTTGGCCTGAAGAAACCATGTAGTAAAGCCGCGCCAGGGAACCCGTTCTTTGTGAAGCCACAGGTGGACGCGGACTCTGAAAGGATCGAGAAAGACCCCAACGTCACCGAAAGCAAACCCAGTAAGTTTTACGAGCGTGGCCCTCGGGACATTTTCGAGGCTTTTAAAAACCTGTGCAAAAGCCACGACGAAATGGCAGCCGAGCGAGGAGTAGGAGGAAGCACGGACTACCGGTCTGTGAACAAAGCTAAGTTTGACGATAAATACCTGCTCTCAGGATTTAACCCCCACACCAGCGAGGCCAAGGACGTACTGGAACGGAATCCACTAGAAGTGCCGCTGTCTCCCGATGAGGAATCCAAGGAGGTCGTTGACCTGGAATCCATTGAATTGCAGCATTCTCCTACCCCTGGACGAGGAGGAGAGGAGCTGGGCCTGGAGTCACAGATGGAGTTGCTGTCGCTCGAGGGCGGGGCGGGAGCCATCCTGGAACCGTTCATGCTGCACCTTCCCCTCGACTGGGAAGATGATAGGGAGCAGGAAGCCGCACACACAGCGCCGCTGTCCTCCGACGAAGACCTGAGTCCATTGCCCGTCAGTCCCAGTGAGAAAACCCAGGAATCCAGTTCTGCCGAGGATGTGAAGCCACTGAGCAGTGTGGGCTTTTCCAGTGACTGGCCGGGGGTGTCACCACATCTCCACGGGAGGGACTGTGATCCCCACTTGCACACCGCAATGAATATATTTGAAGAAGACTTTTCGCAGTACAAAACCAGGGGCGCCATCGCTTCACTGACGCCCCTGTTCTCTGAAGAAGGCTCCCGAGGTGGCCGGGCCTTACCAGACGACGTGTCAGGTACGTGAGCTGGCTTTCTATCACCTCATGTCTTTCAGAAGTCCTTATTCGTTTCAAAGAAAGGGGGAGTAATCACCGTATGAGTTGGGCAGTGCTTTGGAAGAAAGCTTAAACACAGGGAAAAGAATCAAATTGGGAGTTAAAAAAATTATTTATGTATTTATTTGCAAGCAGAGAGAGAGAAGAGAGACAGAATGGGTGTGCCCGGGCCTTCAGCCTCTTTGTGCGTCTGGCTTTACATGGGTACTGGGGAATCAAACTCAATTGGGCCTTAGGTCTTACTGTTCATCTTTTCTACTGTGTATTAAGACATCATTAGGCTTTGCAGGCAAGTTCTTTAACCACTGGGCTACCTTTCCAGCCCCAAATTTGGATTTTTTTAGAAGGGCATTTGATTTTTTTTTTTTTTTTTGAGACAGAGTCTATGTAACTCAACATGGCATTGAGTTCATGATCCTCTTGACTCAGCCTCCTGAGTGCTGGGATGACAGGCCTGAACCACCACTCCTGGCTATGAAGGGGACCAGGTGCTCAGAAAACAAGAGCTGTAAAATCAGTATAAAAGAACATCCACTGGGTGAAATGCTAAACTATTGTGATTACAAATAACATGAGTAAAACTTTGCCCGTGTGTCTCACATGAAGGCATCAAGAGGTCTGCATGGAGCCTTACTCTGTTTACTTTGGCAGCTCAACCGCAGGAAACCTACGCACTGACAGGCTTTGCTGTCGGATCCAAATGTGTTGTTTGGTCAAGTGTGAGAAACACGTGGTCCACGTGTGAAATTTTGGAAATCACCGAAGAAGGCACAAAGGTAAGGGAAATTTCAACGTCATTGCAGACAGCCCAAGATTTCACTCAGGTTTATCAGACTGGAGAATACACTTGGTAGATGCTTACCTGCCTTTTGTCCTGATGAACTGACGGGTCCCTCACTGCATACGTACATTATTCCAATAACTGTGTGTGTGTGTGTGAGTGGATGTGCACATATGTGTGCGTGCATGTGAAGGCCAGAGGACAGTCTTAGGAGTTGTCCTCACACACTGTCTGCCTTCTGTGAGACAGCATCTCTCATTGTGCTGGAGCTAGCCAAGTAGGCAAGACGGGCTAGCCAGCAAGCCCCAGAGGTCCAGAATTCTCCCCCGCTCCATCACTAGGCTTACAAGTGCACACCACCCTGCCCAGCCTTTTCCCATGGGTCCTTGCGATTGAGTTCAGGAGCATCATGCTTGCATGGCAAACACTTTACTGACTGACCTATCTTACTGGGCTCTATGTGAATAACTTCTTTTAAAAGATTGTATTGTTATTTATTTATTTGAGAGAGAGAGAGAGAGAGAGAGAGAGAGAAGAGAGAGAGGGAGGGAGGGAGAGAATGGGCACACCAGGGCCTCTGGCTGCTGCAAGCAAACTTCAGACACATGTGCTACCTTGTGCATCTGGCTTATGTGGGTCCTGGGGAATGGAATCTGGGTCTTTCAGCTTTTCAGGCAAGCACCTTAACCACTAAGTCATCACTCCAGCCCAATAACTTACTTTACATTGTTTAGTCTCTTTGAATTGATTGTCCACACAGTTAAGTGAGAAGCCTTTGTGATGCAAATCTACCTCAATTTGGGAGCAAAAATATATAGGGGTTTATTATGATTATTTTTCCTGTAATCCAAAAGCAAGCACTTGTATCAGGATCATTTGGCCTGATTATTTTTTAATATTTTATTTTTTTATTTGAATGCGAGAGAAAGAAAGAAGGGGCACACCAAGGCCTCTAGCCACTGCAAATGAAGTCCAGATGCATGCGTCACCTTGTGCACCTGGTTTTACATGGGTACTAGGGAACTGGGGAATTGAACTGGGGTCCTTAGTCTTGCAGGCAAGTGCCTTAACCACTGAGCCACCTCTCAGGCCCTTGATTTCTTTTTAATTATACATCCCTGGGCTTTGGCCTGATTCAGAATTTCTGAAAGAATGAATTCAGAATATGAATTTTATGCGATTAAGGTGGGAGAACAGCTAGCCTAGAATATAAAAGTAAAGTTCATTAACAGTACCATCCTCTACCTCAGCCTTAGGTCTTACTGCGTTACCTTTCCTGCTGCGTACTAGACATCAAACCACTTGACGTTACGTGTATACGTATATGTGTGTGTGTATACTTTTGCTTGCTGCTTTGATGAATTTCATAGCAGTGGTCTATTTTGTTATTTCATTAATCCTCAATTATTCCCTTTTTTATTTATTTTTTTGGTTTTTTCGAGGTAGGGTCTGGCTCTAGCCCAGGCTGACCTGGAATTCACTATGTCGTCTCTGGGTGGCCTCCAACTCACGGCGATCCTCCTACCTCTGCCCCTCCCGAGTGCTGGGATTAAAGGCGTGCACCTCCACGCCTGGCAAATTCCCAATTATTCTTAAAGATTTGCTTTGGCCGTTACCCTCATTCACTGATACACACTCTAAATTTCCCATCTCTTCCAACCCCCAAGAAGAGAGCTGTGCAGCTGTCTGACACTCCCGTGTTTATACACACAGGAGCTGCTGCACAAGTGCGTGTGCTGCATTGCATTGTACTGTCTTTTCCTCTCTAGATTATGAACCCTTGCAGTCTAAATTTTAGTCATTTTTGATCTTTGATCTCTAGGCATACATAATGGGTTTGTAGCAGTGAGTTTGAAACATAAAGTTGGATTTAATGTGACTGCGCTCGTTATCTGGGAATGTGTTCCATTATAAGGACTGGTGTGAAATAAAAAAACATTTACAATTTGGAGAGCTGGCTTGACTGTCATGTTTTTTTTCTTTTACTTGATCTTGTTTCCTTTGGTAGGTTTTGGACCTCTCAAATGGTATAGAGGAGATAGTGAGTCCTGAGAATGTCTGGAACAGCACCCCCAAATCAGAAAGGAGTCCCTCTGAGGTATGAACTTTGCAAGCATTCATTACGGAGAGCATTGCTGTTCATTTTTAAAGTACTGGGACAACGTTCAAAGCCCTTGTGTTAGGAAAAGCGAAGAGGGAAAAAGTCTGTGTAGCGACGGGCGTGGTGGCACACGGCTTTGATCCCAGCACTCGGGAGGCAGAGGTAGGAGGATCACTGAGGGTTCGAGGCCACCCTGAGACTACAGAGTGAATTCCAGGTCAGCCTGGGCTAGAGTGAGACCCTACCTCAAAAAACCAAAAGAAAAACAACAACAACAAACAAAAAAGTCCTGTAGCAACAACAGTATAAAACGTCAACAGTAACGTCAGTGTTCCTGGACTTTATGCCAAGGATCCCTGTGGGGAAATGTGGCATCCCCATTTCGCTCCTTGCCTTTCACTTTGAGGGTAAAGAATGAAAATTATTTGGTGTCCATGACTCAAAATATTGGTTTGATGCAAAAAAAAAAAAATCTGGGAAATATGGCAAAATTAAACACGAGAAAGTAATAGTCACCTGTAACCTCCCCTATCCAAAGACAGATTAGTCACTTTGGTTTTCTCTTCTGTTCTTCACTGTGTACATACTTCATTCACATATCTTGGACAAATCTGACTTTACAGTACATATTTGTTTTCTCGTCTGTCTTTCATTATTAGACTGTATGGCTGGGGAGTGGGCTCAGTAGGTAAAGTGTTTGCCCTACACATGTAAAGGTCTTAGATTGATCCCCATTAGCCACATAAAAATGCCAGGCACCGGGCTGGAGAGATGGCTTAATGGTTGAGGTGCTTTCCCACAAAGCCAAAGGACCCAGGTTCGATTCCCCAGGACCCATGTAAGCCAGATGCACAAGGGGGCGCATGCGTCTGGAGTTCAATTGCAGTGGTTGGAAGTCCTGGCACACCCATTCATTCTCTCTCTCTCTCTCTCTCTTTCTCTTGGCCTCTTTCCCTCTCTCAAATAAATAAATAATAAAATATTAAAAAAAAAAAAAGCCAGGCGTCAAAGCGTGTAATCCCAAAGCTGAGGGTGGGGGACAGAGACAGATGTCCTCCTAGGGCCCCTTCAGCAGCCAGTCTAGCCTGCTCAGAGTGCTCCCGGCCCGTGAGAGCCCCTGTCTCAAAAAAAAAAAAAAAAAGAAAAGAAAAAGAAAAAACAGAAAAGAAAAGAAAATGATGGGCAGTGTTTCTGAGGATGACACCCAGGGTTGTCCTCTGACCTCCACATACACATGCACACCCACATACATGTGTGTACATATGCATGCCTATATGTATGCATAAAAAGACTATGTGGTGGGCAATGCCCCTTGCCATCATATGTCTGGGTATTTATGTTTCTCCCTTTTAGGGTTTCTTTTTAACTTCTTGCTTCATAATCTATGTCTAATAGCTGTTCATCATAGGTTTCATGTATGCTGGTCTTCTCTCTAGAGAAATGGTTCAAGTTCTGCTACTTATTTGTATGTTGAGTCATTCTGGATTATATCCTGAACATTTTGGGTTGTTTTTTGTAATATTTTGGTCCTGTTAAAGTGTGCTGGAGAGGCTTGGAATTTTTGATAGGTAGTTACTTTCAGGTTCTTGTCCTAAGCTTAGTTTCTCCTCTCCTTTCCTCCCACTTCTCCCTTCTCTCTCTCTCTGTCTCTCTCTCTCTCTCTCTCTGTCTGACTCTTCTTTGGTTGATGGCTCCCATATCACTTTAGTTTTCCAAGCCTTTGGCCTTATCGCTCAGGTCTGCCCCATACTTCAGCTCCTCGGGGGTCACTGTGGGATGAACGTGGTTCCCTCCGGTAGGCACTGGGTGTGAGGACTTTGTGGAGCTTCCCTGTTCTGGCCAGCACAGCACAGGGGGATCCTTGGACTTACCTTCAGTTCACACATAGAATCAGCGCTAAACTTCTCCCTTATCCATGTCATATGTCCTCAACACTCTCAGTTACCCAGCCCCAAGATGGCGGAACACTCCTTTGCTTCTCCCTAGGCTCCTTGTGTGTGGCCACACAGTTCTCTGTGACTGAGCTTGCCCACAGAGTTGATCAGGTAAGAGAAGTTGTGATCACAGAGCTTGCTGTCTTACTTCCAGCTCCAACAAATCTCAGGTCTCACTTCCCCTAGGGAGCTGGGGTGACAGAACTGAGTTGTTACAGAACCTAACTGTTTATGAGGGTCCTGGGACTCGAACTCCAGCAGTCTTCTTCTCAGGCCTCCTTAGATCCTCATGCTCTCATAAGAAGACCTCTTAACTTCTCTGGCGCAGGCTGACCTGGGATTCACCATATAGTCTCAGGGTGGCCTCACACACTCACACTCACACTCACACTCTCGGCGGTCCTCCCACCTCTGCCTCCCCCCCCCCCCCCGCCAGTGCTGGAATCAAAGGTGTGCACCACCACAAGCAGCTGGGTAGCTGCCCTTTACAGTCAGCGTGGAGCTTTGAGTTGTAGTGAGTGGAAGACAGAAGCTGTGACGAGCTCACTTGGTTTGATAGCTACAAAATCTGTCAGGGCACCAGCAGACCATCAGTTGAGTCTTTTTATAGTGTATATTTAGACAACGTGAAAGTTTTTGCTATTAAAACATCGAACTTGGGCTGGAGAGATGGCTTAGCGGTTAAGCACTTGCCTGTGAAGCCTAAGGACCCCGGTTCAAGGCTCAATTCCCCAGGACCCACGTTAGCCAGATGCACAAGGGGGCGCACACATCTGGAGTTTATTTGCGGTAGCTGGAGGGCCTGGCGCGCCCATTCTCTCTCTATCTGCCTCTTTCTGTCTGTTGCTGTCAAATAAATAAAAATAAACAAAACAACAACAACAACGAAAAAACATTGAACTTCTCTCTCCGTCTTCTTGACTAGTTCCAGTTTTGTTTACTTGTCAAACAGCCTGCTGGGTTTATCTGTATCAGTATTTATTGAGTTTCTTTTACCTTCTGAGTATATTAATTTCAAGAGTCCACAGGCAAATATAAATATATAGGAAAATAGCCTCTAGCTGACCAAGAGAAAAAGAGCCACTTAGGACTATTTAAAGTGACACTCATATGCATCCAATCCAGCTTTAAGCTAAGCTAATTAGCAGACATGTAGAAACTACTATAAGCACATCTTATAGGAGGATGGCTGTGAGTTCAAGGCTAGCCTGGGACTACAGAGTGAGTTCCAGGTCAGCCTGGTCTAGAGTGAGACCCTACCTCAAAAAAACAAGAAACCCTCCTCAGCCGAGGCCACCATGGATAATGTCTTTGAATAGCAACTCGTGATGTCTCTCCTTCCTTCGGCAACCAGAATTGTCAGGGTTTGGGGCACTTACACACTGGACTACTGTGCAGCATGCTCCAGGAGAGCCTTCCATAGAAACACGTATTTGCGGCCCAGAGGATATACTCTCAGACCAGATCGTGACAATTTTTTTTAAATTTTTTTTTTTTTTTACTTGTTTGAGAGTGACAGACAGAGAGGGAGAGGGAGAGGGAGGGAGAGAGACAGGGAGGGAGGGAGGGGGAGGGAGAGGGAAAGGGAGAGGGAGAATGGGCGTGCCAGGGCTTCCAGCCACTGCAGATGAACTCCAGATGCATCTGGCTAACACGGGTCCTGGAGAATCGAGCCTCAAAACGGTGTCCTTAGGCTTCACAGGCAAGGGCTTAACCACTAAGCCATCTCTCCAGCCCAGATCATGACAATTTTAAGAGGAATACATTTGCTGTTTTTTTTTTTTCTTTCCTCTGCCTTGTCTGGGCTCTCATTTCTGATTTAAATTACTCTGCACGCATAACTTTAAGAAAAATCAATAATAATCCAAAGGTTTCTTTTTTCAGGCTGCACTGCAAACAGTGGAAAAGGACCTTTCCTTCATACCACTGGATGACACCCTAATCAAAGGTAAGTTGTGTTTTTTAAAGCAAAAGAGTTTTAGTCCTCAGAATTGGCAAGTCTTAAAAGATGCCGTTACCTTTAATCTCTCAAACAAAATGGCCTGTCAGTTTCCTTGGGTGGTAGTAGTACAAATAAAAAATTGGAGCAAAAAAAAAATGTTTAAATGTGATTAAATTGGGATAAATAACCAAGAGGAAGATTTGTTGAAATGCCAGAAGACGTTTGTTGGGCAGTTGGTAACATGTAGGAAGTCAGGTTCTGTCTGAGTGTGGTGGGTTACTATTCTGCAGGACTGCAAAGCCCTCTGGGAATTGAGCCTCTTATACTTCGGCATGGTCTGTGTGCTCAACTCCCGGACTTTCCGCTTGGCTTTTTAGTTGGTCACCATGACAGCGTTCTGCATGCCCTCCGTGACTGCACGTTTGTCTCTAGGTTGAAGATTGTCCGAAGAAGTCAGCCCCAGGGGGCTCTGGTAGAATGTGGGAAAAGACAGACTAATGAAGGGAACAAAGACCTGGCTGGATCTGAGCCTTGTGATCCTCATTCTAGTATAAAATTTACCAACCAAAATATTTTAAAGCAGGGCATGGTGGCGCACGCCTTTAATCCCAGTCCTCAGGAGGCAGAGGTAGGAGGATCGCCGTGAGCTCAAGGACAGCCTCGGTTCCATAGTGAATTCCAGATCAGCCTGGACTAGAGTGAGGCTCTACCTTGAATAAACTAAAATAAATCTATAAATATATTAAGTCAAATTCATTTGTAAGAACCAGAATATTAAAAAGCAAAAAAAAAAAAAAATCATTTCTGTGCCAGTAATTCTCTGTAGCGATTAGAGTACTCACCTCTCCTCTTTAAAGGACATTAAGTTTATTTTGGCAGAACTCATGGACATAATTTTCTTGTTCTTGCACTTCTTTCTGAACTTACAGTTTTTCTTTTCTTGCTTCAGAGGAGCCTGGAGGAAGTGCGGATCTAGCTGTGGACCCGTAGATGTGGCCTACGGAAGCAGGTCCTATGTAGCATCCGCCCAGACCAAGAGTGTTGGAAGAAACTGGAAGGTGTCTTTTCTTTTCTTTTTCTTTTTCTTTCTTTCTTTCTTCTTTTTTTTTGTAACCAATTCGTGTTAGGTCTCAGGTTGCTGACTAGTGTATAGTGGGAATCCTGTACATAGAAGATTAGGCTCTTTCTTTACTCTTTTAGTTTTCTGATGTTTCTACGCAGTTGGGAGACTTTAGTTTGCTAAGCGATTTGTTACCACGTTACTGTTCATTTCTTCGTAGTATAATGTTTCCATTAAGATAGGTTCGCAACGAGAACCGGGCATTGCTGCTGAGTGGATGCTCCTGGTTAGTGGAACTCCTTGAGAAGTTGTGTTTTGATTTTGAACCCTTGTCGCGTCAGTCTAGTTAAGCATGTAACTACTCTTCTATTTGAATTAAGATATGGCTAGTGCGCAGGGATTGAATAAAGTTTGTCGCAAAAGGTGTGGTGGTGTCATTTTATCTGTGTCTCCACCTCTGCTCTGTAAGCGGGAGAGGGAAAGATTGGTGACAGTAAATGTTCTCATGCTTGACTCAGTTCTGTAAATATTTTGTTTATTTGCAAGGAAAGGGGGAGAGCGAATGGGCACGCCAGGGCCTAGCACAAGAGGAGACAGTATCACATCTGGCCCCACAAGTTGATTTGGAAACAATCTCCAGATGCATGCGCCGCCTTGTGCATCTGGCTTTACGTAGGTACTTGGGAATTGGACCCCGTTCGTTAGGCATTGCAAACAAGCACCTTCACTACTGAGCCATCTCTCCAGCCCTCAGTCAGTATTTTAAAGGAAATGTTCCAAAACCAGCTCTGAGGTGCATACTAATACTGCCCATATTTTGCAGGTAGGGGAGAAAATGAAGCTTTTTAGAGAAGTTAAGTAACATGCCTATGGCCAGTTAGAAAGTTGCAGATCCAGGCTGGACAGACGGCTTAGTGGTTAAGGTGTTTGCCTGTGGGGCCTAAGCTGAGCACCAAGGTTTGATTCCCCAGGACCCACAAAAGCCATATATACAAGGTGGTTATGCATCTGGAGTTCGTCTGCAGTGACTAGAGGCCCTGGCACACCCATTCTCTCCCACCCTCTCTCTCTCTCTCTTTCTCAATAAATAAATAAATAAACAAATATAAAAAATAAAACACAGTTTCAGATCCATCTAACTTCAAAGCACATACTTCAAAGCTTTTAGAAACAAACCTTACCTATATGCTGCTTGCAGGATATGCAATCTGGGTAGTATACTGTATATTTCTTTTTTTTATTAAAAAATTGTTTTTGTTTATTTATTTGAGAGCGACAGAGAGAAGGAGGCAGAGAGAGAGAGAGAGAGAGAGCGAGAATGGGCGCGCCAGAGCTTCTAGCCTCTGCAAACGAACTCCAGATGCATGCGCCCCGTTGTGCATCTGGCTAACGTGGGTCCTGGGGAATTGAGCCTCGAACCGGGGTCCTTAGGCTTCACAGGCAAGCGCTTAACCGCTAAGCCATCTCTCCAGCCCGTATACTGTATATTTCTAAACCATGGCTTTCTCTCCTTATAACACGGTGATAAAACCTTTTCTGCGGTGTTACAATTAGAAGTAACTTATGTGATGTGAGAAAGAGTAGGCATGTAGGCATTCAATACATGTTTTCTCCTGTTTACTTCTTTAACAAAACTTTATTAGTTCAGCAGTTGTTTGATCCTTTTAGCATCTGCAGGTAGCAAAGACTTATTTTTTAATATTTTATTTACTTATTTATTGGAGAGAGAGAAAAAATGCAGAGAGAATGGGCACATAAAAGCTGGTTTTTACCCAGGCATGGTGGCACACACCTTTAATCCCAGTACTCAGGAGGCAGAGGTAGGAGGATTGCCATGAGTTCAAGGCCACCCTGAGACTACATAGTGAAATCCAGGTCAGCCTTGGCTAGAGTGAAACCCTACCTCAAAATAAACAACAAAAATAAACAAAGGGTGGGGGATGGAGGGATGGAGGGATGGCTTAGCTGTTAAGGTGTTTGCCTGCAAAGCCAAAGGACCCAGGTTCAGTTCCCCAGGACCCACGTTAGCCAGATGCACAAGGGGGCGCACACGTCTGGAGTTTGTTTGCAGTAGCTGGAGGCTCTGGCACGCCCATTTTCTCTCTCTCTCTCTCTTTCTGTCTCTCTCTCTGTCAAATGAATAAATAAATATTATCTCCCCCCGAAAAAAGAAAAAATGCTGGGTTTCACAGGGTGTGGTGGTGCACGCCTTTAATCCCAGCATTGTGAAGGCAAAGGTAGGAGGATTGCTCTACCTTCAAGGACAGCCTGGGCTAGAGTGAGACCCTACCTCAGAAAAACAAACAGAACCAACCTGGGTGTCATTTCAGTAAATGTCCAGTAGGGATTGCATGAAATATAAATGAGGCAGATGAATACATCATTTGATACTGTGATAAGGACTACAGTAGATGAGTTTGACTTAACATGCACAGGAGAGAAGATTGGAGAAACTAAACCAAGTCCAAGGAGTAAGAAGCCTTCAGTGTTAAGCTAAGGCCTTTACTCTCTTTAAATTTTTAACACCCTAAATAGGGGCTGGGGGCGATGGCTCAGCGGTTTAGGCATTTGATTGCAAAGCCTAAAGGCCTGGGCTTGATTCTCCAGTACCACATAAAGCCAGATGAACAGAATAGCGAATGCATCTAGAGTTCTTTTGCAGCCCTAGTGTGCCTCTCTCTCTCTCCTTGCAAATCAATAAAAAATATATTAACAAAAAAAAATCTAAATAGCTACAAGGGAGAAGTCTCTGAACAAGTGATTTTGAACCTTAAACCTCTAGGTTAGGCTGGAGGTACAGAATCAGAACAGAGTTACATACTAACCGGGCAAAGGAGGGACCATGCTTTAAGCAGGCTTGCTAACCAAGTACTGACTGTGTTTGTTCACACAACATGTTACTTCGACTAAAATATATCTTTAACTGGCAGATGACATACATGTTAGCGGCCCTCAGGAGACAAAGTTATTTTCCGCCATTTCTGGATGTAGAAGTGTGTGTTTATTTGAAGACACATTTTAAAGCACCACTTAGCTATTAATCTACTTACCCTGCTACTGCACATTGAACTGAATATATCCTTTAGAAGTTGGTTGGGCAAAGGAAATCCAGCCTTATTCTGAGTGTTTCCTTGGGTGGTGTCCTTTACAGCCTTTTAGTGGATAAGTAATGGGCTATAGCTGGAATCCCCACCCTGTCTTGCAAGCATTAACATCAGTGGTACTTTGCTTAATAAGCAGAGTATATCAGAGATAACCGGCTGAAACGATAAAGTACCAACTTTCTTTTTGTTACCTGACTGCTCTCCTATTATTTTTCTTTTCTGTTTTACTTGTTTTGTTTTTTGAAGCCGGGTTTCACTCTAGCCCAGGCTGACTTGGAACTCCCTTTGCAGCCCACGCTATCCTCAGACTTCCCACCTCAGCCTCAGAAATGCTGGGATTAAAGGCATATGTGGTTGGGGGTCAGGGCAGGAGGCTGGAGAGATCGCTCAGTGGTTAAGGTGTTTGCCTGCAAAGCCCAACAACCCGGTTTCAATTCCCCAGTGCCCATGTTGAGCACAGATGCACAAGGTGACACATACATCTGGCGTCCATTTGTAGTGGCTAGAGACCCTGGCATGCCCATTCTCGTTCATTCTCTCTCTCTCTCTCTCTCTCTCTCTCTCTCTCTCTGTGTGTGTGTGTGTGTTTGTGTGTGTGTGTCTGCTTATAAATTATTTCTTTTTTTACATTTATTTTTATTTTTATTTATTTATTTGAGAGCGACAGATAGAGAAAGAGGCAGAGAGAGAGAGAGAATGGGCGTGCCAGGGCCTCCAGCTACTGCAAACTAACTCCAGATGCATGCACCTCTTGTGCATCTGGCTTATGTGGGTCCTGGGAAATCAAGCCTTGAACCAGGGTCCTTAGGCTTCACAGGCAAGTGCTTAACCGCTAGGCCATCTCTTCAGCCCATAAATTAAGTTTTTAAAGGCATGAGCCACTATGCCTGGACGTCTCTAATATTCTTAAACCCTTACCCACTTCCCAGCTTATCATGATACTAAAATTGTGCAGTGTCATCAACCCTGCATCCAAACACTGGCTTTATTGTTTTGGTTTTCACCATGACCAAAAGTCAAAGGGAAGTGCGACCAACCCCGCTGCTCACAGGAGAGAATGAGAAGAAAAAGTTCTTCCCATGCGTCTAAGGGATCGTGTTAGTGCAACAGATGTCCACAGGCATTGTGCCTGACTTAAGACACTTCAATAGATATAATAAAAGTTTTTAATTTCGACAGTAAAAAAACAACATCTTGGTAAAGTTACAATTTTGACTGGTAATGGTTTTTGCACACTCTATCTTACTTTCTTTACATCTGCAGGGGAAAAAAAAGGCTTAATCTAGGCCTTAGCCACTATTCTACGCTATAGCCTGTGTTTAAAAATAAAGACACATCTGTGGAAATACATTAAGAACCCTCCCCCCCCCCCCAGACAATTTTCAAAGGAGACTTTTCACAAGGTTTTCTACTTCTGTCTCTGTAATCCTGAAGAGTTCTGCAGAGCCGGGGGCTGGGTGACCACGTCAAAGGAGGATCCTGGGATCAGGTTCTCATTATCTCCTTCCACCAGAGGGTCCCACTGATCAAAGTCTTTATGAAGTCCTGTAACAGAAACGTAAATAAATGTCAGCAGCTTGAGAGCAGTAACAGCTCTGTGCCTATAGGTGGCGCCATGGAAGCACAGATTGCAGAAATTGGGCAGTTAGGACTTGCAGTCTAAACAAGTAGGTTTGTTACCTAATCAAGGCCAAAAAGAAAGAAAAAAAAAAAAAACGCTCACATTTATATCCTTCAAATTGATTTTCTGCTTTGTTCTACTACCTACTGGACACAGCTTAAATGAGATTGAGGGCGAGTGAAGATAAGATGTCTTTGTCCTGATTCTGAATGCATCTGCTGTTTCTCACCTAGATGCTTTTGTAGGAATGCCAAGGAAGCTTTGTTACTGAGGCCAATGGCTACCGTGGAATCTATGTCGCCTTTCAGGGTGAGCTTGTGTCCAATTATGTCACCAGTGACAAACGTAAAGTCAGCAAAGTTCTGATGGACGGAGCCCCTAAAAGACAAGAGACATAACTCACCTTACTTGATAGAATTATGTTTCCAAACAACAAAAAAAAAAGTACAGAAAAGATTCTTATCAGATTGGCCAATTTACTGAAAAACAGGAAACAAAACTTGGAATTTGATCATCTTCAATGTATTTGAGGGTCACAAACTGTTCATTTAGGGGTCCTAAAATACAATTCCTCTTCCTGCTAGGAAAAAAGAAATACTGGTTTCTTGATTTTTAGAAGTAAGTCCTAACTTTCAATAAACTAGAATATGTCCAATCTGATAGATGGAGTGTATGTAGTATTTATCGAAAGTAGACTCAAAGCCTACCAACTACCTCCACCACTTAACATTATGTATAATGTTTTACACACACACACACACACACACACAGGCACACACATATTATTAGCTTACAAAGAATTTGGTTTCATTATGGAGTTGCATACATTTATTTTTTGTTTCCCTTCACCTCTTTTTACCTCTTCCCTTGTGCTGCCTCCCAACTTCATATCGTCTCTCTCTTCGTACCACGTTTCCTTTCTAGTCAAACACTTGGGGGTACAGATTTGTTGTTGTTCTTCTGGAAAAGAACTCCCCCTGCATTTATCTGAAAGCAACTTACAAATACCACTGGCACTGCTCTCTAAATTAGCAGCAGCCTAACATCAAATCCAATATCCATGGGCAGTGTTTACTTCCTGTTACTTCTGGGACATTTGACACTTGGTGACTTCGTTGTGATTCCCTCCGCCTTAGCTGTTACACCCTACTTTCTCAGCCTAACCACCCTGCGCTGTTCACTGGCTCTTCCCCCATGTAAATGTAGACATTCCTTGACAGTTGACCCACTCATTTTCTATCTCTTCTACTCCACACACTTCGTCTACAGTGTCTGGCAAATTCTGTACTTTTTAATTTGTACCTAGATATCTCTCCCTAGATTTCTCAGTTCTCAAGCTAAGAAACTCCACGATTGTAAGGCAGTATTAAACTAACCCCACCCAGGGCAGTGTTTCTTTCATACTTGGATAATTCTTAGAAGCATACCTTCTGGGCAGGATAGTGCAAGATTCATATGTCAGCGAGAATGGTACACACTTAAAACTTAGGACTTATTTATTCCTGCAATTTCTCCCATTACTATTCCCTGTCTATGACTGCTTACAGTAACTAAAACTCTTGAGAGTAGAACTGGAAATCAAAACTCTGGACAAAAGACTATTAATACATATGTAAATATTTCCCTTTTCCTTCTGAATAAACAAGGGTTCAGATAAGAGAGAGATGAGTTCTCTTTAAGATCTTGTTGTGACTTTAAAATCACATCCAAAGTTCCTATTCATAACTAGGATATAAGCATATTTTTAATCATCCAAGGAAACTCAGTTATTGCATTAGGGAACTTATAAACTCATACTCTTTCCCAACAGAGAAACATAATACATGATCTGATTTTTTCCTCTAGGGTCTCTTACCAGGCCTAATGATGAGTCCCTCCATCCTACTTCCAAACATATGTTGGCATATTCAGTGTTTTAAATAAAAGTAACACAGAGGGCTGGAGAGATGGCTTAGCAGTTAGGGTGCTTGCCTGGAAAGCCAAAGGACCCAGGTTCCATTCCCCAGGACCCACGTGAACCAGATGCACAAGGGGCAGCACTTATCAGGAGTTCATTAAAAAATAAATAAATAAAAGTAGCACAGAAACTAATGCAATTATTTTTTTTTGCAAAATAAAAATCCTTATTAAAAACTTACATAATCCCTTTCCAACACCCTTCTTCGTCCCTACACTCTGTTCCCCTTCAGTGAACTTCCACTATTCCCTCGTATGTATTGGCGTCTTTTGGGGGGAGGGGCTTCATCGCCCATGACAACATATTGATGGGCCAATATTATGCAGCCTTGTGCAGATAATGACACCTCTGTGAGGTCGTGACTACAATGACCACTTTGTGTGTAGAAGAATCATTCCAAAGCGCTCCTTCCCATCCTTTGGCTCTTACATTCTTTCTACCACCTCTTCCACTATATTCCCTGAGCCTAATTGCAAATTTAAATCTCTTATATGTGCACTATGTATATTAGCCTACTAAAAGAACTTTCATTTTTTTAATATTTTATTTTTTTAGTTAATTTATTTGAGAGAATGGGCACACTGTGGCAGTTAGCGACTGCAAACAAGTTCCAGACACATGTTCCACCATATGCATCTGGCTTACGTGGGTTCTGGGGAATCAAACCTGTGTCCTTAGGCTTTGCAGGCAAGTGCCTTAACCACTGAGACTTCTCTCCAGCCCAAGCATTTTCATTTTTAAGAGCCTAAATCTTAAATGTATTAAAATGAGATGCTCTATACTCTCCTAAGAATTGGGCCTGGAGCGATGGCTCAGCGGTTGGAGGTGCTTGCTTGCAAAGCCTTACAACCAAGGTTTAGTTCCCCCAGCATACCCACATACATCTAGATGTGCAAAGTGGCATATGCATGTGGGGTTTGTTTGTAGAGGCAGAAGGCCCTGGCGTGCCCATTCTCAATCTTCCTCTGTGAAATAAATATTTAAAAAACATTAAGCCAACTTAGCAATTCTGTAATGGCCTTCTAATAACATTGGTTTAGCCAAGCTCGAGGATTCTGTTCTAGATGGTGACATAAATCACGGATACGTACTTGATGGTGATCATTTTTCTTTCATCAGGTTGCCAATATTTTTTCATTTTCGTTATATCCCCCAAAGACTGGAAGCTTGCAGAGTTGATGAAAAAGAGGGGCTGGGAGATGCTGGCATATACCTCATCCCTCACTGGGAACATCCAGGCATCAAGAGCAACGCCACATCTACAGCAGACATTGTTCACAGGGACAGAGAAAGGCTGGTCACACTCTAGCCAGCATAGAGGCCTTCTCACCTCATCAAGTAATCGTGCATCGTCTCCCTGGGTTTAGATGGTGCTATGGAATGTTATCAGTCTGGGATGAAGTCATTCAAGAAAGAAAAGGGTTGGAGAGACTGGGCTCTGATCTGATTTTTTTTTTTTTTTTTGCCTGAATAACTGTCATTTTAGACCTAACTCCACCTTAACAATGGCAGAAAAGATAAACTAATAAAAAAAATGTTCTGCTTCTTGGGGAAATAGTATAAGATGATATTATTATTATCCCAATCATTATGTCATGGAAAATATGTATATAAAGATAAAATATGGGCTGGAGAGATGGCTCAGCAGGTAAGGCACTTGCCTGCAAAGCCTAAGGACCCTTAGTGCCCACTTAAAGCCAGATGTACAAGGTGGCTCATGCCTCTGGAGTTCATTTGCAGTGGCCAGAGGCACTCATTCTCTGTTTCTCTCTCAAATAAATAAATAAAATATTTTTTTAAAAAAAGATAAAATGCCAAGTGGAAATGTTAAGCCCGTCATAAATGAATAAGAATAGGGGAGGGAATTTTCTAGGAGGGGGAAAAAGTTGTGATAGCAGAACAAGTAAAAACTTTCTGCCTAAGAAATTTTACATAGAGTATTTGATGTAGGTAATAAAGGAGAAGACTTTTGTACCTGAAAGATTTCTTATTTACTGTGAGTTTTATAAACACCAAATGCCTCACGTGGGTTATGGTGATCCCCTCCTCACATAACCTTCTGTCCCCTGGCATTCAGCGTCTCACTGTCTTACCGGAATCTCTGCTCTCCGCCGAGGGCTTGGATAACTGTAGCCCCACCAAAGGAATGTCCCATGACTGCCACTCTATTCCTATCAACAGACCCCTGGGTGGAAAACAGGTACAAGTTCATTACCGTCAAGTGGCGTGGGACAATAGTACTGTACGATTTTGTCGATCATACATATTCATTTCCCAAGCTGGATTCAGTACTTCAATGTCATAGGTAGCGTGTACATACAAATACATATATACACATGTATATTAATGGTAAAAGTTCAGAAGCAAGATCGGTATAATGATACATGTCTAAAATCCCAGCACTGAAGGGGTAAAGGCAGAAGGACCAGAAGTTCAAGGTCATCCTCAGCCACAAAGACAGTTTGAGGCAAGCCTGGGCTCCATGAGACCCTGTCTCTAGAAAAACACCCAAAATACACATTCACATTCGCAGACAAGTTCCTAAGCAAAGAATGATCTTCATCATTCACACCTGAAACCTCAACACCCAGGCTGGTTGCTGCCTTGTCTCACCCCTTGCTTCTCAGTTTGCTCATGCTGTAAGCACTTCTTGAACACCTGATCTATGACGGACATTGTAATCTCATTTAGAGTGAGCTCAGAGTCTATCAGGGAAGAGATAAAGATGTCAGATGCAATATCATGGTGCCAGGGAGTGTATATGATAAACAAGACCAAGCCTCAGGTGGGTACTGATGTCCACACTAGTTTCTTAGATGAGGCAACACGTGGCTTGAATCTTCAAAGTAGCAGAATGTACCAAGAAGAGGCTGGTTGAGAGCTGGAGAGATGGCTTAGCGGTTAAGCGCTTGCCTGTGAAGCCTAAGGACCCCAGTTTGAGGTTCGATTCCCCAGGACCCACGTAAGCCAGATGCACAAGGGGGCACACATGTCTGGAGTTGGTTTGCAGTGGCTAGAAGCCCTGGAGCGCCCATTCTTTCTCTTTCTCTGCCTCTTTCTTTCTCTGTCTGTCGCACTCAAATAAATAAATAAATAAATAGATAAAAGAGGCTGGTTGAGGGACAGCCAAGTCTTTTTTTTTTTTTTTTCTTCAAGTTAGGGTCTCACTCTAGCCCAGGCTGACCTGGAATTCACTCTGTACTCTCAGGGTGGCCTTGAACTCAACGGCAATCCTCCTACCTCTGCCTCCCGAGTGCTGGGATTAAAGGCGTGCGCCACCACGCCTGGTGACAGCCAGCTCTTGATTGTATTGATGTAGACCATCATCCCCAAACCAAACCAAAAGTTCTCTTTGTACCCTGTCCACCAACCCCAAACACTTTTGAGCCTCTTCTCATGCCAGTCACTGTCTGAAAACCTTCCACCCCATCCCGTATTTCATCCAGAACTTTTCGACAACTTTTCAGGATCCATCTCAAAATGACGTAAGCTCAAGCTGCCAGATTATATTTCTCCTGGGAGAATGCAGTTGACCATAAGAAATTGACATCTTTCAATTCAAAACTGATATTGGAGTTTTACTTACAGTTCAACATGATGCATTCGTCACTAATGACTGCTTTGACTGCATTAGTGTGTGTGTGTGTGTGTGTGTGTGTGTGTGTGTGTACGTGTGGCAGCCCTTCAGGTACCAAGTACTTTACAACATAGTAAGAAAATACACAACAGAGAACCCCAGGTCAAAGGAAGAAAAAGGGGAAAAACTCACCTTTAGTTGTCCCACATCAAACTCCAACCCTAGGATATTCCTCATGGGCTTTCCAAGGTCTAGGTCAAGAATTATACTGAGAGCCTGGGAACAATCCTTTGCTCTTTGCTGTACCTAATGGGATTATTAGAAGAAGAAATGACCAAGGCAGATATAAAACACTCCAAGTGTGTGTAGAGTTACCGTGGGGGAAAAGAGTTGGTTTGTTATATGCTGGAAACATCGGAGTAAACATTGATTGGCCTTCAAGCTAGCCTTGTGTCCTGGGCTCCAGGCCAGCAGGTAGGTACAGCCTTCCCTCTCGCTTACCTGCCACGTGACTTTGGATGGTCTACCTGCTCTGTGTGCCTTTCCACTCATTGTATATGAATGCCTATGTGGTGTGACTTTTCCCAGGGGTTGATGATGGATCAAAGACACCCATTCCACCCAAGTCAAGCGTGGTGAGCCACGGAGTATAGTGGGGTTAACTTACAAGAGAATGGGGGTTACCTAGGGAGTGTGGGTAACTCCAAGGCAGTCATGTCACTAAAAGATCAACTTCAGTGCGGGTTCTGACCCTCTAAAGCTTCAGCCTTGGGTCTCCCTGTCCAACTTGCAGGCTGGACCAGGGTCTCCTCTTCCCCTCTAATCGCCTTCTGCTCAGCAAACCTTGGCAAGGGGTGTTATGAATCTTGGAAACTTCTGAACTCCCCGAGGTTTTGTAAGTTTCCTTAGCTTCCAAAGATTCATAAGAGCTTCCCACCTCCCTCCAGGAGGGAGTATTTTCAATTCTGAGGAAATAGCTACCCGGTAGCCTAACTCAAGAAATGTGGCTGTGCGTAGTAGCACATGTTTTTGGAGGGAGAGGTTAGGAGGATCGCTGTGAGTTCAAGGCCAGCCTGAGATTACAGAGTGAATTCCAGGTCAATCTGGGCTAGAGTGAGACCCTACCTCAAAAAAAAAAAAAAAGAAGGAAAATGTGGATGGGTTTAAAGTTTAAAGCCATTGCTCTATGTAACACATGTAAAAAGACAGCAACAGAAAGGGGAAGGGAACAGGAGAGGATAATGGACAATGAATTGTGATTTAAAAAAAAACCTGTAAGGGAATCCATTGTCATACATAATTATATGCTAAGACAAATAGCAGCCGGTATGATAGTCACCTGATCATCTCACTTGGTTATCACAATAGTCCTGAAAAGGCAGGCACTGGATTGCTCATTCCTTTGGGCCACATCACAGTACAAGATGAACTTGACCAAGATCATGCCAAATCATGGAGCTGCCGTCCAAACACACACACTGGATTTTGAGGCCTGAACTCTTAAGACTAGTGCATTTACTCCTCTGAAATTATTTCTTCTAATATTGTTTCTGGGGCGAGGGATCTATTAATTATATATTATAAAATTATATTGTTTGTTTGTTTGTTCGTTTGTTTGAGGTAGGGTCTCACTCTAGCTCAGGCTGACCTGGAATTCACGATGTAGTTTCAGGGTGGCCTTGAACTCACAGTGATCCTCCTCCCTCTGCCTCCCTAGTGCTGGGATTAAAGGTATGCGCCACCATGCCTGGCTTTATTAATGTATTTTCTATCACATTTGGGAATCTAAAAGTAGAAAGTTTTATTTATTAATTAATTTATTAGAGTGAGAGAGAGAGAGAGAGAGAGAGGGAAGAAGTGGCAGATAGAATGGATGCACTAGGGCCTCTAGCCACTGCAAACAAACTCCAGATGCTTGCACCACCCTGTGATTCTGTCTTATGTGGGTACTGGGGAATGGAACCTGGGTTCTTAGGCTTTGTAGGCAAGTGCCTTAATTGCTAAGCCATCTCTCTAGCCCTAAAACTAGAAATTTTAACATAAAAGAATTCTGAATGTTCAGGGTTTTTCCTATGAAACAGATATTTTAGATATAAAGCTTCCATATCTTTTCTTTTTTTTTTTTGGAAACATTTTCATTTTTCACAGAACGTTCTAGTGACCTTTTAGCCATAGAAACAGGAGCTAGCAGAGGAACTGGCCATATTAATTAAATTAAATGTTGACAAATGTTACTGCTTTAATTGTGCTTTTAGGCCACCAAGCCACTTCTTATATCATTGAAAGGTACCTGTTCTTTGCGCACTCTCTCTGCCTCCTCCCGTTTTACTGTTTTAAGGTAAAGCCAAGACTTGGTCTTCTTTTCGGCAGCCAATTGGTCCTCAAAGTAGTAAGAAGCAGATGCAGACCCATCTCTGTAATGCACACAAATTTAATCACGCATCCTTCCTGACCCCTCTGACCATGTTCCTCGACTCTGTCTTTCACTGAACTTTCCTCTGGTCTACTGAATTCCCCATCCTCTTCCACGCTGGTGCATTTTTTTCTTTCAGATAAAAGAGAACCCCAAGGGAGAGGGACATTTATTTTTATTTATTTGAGAGAGAGAGAGAGAGAATGGGTGCACCAGGGCCTTCAGCCACTGCAGACGAATTCTATACACAAACTCCACCATGTGCATCTGGCTTTCAGGGGAACTGGGGGGTGGAGTCTGGGTCCTTAGACTTCGTAGGCAAGTGCCTTAACTGCTGAGCCATCTCTCCAGACAGAGCGGGACATTCTTGTTCATTGCACTGAAGATCCCCCTCCTCAGTCATCGTACTCCCAGGAGGCAGTGTTGTCCACATGGAAAACCCACTCTCATAACTCAGAGTTAGAGTGCTTGCCTGGCATACAGGATGCCCTGAGCTCAATCCTCGGTACTACAAAACCCAAACAAATAAACAACAACAACAACAGAAAAAAAACCTCTCTCTCATATCAACCTCCAGCATTGCCACCTAGTAAATTGTCTGACTTTGGGCAAATTACCTGCCTCATCTTTCCCTCCTCTTTAAAAGAAAATAATAAACATCTGCAAGATTGCTATGAAGAGGCTGGAGAGATGGCTTAGTGGTTAAGGCACTTGCCCGCAAAGCCAAACAACCCAGGATCAATTCCCCAGAACCCAACTAAGCCAGATGCACAAGGTGGTGCAAGCATCTGGAGTTTGTTTGCACTGGCTTGAGGCTCTGGTGTGCCAATTCCCCACCCCCTCTGCTTCTCTCTCTCTCAAATAAATGAAATAATTTTTTTTATATTATGAAGGCTAAAGGAACAAAATGGTATATGAAAAACACCTAGCTTCATCTGTAGTGGGCCAAACAAAATAGTAATCGTTTTTTAAAGTAGTGAAAGTGAAATCCAATCTCCCTTTTTTGGGCATGTGAAAATTCACCCACATTTTTATAAGCTTATATGATAGCTACCAGCACTAAAGAAGACAGCTCCATGAAGTAACATACCTGTGTTCTACAGCAGCAACTATGAACCCATGGGACGCTAGGTCAAGGCCAATTGCAGAATAAATTGTCCTTCAGAGAGAGAGAGAAAGAGAGGGGCATTACAACTACCAGGCATGACTACAGATCTGGGTCCCTAAAGAAAGGATGAGTTTGGGTTCCACTACACTCCTGCATCAGTGCCTGGGGGAGATGGGAGAGCTCTGCTTCTCAGCAGGGGTGAGCTTACCCACTCAGGGGGTATCTGAGAATGTCGGTTTTGGTATCACTGGAGGGAGGATGCTATTGGCACCTAGTGGGTAGAAGGGTAGAGGATACTGCTAACATCCTGCAACGCATAGGACAGGCCAAGAAAACGTCAAGAATACCGAGCAAACAAAACTCTGGTGTAGTGACTAGAGACACTGCCTTTGAGGGCCGGGGAGATAGATGGCTTTGTTAAAGTGCTTGTCTTGCATGCATGGGAACCTGAGTTTGAGCCCCTGAACCCACGTAAACTGCTAGGCACGGTGGCACATGCTTGTAATCCCAACACTAGGGAGGTGGAGAAAGGTGGATCCCTGGAGCTTGCTGGCCAGCTAGCTACTTGACAAGTTCCAGGCCAATGAGACACCCCATCTCAGAAAGAGGTGGACGGTGTTTCTAAGGAATAGCACCCAAGGATGCCATCTAGCTTCAATTGTGTGCACGCATACATATACACAGGCACGCATCTGCACATACACATGGTCCCACACACACGCACAAATTTTAAAACTTGGTCTGGAGAGATGGTTTAGTGGTTAAAGTACCTGCCTGCAATCCCTAAGGACCCAAGTTTGATTGCTCTGGACCCACGTAAAGTCATATGCACAAGGTGACACATGCATCTGGAATTTCTTTGCAGTGGCTAGAGGCCCTGGTATGCTCATTCTCTCTCTCTGTCTCTCTCTCAAATAAATAAAATATTTTTTTAAAAAAAATAAAATATTAAAAAGGGGCTAGGAAGAAAGCTCAGTGGGTGTTTGCTATGCAAGCATGAGGACAGTAGTTTGATCATTAGCACCCACATAAAATGTCAGGTTGGGCTGGAGGGATGGCTTAGTGGTTAAGGTGTTTGCCTGCAAAGCCAAAGGACCCAGGTTTGATTCCCCAGGACCCACATCAGCCAGATGCACAAGGGGGCACACACATCTGGAGTTTGTTTGCAATGGCTGGAGGCCATGGCACACTCATTCACTGTCTCTCTCTCTCTCTCTCTCTCTTTCTCAGTTAAATAAATAAATAATATTTTAAAATCCAGGCGTGATGGTGCATGTCTTTAATCCCAGCACTCAGGAGGCAGAGATAGGAGGATCGCAGTGAGTTCGAGGCCACCCTGAGACTTCATAGTGAATTCCAAGTCAACCTGGGCTAGAGTGAGACCCCCACCTCGAAAAACCAAAAAAATAAAATAAAATATTTAAAAATTAAATAAAATGTCAGCTGTAGCCACACACGCTTGCAACCTCAGCACTGAGAGAAGCAGGAGACAGGAGGACTGCTGAGATTACTGGCCAGTTGGTATAACTTAAAACCAGAACAAGCTCAAGGTTTGGTGAAGTCGCTGTCTCAAGGAAATAAGGCTTTTTTTTTTCAATAGAGGAAGATATTCATCATCCTCGTCTGGCTCCTGCACATGTGGGGCATGGGCATCTGCAAACACATGTGCCTACACCCCCTCACACACACCAAAATAAATGCACAAGCAAATAAATGAAGAGTGCCTTTGAGAGTTTGGGGGTTTAAAAATCACCTGTCACCTCTTTTATTCTGCCACTTCTTTTTTTTTTTTTTTTTTGGTTTTTCTGAGGTAGGGTCTCACTTTAGCCCAGGCTGACCTGGAATTCACTATGTAGTCTCAGGGTGGCCTCAAACTCACGGCAATCCTTCTACCTCTGCCTCCCGACTGCTGGGATTAAAGGTGTGTGCCACCACGCCCAGCTATTTCTGCCATTTCTTTGTGTAAGTATAATTTCATTAATATTAATCATTAATGTGTCAATTTGTGTTTACATTTAATAAATGGTAAAATCACATAGAGGCCAGAGTTGTTTTCAAATAAATTTCTTTATGATTTATTAGCAGTAAATGTTTGCTTTGGGGCTGGAGAAACGGCTCAGGGATTAAGGTGCTTTCCTGCAAAGCCTAATGACCCAGGTTCAATTCCCCAGTACACATGTAAACCTAGATGCAAAGTGGCTAGAAGCCCTGGTGAGTCCATTATTTCTCTGTCACTCTCTCTCTATTATATATATATGATATCTGCTTACAAAAAATATTTTTTAAAAAAATGTTTGCTTTGTACACCTATGTTCTATATCTATATACTCAGAGCACATAAAAATGTCTTGGACAAAAAGGGATCACAAAGGGACTACCCAGCACTTGGGAGGCAGACGTAAGAGGATCGCCATGAGTTTGAGCTCACCCTGAGAATACATAGTAAATTCCTGGTCAGCCTGGACTACAGTCAGACCCTACCCCTGAAAATAAGGGGGATTATTAGTGGAAAAAGTTTAGGAAGTCCTGACCTGATCCTTCTCCCTTTCCCATCTCCTTTCCAGGGGTTCAACCTGCATCATAGCCTGAGGTCTCTCCCCGTCTTTTCTTGGTCCTTCTATTCTTCACAGAACTCCTATCAATAAAATCTTTCCCATATCCAATCACATTTCTCAGAAGACCTGAACTAACACAGAAGGTGACTTCTAAAGTATGGATAAAATCCAAAAAAAAAAACCAAAAAAAAAAAAAAAAAACAAATATATAAGTCTGGCATGGTGGTATATGCCTTTAATCCCAGCACTCAGCGAGTTCCAGGTCAGCCTGGGATAGAGTGAATCCCTCCCTCAAAAAAAGAAAAAGAAAAAGAAAAAAGGATTTAACCACTGATTATTTGAGACTAAAAGTATCCAGCCTCCCAAAAGTTACCTGAATGCTCCAAGACCATGAGAAAAAATAATGAGTGGATATTTTTCACCAGTCTTCAGAGGAGAATTCCAGTTTGCAGGAACCGTCATTGAACCTTCAAGATCATAATGAGAAATCAACTTCAACCTTCTCTAGCTAGTTAATTTCACTGATATCTCCTTAGCACAAATCCCTGAACCACACAGTATGGTTTTATATAGTCATAGAAAAATTCATGGGAAAAAAAATTCAGCTGCTAGATATTCATGTCTTTTCCTCACAACGCACACTCAGCAATTCATTCCTCGCTGCCAGCTCCGATTTTACAGTGAGAGATTTTTTGTTTTTCCTACACATAGGTGCATTCAGGCAGGATGCTACTGACTTCTGTGGTACTTTGAATGTATGTCCCCCATGGACTCAGATGTCTTATTAAAGCTTTGAACTTGGGTCTCCTGCTGCCTGGCTGGAGGGGGTTTCCCTGAGGGCAAATCCTGGGGTTCAACCCAAGGGTGTGTTTGCGAGTGGAACTGAATTCCAGCCCCAAGGCGTGCAGAGAGCTCTGAGCTTGGAGGGTCCTACTTGTTGCCCGGTCATGTTGGCTGCTCTTGGTTTTTGCTGGCTTTGTGGTTGTTTTGCTTTGCTTGGAATGTATGGAAGCAGCAGGAAAACATTGAAATTAGCTCAAAGTTAATTCCGAAAGCTCTAACTTTTCAAGGAGAAATTTGAAGACCTAATTAACATCTGTCTAAATTAACATCTGGTCCAACAGACTAGGAAACAAAAGTCCATTATTGTAATTTAGACAGGTTCAATGGTGAATTCCTATCAGATTAGTAAGGCGGGAAGGGGAGGGGGCAGCAGTCCCTGTAGCTCAGGTGACAAGAATGGAATAGAGTCTCCACTTGAGGACAATAAAAAATTCACTCGGACTCCCTTGTTTTGGCTTCTACTTTCTATCCTTATGTGACATAGTGAGCAGAGGAGTGGTCATACCAGGCATGACTGCATTACAGCTTCCCTCATAGTAAGGGAAATGAGCGGTACCCACAGAAAGATGCCAGGGCGTGTGTAACTTCCTTGCCTTCTCCCATCAAAGTCAGAATGGACAAAATGAGAAGGGACACTGGTATATTAGCTATGTTACTCATTTGCTATGACCAAACACCTGACCAGAGCAGCTTGAGGAAGAAAAGGGTTCTTTTGTGCCTTATGGTTTCAGAGGGTACAATGCCACCATGGTGGGCAAAGCATGGGAGCAGGAGACCGGCTGGTCACATTGCATCCACAGTCAGAGAGCAAAGAGCAAAAAGGAAGTGGGGCCAGTTTATATACTCTCAAGTTGTCACCAGTGACCCACTTCCTGGAAAGACCCACCTCCTAAAGGTTCCACAACCTTCCCAAACAGCATCACCTGCTGGGGCACAAAGTGTTCAAGCACATCAGTCTATGGGGGACAATGGACCATAACACATTTTGCTTCTTTCAACACTGATGAAGGCTTTAAGAAATCCTATCTTCATCACCTTAGGAGAAATTTCAACTGGAGAAAATCAATTTTATCCTGACCTGCCTCTGAAGCTCTTATTATCTCTAAGGTTTTCTAATCTTTAATGTTCTACAGACTAGGATAAAAAAAAAAAAAAAAAAAGAATCTTACCATAAAGGAAATTCAAAATGTTGCCCAAAATCCTGGGTGTTTCAAGAAACTTAGCAATACCCCAAAAATACTCTTTGTTTGGGATCCAAATGGTGTCCAGATGATCAGGACCTTGGGATGGATAATACAAACGCAAGAAAGTGCTCTGTTGAGAAAAGAGGTGATTATATGAATCCATTTTTAGGTCAAGTTGCTTCTCAGACACACCCCAACAGCTATTTTGAGTATTGTGTTACTGGGAACCCAAACACCTCTGTAACTCCTGAAAAAGTCTTGAGAACTTTTAAATATTATTTATTTATTTATTTATTTATTTATGAGAGAGAAAGAAGAAGAGAGAGGGAGGGAGAGGGAGAGAGGGAGAGAATGGGTGCGCCAGGGCATCCAGCCACTACAAACTCCAGATGCATGTACTGCCTTGTGCATCTGGCTTACATGGGTCCTGGAGAATCGAACCTGGGTCCTTTGGCTTTGCAGGTAGGTGCCTTAACCACTAAGCCACCTCGCCAACCCTTGAGAACTTTGTAAGCTTCTGGGGTGACTGAACACAATCATGAAAGTAGGAAAACATGATAACTATGTTTTTTAAAAAATATTTATTTATTTATTTATTTATTTATGAGAGAGAGAGAGGGAGGATGGGTGTTCTAGGGCCTCTATCCACTGCAAATGAACTCCAGATGCATGTGTTACCATGTGCATCTGGTTTTATGTGGGTACTGAGGAATTGAACCTGGGTCCTTAGGCTTTAAGGGCAAGTGCCTTAACCACTAAGACATCTCTCCAGCCCAATAATTCTGTGTGTGGGTGGGTGGGTGTGTAAAATAAAAATATGAGCCACATTGTTTCAGCCTTAAGGAAGGAGAAAATATGAAAGCTTATCAGTAAATTAATCAGATGACAATAAAGTACTGAGAAATGATGAAAGCAGCAAAAAGCTTCACACAAAGCCTTACAAATGACAAAATGAGTGATTGTCAGGTGAGGGCAGGTCAAAATGGAACACCTGAGCCCAGTGTCGTGGCACACACCTTTAATCCCAGCACTCCGAACGCAGAGGTAGGAGGACTGCTGTGAGTTCAAGGCTACTCTGACACTACAGAGTGAATTCCAGGTCAGTCTGGCCTAGAGCGAAACCCTACCTCACCACTGACCCCCCCCCCCCAAAAAAATGTACCACCTGCTATGAGACCTAGCAAGTCCTTAGGACAGAAGAATAATTTTTAGTTAAGAGTTACCTCATTAGGGGCTGGAGGGATGGCTTAGAGGTTAAGGCACTTGCCTGCCAAGCCAAAGGACCCATGTTCAAAAACCCAGGATCCACACAAGCCAGATGCACAAGGGGGCCCATGCATCTGGAGTTCATTTGCAGTGGCTGGAGGCCCTGGTGTGCCCATTCTCTCACTCTCTCTCCCTCTTTCTGTGTCAAATAAATAAAAAAAAATATATTTTAAAACAAGAGTTACCTCATTAGCATAATCAAACATCAGGTCTGTACATCCCACGGAGTAAGATCCATTGCCTCTGGGGATGCTGCTGTGTCCCAGTGTTGGAGAAGACATCAGCATTTGTAGTTTTTGAACCCATGCTGAAAAACAGGGCTTATCAGCTCTTTCTTTCAGATTTGCCTTTTACCCAGCCCCTCCTGAAGCCCTTTCTCTCCCTCTGAAGCCTAAACCCTTCCACACACAGATGGCTGTGCTCTTTTTCTAAACCCCAGTGAAGCCCACACCTACGTCTTGAGTCCAAACATCAGTATATTCATCCTCCTGCTTTTCTTGGTACCTTAAACCCACACACTCTGTACCCTTTATCAGACAGTGGAAGTCGATTACTCTTGGATAAACTCTTGCATGACGAGATGGCTCTGCCAAAACACCAAGATCTGCATGCCTGTGGCACCTACACTGGCATCACGTGGCATTGCTCAGAAGGGTTTGAATCTTGGCAATAGACGTATCGACATGTTCCACTGCTGACTCAGGCAGCACGAGAGAGGCTTTCATAACAGAAGAGGCTTTCTGCTCTAAGTCATCCCATAGACCAGCACTATGGGTACCACATTTATTTTCTTCCCTAAATTAAACATACGGCTGTGTCCTGTACACCTGGTATTGGTTTTGAATACATTAAAAAAATACATAGAGTGGTCATGAATTACACACAGTTCCAGGAGCTGCTGCTGAGGTGTGACATATAGAAAGGGTATTATGACCCTTATAAATAGGCTGGAAGAGCCTTTAAAAGATGGATCGTAGTTTACATAAAGACCCAAAGATATTTTGGATAGGCCAGGACTCTACAAGGGCTACCATGGAATGCACTGTTGGCCTGGGATAAAAGTTTGCCCTGGCTACTTACCAGCTGAAAAGATAAAATTTAGAAAATCCAGAGACTGTCAGCCTCTGGTTGTACTGGACTGGAACTACAGAAGTTTGTTTGCTTGATGACTGTTGAATTTACATCGTTCCAGTCTCTCCTCGCTGTGCCTTATGCCAGTTAAAGATGTTTACTCTGTGCCTTTATGTGTTAAAAGCATTTAACTTGTTTGATTTTACAGGACTCACTATCTTAAGCTGGTCAAGACTATGGGGACCTTTGAAATTGGACTAAATACAATTTACAACATGTTATGTTATGAATTTATTGGCGGCCAGGGGTGGAATGTAGTAGCTTGAATAGATGGTCTGCAATATATTCAGTGGTTTTTTTTTGTTTGTTTGTTTTTATTTGTTTTTAGAGGTAGGGTCTCACTCTCTAGCCCAGGTTGACCTGGAATTCACTGTAGTCTCAGAGTGGCCTCAAACTCATGGTGATTCACCTACCTCTACCTCCCAAGTGCTGGGATTGAAGGCATGGGCCACCACACCCTACTTTATTCAATATTTTATTAGTTTAGTTTGGACCTGCAGCCACCTGGCTGGGTGGATATTAAGGTGTGGCAGTGGGTTTGACATTCCACTCTAAAGATATGCAACGTGCCTAGTTCTGCCTGGGGTTCCTGAAGTGTGCTATGTGGCTTTTGGCTTGCAGCTTTCTCTCTCTCTCTCTCTCTTCCCGGTCCTATGAGAGCAGGATAGCTTCTTCTGCCATTATAGAACTTCCCCTTTATCTGTAACCTTCTATAAATACCCCTTCCTCCATAACTGTGCCTGGTCTGGAAGTTCATCTCAGTGACCTGAAGCTGTCTGCCACACACTGGAACTTGGAAATCCAGACTCCTGAACCTCGCCTCAGTCCCATAGAATCAAGCAGGTTCCACACAGAACCATTCAAGTTTAAGAAATACTGTGTCAAGGTACCAAATCTCCTGGTCTGCCACATAGGTCATCAATCTATGGCCAAGGATAGGAAGAAAATCCAAGGAAGACAGAGGGAAAGGTGAGCGGATCCTGGTGTTAGATCCAGCTCCGTTCACTTTCAGGTTACAGGTTATATCCCTCACAAGCCATGCTGCTCAGCCATAGGCAGCTTAACTCCCATCTCTGATCCTAATTGCAGGTCAGGACAGCTGTGAGGATTATGTGATAGCATAGTTGACATCTCTAATCCAGACATGACACACATGCAACAGGAAATCAACTGGCCTTACTCCTTCCCCTGCCCAGAGCTATACTCTGGCTAACCAGGGTCATAGTGTATTACTTTCTTGTTGCTCTGGTCAAATATCTGAGAAGAAGGAACTGAAGGAAGGAAAGGGTTTCTTCTGCCCTCGAGCTTCGTGGGGATATAGTCCACCACCATGCTGAGGAGGAGGCTAGCCAGTGGTCACATCGTGTCCTCAATCAGGAAGCAGAGAGCAAATAGCAAGTGAGACCCACCCCCCAGTGATCTACTCCCCTCTGGCAAGGTTCCGTCACCAAAAGGTCCCACAGCCTTCTCCCAAAGAGCTCCACCAGCTTGGGGACCAAGTGTCCACACACGTGAGCCTATGGGGGACGTTTACACTCCAACCATAACCCACAGGGGGCTCCTCTGTGGGGCTCTAGTGGTTCTCAAGTAGATCATCCCATTTTCCCTTGGGAAAGGTTCAGAATTCAAGGCATTTTGTTCAGAGATTTTTTTAAAAAAACTTTGCCTCCTATAAGTGCACATACCAGAATTTATTTAAAATTACAAAAGGTTCTTCATTCTCCCCTTAAAATAATCTCTGGAGTCATGCTTCACAGTCTAACAGGGAGATGTGAAATGCAGGGCATGGTAGCCTGAGAAACAACCTACCTTTTGTTCAGAGAGCTGACGGTGTACACCACCCACAGGCTGCACGGGAGTGGGACCACCACTGGCTTGTACAGCTTGGTGAGAAGCACCAGAGAGCTCGTCACCACCTTGGAGACTTGACCTATCAATGGAATTCCATAGTGCGAAATGGGTCCCTTCCCTGTGAGACCATCATCCCACTGAGGTCATGGGACTCTTCTCTGGGAACCTATGGATGCCCTAGTTCTCCAAAACCAACTCCCTTTAGAATCTGCCTTACCCAGAATTCAGGAAACACAGGACAAGGTGAGGCTGAGAAGGTTTTGGAAAATGTCCAGTTGGCCACACTTTAGAATGGAGCTACAGGGATCTGTGACTGATCAGGAGCAGAGTGGCTACAGGAAAGGGTCCACAGCTAGCAGCTAATCTATCATAGGCATCTTCATTCCCCAGTGTCTCCATCCATCCAGAATCATCACAAGGAAGAGAAGGAAGGAGGCGTCAGGTTCGTCGGCACTTGGATGACAAACATCGTGGCTCAGGACCTTGGGACACCTCCCCCTATTCCGCTGCAACTTTTTGGTTAGGAGCTTTGGAACCTATAATATGTTGCTACATATTTTTGGTAATATTCCTTTCTCAATTATTTCTGATAGTTTTGAGATGTATACATGCTAGAAAAATTACACTCTCTCTCATAACATTATGTTCTCCATTAGCAAGTTACATATCATAAGCCTGTATTTATAAACGTTTAAGCTGCATAGTAGTCAGAATGGTGATATGTGCCTATAATCCCAATACTTCAGAAGTAGAAGCAAGAGGATCAGGAGTTTAAGGCCAGCCTCTATATACACACACACACACACACACACACACACACACATATATATATATATATATATATGTATATATGGCTTGAGTAGGTATATTTTCTATGTATTTATTTACTACAAATTATAAACAATTATTTATTGTTATAATCTGTTATCCAATTATATATTTTAAAACTTTTATGCATTGACTTTAAAAAAAAATTGAGAGGGAATAAGAGAGAGAAAGACGCAGATAGAGAGAAAGAATGGGCGTGCCAGGGCCTCTAGCCACTCTGCACAAACTCCAGACACATGCGCCCCCTTGTGCATCTGGTTTTACATGGGTACTGGGGAATAGAACTTGGGTCGTTGGGCTTTGCAGGCAAGTGCCTTAACCGCCGAGTCATCTCTTCAGCCCCTGCATTGAGTTTTGATCGTGTGCAATGAGTACATGCATAGGCTCAGCACTGGGACCTGGAAGATGCATGAAGCAACTCCCTGTCCCTAAGGAACAGTTTTCCACGGATTTTTAAAGGTGAAAATGAATGGCTAGAGAGATGGCTTAGCAGTTAAGACTACGGCCTAGAAATCCTAAGCACCCAGATTTGATTCTGCAGTACCCACATAAGCCAGATGCACAAGTTGGCGAGGGGGCAAGCACATCTGGGGGTTATTTGCAGTGGCTAGAGCCCTGGCACACCCATTCTCATTCTTTCAAATAAATGTATAAAATAATTTTTTAAAAATAATTTTTAATGTTTCTTCAAATAAATGCATAAAATAATTTTTAAAAAATAATTTTTTAATGAGGAAAATGAACACTGTGTCTTAAAATTCTCACCCTGTACCAATAAAAAGTAAAAGATATAGGGCCAGGCATGGTGGAGCACACCTTTAACCCCAACACTTGGGAGGCAGAGGTAGGAGGATTGCCATGAGTTCAAGGCCACTCTGAGACTACATAGTGAATTCCAGGTCAGCCTGGACTAGAGTGAGACCCTACCTCAAAAAAACAAAAAAAAAAAAAAAAAAAAAAAAGAAAAGGTAAATGATATAAATGTACCCTGGATAATAATTTTACCATCATGTAAAATGTCACCTGTTTTTACCCATGGAAAAGATGAGCTTCATTTCAGCTAGGTCAAAGGTTCCCTGACTGCAAGCTCCGTGTCTGAATCACCAGGGTCTCTGAGAAGTGTTGAGGGATGAAGGAACCTTTGAGACATGATTCCATTTCTTGTGCAAAAGTCAATATGCCCTGCAACAGTCTCCTATTGATTCACCCATTTCCCCAGTGAGGACATAGGGCAGTTTGTCTCGATGGCACTGAGTTATGTAAGCCCTCTGGTAAGTGCTGTGGTAAGGCTTCACCCGGCAAGCCTGAATAACTAGATCCAGGTGACTATGTCGATCCAGGTGCACGGATCTGTGGGTGCAGACAGTATGAGGCCCCGGCCAAGCCAGCTCCACGGCTCTGCGTAGGACACCAGATTGAGACAGCTGTGCATCTGTCATCATGTCGTGCTCTGGGATGAGCAGGGATTCCAGTGCTCCAAAAGCAATGGCTTTTCAGCGAAGATCTTTCCCAGTGATACGAGATGTACCGATCTACACCAGAATGTTCCCTCTGGCCACCCCTCCCGAGGCTGCCTACGCACGAGACAGCGCGCGTGACCAGGTCCATTCCCCTCCGGTGTTTCAGCAACCAACTTGTCTCCACTCTTAGGCAGACACAGTCACCCCACACGCTGCACCCCAAGACTCCAAGTTGTCATGTTCTCATTTCCCCCTCTACTGTTAACCAGGACAAGACCTATTGGAAAGATTTCTGCTTCCTTCCCACCTTCAGGAGGCAGGTTTTGAGGATGTCTTGGAGTGAATCCCGTGGATGATGAGTTACTGCACCCAGAGGAGCAGCGAGACACAGCAGGGATGGCGAGGATGGGGACACACTGAGGGACTTTTCCACGGGCATTGCAAGCAGAGAGGCCATGTGTTGCAATGCCTTGTCCTGTTTCTCTCCTGTAGCTATGAAGGACTCAGGCACGGCTTCAGCTTTACTTATAAAGAGGGAAGAACGAGGCGCTCACCCTACCTCAGGAGAACCAGAGGTCTCCGAGAGCATTGTTTCTTTTTCAAAAAAAATTTTATCTAGTTTTTTTTTTTTTTTAATGTAGGGTCTCACTCTCATCCAGGTTGACCTAGAATTCACTCTGTAGTCAGGCTGGCCTTGAGCACACAGTGATCCTCCTACCTCTGCCTCCAGAGTGCTGGGATTAAAGGTGTATGCCACCACACCCGGCAACATTCTTTCTTTTTTTTTTTCTCAATTTTTATTAACATTTTCCATGATTATAAAAAATATCCCATGGTAGTACCCTCCCCCCCACTTTCACCTTTGAAATTCCATTCTCCCTCATATCCCCTACCCATCTCAATCTTTCTACTTACGTATATACAATACCAACCTAATAAATGCCCTCCTCCCTTCCTTTCTCTTCCTTTTATATCTCCTTTTTAACTTACTGGCCTCTGCTACTGAGTTTTTTCCTTCTCGCACAGAAGCCCAATTATCTGTAGCTAGGATCCACATATGAGGGAGAACATGTGGCGCTTGGCTTTCTGGGCCTGGGTTACCTCACTTAGTATAATCCTTTCCAGATCCATCCACTTTTCTGCAAATTTCATAACTTCATTTTTCTTTACTGCTGAGTAGAAATCCATTGTATAAATGTGCCACATCTTCATTATCCACTCATCAGTTGAGGGACATCTAGGCTGGTTCCATTTCCCAGCTATTATAAATTGAGAGCATTCTTTCTTTAATGTGTGCGTGCGTGTGCGTGTGTGTGTGTGTGTGTGTGTGTAGCTCAGAGGCCAACCTCAAATGTTTCTCAGGAGCTGTTCACATTGTTTTCTTTTCTGAGACACGGTCTCTCATTGGCATGGATCCCATCAAGTAGATTAGACAAGCTCCAGGGATCCATCTGTCTCTGCCTCTCCAGTGCTGGAATTATAAGCATGTGGCACCCGTGCCTGGCATAATTACATTGGTTCTGGGGCTCAACTTCAGGTCCTCATGCTTGCAAGGCAAGTGCTGTACAGACTAAACTATCTCCCCAGCCCTCCCTGAGCCCTGCTGAGAACTGTTATTTATTTTTATTTCTTAAAATATTTTATTATTTATTTATGTGACAGAGAAAGAGGGCGAGAGAAAGAGAGAGAGAGAGAGAGAGAATGGGTGCACCAGGGCCTCCAGCCACTGCAGACGAACTCCAGACACGTGCGCCCCCTTGTGCATCTGGCTAACGTGGGTCCTGGAGAATCAAACCTGGGTCCTTTGGCTTCACAGGCAAATGCCTCAACCACTAAGCCATTCCTCCAGCCCTTATTTACAAATTACACAGCACCTCTGAGGTCACTTGGAGTTCGGCGACAGGTCCGTTGAGGCTCCTGAATGGATAAACCTCTTACCTGAAGACGTGCTGGACACAAAAGGACTTGGGTCTTGCCAGGAGAAAGGATGGGCCAGTGCGAGACAGCAGCAGAGGCAGAAAAGCGCATGCAACTTGGGTGATGCCATCTTGGGAGCTGAGCAGTGGTTTCAGTTTAATGTTCTTCAAAGCAGATAATTGAGAAAAAAAGAAAAAATATTAAATGAATGCAATGGAAAAAAAAAAAGCAGTCTGGCCAAACGGGGAGCCTGAGACACCAGCAGCTTTTTTCTTAAGGATATTAATTTTCTTACATTTGATTTATTTTTTTTTAATTTTTTTGTTCATTTTTATTTATTTGAGAGTGACAGAGAGAGAGAAAGAATGGGTGTGCCAGGGCCTCCAGCCACTGCAAATGCATGCGTCCCCTTGTGCTAATATGGTTCCAGGGGAGTCGAGCCTCAAACCGGGTTCCTTAGGCTTCACAGGCAAGCACTTAAATGCTAAGCCATCTCTCCAGCTCTTACATTTGATTTATATTTATTTAATTTTTAGAGAGGGAGAGAATGGGCGTGCCAGGGTCTCCAGCCACTGCAAACAAACTCCAGGTGCATGTGCCACCTTGCGCATCTGGCTTACATGGGTTCTGAGGAACCGGACCTGGGTCCTCAGGCTTCTCAGGCAAGCCTGTTAACTGCTAAGCCATCTCTCCAGCCCTGCCAGCAGCTTTTGTTATAAATGGAACATGCATTTTCTGAGCCGGCTTTTAGAAAAGTAGTAGATTTGCCAAATCCTGGATGCCGCCAGATTGCAGGGTACAGAATTAACACGTTTAGACAATTAAATATGAAAGCATGGCTCATTAATCCTCTAAGTTTATGACAGTGTAATTGGGTTATAAAGAAGAGCATTAAAATGTAACAGTCACAAGTGAATATCATCGTCTTTATCAGATGCATAGTGTTGCAATTACCTCCTTGTTGCTGGGACAAACACCCAACCAGAAGCAGCTTGCGGGAGAAAGGGTTTATTTCAGGCTTACAGGTTCCAGGGGAAGCTTCACCATGGTGGAAGAAGCTGGTTCACCTCATCACACATCCACAGCAGAGAGACAACGGCTAGCACCAACAGCACTAACGCACTCTGAACACACCTTAGGGCTGGAGTCAGGATCTGCCCGCAGTGACACACCTCTACCAGCAGAGCTCTGCTGGGATCCTTTGGCTTTGCAGGCAAACGCCTTAACCACTAAGTTATCTCTCCAGCCCCCTCTGTCCTCTTGTGAGGCACACTTGCTGCTGGTCTCCCTTCCCCTCACCAAACACACTGTATGCTAATCTTTCCACCCATTCAAATAGGTTGACTGGAAGTCAGGCTATATTCTCACCAGCCCCTACAACTACCCCACTGTTAGACCATCCAACTGGGATTTTTCACTAAATCACATTATGTAAAGAAAGCAATTACCAGAACAGGAATGAGCCAGGCAGGGCGGCACATGCCTTTAATCCCAGAACTGCGAGGCAGAGGCCACGAGTTCAAAGTCAATCTGGGGCTACAGAGTGAGTGCCAGGTCAGCCTGGGCTAGAGGGAGATCCTACCTTGAAAAATAAAAGAAAAAGAACAATAGTAGAGGGCTTTAAAATACTCCACCTCTGATGCCTTTGGCCTGCAGCTAAATGGAGAGTCATTCAGTCCATTTGTGACATCACTTGGGATGAATAGGAGAAAAGAGGAAAGCAAGACATATGGACATTGATGGTGGCGGGGCAAGGGAGAGTTGGGAACACTCCTCATCAGGGGTTATCTTACCCATGCCACAGCTCCTCACGTCTTCCCACTGAAGCCTCAAGAAGTACTGGAGACAGCCAGTCGCTGGGATGCAAGTGTCGAGCATCCCTGCTCCTCAGAGCCACCAACCCAGGTGCCCACAGAAGACCCAACAGAAAGGAGCTGGATGAGATGGTACACAGTAGTTCCAACTAACCTCATGCAGCTGCAGACCATCTGGGATATCTTTTGAACATACTAATTCCTGAGGCCCTCCCCAGGCCTACTGTCTTCTGAAGGTGGCCTAGATATCTAAGACAGCCAACCCCAGGACATACTGTTTGGAAACCTCTATAATGGAGGAAGAGGACCGTTTGTTTACAGATCTTCTACCCACCTTAGCACACGTGATATGTGATTCCACCCTCAAAGCAAACGCTGGTAGGCTCATTCGTGTATTCATTTGTTCACATAGTCACTTATTTAATTTTAAGAATGCCTATGTGTCAGTCATGGTGTTTTGTAGAAAAAAAATTTTTTTAAGATAAAATGATATATTTTTGTCTTCAAAATCCCCAAAAGTGGGCACACAGACAGAAAACACCTCTCTAAACCAGGAAGTGAGCCCTTAGCAGGGATGGAATTTATGGTCCTTTGATCTTGGACTTCACAGCCTCCACAGCTGTGAGAATTAAATGGCTCATGTTTCTAAGACACCTCACCCCCAGTCCAAGGTACTGTGCTATAGCATCCCTCCATCCCTCATTGCTTTCCTTGCTGGTTGAGTATAAGTGCTAAATAAGCAAATGCCAAATAGCAGCCAGATGACTCACTTTAAGATCCCTGCAGGGCTGGGCGTGGTGGCACATGGCTTTAATCCCAGCCCTCAGGAGGCAGAGGTAGGAGGGTGGCTGTGAGTTCGAGCCCACCCTGAGATTACAGAATGAATCCCAGGTCAGCCTGGGCTAGAGTGAAACCCTATCTTGAAAATGAAAAAACAACAACAACAACAACAACAACAAAAAAATCCCTGGTGGTATTGCATGAAAGTCTACAAAAGTTTTCTCTACAGAAAAAGAATCATGTGCCACTGGAGAAAGATGTTTTAGGGAAAAAAAAAAGGATTCATTAGTTAATTCTTGAGACAGGGTCTGATCCTGCATCCCAGGATGGACTTGAAATCATGATCCTGTTTTTATCCTGTTTTAATTTTACTATTTATTTATTTGCAAGGAGAGACCGAGAGAAAGAGAGAGAGAGGGAGACAGTATGGGTACACCAGGGCCTCTTGGTGCTACAAATAAACTCCAGACGCATGCACCACTTTGTGCATCTGGCTTTACATGGGAACTGGGGAATTGAACCTGGGCCCCTAGCAGGCTTTGTAAGCCAGCACCTTTAACTGCTGAGTCATCTCCTAGCCCATGAGGGATTTGAATGTTCTCTAAACCAGATCCACTCTGGCTACCTCAGCAGCCCCTGGCTGTCATGCTTCTAGCAAGGACGAATGAAGATGCTTTCTCCCCAGCAGCGCAGTGGAGGGAGAGCCTCTACCTGGGGATTCAGGCCAGCCCCTAGGATGGCCAGTGGTGGAGCTCCATCTGTGTCGGGGAGTGCCCTGGCATGCACGCGAGAGGAGAGGAAACTTCGGGATCAGGACGTTCTCTTCTAGCCCAGCCTCCTCTTCTCCTATTACAGTGAACAGGAAAAATGGAAAAGTTGTTCTGCTCCAAAATAATAGTATTCTCTGGCTTGGGCAACACAAAGGAATAACAGTGTAACAGTGAGCAGGCCATCTGGACAAGAAGTCCTGTTGGAACAAAACCACTGGTTCCTCCTGAAAATGACCTATCCACTTGAGACAAAAGGCTACAGAAATAATAAGAATGTTTTGATTCTCTCTTTTCTTAACTATGTTATATTTATTTATTTATTTATTTATTTGACAGAGAAAGAGGGAGGGAGGGAGAGAGAGAGAGAGAGAATGGGCACGCCAGGGCCTCCAGCCACTGCAAACGAACTCCAGATGTGTGCCCCCTTGTGCATCTGACTAACGTGGGTCCTGGGGAATCGAACCTGGGTCCTTTGGCTTTGCAGGCAAATGCCTGAAACATTAAGCCATCCCTCCAGCCCTTGATTCTCTTTTTATGTTTTACTATTTTTTTTTTTCTTTTGGAGACTGGGTATCATGTACCCCAGGTTGGATTCAAATTCCACTATCTAGCAGAGGATGACTTTGAACTCCCAACCCTCCTGCCTCTACCGCCCTAGTGCTGGAATTGCAACCATGCATCACACACTCAAGACCTCAAGGAGAGAGCCCAAGCCCATGGGCCAGAAGAGGACTTGAGGGAGCCTGTTTCTGGAAGCCTCAGCAAATGTCACTGATTAACATGTCACCAGAATTTGGACTTGCTTGCCAAGTGTCTCACCTTGTCTTTGGTTTCCTTTTGCTTTAACATTAAGTAGGTACTCCATAGGCAAATGCCGGGTTTGACTATTGGGCTCCCCCGGCAGGTAGTGCTGAGGAAGGACCAGGCCCGCTGGTTCCTCCCGAGGGGTTGAGGAGGAGGGTGGGTGTCTACGGCCACAAACACACCGAGCCAGCAGTCTTGTCGAAGCAGGAACTCACCTTATTGTAACAGGCAGGCGCTTATATAGCGTTGAGAACGAGGGTGGGGATTTTAGGATGGGGTGAGATGTAAGGGCCAATAGCATACCGCGACTTTTGAGATGATTGGTTCTAAGCGCTAACTTCCTATGCGGAAGTCGCAGGCCGGAGGCAATTTGGCGCCCTGCTGAGTCCTAGCTGGCCAGAGGCAGGTCGCCAAACTTTAGCTAGGCTCCGGAAGTTCCACTAGGCCTTGCGTCCGGGCCTCTCAAGGCCCAACAGGCAAAGAAGTATTTTGCCTTCAATTCAGACTTCTGGGATCTAAATTTTGACTAGTTGTTAAGAAACTGAAAGAGGGCTGGAGATATGGCTCAGCAGTTAAGGCGCTTGCCTGCATAGCTGAAAGACCAGGGTTCAATTCCCCAGTGCCCATGGAAAACCAGATGCACCAAGTGGCACATGGTGGTGGGTTGTGTATTGTATTTTTTATGTTGAACAACGTGGAAGGCATGTGCAGCACTGGTGGTTCTGAAATGCTTTTATTTTGGTGCTGTGCTGAGAAGGAACAAGGGAGCCATGAACTCTATTAAGTGGAATATTGGAGTGAGATGTGTCTTGACAGAAATGTGTTCCTTGAAGGCACAAAGAGCCGAGAGCAATTCTATAGGTGGGAGGTGAGTCTAGACAGCTCTCATAGAAGGTGTTGCCGTCAGCTTCTCATTGCTGGCAGAAAGTACCCAGGCAAGAGCAGTTTATGGGAGGCAAGGGTTTATCTTGGCTTACAGACTCGAGGGGAAACTCCATGAACAAAAGGTGGACATCGCCTCCTGGCCAACATCAGGTGGACAACAGCAGCCCGAGAGTATGCCAGACACTGGCAAGAGGAAGCTGACTATCATACACATAAGCCCACCCCCAACACTGCATCACCTCCAGGAGGCTCCGATTCTCAAACTGGCACCAGCTGGGGACCTAACACTCAGAACACGTACGTTAATGGGGGCCACCTGAATCGAAAGACCACAGAAGGAGTCACACTGGACCTGACCTCTCAGAACAGCCACTGCATGAGCAGAAAGATACAGATGCTGAGGAAGAAGGAAGGCATGGCATACATAGGCCTGCCAGTGAAAGCAGAGTCTGATGGGGCTGGGCAGTTGGTAAGGTGGTGACAAAAGATGTCAGGAGAAGATGTTGAAAACACCAAAAGCAGGACTCAGAACACAGAAAGCTTGCGTGCGGGCCTATGCCCTTGCCCTGCAGTTAGTGATACTTTCCCACCAGACCCCTCAATGATGGCTATTCACCCATCAGATGGAGGTCGACTATCTGCTGGACTAACCTTGACATGACTTCTACCCCCACTGAATAGCATGGTCTGTGTGTCTAGACCCATGGTGTGGATGTGTGCAGAAGTGTTGGGGGACAAGGGATGTACAGTAGAGGGCTCTGCTGCCTCAGCCCTCTGCCCTGAGCACATCTGTGTCCCCAGGCTGCAGCTCTACCAGTGCCCCAGTGACCATGGCTGCTCCTTCCTGGCTCCTCAGCTGCCCTCTCCCTCCTCAGCAAGTCTCTCCTTTCCTTCAGCCTGCTGTCCCATGCTTCACGTGTGAACGAGATGATCAGGCCCTACTTCTGCTTTGTGTCCGACTCATTTCTCGCCACTAGCCTTGGGTCCTGTGCTCCAAGGATCTTTACTTTTTTTTTTTCGTTTATTTTTATTTATTTATTTGAGAGCGACAGACAGAGAGAGAAAGAGGCAGAGAGAGAGAGAGAGAGAGAGAGAGAGAGAGAATGGGCGTGCCAGGGCCTCCAGCCACTGCAAACAAACTCTAGATGCGTGCACCCCCTTGTGCATCTGGCTAACGTGGGTCCTGGGGAATTGAGCCTTGAACTGGGGACCTTAGGCTTCATAGGCAAGTGTTTAACTGCTAAGCCATTTCTCCAGCCCACTCCAAGGATCTTGAACTCTGACGCTAAATGAGGCTTCCACAGACCCCTCCTCAACACCTACAGGCTGGACTCACTCCACACCACGACTTTGTATTGAATTCTCCTGTTGCTTTCAACATTTAAACCCTTCCTAGGGCTGGGTGGGGCCTTAGCTCAGTGGTAAAGCACTTGGCTATCCAACCAGGTGTGTTTGGTCCCCAGCACAAGAAAAAAAAACATTTTTTTTTCTCGTTGTACTAGCTTGAATGTAGACTTGGGTGTTTCATTAAAGCTTGTAACTTGGCTCCCCAGCTGCCTGGCTAGAGGAGGTGACCCTGGAAGAGGACCTGAATTCCAGCCCAAAGGCGCGTGGGGAGGTGTCGGCTCTGCACAGGTGTGGGGAGGATCCCACCTGCTGCAGACCCTTGCTGCTACTTTTGGTCTTGAAGGGCTATCTGGTTGTTTCTCTGTGCTTGGACATATGGAAGCAGCTTCTCCCACCATTGATGGGATTTCCCCTGGATTGGTAAAGAACTAAGCCGCTTCCTCCCCTAAACTGTGCCCGGTTTTGGATGTTCGTCCTACCAATGTGAAGCTGTCTACAATATTTGTTCATTGTTTTTTCTCCAGGTTGAATACCTTTAGGGTTTTTTTTTAAATAAAAAAAACATATCTTATTTCATTTATTTATTTGAGGGAGAGAAAGAGAATGGTGTGCCAGGACCTCTAGCCACTGCAAACAAACTCCAGATGCATGCACCCCCTTGTGCATGTGGCTTACATGGTCCCCGGGGAATTGAACCTGGGTCCTTTGGCTTTGCAGGCAAGTGCCTTAACTATTAAGCCATCTCTCCAGCTCACCTTCAGGTTTTTAAACTCCCCACCATTCTGTGTGCCTGGGGAGCCCTTAACAACCCATTCTTCTGCTTCATGGTCCATTTGTCGAACTTTATTTCATCTCTTTAGCTGTTTTATGTGACTTGACTCTAATGCACCATTACCAATCATCTATGCAAGTCTTGTGCATTTTAAGTATGGATCAAATGTTTCCCATGTTACTAACATGTAAATAGAGCTTCTCATTTTTCTGAACAAAGAGCCGGTATAAACAGCCAAAAGCCCTTGGCTTCCTTGGGCACCGGATGCTCTTTACTTCTAGTGGTCATTGAGATGTGTGGCAGGCGGCCCTGGAGGCCCTGCAGGTGAACACAGAAGAACCATTCATACGAAGCCTCTCACTCAAGTTCTCTTCCCGCAGATGAGTGTCTGGAGGCGGGGTTAAATTCCAGAAGGAAAAAGTCTGGTACTGACTGCATTCTCCAACAACCAGAGAATACGAAGTGATTCTTTTTTAAAATTTATTTTATTTACTTTATTTTTTGGTGGTGTCAGGGACGGAACTATACCACTGAGCTACAGTCTCACCTTGAAATCTTAGGTAAACTTCATGTATGTCTATTTTGGAAAACTACTGGCTCTTTGAATCTCAGCTTGAGTGATCTTGGTTCTACTATGATCCCTTCCCTGGTCACCGTTAAATTTTCATTAGTCATCATTTCCCTCCTGGAGATAAAATACAAACAGGAAACCGGTAAAGTATTCCATCTGGAACCTCGAAATTCTGTCAAGAGATGACTAGCTGTCCAAGCAAAACCTAGTTCTGGCAAAAGACTAGGGCGTGCACGTAGTCATTCTTCTGTTATTGGTAAAGTGTCAGAAAATAAAGGGCATTTTCACAGGTAACTGTATGCTCTTTGCCAAATTCCTGCCAATTAATTTTTGGAATGGAGGCGTCAAAAAAGCAAGATAATGCCCTCCCCAAAAGCCTACATTCTAACTCCTCATAATGTATGAATATGTTATGTTAGAGGACAAGAGGGAGATAAGGTTACAGATAAATTCAAGTGTCCAATCAGTCGATCTTAAAATATAAAAGTGGATTATCTCGTGGGTCCAACCTAATCTCAAGGGTTCTTAAAAGTGGGGAAGGATGACTGAAGAGGAGGTCCGAATGACCTAAGAACCCACCATGTCTGACCTTAAAGAGAGAGGAACGGAACCACGAACCCAGGACCGCTAGCCTCTAGCTAGATTAGGTAAGGAGGCAGATTTCTCTTACAATTTCCAACAGCTTGATTTTAACATGGTGAGGTTTTCGGTCAGGCTACAAACTCTACAAGATGAGCCAGTGTCGCTCTGCAGTAGTTACCTTGCTGTCAGCATGGCCACCACATCTGACGTGGGCCACTTAAGTGGGGAGCGACGTGTTAGGGTTCATGTTTACAGAAGGTTTGGGCCCGTCATGGAAGGGAAGGCAGAGCTGTGTGGCTGAGGTCACACGTGGCGCAGGCTGTTCGTATGGTAGACCAGGAAGTAGGGCTCGAGAGTGAGGCAAGAAGCAGGAGCTGGGAAGACCCTCCCGTAGCCCAGCCCCACTTCCAACAACTAGACTCCACCTCCTAAAGATTCCACAGCCTCTCCTGGGGAACAAGTGTTCAAACCAGGAGTCCATGGGGGACATTTCAGATTCAGACCACAGTAAATGATCCAACTCACCGAGTAAGTCAGTGATAAAATTGTTAAGGTAGTGGGCTGGAGAGATGGCTTAGCGTTTAAGTGCTTGTCTGAGAAACCTAAGGACCCTGGTTCGAGGCTCAATTCCCCAGGACCCACGTTAGCCAGATGCACAAGGGGGCGCACGCATCTGGAGTTCGTTTACAGAGGCTGGAACCTCTGGCGCACCCATTCTCTCTCTCTCTTTCTCTCTCTGCCTCCTTCTCTCTGTCGCTCTCAAATAAATAAATAAACAAAAAAAATTTTTTAAATTGTTAAGGTTGTTGCAGAAAAACATCTAGAGGTCAGGGATCATGGGGGGTCATCTGAGAATTCTGGCTAATGTGAACTCAGTGGTAAAAAGCACTTGCCTAGCAAGTGAAAGGCCCCAAGTTCGATTCCTAGTGGCAGAGAAAACAAAGCTGGGCTGGGCATACATAGTTCAGTGGTAGAGGGCATGTGTGAGGCCCTGGGTTCAATTCCAGCACAGAAAAAAAAAGTAGGTAATAGGCCAAATTAGCTTAAGAAAGCACCTCAAAATTGATCTATTATCAAACTGAATGGCTGAAACAGATAAAAACCTGCATGATGATGAAAACAGCTAGAACATCAGCTGGTCTGGCATTCACAACCGGGGTCCATTTTCATCTCTCAAAGGACACTTGGCAATGTCTGGAGGTGCTTTTGATTGTCCCCACTGAGAGGGGGCCCGTGACAGGCATGCAGTGGGTAGAGAGGACAGGGATGCTTCAAGCAGCCTCAACGTGTAGGCTGCCACACAACACCAGAACACCTGATGTCCTGCAACATCTGTGATACCGAGGTTCGGAAATGTTCTGCGAGAAGACTGAAACCACTCCATCCCCCTTTAATAAGAAAGAAACGTGTATTTCATTCTGCCAAAGGTCATAGGGCAGCAGATACTTAGACAAAAAAAAAAGAAACATTATGTTTATATTTGGGTCATTGACAATATCTAATTCACCTGTAATGAGAAGGATTTGAACCCAGAGAACTGGTCCCTTGCTAGGGACACTGACAAAAGAAAGTAAGTACATCAAAGGGGTTTGTATTGTCAGGCGCCATCTTCATATAATTTAGTATAGGATTCTTTTAAAAATATCAGCAAGCAATTCTTACTCAATATTTGCTAATATCAAAACTAAAAAAGAGAAAAGATATTTACCCCATTAGCATTATTTTCTGCCTACCATGTGAGCTAATGGAATCAGAAGTTAATTTCCTATTATCTCAACTAGGTAAGACTCAAGTGACTCCTGCAGAAGGGCTAAGGTCTCTGTGGGGACATGTCATATGACTCACGTACCATCATTTCATAACATAGGGTCAGAAAGGAAAATAAAATAGCATTCCCCTGGGGCTGGGAGAGAGTTCCGTGGGTCAAGTGCTTGCTTTGCAAGCATGAGGACCTGAGTTCAATTCCCAGAACTCATGCAAAAACTTCTGGGCATGTAGCCTGTGCCTGTAACCGAAGCTCTGGGTAGGCAGAGTAAGAAGAATCACTGGAGCTGCCTGGCCAGCCAATCTGGCCTACTTGGTGAGCTCAGGGCCAGTGATGGGACCTGTCTCAAACAAAAAGTTGGTGGATTCACTAGGACCCCTCCCCAAGATGATAAAAATCAAGAAACAAGTGCTGGGGAGAGGAGAGTGGCCCAGGACAGCTGTCCGCAAGTTGTGCAAAGAACTTTTTTGTGAGACATCACTCATGATAGATTGGGGTCTGGGGGAACACAGCTGCCTTTTAGGGCCCCATGCACCTTAAATAAACACAGTCGACTCACTGATTTTTAAGCTAGACATCTGATCTGTCATCGGTACCCCAGGTGGAGTAAATGGGTGCTTGCTTGCACCCCATCAGGAAAAGCCACACAAGATAGAATCCAGGTTCATCTGTCCTTTTGTGTTTATAGCACTTTGGGGCTATCATCGTAAAACCAGGGTGACTTAACACATGAGAGTTGATCTGATAACCAAGAAAGCTACTCAGTGGGGGTAGTGTGCATATGTTGGACAAGGAAATGGCTCGTGTTCTGGGCAGGAAGAGGTTGGGTGGAGCACAGGGTCATGAGATGCCATGCTTAGACTGGCACTCAGTTTAAATTTCTGAACTGAGGCTGGAGAGATGGCTTAGCACCTAAGAACCCGTATTTGACTCCCCAGATCCCACGTAAGCCAGACGCACAAGGTGACACATGCACAAGGTTGCACATGCACACAAGTTGGTGCACGCGTCTAGAGTTCCTTTATAGTGGCTGGAGCCCTGGTGCGCCCATTCTCTCTCTCTCTCCCTCTCTTTCTCCCTCTTTCTCTCTGTCTAATAAATAAATAAAATATTTTTAAAAACATGCCCTCACTGGTTTGGAGAGATGGCTTAACAGTGAAAGGTGCTTGCTTGTAAAGTCTGCCAGCCCAGGCTTGATTCCCCAGTACCCATGTAAAGCCAGATGCACAAAGTGGCACATGCATCCTAAGTTCATTTGCAGTGGCGATAGACCCTGGCTGTGCCCATGCATGTTTTCTCTTTCTCTCTCTCTCTCTATCTTTTTTTTTTTTTTTTTTTTTTTTTTTTTTTTTTTTTTTTTTGGTTTTTTGAGGTAGGGTCTCACTCTAGCCCAGGCTGACCTGGAATTCGCTCTGTAGTCTCAGGGTGGCCTCACACTCACGGTGATCCTCCTACCTCTGCCTTCCGAGTGTTGGGATTAAAGGCGTGCACCACCACTCCTGGCTCTCTCTCTCTTTCAAATAAATAAATAATTTTTAAAAGATGCCTCCACTATTCCCCAATCCTAAGGAACTATGATGGCTAGATCCCAGAATCACTGTCACATTGTCATTAATTTGACCTGAGTAACTGGTGGCATCTTGCAAGAGAACACAGACCAGAGGCTGTTAAGGGACGGAGAGTTGAAATTCCCACTGCACACAATGCAGATGAGGAAGGGGCCAGTTTTCTTCTAACCTGATACATCTCATTCTTGTAAGCTGCACGTGGAAGTTACGTCAGAAAAGAGAAATGGGGTTGCCTCATCTGGCAGTTAGTTGTCGTGTCATGAGAAGGTCCCCCCTACCCTAGTTGGTAAACAGCTTCCAAACTCCTCCCTCATCTGTGTGGCTTTGTCAGCCATCGGCTGGGGAACGTTCCGCTCTCCTGTGAGAGAGTGCTTCTCTAAGGGAAAGCATCCTATTCCATGCTGGCCGCAGCCCTGCAGGGGAAATCCGCTGTCAGTACCGATTCCAGTCAGCAACAGATGTACGCAGCCATGAAGACCCACATAGCCCTGTCCTAGACAAAAGCAAATTTAGCCTTCAAAAGGAACTTTAAAAAAAATTAATCATGGGGACCAGAGGGATGGTTTAGCAGTTAAGGCACTTGTCTGCAAAGCCAAAGTACCCAGGTTCGATTCCCCAGGACCCACGTAAGCCAGATGCACAAGGGGGCGCACATATCTGGAGTTGGTTTGCAGGGGCTGGAGCCCTGGCGCGCCCATTCTCTCTCTCTCCTTCTCTTTCTCCCTTCCAACTGCCATCCACACGCTTGGAGCGCAGCCACTCTCTCTCTCTCTCAAAGGAAATCAATAAGAATATTTTTACAAAACAGAAACGTGTGCCACATTCTTATTAGCCATTCATCTGGCACTGGGCATCTAGGCTGATTCCAAATCTTAGCTATTGTAAGTAGATCCACAATGTACAAAGATGTGCAAGTCTGTCTGCAGTAGAATGTGTGGCGTCCTGACAGTACATGCCCAGCACAATGGAATTCTATTCAGTAGCATGGAAAAAATGCAACTGTGAAATCTGCAGGAAGGTGGATGGACCTGAGAAAAAGTCATTTTAAGCGGAGTGATCCAAATTCAGAAAGACCAAAGTCACGTGTTCTGCGTATTCTCTCTGACATGTAGGTGTTGGTGTGGGATCTCTCTAAGTTTGTATATATAGGAGGACAAATGTGGACACAGCCTACAGAGGCAGAGCCATAACCAACAGCAAACATGACATAAGAGGGGAAGATACTAGTGAGGGAGTGGAACTGGAGAGGGGGTGGGGACAGGAGGGGCATGGAATGATACCTAAATGTCTGTGTGCCTACTAAAAAGAAAAAGTAAGGAATTAGGACTGGAGGGATTGCTTGGTGACTAAAGGCACTTGCTTGCAAAGCCTGCATGCCGGTGTTTGATTCCCCGGTACTCGCATAAAACCAGATGCATAAAGTGGCACATATGTCTGGAGTTTGTTTGCAGCGGCATGAGGCCATGGTATACTCTCTTCTCTCTTTCTCTCTCTCCTATCTCTCTCAAATAAATAAAATTGGTAAGTAACAGGTCAAAAAAAAAAAAAAAAAAACAACCAAGCAATAGTTATTAAGGCACCTGTCTGCAAAGCCAAAGGACCCAGGTGCAATTCTCCAGTACCCACGTAAGCCAGATGCACAAGGTGGTGCATGCATCTGGAGTTCATTTGCAGCACTTAGAGACCCTGATGTGCCCATACGCTCTCTCTCTCTCTCTCCCCCCTCTCTCTCCCTGTCTTTCAAATAAATAAATTTAAATTTAAAAAATTTTAAAGCAAGCTGGGGGTGGTGGTGCACAACTTTGATCCCAACAGTTGGGATACAGAGGTAGGAGGATCAGATCGAGGTGCACTCAAGGCCAGCCAGAGACAACATAGTGAATTCCAGGTCAGCCTGGGGAGAGTGAGACCCTACCTCGAAAAATCAAAAATCAAACAAAAAGCAAAGCAGAAATCCATTATGCCAAACTTCTGCATAGACTCCTCCCTGTACTTGGAATAAAACCTAAATTATTTGACTTTCCAACTGGATTCTCCATCTGGCCGCTGTGTCCTCTTTCCCCTTTCCTTACCGTTCTGTTCTCCTCTCCCAGGCTTACACCAGCCACACTGGCCTTCCAACTGGGCCTCCCACACACTGGGCTTGTTCCCAGACCTCTGCCAGGGCTGTGCCCTCGGCCAGGACCATAATGTTCCTGGGGTCCTTTCTCAAGGACATCTCTCAGAGAAATCTCTCCTCAGAACCGTTCCAGAAACTGGATGCCTTCCGTCCAACACACCCATGTGCATTCACACACGAACAACACTTGTACCATAGCTCTTGGTTTTCCTTCCTTCCCCGTGTGTGTTACTGCTATTTGAACCCACCGTGCATGTTCCTTGACCCTGGAATTCTGTGACAGCAGAGAGCATACCTTACCGTCCCATACCCGGGACCCAGTGCGTAGTATGCATGTATGTACGTGGTAAGTAGCATGTATGTATCGTGTATGCGTGGATGTATGCATGTATTCATCTACCTATTCTGGAGTTCGTGATTGAACCCAGGGCTCTGTACATGCTGAGCAGGTGCTCTCCCACTGAGCTACACACCCAGCTCTTGGGTTCTTCTTATGGAGACAGGGTGGTGTAATGCAACCCAAGCAGGCTTCAAACCTATAAAATCCTCCCAAGTGCTTGGAACATAGCCACATGCTATGATTTCCGGCAATAGATATGCCTGACACGAATGAATGAATGAATGAATGAATGGACACTATTTCTGCTAGGAATCAACTAGCCCACTAATTCATTGAGTGTTCTTGTGATAACCTTTATTACTCTCCTCAGTGGCTAGAGGCCCTGGCACGTCCTTTCCTCCCTCCCCCATCTCCGCTTGCAAATAAATAAATGCAAGGCTATTTTTATTAGCCTGTTTCTATTATTATATTATGAGTCACTCCCTGTAAAATTTATAAAGGTGACAGTGGGGACCCATCACAGGCGCTTCATGAAGAAAGGCATTAGGAACTCAATGTTCATAGCCTCAAGCCGCAAAGCTTCCCACAAATCCTGAAACAATATTTTAGAAGTAAATGTCCTCCTTTCAATTTTTCTTTTCTTTTCTTTTCTTTTTTTTTTTTTTTGTTTGCTTGTTTTTCGAGGTAGGGTTTCACTCTAGTCCAGGCTGGAATTCACTATGTAGTCTCAGGGTGGCCTCGGACTCACGGTGATCCTCCTACCTCTGCCTCCTGAGTTCTGGGATTAAAAGCGTGCATGCCTGGCCAATTTCTCTTCACTCGATACTGTCCCATCCATGCTTTACAGAAACCTCTCTGTGTTGGTCAATAAAGACTCATAGTCATGAATCATGGCAAAAATCAAACTGCAGAGAAACTGGAATACAAATGACCAGAGGAAGGCTGGAGAGATGGCTTAGTGGTTAAGGGGTTTGCCTTCAAAGCCTGAGGACCCAGATTTGATTCTCCAGGACCCACGTAAAGGTATAAAGCCAGATTGCATCTGGAGTTCATTTGCAGTGGCTAGAGGCCTTAGCACATCCATTCTCTCTGTCTCTGTCTCTCTCTCTGTCTGTCTGTCTGTCTCTGTCTGTCTCCCCCCCCCTCTCTCTCTCTCTCTCTCTCTCTCTCTCTCTATATATATATATATATATATATATATCTTTCTGTCTCTCTCCCCACCCCCTAAATAAATAAACGCACATAACCAGAGGAGCATCCTTTGGAATGTTGGGGAAAGATGTGCCCATTGGGGACTCATTGCCTGCACCTGGCCTTCCCAGCAGTCCCCACTCCGTCTGTCATTGGCCCTTCTCCTAATACTACATGCTGAGATTGCATTTGTCAGCAAAGAGAACTGGGTCAGGTCCCTAAATGTTCCTCACCCTAAAGCACAAAGGGTACAGACATGCAATGCACAGGAAACGAACCAGCTGCTGGGGTCTGAGGGTTCCGTTTGAGGGTAAAACTCAGGGGTGACATGCAAGCCCTACACACCGCACAAGTATAAAGCTGGCTGATCACCAGCATCTCTCCTCACCGCCGCTCAAATGGGCCTTTAGCCCTCAGGGACTCTGCAGTCAGTGACAGTCTGGGATGACAGACTGGTGATAGTTCTAGGAGGGGAAGGGGCCCGTCCTGTCCACACACATCTTCACGAGGACAAGCACTCTCCAAACCCCACTGGAAGGCGCTGACGTGGCATGCTAAAGGCACTAAATTGATGGAGCTGTCTTGTCACCCTCTGCAGAGCCACATGCTACCCTGCCACCAGTGAGGTGTCCTTCATGAGGAAATCTTCCCAGGGGAGCTGGCAGCCATCTGACCAGGCCTTCGCCTTTTGCCCCACGGCGCCCTGCCCCTGAATTCAATGCTACTCCACCATTTGTTCCCCAGCCATACATTTCCCCAGCTCCTGTGCATGTATCAGTCACATACCAGCTCAGCGTTCTCATCCGGGTCAAATGCAATTTATGCAAGACTGATTTGATAACATGGCCCTCCTAACCCTGAAAACCTGTACCCTTTAGAAGGGGGCGAGCTCTCATGTTTGGGACACACACACACACACACACACACCTCTTTTCCTTTCCTAGCCCCCTCTGCAGGGATTCCCCAGAGCCAAGGGTCTGCATGAATGCCTGGACTTTTCCGGGTTAGGAAATAATGAGGAAGATCACGTTCTGTTTTCTCGGATTCTGCTTGGATCTTTAAAACACAGCCTTCCCTTTGACTAAGGGCCTGCTAGCCGGGATGTTATCTGGCCAGTCAGGGATGCTCCGCAGACTGGGGCCAGCAAGACTGCCTTGTTTTTATAATTCCGTTCCCACAGCAACTTCTGGGACCTCAGTTAAGCAGCAAGCAATATTCCTCCACAGGGAGGTGTTGGGGGGTTGTGCTTGTGTCCCCGGAGATCTACAGACTGATGTCCCTGTGTTCCCAGGTGACCCTCAGCGCTGAATTCTTCGGGTCTCTGTCACTCACCCCGCAGCCATCCGAGCGCAGTTTCCCAGCAAGCCAAGGGAGGTGAGCCGAGGACGGAATAGGAAAGCAGCAGGGTTTACAAGCCAGCCCTCCGTGGTGCCCCCCCAGCAGCAGACAGTGACACCTGAGCCTGGAGCCATTCTGCCCGGTCGCCGTCCTCATCCCGGGGGGTCCTCATCCCTTCTCACCTGAGCACCGCACCCAGGAAACCCGCGTCCCCGGGCGCACGGATGCCACCCGAGCGCACCAAGTCCAGCCGCTCCTCGCTGCCAGCACGGCCAGCCACAGACCAGGACGCGGTCACCCGTGGTCACCAGGCTGGCTGGGCAGCCCAGGGGTAGGCAGGCCGAGCGCACGCGGTCTTAAGGGCCCCCGACCCTCTCCTCCCCCGGAGCTGCGGGAGGAGGAGGGACGAGGGCGGAGCGTGTGGCCGCAGTCCGCCTACGGGCTGCTGCTGCTCCGGCACTCTCGTCACCATCCCAGGGCCCCTGGCAATCACCTGGACCCGCCCACAGATGGATTCCAACCCGTGCTGGGGAGGGGCTGAGCTCCAGAGTGGGTTCCCGTCCTGACATCCCATTCTCATTAGATCTGTTCACTGCTGGGACTGTCACCCACCCGCAAACCAACCTTGCTGGTTTCACGTTCCCTAAATTCTCCCAAGTTCTCTGTGTTACCGCCGCCTGGGCTGGAATCGGACTCTGTCTGCTTGTGGATGCTTTGGACACAGCACAGTTCAATAGACAACGACCCAGATTGGAAGGGTCTACCACTGCGGCAGCCTCTCTTTTGTGAGCCTGGAGGAAATGATGTTAGAAGGGGCCATGGCATAGTTTAGTTTAATGTAAAGTTATCTGGGGTCTCAATGAAACGCCCTCCTTCGTTGTTCAATCCACTTTCTAAAAATTTAAAAACGGGGCCTGGGCGGTAGTGACACACACAACTTTGATCCCAGCACTCAGGAGGCAGAGGTAGGCAGATCACCGTGAGAGTTCAAAGCCACCCTGAGACTACATAGTGAATTCCAGGTCAGCCTGGGCTAGAGTGAAACCCTACCTGGAAAACAACAACAACAACAAATTAAAAACATTTTCATCTAAGATTTTAGTTAGAAAGTGAGGGAAAGTAGTTTGAAACGTATCTGTGGTGTTTATTACAAGCTTATATTTTTCCTATTTTGGATAGATTAAATTTTATTTAGTAACTTTATGAACTTTTTTAAAAAATGCTTTTTAGGGGCTGGAGAGAGATGGCTCAGCAATGAAAGGCACTTGCTTACAAAGCTTGACAGGTCTGGGTTTGATTCTCCAGTGCTCATGTAAAGCCAGATGCACAAAGGTGTACAAGCGTCTGGAGCTCATTTGCAAGGAGGTCCTGGTGAACCCATGCTCTCTCTCTCTCTCTCTCTCTCTCTCTCAAATAAATACATAAGTCAATAAATAAATATTAAAGACGATTTTCTTATAAAGTAATGGCTTTCATTATGACACACTCTCTTCTTTTTACCCACCCCACTGCCCTCCCCTGTCCCCACAGCTCCCCCCTCATGTCCCTCCCTCCAGTTTTGCCCTTCTGCCTTCAGGACGCATGTATGTCCCTCATCCTTTTGGTGGGGGACAGTACTGGGGATCGAACCCAGGGCCACATGCAGGTAAGGCAAGCACTCCACCAACCGAGCTGTATCCTAAGCCCTATCCTTTCTCCTTCCCTCTCTCTCTCTCTCTCTCTCTCTCTCTAATATGTGTGTGTGTGTGTGTGTGTGTGTGTATATATATATATATATATATATATGCATGTATATATATATATATACGTATATATAATATAATATATACATAAAATGGATGGCTGCTTTTTGTGAGCTGGTGATGGAAATCATTTTATCTGTTGGATTATTATTCTGAGGACTGTGTAGTGAAACAGCATGAAGTGTTGCTTCCTTTGCCCACTTGCTAGTGGTATGTTATTGGGCAAGGGTGGCATCAAATCTGCCATCTGGGGGCTGGGGAGATGGCTCAGCGGTTAAAAGAGCTTTCCTGCAAACCCTAGTGACCCAGTTTCGATTTGCCAGCACCCATGTAAAGCCAGACACAAAAGTAAATAAATAACTAAAAATGTTTATTTAAAAAAATCTACATCTATTTCCTCATGTCATCAGGTGAATTCTTCAGTCACTCTCTACTTCATTTTAAAATTTTTATTTATTTATTTATTTATTTACTTGAGAGAGAGAGAGGATGGGCACTCCAGGGCCTCAGCAAACTCCACATACACGCACCACTTTGTGCAGCTGCCGTTACGTGAGTACTAGAGAATTGAGCCTAGGCTGGCAGGCTTTGAGAGCTCTCTAGCTGGATTTGAGGCCCTCTCCACAGAAGGGGATTCTTGCCTGGTATTGAAAACTCCCAAAGCCCTAAGGGGAAAGCTACTACTTTTGTTTGGGTAAGGGGATATGTTGTGGCCGTCAAAATGTCTTCCGAGTATTAATTAATTAGTTTATTTATTTTTGGTTTTTCGAGGTAGGGTCTTGCTCTATCCCAGGCTGATCTGGAATTCACTATGCAGTCTCAGGGTGGCCTCAAACTCACGGCGATCCTCCTAACTTTTGTCTCCCAGGTGCCGGGATTAAAGGTGTGCACCACCACGCCGAACCTTAAGTATTTATTTTTGTGCCCAAAGATTAGTGCTGCTCTGACCTAGAATCTTCTTTTTGCAGATGGTGGAAACTACTGGGGAGACTCAGAACTTGCCAAGGAGCTGAGATTAAGTGATTGTTGAGTACTTAGTGCTAACTGAGACATCTCTGTCAGGCCCCGCAAGGCTCAGGGAACATTGTAGAAGGGGCAGAGAGAATGTAAGAGCTATAGGAAGGGGAGGAGTGCTGCGGAAATCCGTCTTCTGGGCACGAAGTGGCCATTGCATTCGTGACTTCCCCAAGACCGTCATTACGTGCAGAAGACCCGCAGTGTTGGGCCCAACAACATGTCGTCATGTATGCTGGAGGAGGGGGTAACAACAACAACAGTGAAAGACATCAAGGGTTGGAGAGATGGCTCAGCAGTTAAGATGCTTGCCTGCAAAGCCTAATGACACAGGTTTGGTTCCCCAGTGCCCTCGTAAAGCCAGCTGCACAAAGCGACATATTCATCTGGAGTTCATTTGCATCAACTGGAGGCCCTGCGGTGCCCATTTTCTGTCTCTGTCTCTCTTCTCTCTGTATCTCTCTCTGCTTGAAAACAAGCAAAAATATTTTTAAAGCAATATTACGTTTCTTGGTTGTTAGGAAAACTTGACTTGTTAACTGTTTTTAGTTTGCGAAATGGTATTTCAGTGAATATCCTAGCAGATACGTCTTTATAATTCTTTTTTTTTTCTTTATTAGTTAGTTCTGTATTCAGCAAATACAGTCAGTTTGGTACCATTATTAGGCTCATCCATGACCTACCCCCTCCCCTTGGCCCTTCCTTGTTGAGGTATATGGGTCATGCATTGTGGAGTTAGCCCACAGTTATGGGTAAGCTAAATGTCTCTGCATATCATGACCCAACATGTGACTCTGATAATTCTTTTTCTTTTTTTGCCATAATTATCTAGAAATGGGTTTTCTGAGCCACGGTATATTCATCTATTTTCCTTCTATTCCTCCTCACCCATGGGTGTCTTGATTTAGCCCAATACGTTTTATGTTATTATGGCAAAACTACTTCTCTAAAAGTGATGAGCTTGTAATCATTTGACTTCCTCATTCTGAGACTGTCAGCGTTTCCCGCTGTACAGTGGGAGAAATGAAGTCCAGTCATGCTGACGCGTCGTTCATGTCATTTCAGGATCTGGCCTCCACCCCTTTTCTTGAGGTCTCCCATATTCAACTCAGTTTACACTCAGCCTTTCTAGACTGCCTGTGGTGATGTTTCCTTTGCTCATAGGATGTCTGTTCTTTGGGCCCAGACCCTGGCACGAAGCAAAGCGGATCATTTGATGTGCATTTCATAAAGGGACTTGATAAAGATGGGGAAAGAGGGCTGGAGAGATGGCTTATTGGTTAAGGCACTTGCCTGAAAAGCCAAAGGACCCAGGTTCGATTCCCCGATACCCACATGAAGCCAGATGGACAAGGTGCTACACGTGTCTAGAGTTCATTTGCAGTGGCTAGAGGGCCTGGCACACCCATTCATATTCTCTCTCTCTTTCTCTCAAATAAACAAATAAATTAAATATTGTTTAAAACACGAGGAAAGAATTTAGGAAACATAACAAGACAGTGAAACAGCACAGCATTGTGAATTTTCGATTCACGGGATCCTGGAGGACAGACTGAAATGAAGTCACAGGGGCCAGAAGTCTTATGCATCTGACACTTTATTGCACAGAGCCTATCATTTTTATATCCAAGGCAATTAGGGAACGCATCTTGAAAAATAAAGTTGTTTTTACAGACTGAAGCTCCAAGGAAACTAGTCATGCTACCCAAGGACAAACACTAAACTGAGAACAAATGCTGTCTCAGAGAAAGCCGGAAACAGGGTAGCATGGGCGCACATACACCACGACTCAAGAGACTGACTGATGTGTTCCGAACCCTTCGTTCCAGGAGCATAAACGTCAAGGAGAGCCCTCTTCATTCTTATGGTCATTAACTCCTTCGGTCCGGTGCGCATGTTCTGATACAGCATTTCTGGGCAACAGCATCAAAAGCCCTGAAGCCACCACTGGAGAGATGGCTTAGCAGTTAAGGCACTTGCCTGTGAAGCCTAAGGACCCAGGTTGGATTCCTCAGTACCTACCGTAAGCCTGATGTATAGGGTGGAGCATGTGTCTGGAGTTCATTTGCAGTGGCTAGAGGCCCTGGTGCTTCTATTCACTCTGTCTCTTCTCTCTCTCTTTATATATATGTATAGTCATGAAGCCCTATGGACTTGAAGGAGAGACAGCAGACAGCAATGACTGGTACTTGACAAAGGTTAATCTATGGAGAAGGTCACCTAGCAATAGTCAGGACCTTTTCAGCCAAGTAGGCAGGATTTCATGCAAGTCAGTTTTCAAACCTCATTCTTTATCCACCCTCCACGGTCCTGCTGGAAATCACCCAGGGGCATCGGAAAGGCACTGGTGTCGGAGCCCCTGCATCTTGTGGGGGTAGATGAGCCTCTGAGAAGGTGAATGATGGGGTGGTGATCCAATGAGACAAACGGGAGACATCTAACACATCTGCTTACTCCCAAATCCCGCTTCTTTCTTTTTGAAAACAAAATTATCTATTTGCAAGCAGAGAAATAGACAGAGAAAGAGATAGAGTAAATGAGCACACTAGACCTCTTGCTGCTGCAAAGAAACTCCAGATGCATGAGCCACTTTGTGTACCTGGCTTTACATGGGTTCTGGGTAATTGGACCCAGGCCATCAGATTTTGCAAGCCAGTGCCTTGAACTGCTTAGCCATCTCCTAAAGCCCCAAATGCTGTTTCTTAAAGCACTTCAACACTTTTCTCAGGATATTTAACATAGCCTTGGTTACGTTGCATTTGTGCAATATTTCACTTCCTCAAACCTATAAATATCTCCACAGAGACATGGTATTTTTCACAAGACTTATCAGATGCTCAGAAATATTTGTTGTGGAATTATCTTTCAAGGGGACTTCCCTCTAAGGCAGTTGGACCAAGACATCTTCTGGTCTAGAAGATACAGTAGAAAATACGACTATCTAAACGAGGACGGCTATAGGTAGAAATATAAGATATCATGATAGAGTCCTCTAAAAGCCCCACCCAGGAGTCACTTTGAAAACAGGCTCTACGGACCCCCCATTCACATTCCATAGCACCCAACAGAGGCTGAGGGAGAACCATGGTTATGTCTCTGCAGGTAGCAAGACGACATCTTAGAAGAAACAGGTACCCTCTGGAAATCCTAGCTTGCTGGAACAAGATTTCATAAACTACAATGCTGGACTGCTAGATCCAGTGCCTCTCGCCTTGCTGCTCCAAGATGCAGGAACCCCTTGCCAGGCAACGCTGCTGAGCACGGAGTGTGACTGCTGTCCAGTGAGGAAGTAGGGTCTGAGTATGCCTAAGCTGCCTGGATCTCCATTTACCTTGTTTGTAAACTCCTTCGATCTCAGGACGGATGTCAGGGGTGATGACATAATATATATATATAAATGACCTGGAACACGCTGGCTGTGCTGTTGGCACCTGTAATCCCAGACCCTGGGAGGCAGGGGCAGGAGAATCAGGGGTTCAAGACCATCCCTGGCTCCATAGTGGGTTTGAGGCCAGCCTGGGCTACGTGAGACATTATCTCAAAAGCATCAAAAGTGAAACCGAAACCAAGCAAGAAACACCTAGAACAATGTCTAAAGCATATAGGCAGACATTCAACAAGTCCTCCTTCCTTCCTTCCTTCCTTCCTTCCTTCCTTCCTTCCTTCCTTCCTTCCTTCCTTCCTTCTTCCTTCCTTCTTCCCTCCCTCCCTCCCTCCCTCCCTCCCTCCCTCCCTCCCTCCCTTCCTTCCTTCCTTCCTTCCTTCCTTCCTTCCTTCCTTCCTTCCTTCCTAATTCCCAGAATACCATTCTGTCTACCTTGCTGATCTAAGTCTAACTCCTCTGACGTTGTAACCACAGCAATTCCTGGGCAGGAAGTCCTCATTAACTTAGATTATTTTTGCATGTTACTTTAGCCTCTCAGGAGGCAATGCAGGATTGCAGACAAGAATGTGTACATTGCAGCCAAACCTGTGGAACTTTTCCAAATTCCAGCAAGTGGCTTTATTACTTACTCTCGGTTTTCCTGTCTGTAAGAAGGAGGCAATCATCGTACCCGCTCCACACAATTAAACTCTCCCTGCGTGTCAGAGCAAACTTGTTGATGGCGCTTGGAACAAATCGCACGTGGGCTTGTTAGTACAGTCATCTTTAGAACTGGAGGGGGTAGAGGAGAAACACGCCATAGCACCCCGAGCATGGGTCAATAGCCTGTCTGAAGGCTGAGGTCAAGCCGAAGCATGAGAGGCAGTTAGCAATGATCCAAAACATAGTCTCCGTGTTGCCTTAAGTAATAATTTAATGCCAGTGGGCTTCAACATTGTCATGTACACAAATGAGTTCTTGCCTCTGAATTAGTTGCTTTCGTTGTTTCCATGGCAAGAAGCAGCTAACTGAAGGGTTTATTCCAGGACTTACATAAACACTGCTATCAGCTTCCTCTCTCTTAATTCAGTCTGGCCTCCCACCCCATGGTGACTGGTGCTGTCCGCATTTAAGGTGGGTCTTCCTACCCCGTCCAACTCAACCTAGAAACTTCCTCACAGGCACACCCAGAGATTGATCTCCTAGACAATTCTAGATCTCCTCAAGTTGACAGTCAGTATGAGCTACCAAAGACTCATTATTCATAGAATCCCATAAATATATATTAAGTATCTATTCTTTTATGTGTAAGCAGAGAGAAACACAGAGAGACAGGATGATGGGCCAGGGCCTCCAGCCACTGCAAATGGACTCTGAATGCATGTGCCACTTTGGGCTTGTGGCTTTACATGGGTCTAAGGAATCAAACCCTGATCGTTAGGCTATCAGACATGTGCCTTAACCACTGAGCAACCTCCTCAGCCCATTTTTTTCTTTTTTAATATTTATTTATTTATTTGAGGGAGAGAGAGAGAGAAGGGAAGGAAAGAGAAGGGGGGGGAGGGGAGAGGAGGGGAGAGGAGGGGAGAGGAGGAGAGAGGAGGGGAGAGAAGAGAAGAGGGCTGGAGGGATGGCTTAGTAGTTAAGGCATTTGCCTGCAAAGCCAAAGGACCTCAGTTCGTTTCCCCAGGACCCACGTTAGCCAGATGCACAAGGGGGCCCACGCATCTGGAGTTCGTTTGTAGTGGCTGGAGGCCCTGGAGTGCCCATTCTCTCTCTCCATCTCTGTGCCTCTCTCTCTCTCTTTCTCAAATAAATAAATAAAAATAAAGTAAAAAAGAGAGAAGAGAAGAGAAGAGAAGAGAAGAGGAGAGGAGAGGAGAGGAGAGGAGAGGAGAGGAGAGGAGAGGAGAGGAGAGGAAAGAGGTGTGCCAGGTTAACAAGCTAACTCCAGATACAGGCACCACTTTGTGCATCTGGCTTTACATGAGTACTTGGAAATTGAACCCAGGTCCTTTGGCTTTGCAGGCAAGCATCTTACCTACTTAGCCATCCCTCCAACCCATAGACTCCCTTCTAGATCTAAAATCTTGAATCTATGGGGGAAAAAAAATCATGGATGTCACCTCCCCCAGAACTATTTGAGCCAAAGTGATTCAAGATCACTGCCTGGCCCACAGACATGGCACGTGGTAGTCTACATGGGTTAAGCAAGAAATCGAGCATAGATTTGTGGCACTCATCCAGTTGGCACAGGGTCACATGGGCAAGCTCTGGAAAACATTCATCACATACGCTGTGTATGCCATTAGCAAAGCCCAGCACTTCCAGTGAACAAACAAATGATAGTTTTGTAAGATCAAGATTAATTTAGGAAGTTGGGCAGGGTGGCGCACGCCTTTAATCCCAGCACTTGGGAGGCAGAGATAGGAGGATCGCCATGAGTTCAAGGCCACCCTGAGACACCATAGTGAATTCCAGGTCAGCCTGAGCTAGAGTGAGACCCTACCTCGAAAAACCAAAATAAATAAATAAATAAATAAAGAAATAAATAAATAAATAAGATTAATTTAGGAGCTGGAGAGATGGCTCAGCAGTTAAGGCACTTCCTTGCAAAGCCTAAGGATCCAAGTTTGCTTCCCCAGTATCCATGTAAAGCCAGAATGTGGAGTTCATTTGCAGAAGCTGGAGGCCCTGAAGTGTCCATTTTCTCCCTCCCTCTCTCTCTGTATCCCTCTCTCTCTCTCCTTCCCTCCCTCCCTCCCTCTCTCCCTCCCTCCTTTTTGTCTTTTTCTGCTTGCAAATAAATAAAAATAAATTAATGAGCTTACCTTTATGTTATATGGTCTTGTATATTATGTTAACCTTGCATTTGTTTAATTCAAAATATATGACATTATCTTAAAACTTTGATCGGGGGGGGAACAATTATTGTTTAAATATTATGGAAGTAGCTCACTCTTGGCTTGAAAGACACCCCGAAGAACTCTCCCTCTCGTTGTTCTCACCCCCTGGCCAGCACATAAATTGTCAAGAAATTAGATATCAGACCTTTCACCAGGGGAAGGAAGCAGGCAATGATGCACCAGAGGGGACGGGCCCAGACACAAGCGAGCAACTTCCTACCAGCTACCCTTAGCTCGTCTGCGCCTCATGGCAAGGACCCCTGTCCTTGAACCCTTGCACCGTCCAACAGAGACAGCTTCTCAGCAAGTATTTGTTCAGTGAAATCAATTTGCACTGCAACTGTTATTGAGCTTTGACAGGGCAACGAAGCACTGAGCGAAGGGGTCGCTCACATGCATCCGTTCTGGCTTATGACGGACACTCATTAAATGCCACTCTTGAGCATGGTTGTTCTCTGCCTTCTACAGCTACGCTTTTCTCCCTGGGCTTCTGTGAGGCTGTGTGCTCCCTGGCAGTCGCTGCTTGTTAACTCTTCTTTAATATTTTATTTACTTCTTTGCAAGCAGAGAGAGATAGATACAGAAAGAGAGAGAGAGAGAGAGAGAATGTATGAGCTTGCCAGAGCCTCCAACCACTGCAAACAAACTCCAGATGCCTGGTCCACTTTGTGCACCTGGCTTATGTGGGTACTGCAGAATTGAACCTAGGCTGCTAGGATTTGTAGGCAAGTGCCTTAACCACTGAGCAATCTCTCTGGCCCCCTTCTTTGCTAATTCTAACCCTCCCACTGCTACCAAAAGTGAGAGGATGAAGGGCAGGGCCACAGAGCCGAAGACGCCCCTGAACAGCCATTCCCCTTAGATTATCTTGTATATTGCTACACCTTTAACAATCACTCATGTCCTAGTGATTTCCAAATCTGTACCCCTAGCGCCGCAAAACTGGGACTCCTGCTTGATATTTGGATGTCTTACATGTTACTCAAATCTATATCTAAACAGAACACTTGCTGGTCGTGGTGGTGCACGCCTTTAGTCCCAGCACTCGGGAGGCAGAGGTAGGAGGATCGCTGTGAGTTCGAGGCCACCCTGAGACTACATAGTGAATTGCAGGTCAGCCTGAGCTAGAGGGAGACCCAACCTCGAAACAAACAAACAAAAAAATATAGCACACTTAATTTTACTCTACTTCTATTGTCCATGGTTGACCCCACTCTTGTCATTTCTACAGATGTCATCAAATAGCAAGAGTCACCCTTGATTCTTCCCTTCCCCCCCACTACTCATGACTAATACATTGCCGATTTTTGTCATTAGTCCCCCAAGGTCACTCTAATTTCATTCACTTTTTTTCATCTCCACTACCATTACCTACAAACTCACTATGCTTTCTTATTTATTTATTTTAAATATTTTTATTTATTTGTAATCAGAGAGAGAGAGAGAGAGAGAAAAAAAACAGAGACAGAGCAAGAGAATGGAGACAATGACCTTGCCAAGGCCTCCAGCCACTGCAAACAAACTCCAGATACATGAGCCACTTTGTACATCTGGCTTACATGGATACTGGGGAATCAAGCCCAGGTTGTTAGGCTTTGCAGGAAAGTACCTTTAACTGCTGAGCCATCTTTCCAGCCCTCACTATACTTTCTTCTGCTGGACTTCTACACAGGCCTCTTAGTGGTCTCTCTGCTTTCAATCTTATTTCCTTTCTGTCTATTCTCCACACAGAAGAAACCAAAGGAACCCTTGAAGAAATTTTCAGTTGTACCACGTTGGCAGTTACCTTCTCATCGCGGGGACAAAAACACCCAAACAGAAGCAGCTTACGGGAGGAAAGGGTTTATTTCGTTGCTGTAACAAAATACCTGAGGAAAAATGGCAGCATGGTTGTTTGAGGCCACACTTTGGAGTTTTCCATCTACAGATTCATGCTTCATTGTTAGGAACCTATGGGAAGGTTCAACATGGCGAGTGGCTATAGGGAGGGCGTGGTGGAGCAGAGCTGCTCACCTAAGGGTGAGTATGAGGACGATGACTGGATGAGATAGACTTTCAAAGGCACGTACACATTAGCCCTCTTCCCCCATATCCAAGCACAGCAGTGCTCTGCCAGCCTTCTGGGTTTTCCTCATTCTGGTTACGGTAGTTTGAATGCCCCCAATAGACTCAGGTCTTTTTAATAAACAGCTTGTCTACAGCTGCCTGCCTGGAAGAGGTGTCACTGGGGGCAAATAGGATTTCTAGCCCAGAGTCTGCAGCGCTCTTGAGCTCTGCCTGGGCCCCTGCTGTCGCTGCCTGGTTTTGCTCTCGTTTGTTTGTGGTGCTAGTGGTGGTCTTTGTCTCTCTCTGCCTGGATCTGGGACAGAGGGCCAGCTTCTTCTGCCATCCATGGGACTTTCCTTGGATCTGTAAACCTGAAATAAATCCCTTCCTCCCACAAACTATGTCTGGCTTCGAAGTTCATCCCAGCAGATGGAGCTGACGACACCTCCTGTCAAGTTGAAAACCAAGATCAATCACATTACTACCTCAGGCTGCGTCTGTAATCCTCCTCTCTTCTCTGCCTTTGCAAGTGGTTCCGTTCAGGACACAGGAGCTGTAAGTTCACATGTAGGGAATTTATTTTTTCTTGCATATTTTCTACCTTTTTTTTTCTGGACTATAAACTCAAAGAAGCCAGGACAAGGAGTGTCTTGTTCTCTACAGGGTTCAGTACAGCAGCTGGCAGATAATAGATAGATAGATATAGATATAGATACAGATAGATACAGATACAGATACAGATACAGATATAGATATAGATATAGATATAGATATAGATATAGATATATAGTTATAGATATATTCCCCAGTATCCATGTAAGCCAGATGTACAAAGTGGTTCATGTATCTGGAGTTTGTTTGCAGTGGCTGGAGGCCTTGGCAAGGCCGTTGTCTCCATTCTCTCCCTCTGTCTGTTCTCTCTCTCTCTGCTTACAAATAAATTATATATATATATATGTGTGTGTGTGTGTGTGTGTGTGTGTGTGTGTGTTTATATATGTATGTATATACACATATACTGTGCAAAAATAATTATAAATATAGCCGGGTGTGGTGGCGCACGCCTTTAATCTCAGCACTCGGGAGGCAGAGGTAGGAGGATCGCCATGAGTTAGAGGCCACCCTGAGATTACATAGTGAATTCCAGGTCAGCCTGGGCCAGAGTGAGACCCTACCTCGAGAAACCAAAAAATAAAGAAAAAATAAATATATACAATATATTTATGTATATGTGAAGCAAAATATGGAGACAAATGAAAGGAGGGAAAGAGACAGGAAAAAGTAGAAGAAAAGGAAGTAAAGAAAAAGAGGAGTAAGGAAAGAAGGAAAGGATGGAAGTGGAATTACTGAGGGAGAGAGAGAGGGGCAGAGGAAGGAAGGAATGTGTGGGTAAGAAAGGTGTTTTGGAACAGACTCCTCGCAGATGTTGGCAGTGCTTGCTTAGAGCCAAAGGGTGTTGGGCAGAGGCAAGGAAAGGCATGTAGAGATGATGCGGTTTGTTCAAGCACCCACTGTGTCAGGTGTTCTAGAACTTATTTCAGCTAGTTCTATTGAGGTAGCCCCAAGGAAAGAAGCTCGTGAAATTTTCCTCTGACTGGGAGCTGGAGAGATGGCTCAGTGGCTAAGGGGCTTGCCTGCAAAGTCTAAGGACCTGGCTTGATTTCCCAGGACCCACATAAAAGCCAGATGCACAAGGTGGTGCATGCGTCTGGAGTTAGCTTGAAGTGGCTATAGGCCCTAGGCATGCCCATTCTCTCTCTATCTCTATCCCTCTTAAAGAAGTAAGATAACTTTTAAAAAATTCTCTGGTGAGAAATGAAATAGCTCAAGATTCACAGCTGGTTCTCAGTGTGAGAGGCTCTCACTGTCCCCACCACTCTCCTGGGGTCAGATAGTTCCTACTTCCCAGGAGGTTACTAAACAGTAGTTGACCTCCCTCACACAGTCTTGTGGGCTGATATTCTTGCTACTTTTTTTTTTTTTTTTTTTTGAGGTAGGGTCTCACTCTAGCTCAGGCTGTCCTGGAATTCACTATGTAGTCTCAGGGTGGCCTTGAGCTCACAGCGACCCTCCTACCTCTGCCTCCCAACCATGCCTGGCTTAACTTTTAATTTCTTTTTTATCAAATGTTCTTTGGAAGAGAATGTTGGGCACCGCTACGTTTGAGCTGAAGTAAAAAGATGGACCCGCTGAAGAGTTAGGGTGGGAAACAGAGAGGCAGCAGGCAGCCCTAGGCAGCCAAGGTTGATGGACAAGTTTTCCTGGGCAGGAGGGGTCAGTTTCCATGGCGTAAGCACAACACTCCAGCCTGCTAAGGTGACCAGCAGCACTGAGCTTCTGGGGAAAAGACAGTAAGTTTCTATCTTAGCCCTCTCTTGTCTGTGATGGTAGTTATAGTTAATTATTACTTTTAAGACCCTGTGTTACCATTATTTTTAATTTTTTTTGTTTACTTTTATTTATTTGAGAGTGACAGAGAGAGGGAGAGAAAGAGACACAGAGAGAGAGAGAGAGAGAGAGAGAGAGAGAGAGAATGGGCGCGCCAGGGCTTCCAGCCACTGCAAACGAACTTCAGACGCATGCGCCCCCTTGTGCATATGGCTAACGTGGGCCCTGGGGAATCGAGCCTCGAACTGGGGTCCTTAGGCTTCACAGGCAAGCGCTTAACGGCTAAGCCATCTCTCCAGCCCACCATTATTTGTAAATGGAGGTATATCTACCAGAAAGAATTCAGGTATGCTTAATGGAATTCACAAAGATGCGTGCAAAGGAAAAGAGAAGCTTGCTAATTTCCAGCAAAGAATAGGCACATGAGATAAATATATATCTCACAGTGTGGAATTGTGATGTAACAGTGGGGATGAGTGATGTGTGACAGCGTAGCCTTATAAGAATAGCATGGATCATTTACAGTGTGATGTCACAGTAGAATGCTGTGATGTCACAGAGCAGAATTTTGATGTTACAGTGGGGCACTGTGATGCATGTAAAACTGGGACACTGGGATGTGACTGGGGGCCATTATGATACTACTTTGGGGTTTTGTGAAATCATACTGGGCATTGCATAAAGTTTATTTCAGAAAGCCTCCAACTAGCAATTATTTTTTTAAAAAAATTTACTTACTTATTTTCAATCAGAGAGAGAAGAGAGAGAGAGAGAATGGGCATGCCAGGGCCTCTAGCCACTGCAAATGAACTTCAGATGAATTTGCCCCTTGTGCATCTGGCTTATGTGGGTCCTGGGGAATTGAACCTGGGTCCTTTGGCTTTGCAGGCAAATGCCTTAACCACTAAGCCATCTCTCCAGCCCCAACTAACAACTCTCCATTTAAAGAATAGTTTTAGGGATGGAGAGATGGCTTAGTGGTTAAGGCATTTGCCTGCAAAGCCAAAGGACCCAGGTTCAGTTCTCTTGGTCCCACGTAAGCCAGATGTGCATGGTGGTGCACATGTGTCTAGAGTTTGTTTGCAGTAGCTAGAGGCCCTGGTATGCCCATTCTCTTTTTGTCTCTCTCTCTCATCTCTCTCTCTCTCTTTCCCTCTCTCTGTTTCTAATAAAGAAATAAAAAAAACAAAATAGCTTTATTCAGCTACAATTAGCATGCCATAAAATTGAATCCATTTGAAGTATACAATTCAGTGGTTTTTAGTACTTTAGATTTATGAAATGATTATTGCCACAAACTAATTTTAAAACATCTCATCAGCTCAACAAGAAACCCTGTGCTTCATAAGCAGTCATTTCCTACATTTCCTCTCATCCTGGCCCTAGGCAACTAGCAGTCTACCCTTGGCCTCTATAAATTTGCCTGTCCTGGCCACGTCACACAGATGGAAGGATAGCATATGTGCTCCCTGAGTCTGGCTTTGTTCACATACTATGTTTCAAGTGTCATTTATGCACCAGGTACTGCTGCGTCATTCATATTTTGTTGTTTTGGTTTTTCAAGGTAGGGTCTCACTCTAGCCCAGGCTGACCTGGAATTCACTATGTAGTCTCAGGGTGGCCTCGAACTCACAGCGATCCTCCTACCTCTGCCTCCCAAGAGCTGGGATTAAAGGTGTGCGCCACCACACTTGGCCTTCATTCATATTTTTATTGCCAAATAACATTTCATTTAATGGATATTTGACATGTTCGTTATCCGCTCATTGGCTAACACTAGAGTTAGGCACATATTTTAAAATAGATACACTTTTCATCATGTTGGGTATATCCCTCGTTGGAAGGGTCATGCCTTTCAATCTCAGGAGTGGTAATGCCACAGCGGTCGTGATGCCCTGGGAGTAGGGGCACAAGAAAGATGTCTTAGTTACATAGAATTGGCAAGCCTAGATATCAATCTTTATGCTTAGGATCAGTTGATTTTGTTGTGTGTGTGATGTGCATGTATATGTATTTATGTATATATGTATATATTATGCACAACATCACAACATGAGGGTAGGGGTGTGCATGCATGTATACACATGTGCATGTGGAAGCCGGATGTGAACTCTATCTATCTTCCTCAATCACTCTCTACCTTATGATTTTGTTGTTGTTGTTTTTGTTTCCTTGGGTTTTATTTTTTTAATTTCTATTTTTTAATATTTTTTATTTTTATTTATTTATTTGCAAGCAGAGAGTGAGAGCAAGAGAGAGAACAGAGACAGAGAGAGAATGGGCATATCAGGGCCTGTAGCCACTGCAAATGAACTCCAGACATATGTGCCCCTTCTGTAGCTGGCTTACGTGGGTCCTGGGGAATCGAACCTGGGTCCTTTGGCTTCACAGGCAAATGCCTTAACCGCTAAGCCATCTCTCCAGCTTTAATTTCTATTTTTTTTTAATAGAGACAGAGAGAGGGAGAGCGCCAGGGCCTCTAACCACTGCAAATGAACTCCAGATGCATGTGCCACCATGTGCATCTGGCTTACGTGGGACCTGGAGAATCGAACCTGGATCCCTAGGCTTCACAAGCATGTGCCTTAACCACTAAGCCATATCTCCAGCCTGTTTTTTTTTTGGGGGGGGGTAAGGTTTCACTGTAGCGCAGGTTGAGCTGGAACTCATTCTATAGTCCCAGGCTAGCCTCAAACTCACAGTGATCCTCCTACCTCTGCCTCTGGAATTAAAGACATGTGCCACCACGCCTGGCTGATGCCACCTTGTTCTCTAAGATAGGGTCTCACTGAACCTGGATCTCACTTATTCAGCTATAGTAGTTAGCCAGTGGACCCTAAGGATCCCTTACTTCCCCAGTGCTAGCATTATAGGAACGCCCACCACAGCTTGCTGTTACATGGGTACTGGGGATCCGAACTCACTCAGCTCCTCATGCTTCTGTAGTAGCACATCACCAACTGAGCCTATCCTCCACCCCCTTGTTTGCTTTTAGACAAATATTATATGTGTGTGTATATGCATACATACATATATATATATATATATATATATATATATATATATGCCACAGATAAAAATACAAGGTTATAAACTTATAAAACACTCAAAGAAAAGAATGTAAGAGTAAACCCTGGTGAGGTAGAGGTCCAATTTCATCTTTTGCATGTGAATATCTAGTCATCTCAGTACTGTTTCTTCTTTTTTTCCACTGGATTCCCCAGTATGCTTACTGCAATCAGGAAGTATGAGTCCTCCAACTGCATTATTTTTAAGGTTATTTTGACTATCCTGGGCTTTTTTTTTTTTTTTTAACATTTCCGTTTTTTTTTTTTTTTTTTTTTTAGGATCAGTTTTCCCATTTCTCTGGAAGTAAATTTTGTTGCCCAATGCAAACTTCTGGTGTTGCGACTCCACCACAGGAAGTTGTGCAATCTTGTTGTGAACTCAGATGAGGAACAGATGGGGCCACTGAAAGTGGAACCCTGCTTAAAGCTTGTATAGAATACAAATAAAAAGACCCTTAGATCCTGACTGCGAAAATGCTTTTGTGTTTGATAACAACTTAAGATTAGAAACACGAATACTTTTATCAATTTATCATTATCAAGTCCTCTGGTATAAGGGACTTTTAAAAAAATTTTTATTTATTTATTTGAGAGTGACAGACAGAGGGAGAAAGAGACAGAGAGAGAATGGGCGCGCCAGGGCCTCCAGCCACTGCAAATGAACTCCAGATGTGTGCGCCCCCTTGTGCATCTGAGTTACGTGGGTTCTGGGGAATCGAGCCTCAAACCAGTGTCCTTAGGCTTCATAGGCAAGTGCTTAACAGCTAAGCCATCTCTCCAGCCCAAGGGACTTTTGTTAAATCACTTTTTCTTTTTCATTGTTTGCATGTGTATGTGTGGTACACACACACACACATACACACACACACACATCTATATATGCATGTTTATAGGAATGTGGGCCCAGGTGTATGTGCAGGTGCATTTACATGTGTGGAGGAGGCCAGAGGTCAATGTCAAATGTCTTCTCCTATTCCTCTTGACCTTATCTTCTGAGACAAAGCCTCTCACTGAATCTAGAACACACTGATTTGGCTAAACTAGCCAGGCATCAAGCCCTAAGGATCCTCCTGTGTTCACCTCCCCAGCAATGGAATTCCAGCATGTACCACTATGCCCAGCATTTTATATGGGTGCTGGGGATTCGAACTCAGGTCCTCATACTTGCATAATAAACACTTTACCCACCGAGCCTTCTCCCAGTCACTATGAAGTCAAATGTTAGGAGGAAAGTTCAATTGGCACTCTCTTCATGGTTACCCAGCATAGCATGTGCAGAACGTCTGATTCTAAGCCCATGCAGAGACTACGATCCTTTGGGGCCAAGGCCCAAGCATCCTTGTTTAAAATATTCCACTGGTGATACCATGAGGCTCCTCTGTTGAGAAGAAGCACAACCACCTCCCCGCTGTGTCCTGCCAAGCTCCAAACTTGTTCCCTCCCATCAGCCCCCTGCTACTATCTAGAGAGTTGCTCTACTCAACGGTAGGTGAATGAGCCACAGCCCCTGTGGGAGCTTGTGACAAACAAAATCTCAGGCCTCAGCTGAGACTTACTGAACAAAAATCTTCAGTGAAACAAGATCCTGACAGAGGGGCTGGAGCTGTGGCTTAGAGGTTAAGGCAGTTGCCTGCAAAGCCTAAGGACCCAGGTTCGATTTCCCAGTACCCACATAAGCCAGATGCCCAAGGCAGTATGTGTGATGTGTCTAGAGTTCATTTGCAGTGGCTGGAGGCCCTGACACTCCATTTCTCTCTGTCTGGTTCTCTCTCTCTCTAATTATTAAATATATAAAATGTTTTTTTTTTAAAAAAAATCCTAAAATAGGGATGGAGATGGCTTAGTGATTCAGGTGTTTGCCTGAAAAGCCAATGGATCCCAATTCGAGTCAGGACCCACGTAAGCCAGATGCACCAGGGAGCGCATGCATCTGGAGTTCATTTGCAGTGGCCGGAGGCCCTGATGTGCCCATTCTATCTTTCTCTCTGCCTCTTCCTCTCTCTGTCGCTCAAATAAATACATAAATAAAATATATTATATTTTTAAAAAAGCTGATAGAGTGTTGAAATAGGCAATGAAAACAGCACCAGGAGATGACGTGAGGCCAGGCTGTAGAGCACAAGTCCGTGAGTTTGGACACCGTCTAGTGTGTATAGAGGGTGCCATCAACAGTGCTGAGGTAGGGGACCACGGTTTCTGAAATCCACGCAGCCACTCAGTGGAGCACACACCCATGAAGGAACCCTAGATGCAAGTCTGGGAGTCAGGAAAGAGAGCCACTGACCCAGGAATCTAGGGAACAGTTTGCTGGGAATAAAACTGTTGGATGGCATTTGTGAAGGGGCATCTCTCACCCACAGCCTCGCTCATGGAGCTGGCTAAAACCTCGGACATGACAAAACTCCACCAGGCTGTGGCCGCTGGGGACTACAACCTGGTGAAGAGGATTCTGAAGAAAGGTCTCTGTGACCCAAACCACAAGGATGCGGACTGGAATGACAGGACCCCGCTTCACTGGGCTGCAATCAAAGGTGGGTGGGCAATTGCTCCTCAGTAGACCTATCCCTTGGGGCCCCCCACCCATAAAGGCAGCAGTCTAGACTGTGAGAGAAAGGAATGGAGAGGTCCACACTGCCAGATGGAACATTTCCATCCTTATGTTACCCCCTTGAGACAGGAACTTGGGGGCCCCTTGCCAATACTCCAATATGCCAATGCACCAACAAATTTAGGGTACCACCAATTCTTGCCTTGTGGATTTGAAGAATTAAAATCCACAGACCACTGCGTAAGGTTTTGAGAGACTTTGCTGGGTTAAGAGAAGGAAAAAGTGCATAGAGCTCTTGCCATTTGTAAGCCAGAGGGTTACAGAGCCCATGTGGGAGTAAGGTGGGGGGGTCTCCCCTCATCTTGGCCTAGCTGGGTCAAGAGACGAGGGAAGCTTGCCAGAACCCGGAAGTTCAGGAGCCAGACAAGAGAACAACCAAGAGACCCCTCAGCCCTGGTAAGGATCTGTATATAGTGGGCTTCACCTTTAGGCTCAGGTGAGCCGGAGAGACAGCTGATTAGTCTGAGCTAGAGGCTGGCTCAGGAAGAGGCCAGCCATGCCACCATATCCTGGGGTCTGAGTTTGACCAACTACAATGCCAGGATTAGATCTGAATTCTAGGCAAGGAGACTGCCTGTAGGTAAGAGATAAGGAGAAGCCAGATTCTTCTCTGGCAAAGAGGAGACTATAAGGATGGGCCCAAAGGCATTCCTGATATTCACTTTCAGGGGCCCAGTCATCTGAACTGCCTCACCCTTACTAGCCATAGCACTTTGATCATGTTGCTTAATGTCTCTGTTTATATAATGGGGACAGTTGTGCTGCAGGAGTCCTGTGGTGGGGAGTGAGGTAGTGATTACAATGCAGAGCGTACAGTCCTCTCCCAGTGTCTACTAGTCTTCTGCCCGCTAACATGACCGGAGGATCATGAAGAATAAGGGCATTGTCAATCTCTGAATCCCCCATGCCCAACACAGCCCAGTTATAGAAAGGAGGCTCATGGAACAAACTCAGCCAATGTACTCGTCAATCAAGGTCTTTGGCCATAAGCGCCAGCAAATAATGTTAGGTAAGAAAGTTCTAGGGCTGAAGAGATGGCTTAGCAGTTAAGACACTTGCCTTCTAAGCCTAAGGGCCCAGGTTCGGTTCCCCAGTACCCACGTAAGCCAGATGCACAAGGGGGTGCATGCATCTGGAGTTCATTTGCAGTGGCTGGAGACCCTGGCACCCTCATTCTCTCTCTCTCTATCTGCTTCCCCCCCCCCTTATACACACAAATAATAAATAAACTATTACTTTTTAAATATATTTTATTTATTTATTTGAGAGAGAGAAAGAGGCAGAAAGAGACAGAGAGAGAGAGAGAATGGGCACGCCAGGGCTTCCAGCCACTGCAAATGAACTCCAGATGCGTGCATCCCCTTGTGCATCTGGCTTATGTGGGTCCTGGAGAATTGACCTGGGATCCTTTGGCTTTGCAGGCAAGTGCCTGAACCGCTAAGTCACCTCTTCAGCCCTATACTATTATTAAAAAAAAACAACAACAACAAGAAAGTTCTGTAGTCAGTTTTGCTTTCTAAGTGTTTGTTTTCTCTTCTGTGGAGAAAAGAGACAGTCAGAAAGTGAGGTTAGTGGCAGCGGGTTTGGTTGGGCTGCTTTACTTGGTCATGTGTGTGCACATGTGTGTGGAGGCCAGAGGTCAACCTTGAGAGAGCCTTGGGAACCTTATCCATGTTTTTTTTTTCACTTTTATTTATTTTTATTTTTATTTATTTATTTTAAAGTAGGGTCTCATTGTAGTACAGACTGACTTGGAATGCACTACGTGGTCTCACATTGGTCTTGAACTCACAGAGATCCTCCAACCTCTGCCTCCCAAGTGCTAGGATTAAAGGTGTGTGCCACCACACTCGGATGGAGACAGGTTCTCTTACTGGCCTAAAGCTTACCAATTATGTTAAACTGGCCACCAAGCACTAGGGATCCACCTGCATCTGTGTCCCCAAAGCTGGGATTACAAACACTAGCCACCACAGCTGCCATTCTTGCAAGTGTGCTGGGGATTGAATTCAGATCTTCAAGCTTGCAAAGCAAGTGCTTTACCAACTGAGCTCTCTCCCTACTCTGGCTAGGCTATTATTTGTGTAGAAGGTCTCAGTCCCTCGTGCCTGGGACTTCAAGCGTCCTTCTCGGGGAGTCGGTGAGGTAAGTGGCCACATCCCTATTCAGTAAATGATGAAATGAAACCCCAGACCTTGGTGTCTCATCCAAATCATCACAAGTTAGTAAGTGGGACTGGTGGGATATGAACTCACGCCTGTCTAATTAGAAAGCCTCGCCTCCTATGCTGTGTTAGCTATAATATAAGTGGGCTTTAAAATATGTCTGTACATTAGTCTTGAGGCTCTAGAAGGATGGAGGCTTGCCAGGGCTCGCATGGAAGATGTCTAGATAGGAGCTGGGGGCAGTGGGCAGGGGAGTGGACCACACTGAAAGGAACACTGGAAATGCTTGGAGGGCACAGGTTTCTAGTGGGGACAAGGTGTATGGAGTGAAGGCAGGGCATTGTCTCTCCAGTAATAAAAAAGAATGGGAGAGGGGCTGGAGAGATGGCTTAGTGGTTAAATCACTTGCCTGCAAAGCCTAAGGACCCTAGTTTGATTCTCTAGTACCCGCAAAAGCCAGAGGCCCAAGGTGGCACAGGCATCTGGAGTTTGCTTGCGGCAGGCAGAGGCCTGGTGCACCCATTCTCTCTATATCTCTGCCTCTTTCTTTTTCTCTCTCAAATAAATAAATTAATTAAGTTAAAATTTAAAAAAAATAGGTGGAAAGAGACTGACCAGGACACTTTATGTCCATCTCTGGCTTCCATAGACGCACACACATGAACTTGCACACACAAATCCTTACTATATACATACACGTTCAGTAATAAGGTATTAAAAACAAAAGACAGAAAAAAAAAAAGAAAAGGATCTGAGAGGGTGATTGGAGCAAGACTTCCGGTCAAGATGGCTGACTCGTAACCATGCTAGAACTCCCGGGGTTGAAATCAGGCAAGAATTGTGGGGTTCCAGTACTAGTAGGTCCTAGCGGGCCTCCCCTGGGTGGGTGCGGGGGTGCACATTCGGGATTCTGCACAACTAGGCCGCAACCACAGTGGAGCGACCCTCAAAGGCAAACTTCCTTCCTTCACTTGTGCTGTCCAAGGCCAGCCCTGGTCCCAGACGCTGGGGACGGTGCGCTCTTAACTTCTCCTGTTTCCTTTGGGAATATCTAAGGGCAAGTGGAGGTGATGCATCTCCTCGTGGAGTACGGAGCCAGACCCTGCCTGGTAACCGATGTGGGCTGGACCCCAGCTCACTTCGCAGCAGAAGCGGGCCATCTGAGTGTCCTCAAAGCCCTCCACGCACTGCACGCGGCCATCGATGCCCCAGACTTCTTTGGAGACACACCCAAGAGGATGGCGCTCATGTATGGACAGACAGCCTGCGCCGCCTTCCTGGATAAGTAAGTCTCGTGTCTTCCCGGCTGTTGAAGGGACAAAGAAATGAGAGCCTGTAATCAAGGTCTTTGCCAACTCACAGATCTCAGGTAAACGAAAATGAAACACAGAGCCAGCCAGCTGACTACTGTCTTAATGTTTTAAAAATTGTATTAATTTGGGCTGGAGAGATGGCTTAGTGGTGAAGGCATTTGCCTGCAAAGCCAAAGGATCCTGGTTCGATTCTCCAGGACCCACCTACGCCAGATGTACAAAGGGGCGCATGCATCTGAAGTTCATTTTCAGTGGCTAGAGGCCCTGGAGGGCCCATCCTCTCTCTCTCTCTCTCTCAATTAAATAAATAAATAATATTTTTAAAAATTAATTTATTTATTTATTTGAGAGAGAGACACACACACATATAGAGAGAGAATGGGCATGCCAGAGCCTCTAGCCATTGTAAACAAACTCAAGATTCATGCGCTAACTTGCAAATCTCTGGCTTTACGTGGGTTCTGGGGAATCGAACCTGGATCCTTTGGCTTTGCAGACAAGACCTTAACCATTAAGCCATCTTTCTAGTCCTGTCTTAATTTTTTAACTGAACTATTTTTATGTTTTTCATTGAAATGACCATTTCAGGATAAAAACTACAGTTGATCTATTACTTTAGGTTATAGAAAAATGATCTCCTTCCTTCCTTCCTTATTTTCTTTTCTATTTTTTTTTTAAAGATAGGATCTCACTATGTAGCCCTAACTAGCCTCCAACTCATGATTCTTCTGACTAGGTGTGCGCCAACATGCCTTTCATTTTTTCAAAAGATAAATCTCTCCCTCCATCCTTCCTTCCCTTCATTCTTCCACCTCTCCATTCCCTTCCTCTCTCCCTCTTTCTTTCCTGCCTTCTCTCTCCCCATGCCCCTTCCCTCCCCTCCCCTCCCCTCCCCTCCTCTCCTCTTCTCTTCTCTCTCTCTCTCTCTTTCTTTCTTCTTTCTTTCTGACAGGGTCCCTCCGTGTAGCCCAAGATAACCTCAAACTCATGTTTTCTGAATGCTGGGATTCTAGTCATGTTCTGCCACACCCAGTCTACAAACTTTTGCAAACGAAAATCTCATGATTCATTCATTTGTTTCTTTTCTGAGACAGGGTCTTTGGTAGGCCAGGCTGATCTTACACTCACTGTGTAGCTATGGCTGGTCTTGGCCACTTGATCCTCCTGCCTCCACCTCCTGAGAGCTAGCTAGGATCAGTGTGTGAGCCACCATGCCTGCTTTCTCAGGATTTATTCTTTTTTTTTTTTTTTTTTTTTTAGTTTTTCGAGGTAAGGTCTCACTCTAGCCCAGGCTGACCTGGAATTCACTATGTAGTCTCAGGGTGGCCTTGAACTCATGGCGATCCTCCTACCTCTGCCTCCCAAGTGCTGGGATTAAAGGCGTGCGCCACCACGCCCGGCTAGGATTTATTCTTATATGCCTTTAGAATGCTGGAATTTCTGAGGGGCCTAACCTTGGCTCTCCTCTACTGACTTTCTCTGAATAGTCTCAACTCCTTGCTAGTGACCAGTGGGTCACCAGGATGCACATGACATGGGGCCAAGCGTAACTGAAACAGAGGAGCAGTGTTCTCCCCCACCCCCATCGTAGGAGAGGGCTGTTATCAGGAAGAACAGGCAGGCAGTGTTGAGCAGATAAAAAACAACAAATGTCAACCACACCACATCACGTGTGAGTCATTTCTGTGTATCATTTCCCACTAAGAACTTCCCTTCTGATCACAACAGATCTAGAAAGATTATCTAGACCTGGAAAGAAAACTAGGACCCTACAGGTGGAGGAGGGAGAAAAGTCTGTTGAACTGGAGTATAGCCATAGGCTGGCAGTGTACGCAAGTGGTGTGGACACGTGTAGAGTTGGAGAAGAGGGAGAGGGAGGATGGTGGCACGAACAGCCTGGCTTAGATGAGTGGAGCATTCACTGCGGGGAGATATACAAACCCAGTGGGTGGGTGGCTGATCCAGGGGCTGGGCAAGCAGCCAAGCATGAACTCCTCTCAGGACTGACAAGCTCCAACAGATGTCAGCAAAGTTGCTCAGGCAGTAGGGCTGGGCAGGCGGTATTAGAAGCTTCCAGAAGCTAGGCAAGGGAGGCATGGGGAGGTTTCTTTTCTTTGTTTTTCCTCTCTTTTTCTTTTTGGTTGTTCAAGGTAGGGTCTCATTGTAGCCCAGGCTGATCTGAAATTCGCTCTGCAGTCTCAGGCTGGCCTCGAACTCACAACATCCTCCTACTTCTGCCTCCCAAGTGCTGGGATGAAAGGTGTGCGCCACCACACCCAGCTAAGAGGTTTCCTAACGGTTTCTGTTAAGGTGGGCTGCTGGACTAGAATCATCCCTACTACACACATGCCATTGGGCTAAGCTCTTTTGTTTTGTGTTGTTTTGAGTTTTTGAGACAGAGTCTCACTCTTTAGCCTAGGCTGATCTTGAGCTCATGGCAAGCTTCCTGTCTCAAGCAACCTAAGTTCGTGCCTGGTTGAGCTAGACTCTGCAGAGGGTATAAAAATGAATTTGATACAAATCTGGACATCAACAACTTACTTGAGCTGGCACACTCCTTTAATCCCAGCACTTGGGAGGCTGAGGTAGGAGGATCTCTGTGAGTTGGAAGCTAGCCTGAGACTGCATAGTGAATTTCATGCCAGACTAGGCTAGAGAGACCCTACCTCAAAAAAACCCAAAAGAAGACAAAAAAAGAAAAAAGAAAGACGTTACTTTACTAGGAGAAAAAAAAATGATATGCATTTATAAGTAACTAACGTAAGATAGCAAGGGACAAGGGAGGGAGGGAATGCTATGTGATCTGAAGACAGATGTCACTTTCTGCTGTGAGATGGGAGATGAGGAGGGACAAGAATGGGCATTCAAGGGCCCTTAGCCACTGCAAACAAACTCCAGATGCATGAGCCACTTTGCGTATCTGGCTTTACATGATTACTGGGGAATCAAACCTGGGTATTTAGGCTGTGTAGGCCAGTGCCTTAACTGCTGGACCATCTCTCCAGCCCTCAACTCAGTTTTTTCTAGAGTAGTTTGTCACCTGAAAGACTGGTTGCTTTGTCTTGTTGACTGCCCTTCCCACTCGTATTCTTCTCTCATTGGCTTGAATGCTAGCTCCCATGAAGTGGCTTTTGCCCATGTCTGTAAGAAGTCATATATTCGATTCACCTCTGGGCTCACACACAGAATGACATATGCATGAATCCCATAGTTCATGTGTGCAAGATAGACTGTTCACCTACGTTCTATCCATCCATAGCTACCTAGATAACTCATCTAGTCTATATTTACATAGACAATGCATGCAATGATGTGTTTTATTTACTTATATGCTACTTATATCTTATTTATCACTAATATTTATTATTTATATTATGCTGACATATTATATACAATCATATACTTTATTATTTTACATATCATTTTTATTTATTTGTACAAGTCATCTACGTATACAATGCATGTGGTTTTTATTTTCTTCCTTACATTTCTGTATCTAAAGTGTTTTGTTTGGCTTGGCTTTTGGCTTTTGAGACAAGGTCTTACTCTGTGTAGCCCAGGCTGATCTACTCACTCTGTGGACCAGGGTGGCCTTGAACCCACTGCCATTCTCCTGCCTCAGTGTCCTAAGTGTCTGGGATTATAGGCTTATGCCCCTGTGTCTGGCTACACTTTAAAATTCCAAACGAAAAGCATGAATTGTTCTTGTAGTTAGAGAAGATGCAAATCAAAGGAAGCAAAACATAGCTTCTCAGTGACATGCAGGTTGCTGTCTAATTGTGAGCACTTTGAGAGTGGGCACCCTTGGGTTGGAGAGATGTCTCAGTGGTTAAGGTGCTTGCTTGCAAAGCCTGATGGCCCAGGTTTGATTCCCTACAACCCACATAAAGCCAGATGCACAAAATGGTGCACGTGTCTGGAGTTTGTTGGCAATGGCAGTAGGCCATGGCACGCCTGTGCTCATCCTCTCTCTCTTTTGCTATCTATCCCTTCTTGCAAATAAATAAATGCAAATATTTAGAAGAGTGAGCAGCCTTGTATCGAGGCTCTGGATTAACATCACACTCAGGCCAGATCACTTCTCTCCATCTGCCAGTAGTGTCTCTGGGGCCTCTCGAAGTGTGGCTTTGGACATGTGTGACCTTGGTCTCTTCCTCCTTGGCTGGACACCACGTTGCCTGCCTGTGTGTGCAGAGCTGGGGGAGGGACGGAGGCCACTGTCAAAGGCTGGATACCCTGCTGGGGATCCACAAGCTTCTCTCTTCCTAGGGCAGAGCAAGAATGCAGGGACCGCCGCCAGAAGGGACTGCTCCTAGACGAGAGAGACCCGGACTGGGACTTGAAGAAAAGAGAAATGGAGCTGTCCCTCCCTTCCCCGGTTAAAAGAGCCAGCAAGAGGAATGAGCAAAGCCCAAGCTGTCCCAAGGCTCAGCCGAACCAAGGTGGCGAGGCGAGTGTGAGAAGACAAGAGAGGCTTAGGAAGCAAGCCTGGAGATTCTGATGAGCTGGACAGGTAGTTCAGACTCCTGCTAGTCACGTGCCTTTACTCAGAGACTTACCCAGGCTTCTACACGAGGTCATGCAGTCTGAAATTCCTGAAGGGGGGCTAGAGGGATGGCTTAGCTCTTAAGGTGCTTGCCTGCAAAGCCAAAGGACCCAGGTTCAATTCCCCAAGACCCACTTAAGACAGATGTGCGAGGTAGTGCATGCATCTGGAGTTTGTTTGCAGTGGCTGGATGCCCTGGCAAACCCATTATCTCTCTCTCTCCCTCTCTCTCTCTCTCTCTCTCTTGCTCGCTTCGCTCTCTCTCAAATAAATAAAGATAAAAAAAATTTCCTGAAGGATGCTCTCTCTCTACAGGAGCTGTTGCTGGCTTCTTGCCGAAACTAGCTGCCCACAACAATGACCATGAGTCAGCTGCTTGGATTTCATCATGAGTGACTTGCACTGTTGGCATTTCCTGATCAACACACATAATCCTCCTCCCCCCACAACATACATGATTATAGAATGTCATAGCTCAATCCCCCAATATATAACCACTCTAATCTATGAAAAATATTATTTTTTGCCATAGAGACTAAGCAAAAAGGTGAGCGAACGTTATCTCTTAGCTTCCAGCTATTTTTTTTTTTTTCTTCTTTGAAAGTGGGAGCTTACAGTCCCAGCACAGACCCAAGAGCCACTGTAACCTAGGAGTGGCAGCCTGGCCAGTGAGGTAAGGCAGTGAGAAACGACGAGAAACCCTGTCATGGATCAAGTCCATCCCACAGAACTAACGAGACAATGCGACATGATGGACTATGCAATTGTGGCCTCGGTTTTTCTATTGTGCATTTTCGAAAATTTAAATATAGATAATATATTTCCAAGACAAAAAATATAGAATCTGAATTGAGATATAAAATACACATTGGATTTTGAAGACAGTACAAGAAAATACTAAGTGTCGCATTAATAGTATGTAATGCTGACCTTGGTATATGCATGTATGTGTGAATGTTCCTCTGTGTGTGTGTGTGTGTGTGTGTGTGTGTGTGTGGGCCATGCAACTTCAAGTGTCATAAGTGCCATTCCTCAGATGGTCCAACTTTTGAGACAGAGTCTCTCATTGGCCTGAAACTTGTAGCTAAGTAGCCTAGACGGCTGGCCAGTGAGCCCCACAGATCTTCTTGTCTCCACCTCCCCAGTGCTGGGATTACAGATTACAAATTTCAAATGCACTCCACCTCGCCAGCCTTTACAAGGGCTCTGGGGATCAAATTTGGGTCCTCATAGTTTCGAGACAAATATGTTATTGACCTATTGTAACAGCACTGTGTCATGAATACTATTTAATATTGATTTCTTGAAATGATAGTTTAGATGTGCTTTACTGCTAAATAAAATGTTATGAAAATTTATTTTATCACTTTCCTAGTAATTTTTATAATAAATGAGTACTAGAATGCTTTAAGATATTTAGGTGCTTTGCATTTTATTTCTATTGGCACTGCTCGAGAATTCAGATATTTAAAGCCTCTGATAGGAGACTACACTGGTATATTTACATTAATAGCCTTTTCCATGTCCTGAAGTTATTAATTTCTCTACCTCTAAAACCAATGTCTTTAGCTACTGCATGTCTTCATTATACATTTTTTAAAATTTTATTTATTTATTTATTCATTTATTTAAGAGAGAGAGAGAGAGAGAGAGAGAGAGAGAGAGAATGAGTGTGCCAGGGCCTATAGGCACTGCAAATGAACTCCAGACACATGTGCCACCTTGTGCATCTAGCTTACCTGGCACTGGGGAATTGAACCTGGGTCCTTAGACTTTGCAGGCAATTGCCTTAAGGACTAAGCCATCTCTTCCATCCCGTTATACATATTTTCAATTAATTTTCTGTTAATACAGGCTATGTTTGTTTTGAATTCTCTAAACCCAAAAAAGTGCTTCAATATTTTATATGAAAGCAGGATCTATAGAACATACCTTTTCTAGAGTTTATCTGCCCCTGAGCCCCAACCTCCCTCTGCTATGCCCTTCAGGTCACAGGGTGCTTCCTGCTTGCCCTGCCTGTCCTGGTCCCCACACCCATGTGTCTCCCGTTGGACTAAGATTGCTCCTGAGAGGCGGACCAGTGGCAGACAGCACCAGAAAACATGAAGAGCGGTTCTACAAGCAGGCCGAAGCAATGCAGAGTCATTCTACGGAGGAAGAGAGCTGAGGCCAAAGATTGAGATAGATGCTAAAGACAGATGAAATCGATAGACAGAGACATAGACAAATCAACAAGTTTTAAGTTCCCAGTTCTGGTTTCCTCTCAAAAACCTGTGAAATGCTATTTTCATAGCCAAACTTCCTCTTTGCTTACATAAAGGACGTAAAATTGATGCTTGTCCTCACCACTGGTCTCTTTCCCTTATTTGTCCAATATTTTAACATCATGGGATCAGGCATCAAGTAGCTTAGGGCTGTAGCCTGCTAGGTGAACTCAGCAAATGGTCTTTCCTGGGCATCCTGTGAGGTGAGATGCGGTTGTCGGGGGGAAGTACTGGGATGAACCCCCTAACTGGTCTATGGAATTGGCTGCTGTACAACTTCACACGTGAGCTCAGATTCCCCCTGAGACTCCCAAAGGTTCCCAGGAATGCTTCCCTGGATGGGTCAAGTGAGACATTTTATTTTCTTTGGTTTTTTGTACATTTTAAATTTCAAAAAAGAAAACTTTTAACTTTTTGAGACAGAGTCCCACTCTGTAGCCCAGGCTGGCCCAGAACTCACTATGTATCTCAAGTTGGACTCAGACTTATGACAGTCATATATGTGAGCCACCACATCAGTCTGCTTTCTACTAGACATTATTTGTATTTTAATTTTAAATATTTATATTTATTTGAGAGCAGGAGAGAAAGAGGCAGATAGAGAGAGAGAGAGAGAGAGAATGGATGCACCAGGACCTCCAGCTATTGCAAACAAACTCCAGATGCATACTCCACCTTGTACATCTGGCTTACATGGGTCCTGGGAATTGGACCTGGGTCCTTAGGATTTTCAGACATGCTTCTTTAACTGCTAAACCATCTCTCCAGCCCTGTATTTTAATTGTTTTTTTGCAGTGCTTTGGATCAAATCAGAGCCTTGCTCATGCTAGGCAAGCCCTGTTACCATGTACCTATTTCCTGAGCCCCTATTGTCCAGGTGACAAGTCATACTTGACTGGTTCAATGTTAGGAATAATGGCTGTAAAGACTTGAACCAAACAGTGATAAGCAAGTCTTCCTTGGGTGGTCATGACAGCATCCATCAAACTGTGGCCTCCTGATACCCTGACACCTCCTCTCACATTTATTCCCTTTGAGGTTTTAAGAGATTCAGTTTCTCTGATAGGCTTTTATACAATAAAATAAAATACCAGGAGGAAGATGATAATAATAAAAATGTTATACTCTATGAAGAATTTGTATAATAAACATTGTATATAATCACTTCATACGTATTATATCTGATCTACATGACATGTACAAGACCAGCGTCATTATCTCCAATTAATATGATGTCACTTATGGTGTCAGATGCAGTTTCCAGTCTTGCCCAAGAAGGCAAGGTGGCCTACATGTTTTTGTGGGCCAGTCTTTAAGTACCTATTAGTAAAAAAAAAAAAAAAAAAAAAAAAAAAAAGATACCTTGTGCTGGAGAGATGGCTTAGCCATTAAGGCACTTGCCTGGGAAGCCTAAGGACCCAGGTTTGATTCTCCAGGCCCCACATTAGCCACACGCACATCATGGTGCGTGCATCTGGAGTTTGCAGTGGCTGGAGGCCCTGGTGCGCCCATTCTTTCTCTGTCTGTCTCTCCCTCCATCCCTCTGTCTCTAATAAATAAATAAATAAATAAAATGATTAAAAAAAAATATATATATATAGATATTTTACAAAAAAATGTTACCTTGCCCCTAAGCTGTATCAGCCTATCTGTGACGATGTTTTCGGGGAAGATTAACAGAGGAAGGAAGACTCATCCGGAATGTGGGAGGCACCATCTCATGTGCTGCGGTCCCAAACTGAACAACAAGAAAAACAAAATGGAGGAAGGCAGCTGAGTTCCACAATCATCTCTCTGTGTTTCTTAACTGTTGGAACAATGTGACCAGCCACCTCATGCTCCTGCCACAGTGCCTTCCCCACCATGACGACTGTATCCCTCAAACTGTGAACCAAAATGAATGAACCCTTCTTTCCTTTGTTGCTTTTGTCAAGCGTTTTGTTATAATGAGAAAAATAATCAACACAGGCTGCAAGGGAACACCTGATCTATCTTGGACTTCTCTCCTTGGCTTGTATGGGGCCATGTTCTTGTTGTATCTCTTCCTGACATCTTTCTTCTGTGTGTGTTCTGTTAGATTAGGCGGTCCACTTTATTCCAGTGCTCTCATCTTAACGAGTTACTGCAGTGACTCTGTTTCCACATCCCGAGGAACTGAAAATTAGGGGCTCCACATAGGAATTGTGGGGCTGGAGAGATGGCTCAGTGCTTAAGGCACTTGCTTGCAAAGCCTGAAGACCTGGCTTCCATTCCCCAGTAGGAATTGTGGGGCGTGCAGTTCAAGCCATAGCAGCTTTTTCATAAAGCTGGGAAAAGACACATTCCAATTATTTTAATTGCAATTTGCTTCGTTTTCCTTTGGTGAATATTTATAATTACTCTTCTGGGGCAAGTTAAGTAAAATGCATTCGGAACTACATGAGCCACTCAGGCCCTACTCATGTGTTGAGTCTCAAAGCAAGGAGGCACAGTATAGCTTTGTAAATAGTTGGTGACCCACACAAGAAAGGGAGAAGGGAAGAGGAAAGGAAGATTTTGCTTTCTGTAGCTCTTCTCTAGAGACAACAAACGTCATGGCTTGTTGTTCCCTTAGTGAGTTCAAGGCTCCCTAAAGATCTTGAGCTAGCGAATCAAGAAGACTAGCCCAGGATGGGTTTCCGGTGTACATTTATGGGGACAAGCTGCAGTTTCCTCTCAGTTCAGGTGTCAAGGTCCCAGACTCACATAGTATCAGCATTTGATGTGATCTTAGAGACTGAGTCAACCTTCTTCATTTGCACATGAGGGATTTCTTCCTAGAATCACAGCCCCTTCTGTCCTTCCACTGTCTGTTGTAGTTTTCTTCTCCTTGCTGGCAAAAAGTACCCAACCAAGATCAGCTTGTGGGAGGAAAGGGCTTATTTTGCCTTATAGGCTCAAGGGGAAACTCCGTGATGGCAGGGGAATGCATGACATGAGCAGAGAGTGGACATCACCTCCTGGCCAAGATCAGGTGGACAACAGCAACCTGAGAGTGTGCCAAACAGTGGCAAGGGGAAGCTAATTATAATACCCCTAAGCCTGCCCCCAACAACACATACTGTCTATTTTGGGACACTCCCGTACCCAAATTGCCATCAGCTTGATATCTGGCATTCAGAGTACATGAATTTATGGGGACATCTAGTTCAAACCATGACACTGTCCTTTCCACAACACAAAGAGATCTCACCTTTTATTTTTGTTTACTTTTATTTATCTATTCTAGAGGGAGAAAGAGGCAGATAGAGAGAGAGAGAGAAAGAGAGACAGACAGACAGAAAAAGAAGCAAACAGATAGAGAATGGGCACGCCAGGGCCTCCAGCCACTGCAAACGAACTCCAGATGCATGCGCCACCTTGTGCATCTGGCTTACGTGGGTCCTGGGGAATGGAGCCTCCAACTGGGGTCCTTAGGCTTCACAGGCAAGCACTTAACCGCTAAGCCATCTCTCCAGCCCAAATCTCAACTTTATATATGAACAGATACTTCCTCCCTGTCCGAGAGGGTTGGAGAGAACAGATAGTTCTACAAGTACTAAACCCAACAACGGCTGCAAATCCCAACAGGCCCCAGGGAAATGTTCTAGTGGTGTGAAAGGTATCACACCAGAGTGAAGGTGCAACATGTTGGTTCACTAACCATCCAAGGGATGATCTTGTGTCACTGCTGAAATAATCTTAACGTTGAGGTGACTCCTCTGACAGTTCAATCTCAAGGGCAGGACAGTCGGTGAACACCTTCCCTCGGGGCTCTGATGGGCTTCAGAGACATCTCTTCTCCCAAGACTTTCCCTCGGGGTGATGCTAATGTGTCTTAGGGACACTCAAGGCTCAGGAAAATCATATCACCAACACCTGAGAGCTAATAACACCACTGGGTGGGAGATTATAGTCGTAATGAGGATTTAATGTGCTTGTCTAACTTATTCCTCTCTACAACACTGTGGCGTAAGCACCAGTGTGATCCCCAGTTTTCAGACAAGGAAACTAGAGAAGCTAATCAACACACTCAAAGCCTCAAGCCTGAAGACTTAAATCCCCATGAGAATCCAAACACGTGGCCTAGGGTAGTCATTCAGCCCCTGACAACTTCAGCTCATCATATTACTTGGAGATAATGACAGCAGTCTTGCACATGTCATGTAGATCAGATATAATACATATGAAGTGATCTTCGTATTATATTATATGCAATGTCTATTATACAAATTCTTCATAGAGCATAACATTTTTCAATATTATTATCTTCCTCCAGGTGTTTTATTTTACTGTATAAAAGCCTATGAGAGAGACTGAATCTCTTAAAACCTCAAAGGGAGTAAGTGTGAGAGGAGGTGTCAGTGTATCAGGGTATCAGGAGGCCACAGTTTGATGAATGCTGTCATGACCACCCAAGGAGGATTTGTTTAGCACTGTTTGGTTCAAGCCTTTACAGCCATTATTCCTAACAGTGAACCAGTCAAGGATTATTTATCACCTGGACAATAGGCACTCAGGAATATAATATGATAAGAGGGCTTGCCTAGCATGAGCAAGGCTCTGATTTGATCCAAAACACTGCAAAAAATTTAAAATACAGGGCTTGAGAGATGGTTTAGCAGTTAAAGGAGCTTATCTGCAAAGCCTAAGGACCCAGTTTCGATTCCCCAGGTCACACGTAAGCCAGATGTACAAGGTGGCGTATGCCCCTGGAGTTTGTTTGCAATGGCTGGAGGTCCTGGTGCAGCCATTCTTTCTCTGTCTTTATCTGCCTCTGAAATAAGTAAATATTTAAAATTAAAATACAAATAATATCTAATAGAAAGCAGACTGATGTGGTGGTTCACATATGGATTGTCTCTGAAGGTGCAGCTGTGATTTTTGTGAGATCTAGAGGTTCTCCAGTCTTCACTGCCCAAAGGACTGGGGTTACAGACAGGCTTGGCCATGCCTACCTGTTCACTTACATGCTGGGGCATCAAACTCAAGTGGTCTCAGGCCATCATGCTGGTAGTAACTGCTCTTACTCACCAAGCCATGGTTCCAGCCCCAAAAATTATCTTATAAACTAATGTTACAATATCAAATGATAAACTGAGTCTCAGTCAATTTAAATGTTACAGAAAAGAAAAATCATTGTAAAACACGTCATCTGGTTGAGACATTTTTGTCAAATGTTTTTATTTGCCTTAACCCATTGTTACAGGGTCTGGTGTCGCACAAGTAAGAGCATCGACTCACGGAATGTGAGGCAAAGTTTTATTGGCTAACAAGAAAGAAAAAGAAGAATGCTGGTACACCAGGTCTGCATCCCAGAGTTCAGGATCTCAGGATGCAGCCCCAAACTGCTGGGAGTGTCAGCTTTTATTGGAGAGAACCACAAGATGTTCATTATAAAAACAGGATGGGATTGAAGTTAAAATACAAAGTTAGGTGGAACTGAGGCAAGAAACAGTCTATGCTATGTAATCACAAAGGTATTTAGAAACAGAGAGGTACAGGAAGGTCATGGTACATTGCACATAGGGGTCATCCCATTTCTTAGATAACAGAAAACACCTGCATTTTGCAATAAGGCCTGTGGTAATGAATACTGGAACTTCTCCTTTATCTGACAGGAAGATCAACTTGGGTGGTGGCCTGCATTATGTGTGTATAAAGGCAAGGGCTGCACCGCAGGGTGTTTAATCAGGTCTATTGCGTCCCTTTACATTCCATTTTTCATTTCCCCCTCTGACATGACACTAAGTCAAATCCTTGACTCGTGAAGAACAGAGTCTAGGGTGTTTTTATCTAAGAGGGTGTATTTTGTCTGCAATACCATGAGCTTAACAGAACTTATCTTATTCTTTATGTATCTACTTGGAACATTAATAAGTCAGGGTCCTATGGTAAGGCCTAAGAGCAGACTAGTATCAGGGGGCCAGCAATAGAAGAGAGAAGGGAAGTTTACCATGGAGACCAACTAAACACAGACTGAAACCAATTATTAGTGGCTTGTCTCTGAAGTTTTCTTTCTTTGAGTTTTTCTCTAACTTAAGCCAGTGATTCTTGGACTATTCCTGACTTATTGGCATAAAAGCAACAAATTTTACCTAAAGCCATACATAGGCCCCCTTGTTTCATAAAAAATAAGTCTAATCCTCTTTTATTTTGTTCCCTCCACTTTCATGGCTGTTAGAGTTGTTAGGATGACTTCATGGGGGCCCTTCCAATGTTTCAATACCTCCCAATATGGTGTCTCTTGATCTAAGCAAGCTCTGTCACCTGGCTGAAAGGGATGGGGGCAAACAGCGTATGTCTGAAAAGCAGCCTTGGCTGCCCCAGAGCAATGGACTCCTGGATTCTGATAAAACAGAAGAAGCCTTTCATTAGTAAATTCAGTTATCTGTTCAAGACCCATCTAGGGCAGGATGCAGGGGTGGTTCCATACATAATTTCAAATGGAGTAACTCCTTTTAAGTAGGGGTACACTTGGCCCTTAACAGGGCAAAGGGAAGGAGTCCCATCCATCCTTTGCTGGTCTCTAGGATTAATTTAGTTAAAATCTCTTAAAAGGTCCGATTTATCCTTCCTACCTACCCTGAATTTTGGGGATGATGGGCACAATTAATTTTCAATTAATTCTCAGCATCTTAGTCAACTTTTTAGTGATTTTTGATATAAAGGCAACCCATAGCAGGGAATTAGTTCCTCTAACAATTTTTAAAACTACTATTTGGGCTGTTTCAGTCTTGGTCAGGAAAGCTTCCACCCATCCTGAAAAGGTATCAACACAAATAAGTAAATATCTATATCCAAACTGATCTGGCTTTACCTCTGTGAGATCAACTTCCCGTTATCTACCTGGCTCTGTTCTCTGCTCTCTCACCTCCATTGGTGGCACTTTACCAGAGGAGGCATTTGTCTGTTGGCAGGCCTGACAGTGGGTGGTGGTGTCCTTGATGACTGAGTCCATACCTGGGAAGAAAAACTCTTTCCTTATTAGCTAGGCTAGCTTGTTGTTTCCTGAGTTCCTTCATGAAGTTGCTTAGCCAGTCTCCACCCTAGGGCTTGGGGCAGCAACAGTTGTCCAATCTCCAGATGATACCATCTTTGTGGGGTCTGTTCCTTTATCAGATGGGAGGTGAGCTGTAGGTCCTGTTGCGTGTACGTTAGTCTCTCAGGAAGAGTAGGTGCTGGGGAGGTGACCAGACAATCTGACAGATGCTAAGAGGCAACACTCTTTGCTGCTAGGTCTGCCAGTCTGTTCCCTCTTGCTTCTGTGGTCTCCCCTTTCTGATGACCCACACAATGGATAATGGCTACTTTAGCAGGTGCCCAAATGGCAGCCAATAAGTCCAAATTTCATTTTTTAATTTTTAATGTCTTTACCTTCTGCTGTTAATAGCCCTCACTCCAAGTAGATGGCCCCATGTACATGTGCCGTGGCAAAGGCATAATGGCTGTCTGGGTAGATATTTGCTGTCTTGTCTTTTCCCCAGTATAAGAGCCTTGGTCAGCGCTATCATTTCAGTTTTCTGAGCTGATGTACCCCGAGGTAGGGCCTCAGCCCACAGAGTTTCTTCAAAGACATCACAGCCGCCCCTGCATACCTGATTCTGTCCACAACAAAGCTGCTGCCATCAGAATTCATCACCAGATCAGGGTCCAGCAGGTCCTGGTAGAGTCCATGGAAGGCAGAGGTGATCTCTAGGCTGTCATGAAGAAGGGTTGATGCCTCATCAGTTTCTGGCAGCAGAGAGGCTGGGTTCAAAGCCTCAGTTTGGCAAAACTATATCCTTGGTTGATCTAAGAGCAAGGTCTGATAGTGGGTTATGTGAGAGTTGAAGAGCCATTGGTCTGGGGGTCTCTTTGAAACAGTCTCTATCATATGTGGAGCCATAATTGATAAAGTCTGGTCCAAGGTTAATTTGCCAGCATTCTCTGTCAGAATAGCAGCAGCTACAATATCCCAGAGACAAGGGGGCCAGCCAGCTACTGGGTCTAGCTTCTTAGACAAGTAGGCCACTGGGCAATGCCATGGCCCCAGTCTTTGAGTTAGGATGCCCCTGGCTGCCCTCTTCTTTTCACCCATGTACAAGTGGAAAGGTTTGGTTAAGTCTGGAAGTGCAAGGGCAGGGTCTGATGTCAGAGCTGACATTAGTTCTTGGAATGTTTGTTTCTCATTTTTAGTCCAATTAAAATCTTTTTTATTTTATTTTTTATTTTGGTCCTCTAGTGGCATCATACAGAGGCTTGGCTAATTCAGCAAACCTTGGGATCCAAATTCTGCAATACAGCTCTGAGGAGCTCTCAGATCTGTCTCTTAGTGGGGATTTGAGTGATGGCCTGAATCCTAGAGGCCAACAGTGTACTCTTACCTTCTTAGAGTTCATATCCCAAGTAGGTACCTTACACACACACAATTGAGCCTTCCGGGCCGATATATGATGGCCCAGATGTTGTAAGTTGTCCAGGAGATGCTCTGTGGCAGAAAGACATTATCCCTTCATTTCTGCAGCTAGGCAGAGGTCGTCCATGTATTGTAGGAGAGTTGCCTCAAGTGTTTCCTTGTGAAAGGCCTGAAAGTCTCCATGAAGAGCCTCATCAAAGAGGGTGGGGGAATTTTTAAATCCCTGTGGAAACCTAGTCCAGGTTAGTTGACCACTGATACCTTGTTCCAGGTCTGTCCGTTCAAAGGCAAAAAATGGCTTGACTTCCCTTTGCCAATGGGATACTAAAGAAAGCATCTTTTAGGTCCAGAACAGGTGATTGGGTCTTGTCTATGTCTAAGCGGGTTATACCTATAAAGAATATGAACTACATCTGTGCTTATGAATCTGTGTCCAACCTAGCACAGGACACCACCTGTGTCTAATGCAAGCTGAATTTACATTAAGTTTATGTCCCTATATAAAACTTTTAGAGCATCCTTGAAAGTGTGTAAACAGTTGAAAAATCTTTAACTTTAAGCATGGTGTTTAAATTAGCCTGAAAATTAGCTGTATGTTCCTTCTAAAATGAAATTGATTTCAGGCAAAATTTGGTCTTTTTTGGTCTTTACATCCTTTCTACATACACACATCTTTATCCACATACTTTAACATTCTGATCTAAGTTCCACTCAAAGAGCATTTTTTTGTGGTTTTGTACTTTTATTACAGTAAAAAATGTCCACAGCAGTGAGATCTACACGAAAAATATGGAACGCTTCACGAATTTGAGTGTCATCCTTGTGCAGGGGCCATGTTAATCTTCTCTGTATCGTTCCAATTTAAGTATATGTGCTGCTGAAGTGAGCACTCAAAGAGCATTTTTAACAAGCATTCTATGTCCAACATTGGAAAATTTCTTCCCAGTTCTTTCAATCATCTCATCTCAACCCATAATTAACCATCTTTCTTATAAGACTATTAAGAAAAACTACACCAAATTGATTAACCTTATTATCCACTGACAAAGAATTAAGTAGTCTGGCTACAAATAGTTAACCATTTTACTATTGGAAATTTGTAGAGAAAAAGCCTTCCTTAGTATTTAGTTCACCAAAAAATCTCTACCTGACAACTAGACTTGCTTTATAATACCAATACCAATAAAGATACATATCTTCAGATTTTATATAACCCATTGATGTGAGATAGCTCCTATTAATAAGCTCCATGAGATTTATTTTCTATGAATACAGGCAAAACATGGCAACCATTTCGGGGATAATCTTTATCAATACCTCTAACACATTTGGAAATGCTTTTATTAGGAGTAAGTAAGGCAAATTTTTGTTTCTGTCTTGAGGCAGGCTGGCCTAGAACTCAGGCCAGTTGCCTCCTACTTGTAAGTAACAGTGCATTACAATCTTTTAAAATACTTGACAAATTATAATTCACCACCTCAGAGAGAACTTTGTTGTTTTTAATAATCCTCTCTGTAAGTTGAAGTTGACCTAGAACATAAACTCAGTAATTACAGCTATGAGACTATGTAACAAAATACGGGTTTGTTTACACAAATTCTTAGCTCACCATAGGCTTTAGTAAAATCTGACTTTTAAAGACAAAAACCAAAAAACCTTGAAATAAATCAAATGTCAACAAAAACTAGGAGAGACCTGTTGGACTATTTGGATTAATAACAAAACCAAACGGTGTCTGTAAACAATGTCTTATTTGCTTAAAGCACAAACAAAAGAGGAAATATCAGGCACAGTTCAAATTAAAATTATGTATTTATTTTTAGCAAACAATTTAAAAGTCACGTGGTTTAAGATGTGGAGTCAGACGACCACATTGGAACCTTGAATTGGAGATCTTCCTGTCTCAGCTTCCCAAGTAGCTAGGATAATAGCCCTAGCTCATTATACTGTTTATCTTTTCTTTTTTTTTTCTGAAGACCTTTAAAGTGCTTTTTAACCAGTTTTAAAGGAGATTTTTTCAACAGAATGATTTTGACCCATATCTTCAAACACAAGGACAAGACAAATGAATACACCAAACACAAACATCCTAGCAATACTGGCTCTCCTGACAATGCCATGTGGCTGCCAAACTAAAACTGAACCAGAAACAGACCTCCATTTGAAATCACTGAGCGGAGCCAGAGAGGGTCAAGGGCAGGCCCCTCGATCCCTCGTCCAGGGGAATTAATGCTGCTTCCCTCTTGGACCCAGAAAAGCTCACAAAAGCAGAAAACCAGAAAAAAAAATGAAAAAGAAGAGTGGAAAAAGCACCTCTGGAGGTTTCTTACCCAATAAAGGAGGGGGCTGGCAGTCCTAGGCAAAAATTCCCTGTCAATGGGTTGCTACCCGCTCCAAAACCAAGAACATAGAGATGGATGGAGATATGGTTCTCGGGCTGAGATTAGGAGTCCTTCCCTGGTTCAGTTGCCCCAGAGTTAGGGAGGGAGGCCTTGAGATGTGGATCCAGGATGAGCCTCCAAGATGTTATGGGTTCCAGTGTTGCACAAGTAAAACCATCGACTCACGGAATGTGAGGCAATGTTTTATTGGTTAAAAAGAAAGAAAAAGAAGAAAGCTGGTACATCAGGTCTGCATCCCAGAGTTCAGGATCTCGGGATGCAACCCGGAACTGCTGGGAGTGTCAGCTTTTATTGGTGTTCATTATAAAATGCTCATTATAAAAACAGGATGGAAGTCAAAATACAAAGTTAGGCGGAACTGAGGCAAGAAAAATTCTATGCTAAGTAATCATAAAGGTATTTAAAAACAGAGAGGTATAGGAAGGTCATGGTATATTGCACAGAGGGGGTCATCCCACTTATTAGATAACAGAAAACACCTGCATTTTGCAATAAGGCCTGTTGTAATGAATACTGGAATTTCTCCTTTATCTGTCAGGAAGATCAACTTGGGTGGTGGCCTCCATTACATGTGACTAAAGGCAAGGGCTGCACGGGAGGATGTTTAACCAGGTCTCTTGTGTCCCTTTACATTCCATTTTTTACCATGAAGGTTATTTCCAGGGGCTTTTAAAGGAATGATGTCTGCAAAGGGAGTTTACAAGACAGAAATGGACAATGACTCAGGCCCAGTGACACACCTGTGGTCCCAGAGCTTGGGTGATGATGTCAGGAGGATGAGGAACTTTGGTTTCTTAGAAAGTTGAAGGCCAATCTGGACCATATGAGACTCTGTGCCAAAAAAAAAAAAAAAAAAAGTAAACCAGGCATGGTGACTCATGCCTTTAACCTTAGCACTTGGGAGGCAGAGGTAGGAGGATCTAGGAGGACCACCATGAATTCAAGGCCACCCTGAGAGTACATGGTGAGTTTCAGGTCAGCCTAGGCTAGAGTGAGGCCCTACCTTGAACCCCCCCCCCCAAAAAAAAGAGTACAAAAGTTAAACCAACTAAAAAGAAACAGAAAATAACATGTTGATCTTAGTTAATAAAGTCAAAGATAAACAAAAAACTGGTGAGAAATCAGGCAAGTTTGGACTTCCTCTCAAGCAATATCAAATAATTTTTCTTTTGGATTAGTTACTTTGCTTGTTGCTGTGACAAAATACTTGACAAGAAACAACATAAGGGAAGAATTTATTTTGGATTACAGTTGGAAGGGATGCATCCCATCATGGTGTGGAAAGCACTGGCTGGAGGAGGCCCCCTTCACAGGGACAAAGTGTTCAAACACATGAGACAGTGAAGGACATCTTATAGCCATACTGAAGCATTATTGAAAAAACAAATAAGTCCTACCAACCTCTTTGAAAACATGCTTAAGCAATAATGTTAATTGCATGAATCATGAATCAATAGCTTTGTGTCATTATCTTTCTTCTTCCCTTCAAAATGCATGGTATTCAATGGTATCATTCAAGAAATATTTGTTCAGCTCTTCTAATACACTCTGTAACTATTCTCAGAGTCATGACAATGGATAACTAGAGAATGTCCACATTCTGTGATCAATACTGTTATCAAAAAGTTCTCTAAATTAGTTTGTGGAGATTTCCATAACAACATACCACACACTACAAATTCATTATTTCATGCTGTTATTTCAGTGGCTACAGAGAGACATGTTCAAACTCACCATATCAGCCCTCTTCCTGATGAATGACTCTTGATTGACAAGCTAATGGTATTTAGAATCGTCTAGGAGACACACCTCTGGTATTGATGTGGGAGTCTGGAGTCCTGGGAGGAGGTGAATTGGTTCTTCATAAAGACACCAGAGACCAGTAAACCCCAACTTTTGGTCCTTGTCCAAGTTATCACAAAACTGAAAACACACACTAAAAGAAAGGTAAATGCTGAATTATGAAATTTATTTCAGGGGGAGTTAGTATCCAGAGGGAAGGCAAACAGGCTGGGAAGGGAGAGGAGAGACAGGGAAAATCTTCCTCGTGTTGAGGAAGGTCTGGGTACACACAATGTGGAGGGCAAAGCAGGAAAGTACCTAAAACAAAGCAGGAAAGAGACTGGACAGAAAGGAATCCTCTTGGTCTGGCTGAGAAGGGGGAGAGGAGACTGGAAAGACCTCCTTCACATAGGGAAAGAGCAAACTAAGAGAAGTTGAGGAGTAGAGATCTTACAAAATGGACCAGGAGAGCCAAGGGCCAAGAGAGGCCACACACTTGACTCAGGCTCATGTATACGGATCAAACATCCAGTTAGGATGAGCATCTTCATCAGACGCAGGACGGGCCAGTCCACAGGTGTGCCTACGCACTTCCTTGAGGTGGACGTTGTCGTGAGGGGTTGACAGGCGAAGTCATTTGCCCAGGTCGCACTGCTGGCAGAGGATAAAGCTGAAACACAGACTTTGGCCATCGAGTTTCACCACCCTGGCGTCCCGTCCGCCCTGCCGCCCTGCCTCTTTGCTCTGGCTTCTGGTTTCTGTCTGCTAGACATCCTTCGCTTTCTCTCCTGCCTCTCCAAACCACAGTCCTCCTTCAGTCTATCTACCTTCGGGAAGCCTCTCAGAATATAAGGCCTGCTTTACCTAATACTACTTGAGATCTCATTAAAATTGAATGAGATGATCAATTCATGGCTATTGCTTTACTTTAAGCTAAAATGCAGGGGCTCTGCATATGTTCCTCTGGTTTCTTCTGTAGGGCATGGCACAATGTTAATCACATGCAGTGTTCAGATTACACACACACACACACACACACATATATATATTTCAAATGGAGTCACTAAGTGTTACCTAAATGAGAGTGAAAAAAATTTCCCCTTAAAACTGATGATAAAGAAAAGGGATAAACAACAAAATCCTTCACATATTCTAAGCAGGGATATTAGAGGAATTGTGAGTGATTTTTTTTTTTTTGTCTGCAGTTGGAGGAACTTAACCTTTCTCTCTTCCAAGCCTGGTATTTAGAAACTGGCACAAGTTTAACTTGAACCTATCACTGAGCTGTCTGCAGTGGCAAATAACAGAAGTTTCTGTTTGCTGAGCATGGGCCATATGTCCAGTGTTCTGCATGCTATCAAAATATCGGACTACCCACCAAGCTAAGTATTGTTATTGGTGAAGTACTGGAAGTTTAGTGACGTCATTTATCTGAAATCAAGAAATTCATAAATTACTGTTGTAAGATAGCAAGCCACGCCTCCTGTGCTGGATTCCCAAAGTGTACCCATTTATCCTTCTCCAATGCTTCTTTTTAGTATTTAGTTAAATTCTTCATTCTCAGTGTTTATTTAAAGTGTTCCTAGGAGAATTACTTCGTTTCCTTCTTTTCCACCTCTTCTTCCTTTCCTCCTCCTTCTTATTTCCCCTCCTCCTTCCTTTGTCCTTCTTCTAGAAAGAAAATAAGTTGATTTTATATTCAGAGAAAGACAGAGGGAGGGAGAGAGATTGCAAGAGCGCAGTGGGCATGGTGGTAACAGAAGAACCCAATGCCAGCAGTTTTCATTTATGATCTCAATTGTTCTCTTTTACAAAGATGGCATCTGCAGTTGGCATGATTGTCTACCTAGAATAACCTTAAGCTCCGGGGAACATGACACTACAACAAATCAGGTCAATGGGTTCACAAATACACTCATGAAGTCATGGTATCAGTAATATTTCAAAATTAAGTCAATTCCTCTTACTATAAGATTCACATGACTACTTCAAATATCAGTTTTTGTCTTGGTCTATAATTATATTAATCCACCATGATAACCCTAGTTCCTTTATGCTAGTCTGACTGCATGACTGTAAATTATATATATATATATATAATTTACAGTCATGCAGTATATATATATACATGTATATATATATATGTATATATATATATATATATATATATACATATATATATATAATTATAAATGAAAGCAAGGGTCCTAGGAATAGGGAGGAGTTTTAATAATTGTGAAAAGTGTTTGCTACACAAGCCAGACAACCAGAGTTAGCTCCCCAGAACCCAAGTGAAGCTTGACACAAGTAGCTCATTACATGAATCTGTAATGCCAACATGTGCATCTATAATCCCAATGTGCCTATGGCAATGGAAGGTGAAGTCAGGGGAATCCTAAAGCTTGTTGGCCAGCAAGTTTGGTATTTATAGTGACAAACACAGAAAGATCATGTTTCAAACAAGGTAGGTAAGCACCAGTACCCCAAGATTGTCCTCTGACCTGCACATGAGTGCACTCATACAGACACACACCATACACACAACTTGGGGGTCCCTATAGATATTAAAGATTACCAAGAGAATATCATAAATAACTTTCTACAACATAACATATGGGTAATGTAAAGATTAATTGAAATTAATTGAAAGACACAATTTGTCAATGTTCACTCAAAAAGAAATAAATAGTTCTGTATTTATTTATTTTGAAAAATTGAGTTTGGCCAGGAATATTAGTTCAGATAAGCCCAATAGCAAGAGGCCAAATGGACAAGGAAGCAAGATCTCATCTTAAAAATAAAGTAAAAGCTGGACATGGTGGTACATGCTTTTAATTCCAACACTTGGGAGACAGAGGTAAAAGGATTGCTGTGAATTCGAGGCCACCCTGAGAATACATGAATTCCAGGTCAGCATGGACCACAATGACACCTCACTTTAAAATAAACAAACAGAAAATAAAAATAAAAAATAAAGTAAATGCTGGGTGTGTTCGTGTACACTTTTAATCCCAGCACTCAGGTGGCAGAGGTAGGAGGATCGCCATAATGTCAAGGGCACCCTGAGAATACATGATACATTCCAGGTCAGCCTGGTATAGAGGGAGACCTTACCTTGAAAAACAAAGTAAAGGTCTGGAAAGATGGCTTAGAGGTTAAGCACTCGCCTGTGAAGCCTAAAGACCCCAGTTCGAGGCTTGATTCCCCAGGACCCACGTTAGTCAGATGCACAAGGGGGCACACGCATCTGGAGTTCATTTGCAGTGGCTGGAGGCTCTGGCATGCCCATTCTCTCTCTCTCTCTCTCTCCGCCTTTCTCTCTGTGTCTGTCGCTCTCAAATAACTAAATAAAGAATGAATAAAAAAGAAAAACAAAAAAGTAAATAAAAAGTTGCATTTATAGTAAAATGTCATCCAGGAATAAAATTTCTGGCATTAATGATTTTATTGGCAAATTCTAACACCCACTTAATGAAGCTTAATACTAGTTTGACATAAATTCTTCTGGGAAATATAGCAGGAGAGAACACTTCCCTAAATATCTTATGAAGTCAGCATACCCCGCTAACAAATCAAGATGAAAACCTTACAAGAAAATCTGCTGGGCATGGCAGGGCACGCCTGTAATCATGTACTTGGGTGAAGAATGTAGGCGGATTGCAAATTCCAGACCAGCCTGGGCCTGGGTTCTATAGCAAGATGCTGTCTCAAAAATAAAAACAAAAACCTGCAGACCAATATTCTCCATGAACACAATAAAACACAACAAATTAAGTTACTATTCAGAAGGATAATATATCACAGCTATGGGGTTTAATTTTAGTTGTCGATTTGACTGATTTGAATTGAGCCTAGAACACAGGTAGATCCCATTTCTGGGTGTGTGCCTGTGAGTGTTTCCAAAGATAGTTGACATATGGCTCAGCAAAATGAGTGAGGAAGGTTTCCTATGACCTTAGGTAACACTGTCCAACAGGCTGGGGGGGGGAGGAGAAGGTGATATAAATAAATGTATATATATTTATATCTCAAAAGTGCTGCAATAGAATTCATGGAAAAGGCTTAATGTTTTTACCTTGAGCCTGGGAACAAAACAAGGAATTTCTTTTCATTTGTGTTACATATTATATCGGAGGTTTTAGCTTATACAATACGGAAAGAAAAATGAAAAGAATGCTGACTGAAAAAAAAAAAAGAAATAAGCATAGCTGTGTTCATGAATAGTAAGGATTATCCATGTAGAAAATTCCAACTAATCTGTCACGAAAGCCTCTGGAGTAGTAAGTGAATTTAGGAGGGTTGTAGGATATAAGGTCAATATTTTTTAAATGATCCCACATATTCATACTGGCAACGAAATAGTGGCAGTTTAAAAAATACAGAAAGTACCATTTTAAATAGTTCCTATGCCAAATAAGGAACTTACATGAAACCTAACACTTATTCCTTTTATCATCAGCTTTTTTTTTGAAATTTATTCATTTGGGGCTACAGAGATGGCTTAGTGGTTAAGCGACTTGCTGGCAAAGCCAAAGGACCCAAGACCCATGTAAGCCAGATGCACAAGGTGGCACATGTGTCTGGAGACCCTGGCGCAGCCATTCTCTTTCTCTTTCTATCTGCTTCCCTCGCTCTCTTTTTCAAATAAATAAATGTATATATTTTATATATAAAGACTTTATATAATGATATAAGTAATATGTATTATTTATATAAATATATAAATAGTATGTATTATTTATATAAATAAATATATGTATGTAAAGAAATTGATTCATCTGTACATGTGTGCATGGAGTGTGTGTGTGTGTGTGTGTGTGTGTGTGTGTGTGTGTGTGTGTGTGTGTGTGTATGGGTACACAAGGGTCTCTTGCCACTGTAAACAAGCTCCAGAATGAGTATAATTGAACCCTGCCATTATGGAGCTTTCCCTAGAGTCTGTAAGCCAAAATAAGCCTTTTTTTCCCACAAACTGGTCTTGGTTGGGTGATTTCTGCCAGAAATGTGAACCTGATTGTAACAGTAAAGTTGGTACCAAGGAGTTGTATCATTTGCTGCCTGACAGCTTACTGTGTGGTTTTGGCCTTTTGGAGCTGATTTTTAAGAGGAATGTGGAAGGACTTGAAACCTTGGCCTAAGAGATGCCTTGTGGTGCTGTAAGTACAGCTTGATGGACTATTCTGGTCAGAGTTGAAAGACCTGAATGCAGTAAGAACCATGGACTGTGAAGTTTGGCTTATGAGGGTGAGAAAGAGCTTTGCTTGGACTGGGCTAGAAGAAGTTTGTTTGAGAGGCTTGCTATTATGCCTGTGTCCTGAGAATTTGTGCAGGGTTGCATTGCATAGAAATGGACTGGTGTGAGCAGAGGGATATGGCACAGAAATGAAATCTTTAGGCTGAAACTGCTCCCTATTCAGCTGCAATTGAGAGATTACAACCTTTGAGATTGGGCCAGCTGACCTGCATTGGTACAACAGAAAGAAGGGGCCTGAGTGCTCAAGGAGTGTCCTGTTCTTCAAAGTCTACCTTATTCCTCTCTGGACTAACAAATTGGCATCCTATGTGGTATTATGGAGTATAAGAAATTCAGGAAAGAGAGGGCCATTGAATTTGCAGCACTATCTTGTGTTTTGGAAACGGCTATAGGCAGTGTGAAACAGGTTTGCTGGATGCCTGCATGGAGACCTGATGGAGCCATGAGGATGAACCATGGGTTGCAGTGGAGACCCAGTGGAGATGTCGGGACCACGAGATGGCTGCTGAGGAGAACTGCCGGCCTGGATGAAGTTTTCCAGGACTGTGAGTAGCCTACCTGGAGGGGCGGAATTGAAATTCCAGAGACTTGTTGCTGGTTAGAATTATTAGAGTTGGAGATTTGTCACTAACTAGAGTTGTTGGACTCGAAGCTACAGAGTTTGATGCTTGCCCTGGTTGTTTTAAATCTTGAGTTTGGTTGAATATTTCTTTGCTGTTCCCAGTGCCATCTTTTTTAGTGTCAGTGTTTATTCTGTGCCATTATAGGTTTAGGGGAGGGAAATTTTTTGTATTATAACTCAGTTAAAAATGGGCTATGGGATGTTTGACCATCATTGTGCTTGATAAAAACTATGGAGACTTTCAAAAATGGACTGAATGCATTCCATTTTACATCATGTATGGTTATCAGTTTATGGGGTGAAGGGGTGGAATGTGGTGGTTCCATTCAGGTGTCCCCCATGAACTTAGGTGTTCTGGCTAGGTCCCCAGCTGATGGAGATTTGGGAATTAATGCCTCCTGGAGGCAGTGTATTGTTGGGGGCAGGCTTATGGGTATTATAGCCAGTTTTCCCTTGCTAGTATTTGGCACACTCTCCTGTTGCTATTGTCTACCTTATGATGGCCAGGGGGTGATGTCCACCTTATGCTCATGCCATCATTTTCCCCTGCCATTATGGAGCTTCCCCTTGAGCCTGTAAGCCAAAATAAACATTCCTTCCCACAAGCTGCTCTTGGTTGAGTGATTTCTGCCAGCAATACGAACCTGACTGCAACACTTTGGATTAGACAAAGATGCCTTAAACATGATAGTAAAGGCATGATTTGTACTAGAAAAAAATGAGAAATAGAAATGTTTGCTATTTAGGGCTAGAAAGATGGCTCAGCAGTTAAGGCACTTAACCAGGTTTGACCCAGTTTTGATTCCCCAGTACCCACCTATTTCCAGATGTACAAGGTGGCACATGTATCTGAAGTTCATTTACTCATACCAGAGGCTCTGATATGCCCATTCTCTCTCTCTTTCTCTCTCTCCCTCTTTCCCTTTCTCTGAAATAAATAAATATCAGGAAATACTTGCTATTTAAAAGACACTGTTAATGGAATGAAAGACAAATCATAAACTTGAAGTCTTGGCAAAACAAACATTTGATCAAGAATAACAAATCCACAAGACATTTCTTTAAAGAGCATAAAGCCTAATAATGATGATGATATTAATACCACTAATAATAAAACAACTCAACTTGGAGCTGGGGAAATGTCTCAGTGGCCCAGAACCCATGTAAAAAGCCAGACATGGCCAGGCACACCTGCAACCTCGGGCCTAAAACTTGCAAAGACAGGCTAATCACGGGGCCACGCTGGTCAGGCCACTCTGACCAAAACCAGCAGTTTCAGGTTCAGTGAGAGACATCTTCACAAGGAGTCAAAGTAGCTGAGCAACAGAGTCGCACACCTGGCATTCTCTGAACCTCTGCACACGTGCACATGTAGCAAGCACACCTGCACACACGTGTATATGCAACACACATACACAGTACCACACACACACACACACACACACACACACACACACACACACAAATGCAGGGTTGGAAAGATGAATCCACGGCTCTGGCGCTTTCCTGCAATGTCTAACGACCCAGGTGCAATTCCCCAGGACCCATATGAAGACAGATGCCCAAAGTGACACATGCATCTGGAGTTCATTTGCAGTAGCTGGAGGTCCCAGTGTTCCCATTCTCATTCTTTCTCTCTCTTTCTCTCTTCTCTCTGTCTCTCTTCTTTCTGTCTCTCTTTCTGTCTATCTCTCTGCTTGCAAATAAATAAAAATATTAAATAACATGTAAAATTGGCAAAAGAACTAGGGTATCAATGGAAACACATGTACAGAAAATGAGCACACAAAATGGTTTGATAACATGAAACATAAGAGAAATGTAAAATAAAATTGCAAGATGACTCACACCATCTATTAGAAGGAAGAGGAATATGTGCACATGCATACACACACACACACACACACCTGATAATACTAAGTAGTGTTAAAAATGCAGACTAACTGGAATTCCCATATGCTGCCAGTGAGAAAGTGAAATGCCAGATTTAATTTGGGAGACAATTGGGAAATTTCTTACCTAGTTAAATCCATATCTTCTACGTGACCTGGCAATCACATTCCTACATGTGTACCAAAGGGAAATAAAGCTGCATATTCACATGAAATATACACGCAAGTGCTGATGGAGGTTTTATTCATAATTCCCCCAAACTGTAAACAGTCCATAAAGGTTTCACTTAGATGGCAAAAAAAGGAGGCATGGAACAAAACAGTTATTATTCAATGTATTGTGGCTCCCACAACTCTAGACATAACCACATTTAAATAAAAGCAGAGGGGGAAAATATCTCCAACACCAATGGTGACTGGCAAAAAGAGGTGTTTGGTGTGTGTGCGTGTACATGTGCGTGTGTGTGGAGTGTGTGTGTGTGTGTGTCAACAGGGTGAGCTCCCATGGCTTGGATCTTGAGAGCCACACTGTGCAATACTAGCAGTTTCATACTCCCAGTGGCACTCATCCATCCTCAGGCCATTTCCTCCCACCAGTTCAATACATGTCACACAAAACAATGGCAAAAGAAATGATTATTGGTTCAAAGACACCAGTGTATAAAAGCAAACGATTATTACAAAATACGCACACAGACAGACACACACAAAACAAAACAAAAAAAAATGTTAATGAGGGCTGGAGAGATGGCTTAGCAGTTAAGGCGTTTGCCTGCGAAGGCAAAGGACCCAGGTTCGATTCCCCAGGACCCACGTAAGCCAGATGCACAAGGTGGCACATGTGTCTGGAGTTTGTTTACAGTGGCTGAAGGCCCTGGTGCGCCCATCTCTCTCCCTCTCTATCTATCTATCTGCCTCTTAGTCTCTCTCTCAAATAAATAAAATACATAAATATTAAAAAACTGTTAATGGGCTGGAGAGATGGCTTAGTGGTTAAGCACTTGCCTGTGAAGCCTAAGAACCCTTGTTCGAGGCTCGACTCCCCAGGACCCACGTTAGCCAGATGCACAAGGGAGCGCATGCGTCTGGAGTTTTTTTTGCAGTGGCTGGAGGCCCTGGACCATTCTCTATCTATCTCTATCTGCCTCTTTCTCTCTTTGTCTGTCTGTCACTCTCAAAATAAATAATTTTAAAATTAAAATAATTGTTAATGATATAAGGTGGGGGGGAACATCCAGTGTATTTAAGGGAAGTGTAGTTAAAGTGAAGACATAGTAACTATACTCTAGAACAGTGTCACATCAGAGGGTGGGGCACAGGTACTTCCGGGTTTCTACAGAGGTGAACTGCTGCATTTCCCAGCTCGGAGGCCTTCAGCAAGCTGCTGCACATTGAGTCTCTGTTTCTCCGTCCCCAGAGTCAGCTTGCACGGGCCTTATTTGCATTTGTGAAGATTCGGTCACCAGTAGCCAGACAGCAAGACGAACAACCCTAGATGGGAGAAGGCTTTCTCAAAATTCTTTAAGACCAGCAACTTCCCAAAGGATAAGGAAGATTAAAGGAGAACGGCAGGGTGGACAGGTGACTAATGCATGATGCCAAGAGGTAAGACAGCGTAGAAAGTAGATATAAGGCTGTCCTTGTAAAATCCTCCCAATGGAACATGGTTCAGTGGTTAAAGGCACTGCATGCAATGCTCGCTGGCCTGGGCTTGACTCCCCAGCGCCCTCGTAAAATCAGACGCACAAAGTGGCACATATGCATCTGAAATTTGTTTGCAAGTGCAAGAGGCCCTGGAGCTCCCATTCTCTCTCTTTCTCTCCTTGAAAATAAGTATTTTGAAAACATTTTCCCCACTCTTCCTGTGTTTGCAAGCTTTCATTAGGCTCTGCAGGCAAGTGCCTTAACTTCTAAGGCATCTCTCCAGACTCAGCTTTCTAAGTAGAACGTTGGAAGAAACATCTGCAGGTTTCTCTACACCCATGAGTGGCCTTCGAAAATGACTACAGTGCTCGTGAGCACAGGAAATGAGGGGCGATCCCCCTACACTCTGCCGTGCTGTAGACGTTCGGCATCCAGCTGCAGGTGAGCGGACTCAGGGGAATCCGTAAGCAGTTCTGTTCACTAATCAGTTTGAGCCATTTGAGCGCTTTGTTTAGCCTGCCTTTTCCTAAGTTTCTTTAATTGTAAGTGGAGATAGCCACTACACCTGCCTGTTGGGACCAAGCATGATGTCCCACACCCAAATTAGCGAGTTACAGTTAACACTATCCCTGATATCAGAAGCAAAGGGGTCTTACAATTCATGCATCTAGTCCAAGGTTCTCGTTTCACAGATGAGCTGATCCCCTCAAAGATACATTGCTGAGTGAGTATAGAAATAAGACTGGTACTCAGGTCGTCTGTGGTCCTCCAGTCCAGAAATCTGTCCTCTATACTATTTTTTCTCCCACAGTCCTTGGATTTTATAAACTTACATCAAACCCCAGAAGGTCGTAAGGTATCACTAATAATTTCTTTGTTTTTCTTTTTCTTTTTTCTTTTGAGGTAGGGTCTCACTCTAGCTCAGGCTGACCTGGAACTCACTCTGCAGTCCCAGGCTGGGCTTGAACTCACAGGGATCCTCCTACCTCCGCCTCCTTAGTGCTGGGCCACCATACCTGGCATAGTTTCTAAGCAAAAGCACAAATTCTAGCAAGAATCAGCCCAGGAATAGGGCAATGGACACATCTTTCCTGCTGGCTTGGCTGTTCTGTTCTGAACATCTAAATAACCCTAGACAGAGGACTTTAGAGCAAGCAGATTTGTGCTCTCTGGGTATCTCGGGTATGCAAACCACATCATTTTGCTGTTTGGGCACTGGGATATGACCTATGGGAATATTGCAGGCATATATATATATATATATATATATATATATATATATATAACACATTCCTGAGAAATATGCAGAAGGAGGAATTTCAGGGACCTTTCACCCACTAGGAATCATGTGACTGTTGGGCAACTTTTGACCATGAGTTCATAGTCAGAGATAACGCCATCTGTTTGCAGCATTGTGACCCTATCTTTGGCCTGGTCACACTGGGATACATCTCTTGTCTTATCTAATGTGTGGCACATGCAGATAGTCTCCAAGCAAACTGAGCCACAAAGATGTTTCTTAGGGCTTAGTATGGGAGTCCCCACAACCATCTGACTCTGGACCCTCTTATCAGCGGCCTGTGAAGAAAAAGACCTTCCACTGAGAACTCAAGGTTATATAGGAAACAGCAAGGTCTGAGGTCATAAAATATTAATGATTATATAAACATGGTAAGCCTTGTACATCTGGGGTTCTTCTTTGTCATAAGAGCAATCTCTGGAACTAGTTGGCAAGAAGCCAGGTGAGTTACTATTTAAATGGCTTTATTGAAGTATATTTTACATAGCATAAAATGCTCTCACTCTAAGTATACAATTTGGTCAGTTTTTAATAAATATGTATGGTTATGCAAAAATCACCACAATAAGATTTTAGAACACTTTCTTTGGCTTAGAGAGCCCTTCTGCTTATTAGCAATCATTCCTATCCCCACTTCTGGCAGCCACTGATTTATTTTCTGTCTCTATAGAATTGCCTTTTCTAGACATTTCACACAAATGAACAGATGAATAGACAACCCATCTTTATTAGTCATTTGTTTTCTCTTGGAAAAAAATATATATGTGTAATCAGGTGTTATGTGCCAGATATTACATTAGGTTCTAGGGGCTTGCTTTAAAGTGAGGGGTCTCATGCAAAAAGTCACACAACCAAAGGCAGTGAAGGGGGCCCAGGCATGATGATACAAGCTACAGCCCTGGTATTTGAGAGGCGGAGGCAGGAGCATTGGGAGTGCAAGGTCCGTCTTGCTTATATAGAATGTTTGGGGCCACCTTAGGCTACATGAGATCCTGCCTCAAAACAACAAACACTAAAGGGGGGGGTCAGTAAGAGGGGAAGCCCAGGGCCTTTGGAGAGCCCTTACCTGAAGCTCAGGTGTTCTCTCAAGGAGCCAAAGGATTCCTCTTGGAGGAAGGGCGCATCCTAGGTCAGGAAGCCTGCTACTTAAAAGGCCTAGACCTTTAAACATGGGATCCTTTTGAGTGGCCGAACCATTTTCGGCAAGGGTGGAGAGTAATGTTTGTGAGGTGGCCTTGTAAAGCTAGGGGATGTGGTGACCCAGAAAGTGGGTTGTCACAGTTAGCTCCACAATGTTGGGATGAGCTTCCAACCCAACACAGTTTACGGGAGGAAGGGATTTGCTTCAAGCTTACAGGTCCAGGGGAAGGTCCATCCATGGCGGCAGAAGCTGGCTCCCGTTCACAGATCCAAGCAGACAGAGACCGCCACCAGCCGGCACACACCAAAGCTGGGTCCCCTCCAGGGCTCACGCTGCTCTCTCCACATTTCTGAGCTGGAGTTCAGATCTGTCCCCTGTCAAACCTTAGGGCTGGACTCCCAAGATCCACCCACCAGTGACACCTCCTCTAGGCAGATAGCCGGAGACCCAAGTTACACATTTAATCTTCACACCTGAGTCAATGGGGGATGTACATTCAAACTACCACTTAAAGTGGGTCATAAGCCCCTGTGATGTGGTACGTAGTACCTCGGGAGGGCTCTAGGTAGGATTGGCTGGGACACGGTGACATCGTACGCATACTGGAATGGGACATACTTGCAAATGAGGAGACAACTGTGGAAATCGCTGGAGCAACTGATGTGTGAGATGCCACCAGGAGACAGCCCAGAGCAGGCCATCTGGCTTAAGAGGTGTTTGGCCTTGGGAAAATGACGTCGCTTCTCTAAATTGTCTATCTGTGAGTTAGAGAGAACGAGGCGCTCGCTTTTAGGGTTTTAGACTGAGGATGAAGAGGGCTCTATGATGCTTCACAACAGGGGCCAATGCGTCAGTTACTTTCTTATTGCTGGGACAAAATAGCTGGATAGCTAAAATCACAAGCTGAGCTGGAGAGATGGCACAAACCTAGGTTCAGCTCCCCAGTATCCACACAACAGCCAGATGCACAAGGTAGTGCACGTGTTTGCAGTGGCCAGAGGCCCTGGCATGCCCATTCTTCTCTCTCTCCCTCTCTCATATAAATAAATAAATAAACACATAAATAAATAAACTATTCTAAAACATCTTTTCAAAATCCACAAGCTAAGAGTGTTCCCGTGGCCCAAGAGAATTTCTAGTGCCCCTTTCCCATCAGCCCCTACCTGTCCAATCCGTTCTCTCCCACTGAAAGGTGTTTTTTTTTTTTTTCCTAATTTTGTCACCGGAGATTAGCTCGGCCTACTCTTGAAGTTGCTATAATGAAATCATTTTATATGTGATTTCTTTCACTCGGTGTGTTTATGAGATTCATGTGTCTTTGGCCACGTCAGTAGCTTATGCTCTGAGTGAATATGCCACAATTCCCCTAGCAGCTCACCATGCGATGGACAGCCAGGCTACGTTCAGTCCGAGGCCATTAAAGTTATAACTGCCATGAATGTTTGTTATGTGCTGTTTTACTTAAGCGTGGTTTCGCCTCTCCCTGGTAAACACTTGCAAGTAGAATTGCTTCGTCACTGGGAAGACATATGGTAAACCTTACCGGCATTTTATTCTTAATTTAGTTGCTATGCTTGAGAAAACAAAAAAGCATTCCAGCTAGCTCCACTTATTGAAGGAGTCACTTCATCAGGCCTTAGAAAGAAAAGATAATGCGAGGATAGAGATGAAAATGATGACGAAGGGCTGGAGAGATGGCTCCGTGGTTAAGACGCTTGCCTGCAAAAAACCAGAGGGCCTAGGTACCCACATGGCGCCAAATGAACAAAGTGGCGCATGCGCCTGGTGTTTGCAGTGGCTAGGGGCCCTGGGCACTCATTCTCTCTCTCTCTCTCCTTGTAAATAAATAAAGTTTTAAACCATTTTTAAAATGAAGATGAAGAAGAAGAGGGCAGGATGATGGTAGTGGTGATGGCGTTAGAAGAGCTATTTTTGCAGTACTTACCAAGTACTTCATATGTAAAACTGACAAATCTTCATAATGTCACTGGGAGATAAATATTGCTTTGAAGCTTGAAGAAGCTGAAGTTTAACAACAACAATGAACTTTCTCAAGGTCACTGAAACCCATGTTGAAAGTTCATACTTTTTAAATATCTTTTGTTTATTTGAGAGAGAGAGAGAGAATGGGCACACCAGGGCCTCTAGTCACTACAAATGAACTCCAGATGCACACACGGCCTTGTGCATGTGGCCTCCATGGGTCCTGGGGAACTGAACCTGGGCCCTTAGGCTTCGCAGGAAAGCACCTTCACTGCTAAGCCATCTCTCCAGCTAGAGAGTTCATACTTTCTACTAACTCTACATATGGCCTCATGGAAGACAAGAAGTGTTGTGGTCAGGACTGGTGCTGCACGTCCTTAACGTCAGCACTCAAAAGGCAGAGGTGGCCAGACTGAGGCAACAAGATGAACCTGGACTGCATTCTGAGCGTAAGGAATATAGAGTGAAAAAAAACACTGAAGGCTGGAGAGATGGCTTAGTGGTTAAGCACTTGCCTGTGAAGCCTAAGGACCCTGGTTGGAGGCTCAATTCCCCAGGACCCACGTTAGCCAGATGCACAAGGGGGCGCACGCGTCTGGAGTTCGTTTGCAGTGGCTAGAGGCCCTGGTGTGCCCATTCTGTCTCTTTCTCTCTCCTTCTCTCTCTCTCTCCCTCTGCCTCTTTCTCTCTCTGTCACTCCTAAATAAATAAATAAAAATAGACAAAAAACTTATTAAAAAAATAAACACTGAAAAAAAACAAAGATCGCGTATGTGTCATCTATCATGTTTTCTCTTAATGACATGACCAGCTTTTGTGTGATTTTTTGAGGCCTTCTGGTGACTACTGTCCAGTGACTGAGGTAGTGCCCTAATGCATGCTTTGACTTTGCCTCCACCCCATTGAGTCTCCCCACTCCTTCTCTTCCCCTCCCCCATGCTTGTCAGCTTGGCTTCACCCTTTATTGCCATCTACATCATCAACTCTCCCCCCCCCCCCGCCTTTTTTTTTTTTTGTATCTGAAGTCCATCAATGTGGATCCTGGAATCAACTTTTCTCAAATATCTCTCCTCAAAACTGCTGATGTACACCCCCAAAATATTTCATTCTTTCTGTAAAAAAAAAATGATGTCAAGAATAATATCATGGGGCTGGAGAGATGGCTTAGCGGTTAAGCGCTTGCCTGTGAAGCCTAAGGACCCTGGTTCGAGGCTCGATTCCCCAGGACCCACGTTAGCCAGATGCACAAGGAGGCGCACGTGTCTGGAGTTTGTTTGCAGTGGCTGGAGGCCCTGGCGCGCCCATTCTCTCTCTCTGTCTCTCTCTCTGCCTCTTCCTCTCTCTGTCTGTCACTCTGAAATAAATAAATAAAAACAAAAAATTTAAAAAAAGAATAATATCATATTGCAAATGTTTCATCAGGTGTGGTGGGGCAAGCCTTTGATCTCAGCACCTGGCAGCGAGAGGTGGAGAGGTCAGTCTGAGGTAAAGGACACACCGCCACCAAAAAAAAAACAAAAAAACTTTGATTCAGACAAGCGTGGTGGAGCACACCTTTAATCCCAGCACTTGGGAGGCAGAGGTAGGAGGATCACTGTGAGTTTGAGGCCACCCTGAGAATACATAATGAATTCCAGGTCAGCCTGGGCTAGAGTGAGACCCTACCTTGAAAACCAAAAAAAAAAAAAAAAAAAAAAAAAAAGTTTGATTTAACAGCTGTATTTTGATAAAGCTACCATGTAGCCTATACAGTAAGGTGCTGAGCGCAGACATGTTACGCGGAGCGACTTGTATGATTTCAAGCATTTCCAGAGGGAAATCTGGGTCTTAATGATTCCTTTGTCCATTTTCCCTATCAATAGCTAATTATAATTAGGAGAATTGACAGACAGCCTAAGCCCCGAGTGTTCAGCAATAAACTCTTACTGAATAACAATAGTTTGATTTAAATAGCATTTCAGATCATTCTATAGCCTTTACATTCTCTCCCACAGAACTCTTGGGGGTGGGCCACACAGACGTAATCATGAAGTGTGGTGGGACCTCTCTACACTGCTGAGAGCACCTCAAATTTAGCTGCACACACGTACAACACGTGCCGTAAGCAAAACCGTGAATTCTGGAGACAGCACATTTATCAAAATCTAAAATCAACTTGTACTAACAATTATCTTTTTAAATAGCTAAATGTATTACAAATGATGGTTTTAGCTTTCTTATAATCCTGTGCTCACAGCAGTAGCTTCTCAGAAATCAAAGAAAACAATTTCCATGAAGACCCGGAGAGAATATTTAACGTGCTAGAGACTTGCTGCCCTCTTGTGGAAGCTAGAAAAATCAAAGCCAGCAAATCTCATCGGGAAGTCTGGGAATAAGCAGTTCGGCAGTACTCATCATTATATGCACCGAGTCTCTGGAAATATATGTATTTGTATAATATACATATTAATTAATCTTGCTGCATACATTTACTCAGCATAAAAACCTTAGAATTTGTCAACAACATTATGAAGGTGTCATATTATTTTAGGTAAGAAAACCAAAGTTTAAAGAAACCAGCTGCCCTCAAATTATATGACATCAAAAATCTGGGGTCCTCCAAGACCTCCCAGACCACCTCAAGGCAGCTAATGGCTGCAGGGAGAGGGGGAATAAGGTTCCTCAGTGGTGTAGACACCGGTAAATTGCCCATTCCAATGGTAAATAACCTTCCACCTAAGAGCATACCAGTAACCCTAATTTAACACAATGGTTTTAAAAAAACAAAAGGCATGAAGCCAGGCAGTGTGTGGTGGTGCACGCCTTTAATCCTAGCAAGCAGAGGTAGGAGGATCCCTGTGAGTTCAAGGCTAGCCTGGGCTAGAGCGAGACCCTACCTTGAAATGACCAAGCAGAAAAGACATGAAAGTAAGATGGGGATTCATGGCGGAGGAGAACGGTGGTAGTGGAAGGGTTATAAGATCAAGATGCATCATATACACTTAGGAAAGTGTCAAATATAGAAAAGAAAATGAGTTAAATTTAAAAACCAGCTATCTGCCCCTTTCTCTCCCTCAAGTAAAATAGTTTTTTAAAAGTTGGGGTGGGGGCTGGAGAGATGGCTTAGCGGTTAAGCACTTGTCTGTGAAGCCTAAGGACCCCGGTTCGAGGCTCGATTCCCCAGGATCCAAGTTAGCCAGATGCACAAGAGGGCACATGCATCTGGAGTTCATTTGCAGTGGCTGGAGGCCCTGGAGCGCCCATTCTCTCTCTCTCTCTCTTCCTCTTTCTCTCTCTCTGTCTGTCTCTCTTAAATAAATAAATAAAAATGAACAAAAAATTTTTGAAAAAAAAGTTTGGGTGGGAGGGGCTGGAGAGATAACTTAGCAGTTACGATGCTTGCCTACAAAGCTCAAGGACCCAGGTTCAATACCCCAGTACCCACATAAGGCAGATGCACAAGGTGGTGCATGTTTCTGGAGTTTGTTTGCAGTGGCTGGAGGCCCTGGTGCACCCATTTTCTCTCTCTCTCTCTCTCTCTTTCAAAAAAATGTAAATATTAAAAATCAGGAATGCTGCTAACACTTTATGACCTTTCATGAAAGCAGAATTAATACACTATCTTTAGGAGATAACCAAGAAATTTTTTTGTTTTGTTTTTTGAGGTAGGATCTCGCTGTATACCAGGCTGACCTGGAATTCACCATGTGGTATTAGGGTGGCCTTGAACTCACAGTAATCCTCCTACCTCTGCCTCCCAAGTGCTGGGATTAAAGGCGTGCGCCACCACGCCCAGCGATAACCAAGAAATTTATCAAAAGAAATGCATACATTGCAGAATGGCAAATATAAAAACTTTAGTAATCCCTCATTGCTGTGCATTCCTTAGACGTTCTTGGTGTGTCAGCCTCATAGGTGAACTGGAGGGAGGTGGGTCAGGGGACAGCGCAGCAGCGCCTGGGCTGGTGCACTTGGAAGTGAGGTCGGGTCTGTAGGATGGGGGGAAGTCGACAGTTAGGTGCAGGAGGGTCCAACCGTTTGCCACTGCAGCACAACCTTGCCATCTACAGAGTTCCCAAGTGACAAGACCAGTGACCAAAAAAGTGAATCTCATCATGTTTTAAGTACCTTTACCCTTTTGTGTTGAGCGGCATTTATAATTACCCTCGCTTGCACGCAGCTGCGTGGGGCAGGCTGCAAGGTCGCCAGGCCTGCAAGAGTGGCAGAGAGGGCGAGACGCCGCGGAACTACGCTGGTTGCTGAAGGGGAAGAGGCCCAAGGATGGTCCCTAAGTTTCTGCTTTGGGCCAATTGAATAGACAGTAACCGGGGTGAGAGGTGGAAAAGAAGAGCGGGTTTGAGTGAATAAACGATGACTTCTGTGGTTTGAACACTTAGTCCCCAGCTGGTTCTTCTATACTGGAAAAAAAAAAAGATAAACATGGATTGAAAACCATCTAAGGCAAGTGCCAGGAGGACAGCAGCGGCGATTTGAGCTACTAAGATGCAAGATACTATTTCCTGAAGCATTTTCCGATTTCTTTGCATTCTAAGACTCTGAACTGTGACTCTAGAGAAGGTGAAGCATTCGTTTTTGAAAAGGTGAGCCATTCACCGTGTTTGTGGTGGAGCTCTGCTTTGACCAAAGACTGTTGGTGAACTGAACACCGAACACTACCAGGCACTCATGAGAAGGATTACTTAGGAAAATTAGGGGCACAGTCCAACTCAGTGACCTCCCAAAAGCCCTGTTGATCAAGTTTAAGTTTTATATTCTCATAATATATACATGTATAAATCATTTAAAGCAGGATTTGTTATTAGTGCTATATCAGTGGCATATAAAAATCAGTGGATAATTTTTCTTTATATCTTTATATATTTTAATTTAATTTTTTTTAGAGAGAATGTGTGCGAGAGAGAGACAGGGAGAGAATTGGCGAGACAGGGAGAGAATTGGCGAGCCAGGGCCTCAGCCACTGCAATCAAACTGCAGACGCTTGCGCCACCTAGTGGACACGTGTGACCTTGTGCCTGCCTCACTTTTATGTGTCTGGCTAATGTGGGATCTGGAGAGTCAAACATGGGTCCTTAAGCTTCCCAGCCAACTGCCTTAACCGCTAATTCATTTCTCCCACCCTATTTTATTTTTTTAATAATTAAAAATTTTTAAGTTAAAAAGTATTTTCTATTTTTTAAATATAATAATTTTTAATTAAGAGAGATTTTGATGGGTGTAGCCACTTTTTTGGCCAAAGGCTAGTGGGAGTTTCTCACTGGTGTCCATGACCCTTTGTCTCCATAGGGTTCTGACTTTGTTTCCAGTATCAGCTATGAACCCTTCCCATTGAGCAGGTCTCTTAACCAATCATAGAGCCATTGCCTACCCACCTAGGCTGAGTGCCACTATTACACACATGTATATATCTTGTCTGGCTGGTTGATTTCATATAACAGGATCCCCTTTACCTATGTTAAATACACTTAAAAATATTCCAGAGGCTGGAGAGATGGCTTAGCAGTTGGAGGTACTTGCTAGCAAAGCCTGATGGCCATGGTTCAATTCCCCAGTACCCACATAAAGCCAGATGCACAAAGCAGCAAATGTGTCTGGAGTTCATTTGTAATGGCACTGGGCCATGGCATGCCCATTCTCATTCTCTCTTTCTCTCTCTGTCTCTGCCTCTCTACTTACAAACAAATAAATTATATTTTAAAAATATTCTATAGTAGACACGTTGTAATGATAGAAGCATTTTTCCTTTCTCTGCAAATGAAGAGGCTGAGTTTTCAGGAAAAAAAGTAAATTTACACTTCTTAAGAACATGAGTGTGGGGTTGGAGAGATGGCTTAGTGATTAAGCACTTGCCTGTGAAGCCTGAGGACCCCGGTTTGAGGCTTGATTCCCCAGGACCCACGTAAGCCAGATGAACAAGGTGGCACATGCATCTGGAGTTCGTTTGCAGTGGCTGGAGGCCCTGGGGCATCCATTCTCTCTCTGTCTGCCTCTTTCTCTCTCTGTCTGTTGTTCTCAAATAAATAAATAAAAATAAATTAAAGAAAAAGAACATGAGTGTGTAATATTCTTCTTAGTTCTTTCCTAAGTCAACATGGGCTCCTGTGCTGGGCAAATCCTGTTGGGATGGTTAGTGTGGTAAGATGAATTATCTGTGTGATTCCTGTTCCTTCTCAGTGTAGAGGGTTTTGCAATCAGTGGCAATTTGAACTCCAAAATAAAACTAAACAAACATTTGTGGTACATATTACTTTCAGAATTGAGAAATCACGTTTGCCTCTGTAGGGTAATAGACAACATCAAGGAGATACATCACGGGGTGAGACCCAAGGAACTTCCCTAACCACAAAGCTAGCAACCATCCTTAGTTCATTTTGTTCCAGAACCATAGCCTGTGGTGTGCCCTCGGCCTCCAGCCACATGGAGGATGTGGACTTACTATTTAGGGATATGTGGTCATTGGCAAAAGTCTTCAAAAGATGTTATTTCCATCTGCTCGCTTGATGGTCCAAATCTGGAGGAATGGGTAAGTTTTTCCTGAAATATGTGGACCCAGAGCTCTCAAGCCCTGGCTCGGGCTTTCAGGCTGCCCTTTCAGAAGGAAACCAGGAACTGAAAGGTTATGAAACCTATCAGTTTAATTTCATTTGAGGTCTCTGAGAATCAGGATAAAATAGCCCTAAGGAAGGAACCATAACAACTGATTACATATTTTCATAGCATCTAGTACAGAACAGAATTTTTATCTGAGTATTTTAAATTATTATTTAAAAATTTTTTTTTGTTCATTTTTCAAGGTAAGGTCTCACTCTAGTCCAGCCTGACCTGAAATTCTGGAATTCACAATGTAGTCTCAGGCTGGCCTAGAACTCATAGCAATCCTCCTACTTCAGCCTCCCGAGTGCTGGGATTAAAGGCACACACCACCACGCCTAGCTGTCAAAATCCTCTTCAGTTTATAAAAATTGCACAGTAGGGCTGGAAAGATAGCTTAGCAGTTAAGCGCTTGCCTGTGAAGCCTAAGAACCCAGGTTCAAGGCTTGTATTCCCCAGGACCCATGTAACCAGACACACAAGATGGCACATGCATCTTGAGTTCGCTTGCAGTGGATGGAGGCCCTGGCGCCCATTCTCTCTCTGTTTCTCTCTTTCTCTCCCCCCCCCCTTTTCTCTCTGTCTATTGCTCTCAAATAAATAAAAAGATACTTTAAAAAAAATTGCAGAGCAGGTCTCATTAGGACCATATGTGAGAGAGAAAGAGAGAGAGAAAGACAGAATGACTAAACGTGGCTTTTGGATTTGCACAATGCCAGGTGGTATGTTAGAGGAGATGTGGAATGTGGCTCCCAGCTTAATTTATTCTCTGAGACAACTTTAGTGGAGTGCATTAAAATTAGTCAATTCATAGCACACAATTCCATGTATTCTGACAAACATACAATTGTGTAGTCACCAACAGGATCAAGATATAGGACTTCCATCACCCCTAAAATTTCCCTTTCCTTAGCCATTGGTCTATTTCCAATCGCAATGTTGTGGCTAGGCAGCCAATGAGCTGAGTTTTATATTTATTTATTTATTTATTTCCAAGGAAAGAGAGAGAGAGTGAAAGAGAGCAAGAGAGAGGGAGGGAGAGAGAAACAAACTCCAGGTGCATGTGCCACTTTGTGCATCTGGCTTTATGTGGTACTGGGGAATTGAAGCTGGGTTTTTAGGCATTGCAGGCAAGTGTCTTAACCACTGAACCATCTCTCCAGCCCTAAGCTGAGTTTTACTAGTATAGTTTTGCTTTCCTTTAAAATTTGAGAGATCGGATGACACAGCATACGGGCTTCTGTCTGGCCTCTTAGCATGATGCTTTTGAGACTGGTTTGCGCTCTTTCACATGTCAGTAGTTCAGTGCTTTTTACTGCAGAGTAGTTTCCACAGGGACAGGGTTCTATTGCACATCGGTTTTTATAGGATCCTTTTTTAAAGATATATTTTTATTTATTTATTTACAAGAAGATAGAGAATGAGAGAGAGAAAGAGAAAAAGAGAGAGAGAGAGAGAATGGGTGTGTCAGGGCCTTTAGCCACTGAAAACTAACTCCATATGCATGTACCACTTTGTGCATCTGGCATTACATGGGTTTTGGGGAATCAAAGTCGGGTTGTTATGTTTTGCAGGCAAATGCCTTCACCACTGAGCTATCTTTCCAGCCCTTCTTAAAGGAGTCTGTCACAGTCTCTGAATAGATCTCAAGTTATTCCTCTCCTATCCGTTGATCCATCTTTATGTTGGGATGGACTAACATGCTGATGGATGGTTTGGTGGCCATCATGTTTATCTATGTCACATGGTTCACACTGAGCCACAGCTGTTACATCGTGCCTGCTGCCACGGCTGGCACAGAGGAGGGATGTGATAAAATTTTCACGGAAGAATGCATGAACGAACAGATGAGTGAATGCACATGAATGAATAGTAAGCAACATGGTGGCCTCCTGGCTCAACTTATAATGGAGCATGAACTGGGAAGAGAAACATGCCATTAAACAATGTCTTTTTTTCAATTTTTTTTGTTTGTTTATTTATTTATTTGACAGCGACAGAGAGAGAGAGAGAGAGACAGAGAGAATGGGCGCGCCAGAGCTTCCAGCCTCTGTAAACGAACTCCAGATGCATGCGCCCCCTTGTGCATCTGGCTAACGTGGGTCCTGGGGAATTGAGCCTCGAACCACGGTCCTTAGGCTTCACAGGCAAGTGCTTAACCACTAAGCCATCTCTCCAGCCCTAAACAATGTCTTGATTTGTGCTGGGGTTGTAGCTCACCTGGTGGAGGACTTACTTAGCATGAATGAAGCCCTAGACTCTGTCCCCAGCATCACATAACGCCCACGGTGGCAACATGCCTACAAACCAAGTGCTACTTGGAAGGCAGAGGCCAAGCTCATCCTCAGCTACATAGTGAACTTGAGGCCAGCCTGGGAAACATGATACCCTGTCCTGTTTATTTATTTATTTATTTATTTATCATTTTGCAAGCAGAGAGAGACAGAGAGAAGAAAGACAAAGAGAAAGAGAGAGAGAGACAAAAAAAATGGGCACACCAGTGCCTCCAACCACTGCAAACTAACTCCAGAGGCATGTGTCACTTTGTGCATCTTGGCTTTACATGGGTACTGGGGAATCAAACTTGGGTTTTAAGGCACACAAGTGCCTTAACTGCTGAGCTTTCTCTCCAGCCCTGAGACCTTGGCTTTAAGAAAAGGTACAAGGGCTGGAGAGATGGCTTAGCGGTTAAGTGCTTGCCTGTGAAGCCTAAGGACCCCGGTTCGAGGCTCGATTCTCCAGGACCCACTTTAGCCAGATGCACAAGGGGGCACATGCATCTGGAGTTCATTTGCAATGGCTGGAGGCCCTGCTGTGCCCATTCTCTCTCTCTCTCCCTCTCTCTCTAACTGCCTCTTTCTCTCTCTGTCTGTCACTCTCAAATAAATAAATAAAAATATATAAAAAATTTAAAGAAAAGAAAAGGTACAAAATACTTCATTTAAAAACACACAAAATACTTTATTTAGATATCTTCAGGTGCTGAGCACTCTATTTGTTCAAGGTCAGGCTTTTGTAAAATGAGGGAGACAATTCTGACCTTACATGACTCTTACGAGGAATAAGTAAGGCAGTCAGTGCAAATCAATCCACAGAACTCTGTCCTATGAGTACATCATGTTTGTTATAATAACTGCTGTTCTTTTGTGTATGTGTGTGTGAGTGGTGTGCATGCATGTGTGTATGTGTGTTCACGTGGGGGCCACGTGTGTCTTTAGGATGCACACGCGCATGTGTGAGAGTGTGTGTGGAGGTCCGTGGATGTCATCCTTAGGAATTCCATCCATCTGTTCTTCAAACAGGGTCTCTCAATGGCATGGAACTCAACAATTATGCTTCATTGGCTGGCTATGGAGCACCACAAGTGTACAACACCATGCGCAGCTTTTATGTCGGTGCTGAAAATCAAACTCAGGTCCTCACAGTCGCTAGACAAACCTTTACCAATCGAGGTATCTCCCCATCTCCATCACAGCTGCTATTATTACAAAGAGAAAAAAAAATGTCATTCAAGGCAACAAGGGAGTCAGCAAAAAGCTATTCCCAGAAACTCAACTGAAAATCTGGGCTCTGGTTATTTTCTTTCTCCCTCAGTTTATAAAGTCATTTATCCCATCCATGCATGGGTCATCAGGGACTGACGCTCTTGCTTGCATGTTATACAAAGCTGTCCCTGCTTCCTTGCTTGCCTAGGTCATTAGAAGGTGAGTCTATGTTAAAAACTTAATTCAACATGTGACTATAAATGGTCCTGCTACAGATTCGGGAAATTAAGTCTCCTTTGCATGCCTTGGACAACATCCCCCTGCCCCACACACACACACACCCCAGGTTTCTCTCTGCTTTTTCCCTCAACTGGACTCCGGTTGAAGTTGCACATAATGTGATTGGCTCTGAACAGAGAGAGCCCTTGGCCACTTGGACAAAAGAATCACAAAACCGATCTTGTGGTTTCCCAGCGGAAATGGGATTACGAATGGCATCTGTGTCTTGGGACAGCTAAGCCTCCTGCTCTCGGGATCAAGTTACATGTGTGACTTTGCCACCATCTTGCTTCCATTTAGAAGACTTCAAAGCTGAATAACTTTTCCTTAGGACAAAATAAACAAATAAATACAAATTCTCTAAACTAAGCCCCACCCGTCCTTTGCCCAACACCAGCTCCCCTTTGACTGTCTTGCTTTCTCTTTGAGACATATTTGATCTGTTTCCAGGCCTTGTTCCCAGCCTGTTGGCCATGGAACCATTTCTGTGTGGCTAACACTGACTCCCTCCTTAAGATATTTCACGGTCTGAGAAGCCTTAAATGACCAGGAAAGGGCTTTAGATGGAATAATTAAATGTCCCTTTTGCAATTTGAGCTTGTTTCCTTGTACCCTAAATTCTGTGGCAATAGAAGAAGCAAAACAGACCTCTTCTTCCGTGAATTAAATTTCGGAGAAGAGCCCAGCCCAAATGGGTCAATCATCCCCCCTTGTGTTTAGACAGTTCTTCCGGTACCATTCCTGGTGGGGATCACTCCTATCACTAAAAACAATGAGACCCTTCCCAAATCCGAGGACAGCCACACAGCTCTCTGCTGAGTGGCTTCAATTGAAATACTTTACAATGTTTAGGGCTGGGGAGATGGCTTAGCAGTTAAGGCTCTTGTCTGCGAAGCCTAAGGACCCATGTCCGATTCCCCAGGACCCACGTAAGCCAGATGCACAAGGTGGCACACGCATCTGGAGTTCATTTGCAGTGGCTGGAGGCCCTGGTGTGCCCACACAGGGAGTTTCTGGCCCTCATACTTCTAGCACTCTGAGCAACTGTCGTTTCCCTTGATCAGTAGCCACGTTGCTGCACATCAGACACTGGGGGAGCACCTCTTTCTAACCTGAGTCTGCCCAATGCAGGGCCATGAAATAAAGCCACGTGTGGTGATAACATTCTTATTCACCCCAGTGCTATGGAGGTGGAGACAAAAGAATCCCTGGCCTGACCAGTCTAGTCTAGTTGGTGAGTTCCAGATCCCCGAGAGACCCTGTTTCCAAAAGAGAGGTGAGTGGTTCAGCCTTTAATCCCAGCACTCGGGAGGCAGAGGTAGGAGGATCACCGTGAGTTTGAGGCCACCCTGAGACTCCATAGTGAATTCTAGGTCAGCCTGGCCTGCAGTGAAATCCTACCTCAAAACAATGAAACCAAAAAGGGTGTCAGCTGAGGCATGGCACTGGAGGCTGTCCTCTGGCACGTGCACACACACACACACACACACATATATATACACATGTACACAAAAACACATACATATACACATACATACATTCAAATACATATAGACACAAAAACATGCATAAACATACACACATGCACATGCACACAAAACATACATACATATATATATACAGGTACATACACACATATACATACACACATAAACATATACATGCTCACATACATGCATGCACATACATACACTCATATATGCACAAGCATACACACAGATACACACAGACAGACAGACAGACAAACAGACACACAGAAGGAAACCAGAGAGAAGCTAACCAGTAACAGCAGGCAGATTAGAAACTGGGTGGTGCAAATTCAGTCCTGTTCATTACTGTCTGTTTCACAGAGTTGTGGGATGTTGACTAAACCGGCAGATTCCAGGTCTTACCCCTTGACTTGAATCAGAACATCCAAACTCCAGGCTCTGGAATCTGTACTTTATCAAGCTTTCCAGGGGATTTAAAAGGACTCTATCTTGGCAGCTGAATCTTAGAAATCGGTTGGAGGTAAAGCCCTGTGTGCCTCCTCTCTTTCAGAAAAGATCTGGGCGATCACTATCCCCAATGACCCAGTTGGGCCACGAGAGAAAAGACTAAGGCCATGGGGATGACAGAGTGAGGGGAGACATAATCGGGGAGCCTGCCTGCCTATAGGCTGATGGTGGAAGCCACATCCTGGACTGGCCGGGGGTCTGGGAAATCAAGCTGTCTTGTGGTGATACTTAAGACTGGCCTAAATCTGTGTGCCCCTAGGCAAATGTCCTACTCTTTCCTTGTTTAAACCTGTAAAATGGATAAGATAAGGGTAACTGCTTGATAGGGTTGTTTGAGAATTAAATGAGTCATCACACTGTAGGCCCAATAAAAATTGTCACCAAGATCTCAGCCTCCACCATCAAGGGAGTCAACTGTCTAAAACTCATGAGCCAGCATACCATGACCCTTTGTCCATTTTCTTGTAAATAAAGTTTTATTGGAACCCAGCCTGGCTCACACTTTCACATTGTTGTTGATGGCTGCTTTGTGTGACCACAGGAGAGTTAAATAGTTCTTTGCAGCTTGAAATATTTTCATCTCTGTCTCTTCATAGAAGAAGTTGCTGATTCATGCTGTACAGATTTCTGGGCCCCTGTTAACATGTGAGTCTCTCTGGGAGGTACCACAAGGTCTGCTGTGTCAGAGCTTAACTGACAGCCATTTGAGGCTAGGGCCTTCGGCAATGGGAGCACAGAGAGAGGAGGAAGCAGAGGGAGAAACACATCTTCAAGGCATAGGAGGTGGGCGAGGGCCTGCAGTCCTCACCCTCCTGCCCCAGTGGGACCTAGCCTGGGTGCTTCTGAGCTGGGAGTGTCGGGAAACCACTGGGTCTTGCTGTCTTTCATTTTCCAGTGAATTTTCTTCCATGCGTCCCTCTGCTTTCTCACTCGCTGACATAGTTTGCCAAACGTCTTCACTGGACTCAAAGCCAAGTCATCCTGCCTCATACCTGCTGCGGTTTTCAATCAGGGTGGTAGCTCGTTGCTGCCCACGAGGTGCCAGACTCAGGGCAGACAGAGGAAATAAAGCGTGGACCTTGTCCTCGGAGCGCGCAAGTTTCACTGCAAAACAATAAACCTTTCAAGCCAAGGAATTATGACTCCCACCTCACTCGCTAGACACTAAGACGATGAAAAGCGAATGCCTCCAATTGCAAACAGTTGGTCACTGATTAACACCCACACTCAAGACCATAAAACGAACATCCGCGGGGCCGACTGGGTCCACTAGGGAGACCTGTGAGTCCATTAGTGGGTGTTCTTGCACTGAGCAACAAGTGTGCTGGGCTCTCAGGGATTTTGTTTTTGTTTTTGTTTTGAGACAGGCTCATGTGTATCACAGGCAAGCCTCAAAGTTGTTTTTTAGCTGAGGCTGACCTTGAACTTCTGATCGTACTGCCACTACCTTGTAAATGCTGGGATTACATGCGTCCACCACCACATCGGTTTATGCAGTGCTGGAGATCGAACGAGGGCTTTGTGCACGCTAGGCAAGTAATCTACCCTCTGAGCTCCATCTCCAGCTCTCTCCTCTGTGTCCTCGCTTGTCTTGACCAGGAAGCAGTATTTGTGAGAAAAAAAAGAAGAAGAAGATAAAAAAAAAGGAAGCTATAGCTTACCGAGGGCTGGCTGTGACCCTAGAACCGGTGGTTATGTGTTTATGTGCTATCTTTTTTTGAATCTTTACATTAACCCCACTAAATAGGTACCACTTGATCATTGCATGCTCAGAAAGAAGATATTCACACTGTCCATGACAGAGAGGGGTCTCAATCCCTCCAAAGTCAGCAAATATTCATTCTCATACAATGGCTTTGGAATTTGAGAAAAATTGTTACCTTTAAGAAATAAATTCAAGGGCTGGAGAGATGGCTTAGTGGTTAAGCACCTGCCTGTGAAGCCTAAGGACCCTGGTTTGAGGCTTGATTCCCCAGGACCCACGTTAGCCAGATGCACAAGGGGGTGCACGCGTCTGGAGTCCATTTGCAGTGGCTGGAGGCCCTGGCGTGCCCTCCCTCTCTCTCTCTCTCTCTCTCTCTCTCTTTCTCTCCGCCTTTCTCTCTGTGTCTGTCACTCTCAAATAAATAAATAAATAAATAAATAATGAACAAGAAATAAATTCAATTTTTTTTTTTTTTTTTTTTTTTTTTGGTTCTTCAAGGTAGGGTCTCACTGTAGCCCAGACTAACCTGGAATTCACTATGTAGTCTCAGGCTGGCCTAAAACTCACAGCAATCCTACCTCAGCCTCCCCAGTGCTGGAATCAAAGCCCAGTTATATTTTCCTTTCTGATAGTCAGAGCTAATTATTCTTATCAAGGTGATGTTTATCAAGTCCCTCCTTATGCATTTAAAAATTCTGTGAATTGTATTTGCCAACTTAAACCATTTTCTAAAATATTTTTATTGATTATGTACTGCAAACAGAGAGGAAGAGAAACAGGGTAGGAGAGGAAAAGGGTGCATCGGGGCCTCCTGCCACTGCGAATGAACTCCAGGCACACTCACCACTTTGTGCATCTGGCTTTACATGGGTACTGGGGAATTGTACCCAGGTCAACAGGCTTTGCAAGCAAGCCTTTAGCCACTGAGCCATCCGTCCATCCTGACTTAAACCATTTAAGCTGTTGAATAAGTTAGCATCTTTCAGAAAACACCAGTAGCTACCAACAGTTGGACACAGTGGGCGGTGACTCTTTATTTCCTTTCTAAAATATTTATTTTGAAAGCGGGCATGATGGTGCACACCTTTAATCCCAGCACTTGGGAAGCAGAGGCAGGAGGATCGCTGGGAGTTCAAGCCATCCGGAGACTACATCGTGAACTTCAGGTCAGCCTGGGCCAAAGCAAGACCCTACCTCGTAAAACAACAACAAAAACAAAAAAATAAAATATTTATTCTATGCACATCTAGAGAACTGGATTCGATTATGTTGTATTTCACACAAATTCATTCCCCTTTACCACCTTATCAAACAGCTTTGGTAAAACCAAAGTCCACCACTGGCTTCTACTGCCCAGCAGGAGCTGTCCCCAGCCCGTGGCAATGCTCTTATAACAGTGGGACCCATTCCCTTGCTTAACAGCTGCTCTGAGATGAGGATGCATGCTCTAGCACAGCTCTGAGAATTACTTTGACACCAGAGTCTTCCAGCTTGTGCCCGCACAAAGGGAAGGGTATGCACATCCATCTACCACGGAGCCCAGGGTGATGGTTTGAATGTCAAATGTTTTCCGTAGATTTGGGAGTTTAAACACATTGTCCCCAGTTGGTGGTGGCGCTGTTAGAGGTTGTGGAACCTTTTGAAGGTGGAGCCTTGCTGAGGGAAGTGTGTCACTGGGGGGCAGGCTTTGAGGTGTTTCAGACACCCCACTTTCTTCCTTCCTAGGCTCTTTTACCTCCTTCCTGCTGATAAGAAGATGTGATCCCAGCTTCCTGACCTGCCGTGCCTTTCCCACCATGATGGGCTTCCCACGGACGCTGTAAGCCAAACATAAACACTTGCCTTTTTCAAGCTGCTTCTGGTCTGGTAGTTTTGTCCCAGCAACCAGAAAGAACTGACATCCTGGGACAGATAAGCCCAGTATGCACCTCATCTCTCAACATTGCAACAGTGTATACAGTAGGCTGCTAAAAAATTGAGTGAAAGATGAAAAAGTCTTTTTTTTTTTAACACCATGGAAATCAGCTAAAACTACAAACGAAGGCTTGTTTTGTCAGAGATGGTGCCTCAACATTTCCCTGTGCCTGATGAATATATCCCAGGATTGGTTTTTTTCTTCTAGCATAGACACATTTTTTTCAGCTGTTTAGTTTTCAAATATATATATTTTAGCTACTTATCTGCAAGGACATAGAGAGAAGAAAGAGAGAAAGAACATGAGCATACATGGGTGTGCCAGGGCCTCTTACCACTGCAGATTAACTTTAGATACATGCACCACTTTGTGCATCTGGCTTTATATGGGTCCTGGGGAATCGAACCCAGGATGGTAAGCTCTGCAAGCAAGTGCCTTTAACCACTAAGTCATCTTTCCAGCCCACATTGTCTTTAATTATGTTGTATATTTTTCAAAAAGAGGATTAAATTTTTATCTTTTAAAAGAGAGAACTACTTATTATTCTTTTTTAATATTTTATTTTTCTTTATTTGAGAGAAGAAATAGGCAGGGGGGAAAGAGAGAGAGAGAGAGAGAGAGAATGTATGAATGAATGGGAGCACCAGGGCCTCCAGGTGCTGCAAACGAACTCCAGATGCATATGCCCCCTTGTGCATCTGGCTTATGTGGGTCCTGGGGGATCGAACCTGTGTCCTTTGGCTTCACACGTAAGTGCCTTAAACACTAAGTCATTTCTCCAGCCCTAAAATCTTTTTTTAATTGTTTTACTTAAGAGAGAGAGAGAATGGGCACACTAGGGCCTCTAGCCACTGCAAACTTCAGACTCATGCGCCACCTTGTGCATCTGGCTTATGTGAGTACTGGGGAATCGAACCTGGATTCTTAGGCTTCAAAGGCAAGTACCTTAACGTCTAAGCCATCTCTCCATCCCAGATTTAAAAAAATTTTAACAGGACATGTGAGTTATATTACTTTACCACCAGTGTTATAAATAATCAATAACACCCTGACCTAAAAGCCTTCTTAACCCTCCTGCCATCACATTGACATTATGCTGGGCCTGGCGGCACTCACCTGTTCTCCAAGGAGCATGGAAGTTGAAGCAGGAGAATCAGGAGTTTGAGACCAGCCTGGGCTACATGAGTCCCTGTCTCAAAGAAAACTGTTAAATTTTGGTATGGTTGAATTTATTTGTCCTTCATAATTTCTGAGCTTTATTTTATTTATTGATTTCCGAGAGAGAGGAAGAGGAGGAGGCAGATAGAGAGAATGGGAGTGCCAGGGCCTCTAGCCACAGCCATTACAAACGAACTCCAGATGTATGCACCACCTTATGCATCTGGCTTTATGTGGAAACTGGGGAATCAAACCCAGGTTCTTAGGCTTTGCAGGCAAGTGCCTTAACTGCTAAGCCATCTCTTCAGTCCTTAGCTGTTTTCTTTTGTTCATTTTTATTTATTTGGGAGCAACAGACAGAGAGAGAAAGAGAGAATGGGCGCGCCAGGGCCTCCAGCCACTGCAAATGAACTCCAGACACGTGCGCCCCCTTGTGCATCTGGCTAACGTGGGTCCTGGGGAATCAAGCTTCGAACCGGGGTCCTTAGGCTTCACAGGCAAGCGCTTCACCACTAAAACCATCTCTCCAGCCCCTTAGCTGTTTTCTTAAAGTCTTTGCTGCCCTCTAGGTTTAAGGTGTTTTCTTATATTTTGTCTTTAAACATTTATATTTTTATATCTACATCTTTATATAGAACAAGTTTTTTTTTTGGCTAGCACATACAGAAATACTATTTTGTCAATAGTCCTATTCAACTGGTCAACGTTTCTCTGTTGAGTTTTTGCCCATGTCATACACGTGAGCCCCACCTATATGACACTGTCTTCTACAGACCCTGCCATTTGCTTTTGAGCGTATCACAGTCTCTAATTATCATAGCTTTATAAAAAGTTATTTTATCTCGTGTGTGTGTGTGTGTGTGTGTGTGTGTGTGTGTTCACATGCATGCAGGAGCACAGATATGTCCATGTGGAGACCAGAGATTGACATTGCATATCCACCTTGGTCCCATTGCGTGTCATTCTTGATCGCTGTCCTCTTTGCTTATTGAGTCAGAGCCTGTCACCTGAGTCCAAAGGTCACAGATCCAGCTAGTCTAGCTAGCCAGTGTGCCCCGGGGTCCCCTGTCTCTTAGCGCCTGGGTGCTGGTGCTAGAAGCAGCTGCCACACCCAGCCAGCATTTACATGGGTGCCAGGAACCTGACCTCTGGTCCTCATGCTTGCCGTATCTACTGAACCATCTCCCAAGCCCCATAAAAGATTCAATGTGTTTATGTTATAACAATTCCTTCCCTTTCATTCTTTATTTTCAACATCTGACTATGTATGTTTGGAAGCTTACTCTTTCACTTAAATTTCAGAAAACGTTGGTCAGTTTTTCAAGTTCTTTACTGAAATGACATTGAATTTATAGAATAACACCAAGAATAATTGTGAATATTATGTATGAGTGAGAATATGAGAAAATAGAGAAACTGAGAAGCTGGGCAGAGAGGAAGGAAGTCATGTTTTCATGTCCTGCCATAAATGCTCTTATAACATTTCCATAAAGCTTAACTAAATTTTAAATAATATTTTATTTATTTATTCATTTGAAAGAGAGAGAAAAAGAGGCAGATAGAGAGAGAATGGGTGCGCCACAGCCTTCCGTCACTGCAAACGAACTCCAGACACATGCGCCACCTTATACATCTGGCTCACCTGGGTCCTGGGGGATTGAACCTGGGTCCTCAGGTTTCACAGGCAAGTGCCTTAACCACTAAGCCATGTCTCCAGTCCTCCACAAAACTTTAATTAATCTTTCATTGACATAAGTACATTATAATCATTTTAGTGATTATTTTCATTTCTATTGTGAAGGGCATGGTGGATAACATGTTGCCATATGTTTACTTAAATATTAACTTTCAAATCATTTTTCCAGTCTCTGCTACATGAGCTTTTAAGGTAGACTTCTTTCTACCTGCCTACGAAAGGGTGATGACATCACCTTTGGCTACCTTTGTATATGCCACAGTGCATATGGAAGGGTCAAAGTGTCTAATGTGACAGCCAGGGCAAGGTCCAGTAGGCCTTTTATGAGAAGGTGTCTTTACTAAAATCAGTTCCTTTGCAACAATGGCTTGGATTGGGGCCACCTGCATTCTCTCCTGGACCTTGTGTATCGTTCATATATCAGCTGTATCGGTAAGCAGGGTTCTACCTCAGGAGATCACTTAAAAATATCCTTTCTAGCATGAGCTGCCCATTTTATGTGTTTTTGTTTCCTTTCAGATCCCACGTCTCTCTAAAGGAAATGGTAAGAATGTTTTCATTTCTGAGCTTTCCCTCTTTTGAGCAAAACGAGTAACGATTTTTCTCCCACTTTCCACAGTGCATGATACAGACTTTGGAGAGCAGAAAGATATTTCAGAAATAAATCTGGGTGAGTTCGAACTCCGCATAAGTAAAATCTTGAAATAATTTAAGATCCCAGTGACAGAACTTCTGGAAAATACTTAATCTTTATTATACTCTGTTGTGTGCCTTTTGGAGAGAGACATTTATCAGAGCCTATTGAGAAGAGATAAAAAAATGGTGAGACTGGATTTCCTAGGAGTGCTTTTGAATCCTCACTGGTTATTTTTTAAAGATTTTATTTTTATTTCTTTATTTATTTATTAGAGACAGAGAGAGGGAGAGAGAGAGAGAATGAGTTAGAATGGGCGTGCCAGGTGCTCTAGCCACTGCAAAAGAACTCCAGACACACACGCCCCCATGTGCATGTGGCTTTCGTGGGACCTGGAGAATTGAACCAGGGTCCTTAGGCTTCGTAGGTATGCACCTTAACAGCTAAGCTATCTCTCCAGCCCTGGTTATTTTTTGAAAACAAATTTTTGAGAACTTAGCTGGGAGCGGTGGCGCACGCCTTTAATCCCAGCACTCAGGAGGCAGAGGTAGGAGGATCACTGTGAGTTCAAGGTCACCCTGAGACAACATAGTGAATTCCAGGTCAGTCTAGGCTAGAGCAAAACCCTACTTTGAACTCACTCCCCCCAAAAATTATTGAGAACTTTAATATCTGAACATATTGCAAATTGACCACATTCCCATTGGGTTATACTTAATGTCCCCTCTCCCCTGCCCGCATTCCACTGAGGACCCTCCTGAGTGGGGTTGTCTGTAATCACAGTGGGGTCATGAGTACACCAGTCAGCCTCAGTGGGGTGGGACAATACCTCCATGACCACCTTCTCACCCTGTCCCCACTGGGTCTTGAAACAAAAGGATTTCTGCTTATGAAAATTTCATTCTTGAGCCAGGCGTGGTGGCGCACGCCTTTAATCCCAGCACTCGGGAGGCAGAGGTAGGAGGATTGCCATGAGTTCGAGGCCACCCTGAGACTCCATAGTGAATTCCAGGTCATCCTGAGCCAGAGTGAGACCCTACCTTGAAAAAAAAAAAAAAAAAAGAATTTCATTCTTTTATTTCTAGTTTCTATTTTGAACAAAGAAATAGAAGACTGCGTTACTTTTCTGCTTGTTAAAGAAAATTATAAACTATAAGCCAATAATTATATTCAATGAGGAAAAGATCACATGCCTGTACTAACTAATCTATTATATCCTTTAATGACTGTTTGAGACATAGAGAAGTGTGTAAATATAGTCTTTTAGGTTTTTTTTTTTTTTTTTTTTTTTGAGGTAGGGTCTCACTGTAGCCCAGGCCGACCTGGAGCTCACTCTATCAGCCCAGGCTGGCCTCAAACTCAAGTGATCCTCCTACTCAGGTGTGCACCACCCGAGAGTTTATATTGAACGCTTTCATATCCACTCACATCTTTACTATCCCGTTTACCTTTCACAGGGACAGCAGCTTCCTCATGGTTAAAGTGACTCATTTGAGATCACAGGTTACAGTAATGTGGTTCACTTCCAGGTTGTCTGACCCACATCTCAAAAGCTCAGTGCCACTTGAAGATGACAGAACCCAAAAGCACTAGCCTAAGGGTCAAGTAAGGGTCTCTGTGAATTCCCATAACTAGTTGATATTTAATTGGAATATCTTGAGATTGACTGCTCGGCTAGGGAAGGAAAGGAAGGAAGAGGCTGGTTGGCTTGCTTGCCTTCTTGCTTTTTATTTGTTGTAGTTTTTTGTTTTTGTTTTTTTTTTCCAAACATAATCTCATGTACCCCAGATTGGCCTTGAACTCACAATGCAGCCCAAGCTGTGCTCCAGCCTCCATGTCAATTGCTGGAATTTCGCACATGTGCATCCATACCCCGTTTATGTGGTGCTAGGAATTGAACCCAGGGCTTCATGCATGCTGTGGAAACACGCGTTGAGCCCCACACTGAAAGAAGAGTTGAGTAACATAGATGGGTGACTTTGTAAATGGGTCCCAAGACTTCAGAGCCACCAGGCCCTAAAATGTCTTTTTGGACCCCTAGATTCTGATAGTCAGGTGTGTGTGATGAACGCATCCACTGCATTTTAAAACATGGTTGGAATTAAAATCAATGTTTTCTTAATCTCATCCTTATTTATCAAGGAACAATTCATTTTTTTTAACCTCTGAGCTATTTCTTAGGCTTCCTCCTTACCATCTTTCACCTGTGACTGCAGGTCACTTCATGTGGAAATTTAGCCCATTTTAACGAACCCACCAGATTGACTGGATTAGCCATGTGGACAGACCCTCACACCATACACTGGTTGAGAACATCATACTGGGAAAGTGAACATCATTTTTGTTATTATTTTTCAATTCTGTCTTTTTCTTTTTTCCTTAATTTAATTAATTTTTACATGTGTGTTCATTGCACAAAGCAATGGGCATTATAATAACATTTGGTTCCAGTGCATCACTACCCTGTCCTTCTCCCCTCCTCCCTCCCACCAGTCCCCGTCCTCTTCCCAAATAGTTCCCCTTCGATTTTCATGGTGCGTGTATGCATACGTGCATATGTAAGTCTCACATATGAGAGAAAATGCGGTATTTTCCTGATTCTGGCTTATTTTGCTTAATGTAATGGTCTCTAGTTCCATTCACTCTTCTACAAATGATATGATTTCATATTTTATGACTATATAAGACTCCATTGTGTATATACACATTTTGTTTTTAAATTTTTTTGTTTTTCTTTATTTATCTGAGAGACAGACCAGGCAGAAGGATGCAGAAAAAGAGAGAATGGGCACATCAGGGACTCCAGCCACTACAAAGGAACTCCAAATGCATGTGCCACCTTGTGCATCTAGCTTATAAGGGTCCTGGGGAATCAAGCCTCGAACCGGGGTCCTTAGGCTTCACAGGCAAGCGCTTAACCGCTAAGACATCTCTCCAACCCTATATACATTTTCTTTATTCAATCATCTGTTGTCAGACGCCTAAGGGCCTTACCATGTAGCCCAGGCTAGCCTAGAGCTCTTGAATGTACTGCCTTGGCCTCCAGAGTGCTGGGATGACAAGCATGTACCACCATGCCCAGTCTTCGCTCCTCTCCTGCTCCTCTCAGCTATACACTGCTCATAAAACAGGAACAGACCGCCCCTGTTCCCAGCCTTCAGACCCTGCTACTTCTCTGCTCCGACCTGCGATGACTTCTCCGACATGCAATAAGGGCCCTACTGCCTTATCGCCTGGACTCACAAAGTATGGTTAGGAGCCAACATGGTCTGCATCACTTTAAACCTGGCTCAATAATGCCCCACCCCAGGCCCACCCCCAGACCTACCAAATCAACAGCTTCATTGATGCCAGGCCCCAGAGGATCCTGTGTACATCTCAGTTGGAGTTGTTCTGGCCCTGCCTTTCTCTTGTTTTACTATTTATTCTTTGTTTTATTTATTAATAATTTTTTAAAAAAAATATTTTATTTATTTGCAAGGAGAGAGAATGTGCGTGCCATGGCCTCTAGCTATTGCAAATGCACTCCAGATGCATGAGCCGCTTTGTGCATATGGCTTTACCTGGGTCCTGGGGAATCAAATCCAGGTTGTTAGCTTTACAGGCAAGCACCATAACTGCTGAGCCATCTCTCTGGTCCCTCTTAACAATTTTGATACATGTATATAATGTATTTTGATCATGATCTCTTCCCTCTTGCCCCCCCCATCCCTCTTCTGCTAAACCCCTTCTTTTTGTTAATTAGTCTCTTTTCTACTTTGATGTCTCATTTCTTTCTCTTGTGCATGGGTGTGACCTACTGAGTTTAGTTAGGGTTGCCTGAATGGGCACAGGTGGGCCAAACAACGGCTATACAACTGCAGAAAATGTTGCCCAGTTCCCCGGCCACCATTAACTACCTATAACGCCTCAGACAGGGATGGGGGCCTCATGGCCTCCTTCATCACCCATGACAGAATGTTGATGGGCCCAGTGTCACATGGGACTTATGCAGGTCATGAATGCAGTGACTATGTCATGCCTGGATGACAATATGTCACAGGAATCCTCCTCTGGCTCATACTTTTTTTTTTTTGCCCCCCTTACATGTTGTTCTCCAAGCCTTGGAGGGGGGTGACATGGTTGCCTCATCTAGTATTTATTTTTTAATACTTTGTTTTATTTATTTATTTGAGAGAGAGAGAGAGAGAATTGACATACCAGGGCCTCTAGCCACTGCAAACGAACTCCAGATACATGTGCCACCTTGTGCATCTGCCTTATGTGGGCACTGGGGAATCGAACCTGGGTCCTTAGTCTTCACAGGCAAGTGCTTTAACCACTAAGCCATCTCTCCAGCCCTCATCTAGTATTGACATTCCAGAGTCACTTATTCTCAGAACCTTTACAAGTTTTGAGCATAGCCACTACCAACTGCAAAGAGAAGCTTCCCAGACAAAGGGGAGAACAGCAATAACTCACTGGCACAGACACACATATTTAGAGGGCACATACCATATCCATTTAGCCAAATGACAGCAGTAACTTCCTTTTGAGACCTATGATCTCCCCACCCATAGGCATTTGACTAGATTTTCAGTACTAGGCATGAATTACCTCCTACTAGTTAGGCCTGAAATCCAATCAAAGAGTGGTTGGTTACCCCATAACAATCATGCCACTACTGAACCAGTAAACTTGTCCTACCTGGCTGATCAGTGGTATAACTCACAGGTCCTCTGCTGGGTAGGGTTGTTGATGACATTTCTTGAGGAATTAATCCAATGATTAGGTTCAAGACCTCATCTAATCCTCTCTAGAAATGCTATCTTCAGACACGTACAGGTGGCCTCTACTAATGGCCTAGAGGCATTTTGTTTTTCAAAAATATTTTGTTGGTCTGGAGAGATTGCTTAGCAGTTAAGGCATTTGTCTGCAAAACCTAAGGAGCCAACTTCGATTCCCAAATACCTATGTAACACCGGTTGTTCAAGGTGGCGCATGCGTCTAGAGTTCATTTGCAGTAGCTGGAGGCCCTGGTGTGCCCATACTCATTCTCTTTACTTTTAATTTATTTTTATTTTTATTTATTTATTTGCAAAGAAAGAGAGAGAGAATGTGCATGCTAGGGACTCCAGCCCCTGCAAATGGACTCTGGGTGCATGCGCCACTTTGTGCATCCAGCTCCATGTGGGTACTGGGGAATTGAACTCAGGCCCTTGGGCTCTGAATAAAGTGCCTTAACTACTGAGCCATCTCTCCAGTGCCCATACTCATTCTCTGTCTGTGTCTCCCTCTGTCTCTCTGTCTGTGCCTCTCACATAATAAAACCAAAATATTAAAAAAAAAAAAGAACCTTAACTTCAGACAATGAGATCAGGATTAAGCAATAGCATCTGTTCTGCTGACCATGGGCAGCGTACGTTCAGAGATGCACTTTTGAATGGCCATCCCCTGTTCTACGTTTCTACGAAAATCCCGTTCTTCTTGGGCACAAGGGCAGCAAGTAGGGCTTGGCTTTGGCAGGTGCCACCGTATTTTTGCTCCATGGGAAGAAGCAAACCGAAACCATTTACCTATGGACAGAAGGGTGGATAGCCCAACAGGCTCTCGGTGGGATAGCATGCAGTGAGGTTGGGATTCTCACAATGACCAGCTATGACACCCCTTCTCTCTAGACTCCATTTCTTCCTGGGACTCAGGACAGCTTTGGCATCAATGACGGATAAGATTCCTTCTGAGTCACCTCTTACTTCTAAGATTTTTAGAATTTTTTTTTCAAAAATTTCTATAATTATCCAGACATGGTAGCACACACCTTTAATCCCAGCACTCGGAAGGCAGAGGTAAGAGGATCGCAGTGTGTTCAAGGCCACCCTGAGACTTCATGGTGAATTCCAGGTCAGCATGGGCTACAGTGAGACCCTACCTCGAAAAAAAAAAATTCTATAATTGAAAAGAGAACATAAGATGTGACACTCAGTGACCCTTCACGCATGTTCAATTAGAAGGAACTTGTGCAATTGTAAACAGAGTTGTACCACATAGACAGGAAAGGCACAATGGCAGAGATTGAAAGCTCATTGTCAGATGTATTTTAATAATGTTCATTTCTGATACCTTTCTCTTTTGAAATTCACTTCTAGCTGCGGGCTTGGATCTGTTTGAAGGAGACATCCTTCTACCGGTGAGTGCTGTCTTGGGACTGGCTGCCGCAGAGTGAGTGGGGGGGGAGGGAGGAAGAGCCTCTTCTCTGTGGCTAGTCTGGGCCCCACGGAGCAGAAGAGAGGATTCTGGTCTGTACTCTGCACCCCTCTGAACTTCCACTGTACTTGCTCATGATCAAGACAAGCAAAAGCTCAATCGTCAAATGCTTTAATTCTTAAAATTTTTTTTTTATTTATGGATGTACAAGGGGAGAGAGAATGGGCACACTGGGCTCTCGAGCCACTACAAATGAACTGCAGATACATGTGTCGCCTTGTGCATCTGGCTCTACATGAGTACTGGGGAATCAAACTTGGGTTCCTCAGGCTTTGCAGGCAAGTGCCTTAACTGCTAAGCCATCTCTCCAGCCTGGCAAGTGGTTTATCTGTCCAATTTTTCCTAATAAGCAAAAGATGAGAAGGAAGAAGGGTATACTAATATGTTTGCAAGAACTACATCAGACTGGGGGAATTGCAGGTCATCTTCATTTGAATTTCCAAAAACAAAAAATTATATCTAAGGAATTTCTATTGTTTCCTAAATGAGACCACAAAAGCCACTATGTTATTTGAATTGCTTTATAGACTCTCTGCAGCGTGAGACCTTCATGAAAGAGGAGAGGAAGGGGGGGGAGGTGGTCTTGAGCTGCAGACATCTCTGTTTTTGTTTCACAGAATTCCAGAAACGGCCTGAGAGACCCAATAAGAAGATGGAAGTTCCCCATTCCCTACATTCTGGCTGACAATCTGGGTAATAGCTATCTTTTTTTAAGTGTGTGTGTGTGTGTGTGTGTGTGTGTGTGTGTGTGTGTTCCTGCATATTTTGGTGGTGATATTCCAACCACCTCCAACGTCTTTACTTCGGGACTGGGGGTCAAACTCAGGTCCTCATGGTTGCCTTGGATCGCTCTAAGCACTGAGATGTTTTCCCAGCCCCAATCACTCTGAATTAGATCTGGCTGCACATCACAATGTTTTCTCCTGTTCATCGGCTTCAAACGGAGAGCAGGCACCAGCATATAAAGCCAGTTTCCAGCCCTGTTAAGTCTCTTAATCTCATTGCATCAAAACCGGGACTGCCTGTCTAGTCCAAAACAATATCAAAGAATAAGTAAAAAAAATTATAGCACACGTGAAATTGTTCATAAAGCCGGGAGCACCATGAAGCTCCCTTTTGATGTCATAACCATGAACACTTTGTACTTCACAACTTTTTGTTTAGGTGGAGCTAGCTACGGAAGGACACTGTTTTCAGTATAGTGATCTTTTCCCTTTTGTTACAAGAGGAACATGGCTCCCTTCGAGAAACAGAAAGGTGTTTATTTCACATGCTCATGGCCTGCTTTCTTTACATGAATGATTTCTACTTTATTCTCTCTCTTAAGATAACAATCGATAAAGTTGCACTTTACTCATGCATAGAAATATTAGTTGGGGCCTGGAGATATGGCTCAGCTGTTAAGGAGCTTGCTGGCAATACCAAAGGATTCAGGTTCGATTCCCCAGGACCCACAGAAAACCAGATGCACAAAGTGGCACGTGTATCTGAAATTTGTTTGCAGTGGCTGAAGGCCCTGGCATACTCATTTTCTCTCTCTCTCTCTCTCTCTCTGTCTTTCTACCTCTCTCTCTTTTTTCCCTCCCCCCCTCCCTCTCATTTCAACCCTCTGTCTCTGTCTGCTTGAAAAATAAATAAGTAAAATACTTTTTAAAAAATATTAATTGGTATAGATGAACAAACACTAGAGGCCAGACACAAGCACTGGCTCACTGGTAACTGACTGAGCAGTTGCAGTGACTCTCTGCCTGCAAAGCCTATTCCTCATAACTGGGTAGCTGGGGACACTGAGAGAGGGAGGGAGAGCGGGATGAGGTCGCGACATCACGGTGGGCTCAGCTGTTCCCCCACGGGGCATGCAGACTATGTTTCAGTAGTCTCCATCACTGTTATCTGCTGCTTCCAAATTTTTTGTTTATTTTTATTTGTTTATTTGAGAGCAGACAGAGAGAGCAAGAGGCAGAGAGAAAAAGAGAGAATGGGCACGCCAGAGCCTCCAGCCACAGCAAACGAACTCCAGACGCGTGCGCCCCCTTGTGCATCTGGCTAACGTGGGTCCTGGGGAATTGAGCCTCGAACCAGGGTCCTTAGGCTTCACAGGCAAGCGCTTAACCACTAAGCCATCTCTCCAGCCCATATACTTAAGTGCCTAGGAATAGAAATGCTTGGCCATGTGGCAAGATTGTATTTAATTCTATAAGAAAATACCAGCTTTCCAGAGTGGCTACACTACTTTATAAATGATTAGATTGCTCTTAAAATGGAGAGTGCTGGGCTGGAGAGACGGCTTAGTGGTTAAGGCGCTTGTCTGTGAAGTCAGAATATGCAAGTTTGATTCCCCAGGACCCACGTAAACCCACATATACTAAGTGGTGCAAGTGTCTGGAGTTCATTTGCAGTGGCTCAATGCACTGGCACGCCCATTCTCTCCCCTCCTCCTCTCTCTCTCTCTCAAATAAATAAAAATAAAATATTTTAAAAAAGATAATGTTGTTTTTTTAATCAGAGCCATTTTGATTTTGAAATACTTTATTGTGTTATTAATTTGCACTTTCCTAATGACTAGTGATATTTAGCACATTCTCATGTGTATTTATTTATTTTTTGAGATAGGGTTTCACTATAACTCAGGCTGACCTGGAATTCACTATGTAGTCTCAGGGTGGCCTCGAACTCATGGCAATCCACCTACCGCTGCCTTCTAGGTGCTAGAATTAAAGGTGTGTGCCACCACATTCAGCTTAGTGGGTTTTTTTTATTTTATTTTATTTTATTTTGAGACAGAGTCTTACTCTGTAGCTGAGGCTGTCCTGGAAATCTCTGTGCAACCTAGGCTCAAGCTTATAGTCATTCTCCTGCCTCAGCCTCTGGTGAGCATATGCTTTTATGAAATGTCTGTCTGACTCGTTTCTATTTTTGTATTGCATTTTCTTCTCATTATTTGTAAAACAATTTCACATACTATGGGTAAAAAAGTTCTTTGCCACACTTATGTTCTGTAAGTGCCTGATCCCAGGCTGTGACATGCCTTTCTGCTTAAGCAGTCTTCTAAAGGGCAAAAACTTTAATTCTGAATAAGTTTGGTTTATCAACTTTTAACTTCACGCTTCTGTTCTTTTATGTATTCTGGCCTAAGAAATCTTTCCCAGAGTCATGAACATATTCTCCAATATTTTTATAGCTGAAGCTAGTTTTTGTTGCATCAAAATGGTTCATGTGTGGTACAGTGAGATTGGTTCATTTTTGTTGATCTACGTTTTTCTATCACCATTTGCTATAAATATTTTTCCTTTTTTCACTGTGGACATGACAACTTTGTCAGAACTAATTGACTAATCAATCAACTAATTAATTGATCAGTCCCTAGGATTTCTAGTTTGTTATTCTACTGGCTGACTATCAGGTCAATATCACACTATGTTGATTACTTTGAATCAATCAGTCTTGAAGATAGTTCTCCATCTTTTTTTTTTCCTTTTTAAAGATAATATACTCAAGATCATATTTATAGTATATGATGTGATTTATATTAGAATCAATGTGTTGATATCTCCAAAAAGCTCACTGAGATTTTTGTGCATCTATACATATTTTTTTAGAAAATTATTATCTTAAAAATATTGAGCCCTCTAATCCATAGCACGGCTAATCTGTCCATTTACAAAGGCCTTTATTCATTGATGGTATTTTTTGAAGCAAAGTTGGGGTTCATAAAGAAACAGTTTTGGGGCTGGAGAGATGGCTTAGCAGTTAAGGCACTTGCCAGCAAAGCCTAATAACTCAGGTTCAATTCCCCAGGACCCACGTAAGCCAGATGCTCAAGGTGGCACATGCATCTGGGGTTCATTTGCAGTGCCTGAAGACCCTGGCACACCCATTACCCATCCCCTTCTTTCTCTATATATATATCTTTCCTTAAAAAAAAAAAAAGAAGGGCCAGAGAGATGGCTTAGTGGTTAAGTGCTTGCCTGTGAAGCCTAAGGACCCCGGTTCGAGGCTCAATTCCCAGGACCCACATTAGCCAGATGCACAAGGGGGCACATCTGTGTATTTATTTACTTTTTCAGATAGGGTTTCACTGTAACTCAGGTTGACCTGGAATTCACTATGTAGTCTCAGGGTGGAGTTCGTTTGCAGTGGCTGGAGGCCCTGGTGCACCCATTCTCTCTCTCTCTGCCTCCATCTCTCTGTCTGTCACTCTCAAATAAATAAATAAGAATAAACAAAAATATTTTAAAATAAAAGAAAAAAGAAGCAGTTTTAGCATGGATTTAAGCACAGGCATTAGGGCGTAAGAGATGCTGAGAAGTGGGAAGCACAGGCTGGTCAGGACGCACTGATGGTTGGGGAGAGCACTCACAGGCAGCGGGGGGGGGGGGGGGTCCAGCCCCTCCCCATTAGCACCAGTACAGTTTTGTCTTCTCTTTTCTTTGCTAACCAGCCGCTTTACCTGGAGCGAGATGATATCCCATTGTTGGTTTGACCTGCATTTGCCTAACAACGAATATTGGTGATTTTTTTTTTCATAAATTTGTTGACCACTTGAAATTTCTTCTTTTGGAAGTATCTCTTCATGTCATTTGCCCATTTTTAAACAGGATACTTTTGTTATTGAGTTGTTTTAATTCCTTATATAGTGTGCATATTAATGTTGTGTCAGATAGTTTCAGTGTTTCTGATAGGTTTTCTTTTCACTCAGCTGATTTATCCCTTTGATAGAAATCCTTCTTGAGGGGCTAGAGAGATGGCTTAGCAGTACAGGCACATGCCTGCGAAGCCCAAGGACCCGGGTTTGATTCCCCAGTACCCACATAAGCCAGCTGCACGAGGTGGCGCATGCATCTGGAGTTCACTTGCAGTGGCTGAAGGCCCTGGTGTGCCCCATTCTCTCTCTCCTCTCTCTCTTTTCCTGTTTCTCTTATAAATAAATAAATACTTCCAATTCAGCACCATCACCTACTGAGCTGGACTTAGAAAAAAAAAAGAAATCCTTTTTGGGTTGATATAATATCATATTTGTATTTCTCCTTTTCAAAAATCTATTTATTTATTTATTTATTTATTTATTTATTTATTTATTTGAGAGAGAGAAATAGGCAGATAGAAAGAGATAGAGAGGGAGGGAATGGGACCACTAGGGCCTCCTGCTACTGCAAACTCCAGACGCATGCTCCACCTTGTGTGTCTGGTTTTAATGAGGGTACTGGGGAAGCGAACAGGGGGCCTTTGGGTTTGCAGGCAAGCGCCTTAACCGCTATGCCATCTCTCTCCAGCCCTATTTTTGCTTTTGATGCCTTTCATTTAGGGTCTTACACAAAAACACACCACTGTCTGCACTGATGTGTTGTTCCCCCGCTATTGTCTCTAGTATCAGCGTGGATAGCCAGTTTCCCCAGCACCAAGTAAGGAAGACGCTCTCATTTCTCTAATGGGGGGTTTTGGTGTAATGTAACAGACATAATACAGCCAAGAAATAACCCACACATTTTACAGCAAATGCAGATTCCCTCCCTCCCTTCCTTCCTCCCCTTTCTTTCTTCCTTCCTTCCTCCTTCCTTCCTTCCTTCCCGCACTTTCTTTCTTCCTTCCTTTCTCCCTCCCTCCTTCCTTGCTTTATTCCTTCCTTCCTCCCTTCTTCCTTTCTTCCCTCCTCCCTCTCTCCTTTCCTTTCCTTCCTTCCTACCTCCATCCTTTTCTTTCTTCTTTCCTTCCTTCCTCCCCCCTTTTCCCTTTTCTTCCTTTATTTCTTTTTCTTTTCTTTCTCCCTCCTTTCTTTTCTTCCTTTCTCCCTCTCTTCTTCCCTCATTCCCTCCCTCCCTTTCTTCTTTTTTCCCTTTTCCTCCTTTTCTCCCTCCTTCTTCCTTCCTTCTTCCTTCCTTCATTCTTCCCTTTTCCTTCTTCTGTCTGTCCTTTCTTGTACATGTGTATGTGGTGTGGTATGCATGCACACGTGTATGTATGTTCCTATGTGTGCGGGATGCGCATGCAGGTAGAAGCTAGAGATCAATGCCAGCGTCTTCCTCAATCACTCCCCATCTTATTCTTTGAGACAAGGTCTCTCACTGAGCTCAGAGCTTACTTGATTCATCTAGACTAGCTAGCCAGCAAGTCCCAGGGACCCTCCTATTTCCACTTTTCCAGTTCTGGGATTCCAGGCTTGTGTTACCAAACTCAGGTCCTCATGCTTGTGTGGAAAACTTTTTTTCCCACTGAGGCAGAGCCCCAGGACCCCTTACTTTGTTTTGTTTTTGAAATAGAATCTCACTCTATAGCCCAGGATAGCCTCAAACTCATGGCAATTCTCTTGCCTCAGATCATGAAGTACCGAGGTTCCAAAGTGTGAGCCACCACACCCAGTTATGCACTGTTTTTTTAAAATAATCTTGATATAATCTTATGATATGTACAACGTGGAAATTATAACACGGCAACTTACCAAATGACATAAAGACCAGAAAGGCATGACTCAGCAGTTAATTTGTCAAGCTGCCAAGGATTGTAAATTCTTGAAGTAAGCACACAGATCAAATGTGCAGAATATATGATTCCATTCCACATAGCTTGGTTTGAATTTTAATCGAGCTCTGCACATTCAGTGACAGAAAATGCATACAAAGGAAAACGTAATCTCAGATCATCTGGAGTACGTTTCTCTTCTCGCCCCATCCCTGCCACACAATGCCAAGGCGTGTGCCCGTTAGATAAAATGAAAGGCATTGACATGGTCATTGAACCTCACGGGTCAGGTATCCACATCTGTCCCTCCTACCCTCCACATCTCCTGGTACCAAGCTTGGGGGTAGAAAATATTTTTCTCGGCTTTCTTTGCCTAAATGCTGGCTGGCTGGCCTTGCTAACCCCTAAGCGATCTCACAGAGAAGCTGGGTAATGTGACACAAGTCTTTCTTTTGCTTCTTGACTAGGCATACCTCTCTAAGCTCTTCTCTCTTTCATCAAGGGGGATATCTTTCCTTCTTTATTCTTTCCTTCCTCTCTCCCTCCCTCTTTTTCCTTCTTTTCTTCCTTCTGTCCTTCCCTCCACCCTTTTCTCTCTGTCTCTTTATCTGAAAGATATTTATTTGCAAGCAGAGAGTGAGAGAGAAAGAAAGGGGCAAATGGGTGCACCGGGGCTTCTTGCCATGGCAAACGAACTCCAGATGCATGTGCCACTTCGTGCATCTGGCTCTACATGGATTCTGGGGAATCAAACCTGGGCCATCAGGATTTGCAAGGAAGCACTCTCTCTCTCTCTCTTTTTTTTTTTAACTGCTAAGCCATCTCCACAGCCCTCTGTCTGTCTCTTGATGGGGTTTCATATAGCCCAGGCTGGCCTCAAACTTACTTTGTAGCCAAAGTTGACCTTGAACTTCTGATACACCCACCTCCTCCTCCTGAGTGCTGGGGTCACAGGCATACGCCACCGCGCCCACTTTTATGAGGTGCCAAGGCTCAAACCCAAGGCTTCCTGAACGTGCAACAAGCACTCTAGTGGCATTTACAACTACATCGGTCCGCAGCCCTTGCGAGCGTCTTTTAAGCCTGAGGTAAGGGCCACTATTTCCACGGTTTCTTCCCGAGTCAGACTGAGCCGCAAACCACTCCTGTTCTGCTGCTCTCGGAATCTCTGCCTGAAGCAGGCATAGGAAACCCGCAAGCCAAGAAGCTATTTTATTTTATCTTATCTTATTCAGCTACATACACAAGTGTGAGTTCCTACTACGCAGTCAGATGCATTTAAAGTATGCAACTAATACTGGATTCACAACCAACTCTGCAAGTCAGCGTCTAAGGAATCTGTTACTAGGGGAAAAAAAACAAGTCTATAAGGAACCTCTGGAATTTTTATGTTTTTATTGATTTCTGCAGAGCTGAACGCCAAAGCCGCCATCCTCTATGCCTTTGAAATGTTCCGCCTCAAGTCCTGTGTGGATTTCAAGCCCTATGAAGGAGAGAGCTCCTATATCATATTTCAGCAGTTTTCTGGGTTAGTATGAAATAGGACAAATGTAAACGTCATTCACATCCTTCAGTTCATAAAACGTGGCATCTACTTAGAAAGCTTGCTTCAACAAATTATAAGAAAACCAAAGCAAAATCAAAGCTTTTACTGTTTAAAATAATTATAATGGTTTCAATAATAATTTTTAAATTATATAACATGTTTCATATGCTAAGAAAGCAGATGGTCTTAATACATCTGAGCCCAGAAAACTTTATATTCATTCTTTTCCTAGGTTTAGGTCATGTTTTTTTTTTTTTTCAAAATATTTCTTTATTTATTTGAGAGAGGGAGAGAAAGAGCCAGGGAGAGAGAGAGAGAGAATGGATGCTCCAGGGCCTCCAGCCACTGTAAATGAACTCCAGACGCATGCGCCACCTTGTGCATCTGGCTTTATGTGGGTACTGAGGAATCAAACAGGGGTTCCTTAAGCTGTACAAGCAAGTACCTTAACTATTGCGCCATCTTTCCAGCCCTTAATTTTTTTAATTATTTTTTATTGGCAACCTCCATACATACATTAATGTTTGCTTACAGTCAAGTTTATTGAAGTATAAATTATGCCCTTTTTGCTGTTACTGTTTTAAATTTTAGACTCCGTTGTCTGAATGCCTAAGAATTTTGTTTTTGTTTTGTTTTGTTTTGTTTTTTGAGGTAGGGTTTCACTCTGGCCCAGGCTGACCTGGAATTGACTACGTAGTCTCAGGGTGGCCTTGAACTCATAGTGATCCTCCTACCTCTGCCTCCCCAGTGCTGGGATTAAAGGCGTGCTCCACCACGCCTGGCCCTAAGAATTTTTAGGTGTAAGTTTCTTGTTCCCATGTGTTTATTTCTAAAACTAAAATCTATGATAAAGCAGAAAGGAGTATTCTCTCTCTCTCTTTCTCTCTTTCCAGTGGTGTGTGTGTCGGCCCACACAGGCTAAGTGGTGGACAGGATAACCACCATCCACAGAGACACTGTTGGTTTATGTCTTCAAGCCCCACCTGACTTGATTTATTTACATATTTTTGCTCATGGGTCCCTTCACTTTCTCCACCTTTTATAGATTGTCTCGTTCTGACCCCTGGGGTTTGTATTAGTTATGATTGGCTAACAGACGTAAAAGGAGAAGTTAGCTTATAATTTTCCTTCTTGAGAAAAAAAATACTGAACACACAAAACATGTGGTGTAAGCAAAAAAAAAACAAACTACTAATGGCTACCTAGACACAAGCTAAATACCTAGCTTACACGAGTGATTATTTTCTTAGCTGATCCTTCTGTCGAAAAAAAAAAATGTACTCCTACTATGTGCCAATAAGTGTGCTGATCTGTAGGTACAAAGTAGTGAGGCACAGATAGGGCTCACAGGTTCACAGTTGGCCCGTGAAGGTGGTGGAGAAACCAGTTTTTGTGCATGGTGGTAAGGCAGAAGGGGACTCCCTGCTCATCAGAACAGTTGATATGATTAGGGAGAGGAGTCACAGATGTCTTTGATAGTTCTGGCTTAGGTGGTTGGTAAGTATCAACTTTCTTCAGTAAGGTTTTGAATACTTCTGTTGGCCGGGTGTGGTGGCACACACCTTTTAATTCCAGCACTCGGGAGGCAGAGGTAGGAGGATGGCTGTGAATTTGAGGCCAGCCTGAGACTACAGAGTGAATTCCAGGTCAGCCCTGGCCTAAAGCGAGACCCTACCTTGGAAACAAAACAAAACAAACAAACAAAAAAAAGTAGAACACTGCTGTTTGAAAGAACCACTTTGGGGAGAAAATAATGAATCACTTTGATATGTGAGGATTTTGAAGGTCGCATAAGTGGAGAAAGTATTTGAGTTTATTTTTCCTTTAGTTCCAGGGATTAAACCCAAAAGGTCACATGTACTGAGTAAACTTTTTACCACTGAGCAATGTCCCCAGCCATCTATTTATTTACTTTCTGTTTGGAGACAGTCTTGTGCTGGCCTCGTATATGCTGGGGAGCTGAAGTGACATTAAACTCCGTATGCCCCTGCCTCTACCTCTCTAGTGCTGACATGACAGATGTAGTAGACAGCCTTACGTTGCTGGGACAGACACCCAAACCAGACACAGTTTATGGGAGGCAGCAGTGACGCAGGCAGAGCTCAGACCACTCTGCACACCTCTGGGTTGGAATTCAAATCCGCCCCCAAACACGTCTTTGGGCTGGACACCAGGATCCCTCCGCCCAGTGACGCCTCCTCCGCCCAGGCAGCTGGAGAGCCCAGTTACAAGCTTTAATAAAACACCTGAGTCTATGGGGGACGTGCATTCAAACTACCTCAAGAGGCATGCACTACCACACCTGGCCTGAATGTTCCTTTTCTTCCGTGAAATTCTCTTGGCTAAACTTTCAACTGCTAACTCAGTTTTTAGGATCTGATTAAAAAGGTGGGCGAGCTTTGGGAGGCCTTCTCTATAAAACCTGAATCTGATGTCCTCTTACTGCCTAGAGCCAGGAGATACTTCTGTGACAGTGAAGTTAGGAGTGAGGAAAAGGGAAAAACATCTGGGAGAAGGGACTGGTCCTTGGGACCCCCCCAGACCTTTCTGAGTCAGAAAGTCAACTGGTCTTTTTCACAAGGATCAGCTCAATGCTCCACAGTGTGACAGAATTAAAATGCTATTGCTCTAACTTACGTTTTTCTGTCAGTTGGGATGGGATATTGGAATGAGATTTATAGGGGAATCACAAATAGATTAAATGAATTCTGTTGGACTGTTGGATAATTTGTAGAGTGAACTGCTTGATAATGAAATGCTGCTGTCAGAAAAGAAAAGTGATTATGGTTAATGGTATGCTTAAAGAGCTTGTTAAATTTACTAAAAGTCATTGAATTACACACGTAAAATTATTGAATTTTACGATGTATAAGTGGTATTTAAGTAAAGTCCTTAGAAAATGAACAATATCCACTTATGATTAGAAGTCAAATCTATCAGCATGTGAAGGCCACATGACCTCAGAGTACAGAGACTGGTAAGACAATGCCATTGTTATTGCCCAAGAGCTTGCAATCCCTCACAGTACAAACCCCTGAGCCTGTCCAATGGTGGATAAAATGCAGACTCTAGTTTCACAATATGAAGCCAATAGGAGATGATTTAAAAGGGGAAGGCAAACTGGATTGATGAGACAAGACAAAAAATACTTTGGAAAAAAAAAAAAGAGAGATCAAGAGGCATCTCCTGAGGAATTTAGGAAATCTGCTAGCAGATCCCAGGTCCAATAGTCTCTGGAGGAAGTTTTGGGCTCTTCGTGTCTAGGCCCATCCCCAATGCCTGCCCCCCCCCCCATCCACTGCTAAAGCTCTGTCTCTAAAGTGTCTACAGCCTTCCAAAATAACACCACTGGCCAAAGACAAATATATAAGCCTAAGAGGTGACATTTCATATTCAAACCATCACAGAGGGCAATTGGCATTCCGTGAGGAATTCAGGAAGCCTTCTAAGAGAACTCTGGTCCGCTGGTCTCTGAGGGAATTTCTGGGCAATCCTTGCCTGGAGCCCTTCAGAAATAAATTAGGCGGCCTTCTCTGGTGGTGGATGGCATGATAGATGCGCCTACATTCAAAACCACGGACTTTGTTAACGTACTTCTTGGAATTCAGATAACTGGCATAATCATAACAGTTGATTATGGACCATTTGGAAATTCATTAAAGTGATGGTTTGAATCAGCCACAGCCGTCACTCAGAGACAATTGGATGTTTTGGTCTAAAGGCTGTTTGGAGTGTGCTGTGGGGTTTCAAAGGCGAACGGTGACAAGGCTCACTTCCCCCCCTCCCCTCGGAGCGCCAGCAGGGTGGACGTGCCTGTGGATACCTACCGCTGCCAGAAGGGATCGTCGCTTTTAAAGTTGGCATCCAAGAATGCAGGGAGTGCCCACAATGTTCCTGACTTAACTCTTGTGCTATCTTTGAATCACCAGTACACGAAAATGCTAGTTTCTTTAAGTCCATCTTTTAAATGTCTGCTGTTAATTGATGCAGTTATTTACATATTCATGGGTAGAGGGTCATATTTGTTACGTGTGTGTGTGTGTGTGTGTGTGTGTGTGTGTGGGTGGGTGTTGTATAACTAATTGACCCTTAGTCACAAAGGTACAATTAGCAGGAATATGGTCTGGTTTCTATTGCACAGTACGGTGGCTATACCTGACAATAGTTTATCTATTTATTTCCAAGCAGGTAGAAAACAGCATTTTAAATGCCCTCACTAAAAATATTTTTTTAAAAAGCCGGGTATGGTGGCTCATGCCTTTAATCCCAGCACTTAGGAGGCAGAGGTAGGAGGATCGCCATGAGTTTGAGGCCACCCTGAGAATACAGAGTGAATTCCAGCTCAGCCTGGGCTAGAGCAAGGCCCTACCTCGAAAAACAAAACAAAACACAAACATTTTAAAATCAAATCTAACTTAGTTCTAATTCGTGTTCTTAAATTATAGCCAGTTGGGAATTCTCTAAAAAACCTCTTTCTTTCCTCGTCTTTGAAGGTGCTGGTCTTCGGTTGGTGACCAACATGTGGGGCAGAACCTTTCCATTGGCTTGGGGTGTGACTATAAAGCCATTATTGAGCATGAAATCCTGCATGCTCTGGGCTTTTACCACGAGCAGTCGAGGACTGACCGGGATGATTATGTGAACATCTGGTGGGATGAAATTATCCCAGGTATGTATATAACTAGGTCTGTAGAGGGGAAGGGGAAGTGAGGCATGGGTCAAAGGACTGCATCTCTCTAAGGCTCAAGGTACTCTCAGGACTTTTCCTACAGTCCTGAGTTCCATATCTTTCTGTGCATGTATTTCACTCTGCTGAAAATTCCATTAAAAATCAAAAACAATTCTCATTTTTAAATCTGGAGGAAAAATGCTCTGTGTTTTTAAGATAGCTTCAGCAGTACTAGAGAGATTGCTCAGTGATTAAGGTGCTTACCTGCAAAGCCTAACAACTCAGGTTCAATTCCACAGCACTCACATAAAGCCAGATGCACAGGGTGGCCCATGCATCTGGAATTCATTTGCCAGCAGTAGAGGATCTGGCATACCCATTCTCATTCTCTCTCTCTCTCTCTCTCTCTTCTTTCTGTCTCTCTCTCTCTGTCTCTCTCTGTCTCTCTCTCTCTCTGCTTGCAAATAAATAAATAAAAGCTTTAGCAGGGGCTGGAGAGATGGCTTAGCGGTTAAGCGCTTGCCTGTGAAGCCTAAGAACCCCGGTTCAAGGCTCGCTTCCCCAGAACCCACGTTAACCAGATGCATAAGGGGGCGCACGCATCTGGAGTTCCGTTTGCAGTGGCTGGAAGCCCTGGCGCGCCCATTCCCTCTCTCTCTATCTGCCTCTTTCTCTGTGTCTGTTGCTCTCAAATAAATAAATAAATAATGAAGAAAAAAATTTTTAAAAAAAGCTTTAGCAGAAATTTAGAGGATGCAGAGAGCTCAACACTAAAGGAGACATAACATGCTGGCCAAGGCTCAAGAAACATTGTGGAAGAACAGGTGGAAGGATTGTAAGAGCCGTGGGGTGGAAGGGAGTACCCTGAGATACTGTCCGCCCCACCGGGACTGACTGGTGTGTTCATAATACCGACAACCCCACAGAGGAGAGCCGCTCAGTGGCTATAACAGTATAACCCAATGGGAATGTGACCCATAGGCAATATGTTCATACTGTAAAGTTCATAATAATAAAAACAATTGTTAAAAATTGATGTGACGTACATAAAAAAGAGGGTTTTAGACCAAATAAGGTTCTCTTGATCAGAGTGAGATCTCAGGCTGGCGGGTGCAATGTGCAGATTCACTCAGAGCTGGTTGATCAGGGGCTGCTCGGCATATTCTTCTTTACCTCCTGTCTATCTTTTCGTCACGTACAATGCTAAATATCTAAATTGCCTGCAATCACTGGCGTACTGCTCTCCAACGACATAGCAAACCCGGTAAGATGAACAAGGACAGGAGTGTTTCTCAGAGTCACTTGTGACTTTTACTACATCTCATTTCCAGCAGGTGTAATCTTGAGTCTCACTGGGAGGACATTGCACAGGTGACACAGTCTCTATTCCTGAGTTGGCCCCAGTTTTCCAAGTCAGGAGCTTATGGGCTCCCTAACACTATGGAAAAGACCCGACTTGTAACATCTAACAGAGGTTGGCAAATTCTAGCCCCATGAGCCATATGTGTGTGTGTGTGTGTGTGTGTGTGTGTGTGTGTGTTTCAAGGTAGGGTCTTGCTCTAGCCCAGGCTGACCTGGAATTCACTATGTAGCCTCAGGCTGGCCTCAAACTCATAGTAATCCTCCTACCTATGCCTCCTCAGGGCTGGGATTAAAGGCATGTGCCACCCTGCCTGGCTGGCTGCTGTTACAAATAAAGCTTTATGCAAACAGCCACATTTGTTGGTTTAGGCATTGTTATGGCTGCTTCTGTGCCACCACGGCCAAGCCGAATAGTAGAGACAGAGAAAATATGTTTTACAAAGCCCAAGATGTTTTTGCATGTGTATGTACGTGTGGTGTGTGTACGTGTATGTGTGTTCCCATAGGTGTGGGCACGGGTGCATGTGTGTGCATGTGTATGTGGAGACCAGAGATTAACACTGAGGTCTCATACTGAAACTTGACCTCACTGAATTAGCTCGACTATCCAGAAAAAAGAAAATCCTAGGGATCCCCTAATGCTGCCTCCCCAGTTCTGAAATTAGAGGCACGCTTGCTACCACAGATGGCTTTTCTGTGGAAGCTGGGTTTCCCCTCTTAGGTTCTCAGGCTTGCATAGCAAGCACATTGTCAACTGAGCCATCTAGCCAGCCCACCCCCCTCAAGTATTTTCTAACTCTTTATTTAAAAAAAAAAAAAAGTTTGCCAGTTAATCCCTGGCTTAGAAGGTCTGTCTGTCTTCAAGGCTCCTAGCTGAGAATTCTCTAGAGGCAGAACTGTGCCCGGTTAGAGAACACTACCTTTCCAACACAGGTCCCAGAAAGTTATAGTCTCCGCAAAAACAAAAAAAAAAAAGAGAATGCATTGAATAAGTTAAAAAATATTCAAACCCATTTATTTGTAATGTATTTGGATAAGAACTCTTAAATAGCAAAAAATAAAATAATCATTCTATGGGGGAGGTGCTTTCGTGAGACATTAAAGAGAGTGTTCACTGAGTCCAACGTGCCTTGTTTGAGTGTCACCCACAGTGACCATGAGTCCTCACCACTACCTGGAGCTCCTTATGGCTCTGTCATGTCAAATGACATCTTAGGATTAAGGGCTCTGGGCCCTTCCCTATTTGCCTACTCCAGTCAGGTGGGGACTTTGAAAGTGTTTTGCCCCTCTCAAACAAATCCCTATGAAATCCCCAAGAGCAGAGAGGATAAGTGAAAACTGGGTCTTGTTCACGGGGGTTCACTAACTTCTCCAAAAACACTGAAAGGATCCTTCCATTGCTCCCAGACTTCACCATAGGCTCTCAGTCCTGCACATACCTGTGTGCGATGCCTTTGACAAGCCAGATATGGGCTGGGGAGATAGCTCAGTGATTAAGGTGCTTGCCTGCGAAACCTAACAACCTGGGTTCGATTCCCCAATACCCACGCACAGCCAGATGCACGAGGTGGCGCATGTATCTGGACTTCATGTGCAGTGGCTAGAGGCCTTTATCTATCTATCTATCTATCTATCTATCTATCTATCTGCCTCTTTCTCTCTCAAATAAATAAATTTATATATATGTTAAAGCCAGATATGTTTTCTTCTCTCAGTTAAAAACAACTCAATGGTGAGTTGGAGAAGGAGAAGGAGGTGAGGATGACAAGTTATGGCTGGGGGAGTTAAGCACATTCTCATTTGGTGTTCCTGTCCCTCTCCAAGAAGGAAATTAAACATCTGTGAGCCTTTCCCATTAAGAAGGCCACAGCCATGCATTCCTAATGACCAGCACTTTAAAGGACACTGAGTTACTTACATAGTTCAACTCTTCGTGTTGGAGCACATCTTATCTCCCTCATACTAATCTCAGAAAAAAAAAATTACCTTTGACAGGAAGATTATTTTTCTTCCTGATGTTTTGTTCTTCCCCATATAAAATATTTCTGGTCCAAAGGGTGTGGACCTTGATTTATAGGATGCCTTTTTATTGCCAGCCCCTCCTCTGTCCCTCTGCCCTTCAGAGTACCTTCTCCTACCGTACAAAGAGCTGATTGGGATAGTGACGGGTGGACATGGTGGCTGTTGTACTTGAAGGCATATCTTCTTTTAAAAGAACGCTTTTATTTATTTATTTATCATTCATCTGCAAGCAGAGAGAGAGAGAAACAGAGAGAATGGGCATGCCAGGGCCTCTAGCTGCTACAAACAAACTCCAGACACATGGGCTACTTTGTGCATCTGGTCTTCTATGGGTACTGGGGAATCGAACCTGGGTTCTTTGGCTTTGAAGGCAAGTGCCTTAACTGCTAAGCCATCTCTCCAGCCTGTATATATTATATGTTTGAATCAAAGATGAATTATTTCCTTTGGGGTGTTTGATTCAGGTGTCCCCCATAAACTTAGGTGTTCTGAGTTAGCTAGGTTCCCAGCTGATGGAGATTTGGGAATTAATGCCTCCTGGAGGCAGTGTATTGTTGGGGGCGGGCTTATGGGTGTTATAGCCAGTTTCCCCTTGCCAGTGTTTGGCACACTCATCTGTTGCTATTGTCCACATTATATTGGCCAGGGGGTGATGTCCACCCTCTGCTCATGCCATCGTTTTCCCTGCCATCGTGGAGCTTCCCCTCGAGCCTGTAAGCCAAAATAAACCTCTTTTTCCCCACAAGCTGCTCTTGGTTGGGTGATTTCTACCAGCAATGCGAACCTGACCACAACGGGGGGGGGCATTTCTAAGTATCAGGCAGAGAGGAAAGATTGGGGTAAATTATATGGCTGAATCGGACCTATGGGTTTTCTCTCTAACAGGCTACGAGCACAACTTCAACACCTATGATGACAACTTCATCACAGATCTCAACACACCCTACGACTATGAGTCCGTGATGCATTACGCACCGTTTTCATTTAACATGAACGCAGGCGTCCCTACCATCACAGCCAAGATCCCCGAGTTTGACACCATCATCGGACAGCGCCTGGACTTCAGCGCCATGGATCTAGAGAGACTGAACCGAATGTACAACTGCAGTGAGTGCCTCTGAGCCTGAAGGCTGGGCACAGGAGCTCGCCCTCAGCTGACTCTTCTCGAATGTTCTGGCTAAGGGGTTGTGGATAAAAGACTTTTTTCTTTAGAAAAAGCACAGCACCTCCCTCATGGGACGGTTAGGAAAGTTAATTATGTCAGGTTTTGTAAAGTCAAAGTATTGGACCCCTGGAAGGAGCTGCTCTTGTCCAATTTCGTTAGCTTCCTCTGAAAGGCTGAAGCTCAAGGAAGGCAGTGAGTGTGGAAGTATGTGGGATTCGGTGGCCTTCTTACCTGGCTTATTCTGCGAGTCCCCTAATCCCTCGGGATGGGGTGTTTTCTAAGACGGCGTGTTAGTTTTCAGACACACTATCTTTAATGACGCACCATCAGAATTTACAGAGCAGCTGCAGGGCAATGTGCAGTATGATAGCTACCTTGTTTGTGACCTGAAGGGATTCCTGGTTATCCCCGAGAGAGCAAGAAATGATTGTAGATTATTTTATCTCGGCTCTGGGAGCTAGATAGCTCTGTGACTATGTCCTGAGATATAATTAATACCTGGCTTGCATTTAAGAAACAATCAAGAAAATGACTTCTCTCACAATTCTGTTATATTTGGACAGTGAGATTTTTAGTAGCTTAAAAAGACATTCACTATTTGGGATAAGATACCTTACTTTTTTTTTTTTTTTTTTTTTTTTTTTGAGATAGGGTCTCATTATAGCTCAGGCTGACCGTGAATCCAGTATGTAGTCTCAGAGTAGTCTAGAACTCACAGCAATCCTCCAACCTCTGCCTCCCAAGTGCTGGGATTAAAGACTTGCACCACCATACCTGGCACAGTTTTTTTTTAACCATGCTACAAAAAATGTCACTTACAGCCACAACGCACACCCTGTTGGACCACTGTGCTTTCGAGAAGACAAACATCTGTGGGATGATCCAGGGTACCAGAGATGATGCCGACTGGACCCATGAGGACAGTAGTCACCAGATGGACCACACCTTGGTGGGACAGTGCACAGGTAGGTGGAAGCGGGAAGTCAGTTCACTGAGGTTACGGAAGGGCAGCCAGCATGGTTCTGACTATCAGGGTGTCAGTTATCAGACCTGGAAATCTGAACAAGGGGAAAGAACATTTCCTCATTTTTTTTCTCTCTCTCTCTTTTTTATTATCTTGAGATAGAGACAGAGATAGAGACAGAGAGGGAGAGAGAGAGGGAGAGAGAGAGAGAAAGAGAGAATGGGTGTGCCAGGGCCTTTCAGTAGCTGTGAACGAATGCCAGATGTGTGTGCCCCCTTGTGGGCATGCTTGGCATTGCACACTTACGTCACTGTTGTGTCTGGCCATACTTGAGATCTGGAGGATTCCAACAGGAGTTCCTATGCTTCTCAGACAGTGCCTTAACTGCTAAGCCATCTCTACAGCCCTCTCTTATCTTAAAAAAAAGAATTTTACTTTTATTTATTTATTTTGAGATAAAGTAAGAGGGGGAGGGAGAGAGTGAGACAGAGGGAGCAATGGGCACACCAGGGCCTCCAGCCACCGCAAACAAACTCCAGACGCATGAATCACTTTGTGACTCTGGCTTACCTGGATCCTTGGGAATCAAACCTGGGTCCTTTGTCTTTGCAGGCAAGCGCCTTAACCGCTAAGCCATTTCTCCAGCCCCATTTCTCATATCTTAATTATTAGCTCAATAAAAATCATCGAGGCTCAGGGAAAGATGTATTTTTTTTAATGAGAGAGAGAGAGAGAGAGAAATGGTGCACCCAGGCCTTAGCCACTACAAACAAACTTCAGACGTGTGTGTCACCTTGTGCATCTGGCTTATGTGGGTCCTGCGGAGTCACACCTGGGTCCTTAGGCTTCGCAGGTAAGTGCCTTAATTGCTAAGCCATCTCTCTTCAGCCCAAAAGATGTATTTTTGTAATGACAAAACTGATAAGAACATATGATTGATACCATGGCTTTGTAAAATCAAGTAATATCTCCAGAGCAGTACCAGCCAATGGACAAGCAATGCTGACTATACATATATAAAATGTAAAGTTTAAGCCAGGCATGAGGGCACATGCCTTCAATCCCAGCATTAGGGAGGCAGACGTAGGAGGATCACTGTGAGTTCAAGGCCAGGCTGGGACTACAGAGTGTGTTCCAGGTCAGCCTGAGCTACAGTAAGACCCTACCTCAAAACAAAACAAAGCAAAATGACAACCAAAAGTAAAATTTATAACAGCTACATAAACAAGTGAAAAAAAAATTTTTTTTGGTTTTCTGAAGTAGGGTCTAGCTCTAGCCCAGGCTGACCTGGAATTCACTATGTAGTATCAGGATGGCCTTGAACTCACAACGATTCTCCCACCTTGGCCTCCCAAGTACTGGGATTAAAGATGTGCAACACCACGCTTGGCCCATTAATTTATTTGTTTTGGTTTTTCAAGGTAGGGTTTCACTCTAGCCCAGGCTGACCTGGAATTCACTATGTAGTCTCAGGGTGGCCTTAAACCCATGGTGATCCTCCTACCTCTGCCTCCATGTACTGGGATTAAAGGCGTGCGCCACCATGCCCGGCTTATTTTTTTTTAATTTACATTTTTAGTATGCTTTTATTAAGTGTCTGCCGTGGGTGTCATCTCAAGCATCTCTAGAAGTTGGGGTGGGGGCTCACAGGTTGTAATCACTCTTTAAAGACTGAAGTACTGTGAAGTCTCTTACTCCATGCCAGGCCGAGAGTCCATGAGATTTCCTTCTTAGATTAGGTCCCCCAAATGCCAAGACACTAAGACTATCGGAGAGGTCAGAAGCCAGTGCTCTCCTTCTCCAACCTTGGCAGAGGGTGAAAGTCCCTCCCGCAGAGCACACGGTCAGACAGACAGCCTGTGCTCCAAGGCTGATGCAGGCTAAAGCGAGGACTTGCCGTAGGAACCTCTGCTCACCCCCTTCCCTGTGGGCTCGCCGCTAGGCTAATAATCAACTTCTAGAAGGTCAGCACGATGATTACATGATAAGAACCTGCTGGAAGTGTGTTCTTGATCTTGAGTAGGAAAGAAAAGGACCACGCCCCAGGAGTTATGAAAAGGCTCTACCTGTTTGAACCAGTCTGACCTGGCCATCCATACACCTCCCTCGAGGGAGACATTGCAGGGGCCCACTGCTGGATACAAGCAAGTGCATGAAGAGCTTGAAAGATTCCCCGGACATTGGACCCATCTCCCATTTGACACCCAGAAAAAGGACAAGCCAGCTAGGCGGTGGCCAGCTGGGACACGAATTCACACCTCCTGGGCCCTAGGCCTGACTTATTTGACTTTCTGTCTATACTCAGTCGGCCCGAGCCGTCATTGCTGAGCAAGGATCACTTGGAGCCCTTACTCATGGGGACTCCACTTTTAACTGAAGCACTCAGTGACGCTTGGTGCAGAGGTCAAAGGTCAGCACGTTCAAGCACTGGGAAGAACATAACGTAGGAGCATAACTTTCTCTGACATTAACGTCATTAGGGGATGGTAGAAACTTGAGATACAGAACACATGCATATCACGGGTGAAGCAGGATGACTGAATCAGGGGGTGCCAGGGACCCTCACCAGGGGCCTCAGATGTGCACTGAATCGCGTGTCATCCGAAGGCTCATGCTCCGTGTTTGATTCACGATGAGGCGGGGAGTGTCTTCACTGGAGCACTCTGATAAGCTGCCGGGTGCTGGGGGACACCTTAAAGCACTCTGTATAGGCAAGAAATTTTCATTGTGCTTCACTTTGAAACACATCTTGATTTACCTACCAGGGTTTTGTTTGTTTGTTTTGGGTTTTTTGTTGTTGTTGTTGTTGTTGTTGTTCACCTGTTTATTTATAAAAGAATGATTTTTGAGATATATGAATTAGACAAATCCCAGATTTAGGACTAATAAAACTTTCACCTTTTTTCCCCCCTACGGAGTGCACAGCTTTCCGATGCACTCAGGTGGAGTCTTTAATCAGCCCCTCACATGTTTTGAATTTGCCACTTTATGGTACAGTCAAGACAGTTCTTTACCACTGATTATATACCCAGTTTGGTTAGAAACAGCAACTTAAGCTCTTATCATTGTGAATATTTCAAATCCAAGTTCTAACCCTCAACAGTTTCCTAGATAAGACCAACTCTTTTTTTTCTTTAGGGGAGGTCTCACTCTAGCCCAGGTTGTTCTGCAAATCACTCCGTAGATCCAGGCTGGCCTCAAACTCACAGCCATCCTCCCACCTCTGCCCCCTGAGAGCTAGGATTAGCCCGGCACCAACTCTTTTCCTTGGAGTGAATCTCTAAACAGTAAAGTCAATGTGTGGAATAGGATTTATTGCAGAAATGCCAAATTCCATCAAACTCTGGTTGAAGCTGTTCTGTAAGGCAGGGATACACATCCCCCCCCCCTCCACACACACACAGACATTGGACGGAGGTAGTCAGAGGAGATGTGCAAGCTGGCCTGAATCCCTAGCACTCCCGAGACAAAGGCAGAAGGACCATGAGTTCAAAACAATCCTGGGCTACGCAGTGAGACCTTCCTCTCAAAAAACCAGAAAAGAAGGCCTGGATAGATGACTTAGTGCTTAAGGTGCTTGCCTGCAAAGCCAAAGTACCTAGGTTCGATTCCCCAGGACCCACGTAAGCCAGATGCACAAGGTGACACATGCACCTGGAGTTCATTTGCAGCAGCCATAGACCTTGGTGCACCCGTTCTCCTCTCTCTCAAATAAATAATAAATAAATAATTTCTAAAAAAAATGAAAAGAAGAGATGTGTAGAGTAGTGGCTATGTCCATGGAGTGGCTACGTCCATGGAGGCAGAAGGTGGGGGGACCGGTTTCTTTCACTGCGCCTCGGGAGAGTGCTTGCTTTTGGTGCCTGGGTAATGGGAGTGGTTCCGGGGTTCGCTCCTCCTGGGTGGAGCGGGAAGGCACGACGGGGTGCTGGCTTGCCTCTCTTCACAGGCGCTGGTTACTTCATGCAGTTCAACACCAGCTCGGGGGCAGTAGAAGAGGCGGCCCTCCTGGAGTCCCGGATCCTTTACCCACGGAGGAAGCAGCAGTGCCTGCAGTTCTTCTATAGGATGACAGGAAGTCCCGCCGACAGGCTGGTGGTCTGGGTCAGGCGCGATGACGGCACGGGCAACGTGCGCAAGCTGGTCAAAGTGGAGACGTTCCAAGGTACCTAGATTGGCTTAGCTTAGAACCTGGCACCTCGTTCTTCTTTCTCCCCCTTCTCTTACCTCCTAACCTTTTCTTCCACTGTAACCTCAACCTTTTTGTAAGAATCTACCAGAATGTCTGACAATTTTTTTTTTTTTTTACCAGAATGTTTTATTTATTTATTTATTTATTTATTTATTTATTTGAGAGTGACAGAGAGAAAGAGGGAGAGAGAGAGAGAGAGAGAATGGGCGCGCCAGGGCCTCCAGCCACTGCAAACGAACTCCAGACGGGTGCGCCCTCTTGTGCATCTGGCTAACGTGGGTCCTGGGGAATCGAGCCTCGAACCGGGGTCCTTAGGCTTCACAGGCAAGTGCTTAACTGCTAAGCCATCTCTCCAACCCCGGAATGTTTTAAGCACTCAAAATTCAAAGCAGTATGGAAGGTTTGGGTAAGACTTAAATACAGTTAGTAAGAGATCAAAATGAACATATGAATCCAATTTTCTTTCTTTCCTTCTTTCTTTCATTTCTTCTTCTTCTTCTTCTTCTTCCTTCCTTCCTTCCTTCCTTCCTTCCTTCCTTCCTTCCTTCCTTCCTTCCTTCCTTCCTTCCTTCCTTCCTTTCTTTCTTTCTTTCTTTCTTTCTTTTTAAGAGAAAAAGAAGAGAATGGTGTGCCAGGGCCTCAGCCATTGCAATTGAACGCCAGGCACTTGCGCCACCTAGTGGGCATGTGCAACCATCTCACCTTTGTGCGTCTGGCTAAGGTGTGATCTGGAGAGTCAACGCGTGGGTCCTTAGACTTCGCAGCAAGCACCTTAACCGCTAAGCCATCTCTCCAGCCCTGAATCCAATTTTCACTAACACGTTAGAGAAAGTCAGAGGAGGGAGAGAGAAAAACTAGGAGATTGGGAAGCGGAGATGGGAAAGCAGGATCGACAGGAGTGGTGCTGTCAGAGAGACCGAGGGGCGAAATAATTGACCATAACCGCTTTTGTGCCTGTGACAGGAAACTGAGTGACATGACTTCATGTGCTGAAGAAGCACCTTGGTGTCTGTTTATGAAGCTGATGAGAAATAAGCCATTGTATATATCAACCTCACTATGGTCATTTACATACTGCTAGGTTTTACTCTGTGTGTTTCTATGAGTGTCAGGATGAGAACCTTGGACTATTAGACAGTAGGATGCAAAGATCATCAGACTGTAAATCAAGACCCAATGTGATCGAGCTAAATATTTACATTTATGTTATGCTCTGGTGGCAGTGACATATTCAGAACTTGGAAGGGAGACACGCTGTCCTATTTTTCCCATCCAGCAAAGAACTCCTTAATTCAAATAAGCCAGACAGGGCTGAGGAGGTGGCTCAGCGGGTTAAGGGCACTTGCTTGCAAAGCCTGACTGCCTGAGCTTAATTTTCCAGTGCCCATATAAAGCCAGATGTACATACATGTGTCTGGCATTCATTTGCAGTGGCAAGAGGTCCTGGTGGGATCTCTCTCTCTCTCTCTCTCTCTCTGTTTGTCTCTGTCTCTCTCTTTCACAAATAAATATTAAAAATAGTTAAACATAAGCCAGATAAAGGAAATATTATATTCATTCTACTAGAAGAGGCTGCTAGTCTTGAGGGGAGGAAATTTCCTTCAGGATTCTTCATAAGAATAGGTACCCAGTCACTACCCAGCCCATTTGATAAGCTGCCTGAGAACTCTTAAAGTGCATGGTGGTTATGGTATCAGGGGTTCACTGTTCATCAAAGCTGATATGATGGAAGGATGTCAGTAAGATACCCCTTAAAAGTTGACTTTGTTATAATACCAAACTATTTAATAAGAAAATCTCTTATAATCTGAATGGTATTGACAGAACGGTTAATCATTTGCATTCAACTTGGAATTTATCCTAGTAAGCATGAAATCAGCTACCCATGTGGAGTTTTGTTCCTTACACTGCTTTGAGCTCCATTGAATTCCTCTGTAAAAATTTCCTGGAAACAACTTAAGTGTATGTTTAAAGTAGTCCATTCCAATATCAGCTTGTCCATGAAACTTTTCTAAAAGGTCAGTTGAATATTGGGTGGGGTTGCAGGAGTATTCAGCATAAGAAAGTTACAATTGCCTTCTAGTAGCTTTTAGTAAAATCCATTTCTTAAACCTCATGCTTCCATTTAAACCGTGTCTGTATATCGAAGTATAATATATGTAGATATAACATAACATCTATAAGGCTTGTGTATGGACTTATACATAAATATTTACTTACAAATATGAGTATGCATACACACAAACAACTGATTTCATTGTGCCCAGGACCCCCCTCATAGATAACGATTCTGAACTAAAAAGGGTGAAATTTGTGTCAAGCAACCTTGATATCATCACTGACTGATTCAGGAAAGTCTCTGACTTCAAAGCCTCAGAAATGTCATAGTTAGTTCCTACCTATGTGGTACAGCCTCTAGGGTCCCCATTACCTATTACCCTATCCCCACATTTCAACTTCATCATTTCAATCTATAGTAAGGAGAGTCAAGACGGTTGCTCCTCAGCAAGAAAGGGACTTTTATGCTCTTGTCATCATTCCCACGATCTACAACCTCCTGGGTACACAGATCTCACCTGTCCCCATCCCTGTTCTAGGCTTTATGTCACCCATTGCATTTCCAGTCCCCATGTCTTCATCTTCAGAGCTATTACATAGATCTGCATGTAACTCGTGTGAGCCATACACCTTCTCCTAGGTGTCCATGCGTCATGACCACATAGGTCATAGCCGGTTCCACCCTATCTACATAGAAATAAGCAGGCTCTTCACTTGTGAGGACACCAGAGCTCCACGAGTGGATGTCTCATGAGAAGACACAGGAAGGGAAAAGACAACGCAAGGCTCTTCTCTCCACTTCATTTTCAGATTGAATTTCTGTTCATAGCTCTGAGGGATTCTGAGTTGCTCTCGCCTGGCTGCCTCCTCTCCTGGTGACCCCAGGCTTTTGTCTGGTTTGTTATGCTGTCCAGCTCAAGAGCTCGTATTCTGTTTCCTTACCCTCCTACCACAGTACCTTATATAAACTTCCTACTTCAAGTTTCATCTCAGGAAAACAGCAAGGAGGCCTAGTTGACACTGTAGTGTGGCTCCCTGCACAGAGGTAACTCAGGGCTAACCAGATGCACTCTGTAGTGGATTAAAAAAAATTATTTGTTTATTTATTTATTTGAGAGAGAGAGAGAGAGAAAGAGAGGTAGAGAGAGAGAAGAGGAGGCAGATAGAGAGAGAGAGAACTGGTGTGCCAGGGCTTTTGGTCACTGCAAGGAACGAACTCTAGATGCATGCACTACCTTGTGCATCTGGGTTTACATGGGTACCGGGGAATTGAACCTGGGTTCTTAGGCTTTGTAGGCATGCGCCTTAACTACTAAGCCACCTCTCCATCCCTGTACTGGATTTTTTGGTAATATGTAGTAAAGCAAAATCTGGACAGATGTTGGCAACAAGTCATAGGTTGGAACAAACAGATTTACCATTATTTGATTTTTGATTTACAAGATATTTATTTTAGCTGGGCGTGGTGGCACACGGCTTTAATCCCAGCACTTGGGAGGCAGAGGTAGGAGGATCACCATGCGTTTGAGGCCACCCTGAGACTACATAGTGAGTTCCAGATCAGCCTGGGCTACAGTGAGACCCTATCTCGAAAAACCAAAAAAAAAAAAAAAAAAGATATTTATTTTACAGATTCAGCTGAATACTTGGATCTTTTCATGTTATGCCTATGGGGTGGGATGCAGTGATATCAGAAAACTCAGGAGAAAACCTATGACATTAAATAAGAGCGGAAAATAATTTATGATTAAGATTTGAATGCAAGTTGTAAAATAAGGGCTGGAATGATGGCTCAGCAGTTAAGGCACGTGCCCTCAAACCCTAATGACCCAGTACCAACGTAAAGCCAGATGCACAAAGTGGTGCATGCATTCGTTTGCAACAGCTGGAGACTCTGGCATGCCCATACTCTCTGTCTTTCTTCTCTTTATCTCTCTACTTGAAAATAAATAAATAAAGTGCTTTTTTAATAGTAAAATAAATCATGGTGCTATGAGTGAAGGAGGAGGCTGAATAAAAACAAGGCATCATGACATATGTATGAAAAATGCTGCGATAAGAGCTAAAGAGATGGCTTAGCAGTTAAGGCGCTTGCTGCGAAGGCTAAGGATCCAGGTTTGATTCCCCAGGACCCACATGAGCCAGATGCACAAAGTGGCACATGTGTCTGGAGTTCATTTGCAGTGGCTGGAGGCCCTGGTTCACTCATTCTCTTTCTCTCTCTCTACCTCTCTTTCTCTCTCTCTTTCAAATAGATAAATAAAATATTTTTAAATGCCACAATGAAACCCATCACTTTGTATGATAACTTAAAAAAAAACTGACTTAATTTTAAAAAAAGACAGTATGCCTTTTTAAAAAATAAAATTTCTCTTATTAGATAAGTGACTTGGCAAAGTTATTTTTCTATAGTAGCATTTAAATTTTAAAGCGTGGGCTGCAAAGACTGATGGGATGATTTCATTATCCCAGACTCACTAGAAATGCTCCATAATCGTTGGTCGACATCAACCGTTATCAGATTTATTCTCTGTCCTCAGGAGATTCAGACCATAATTGGAAAATTGCCCATGTGACGCTGAGAGAAGAAAAGAAATTTCGCTATCTTTTCCAGGGCACAAAAGGTGACCCTCAGAAGTCAACTGGGGCCATCTACCTGGATGACATCACTCTGACGGAAACCCCGTGCCCCACGGGGGTGTGGACAGTACGGGGTATCTCTCAGGTCCTTCAGAACACCGTGAAAGGAGATAAGCTCCTCAGCCCTCGTTTCTACAACTCAGAGGGGTATGGGTTCGGGGTGACCTTGTACCCCCACGGCAGAATAACGTCCGTGGACTCTGGCTATCTGGGACTTGCCTTCCACTTGTGTAGTGGGGAGAATGACGCCATCCTGGAATGGCCGGTGCAAAACAGGCAGGCGATAATGACAATCCTCGACCAGAAGCCTGACGCCAGGAACAGGATGTCCTTAAGCTTGATGTTCACCACCTCTGAGCATCACACGTCTGCAGGTGGGTGCTCTGAGCGCACCTAGGAACTGCTCTTCCGTCTGAAATGGCAGGCAGCTGCGGTTCTTGTCTATGCAGAAAAGAATGATATGAGCCGGGCATGGTGGTGCACGCCTTTAATCCCAGCACTCAGGAGGCAGAGGCAGGAGGACCACTGGGAGTTCTGGGACTATGGAGTGACTTCCTTGTCAGTCTGGGCTAGAGGGAGACCCTGCCTCGAACAAACAAACAACAAAAGAAAAGAACGATGCCTCTCCTGCTGTGACACAGCAAAAACATAGTAATGGTCGACTATTATGGTATATTTTTCCAATTCCCTTTTTTGTTTTTTTGTTTTGTTTTGTTTTTTAATTGAGGTAGGGTCTCACTCTAGCCCAGGCTGACCTGGAATTCACTCTGGAGTCTCAGGCTGGCCTCGAACTCACAGCGATCCTCCTACCTCTGCCTCCCGAGTGCTGAGATTAAAGGCGTGCGCCACCACTCCCGGTTATTTCTCCAATTCCATCTTTCCCTCCTTCATTTTCCTCAGTTCATTCTGCAGGTATCTGTGGAGGTCCCGTGGCACGGCAGACAGTGCGCTGTGGGCCTGGAACACAGGAATGCAGTAGGCCCGTGCCTTGCGTGGCTCAGCCCCATCGAGAAGGCAGATGTTGTACACCAGAAACTCAGAATTTACTTGGCTTTCTGCAGAGATGATGTGTTAACTCCTTGAATAGGATGATTATCAGTATGTTACATCAATCAAACATGGGCAAACTATTTTTTTTTTCTAAAGAAGAGCCTTAAACGTAAAAAAAAAAAAAAAATTGAAGGAGGTGAGGACCACCCCACCTCCATCATTAAGGGTGTCATTCAGTAGAAAACCATCGACCAGAGCTGTGGTTCTCTGAAGCCTTTGACATCTCCCAATTCTGAATTGTAGTTTGCTCAGAAACAGTAAAGATTTGGATTTATACACAGCAAAACTGTGTGCATGAACACACACACACACACACACACACACACACACACACACTCCTCATAAACAAAGCCCCGTGTGTCTGTGAAAGACTTATCAGAAAGTGAGGTATAAAATCTAATATGACTTCATCTCACCTGTCGCATCGCAGCCATAAACAACTCTGTCATCTGGGACAGGCCATCCACGGTGGGGACCTACGATACAGGCTGCGATTGTTTCAGAAGCATCGACCGGGGCTGGAGCCAGGCCATCTCCCACCAAATGCTGAGAAGGAGGAGTTACCTGAAAAACGACGACCTCATCATTTTTGTGGACTTCGAAGGTATCTTTGCTCGGTTACCTGAGTCAGGCATCCTAGGGTCTCTGGACTTTATGGGTTTACAATAGTTTTTAGTTTATTATTATTGTTGGTGGTGGTGGTGGTGGTGGTTTTTCAAAGCAGGGTTTCACTCTAGTCCAGGCTGACCTGGAATTCAATATGTAGTCTCAGGGTGGCCTCGAACTCACAGCGATCCTCCTACCTCTGCCTCCTGAGTGCTGGGATTAAAGGCATGTGCCACCATGCCCAGCTGCACAGTAGTTTTTTATTTTAATTTTTTAATTTATTTATTTGCCAGGAGAGAGAGAGAGAGAGAGAGAGAATGACAATGAGCATGCCAGGGCATCTAGCCACTACAAACGAACTCCAGATGCATGTGCCACTTTGTGTACTGGCTTTATGCCAGGTACTGGGGAATTGAACCTGATTTTGAACCTGGGTCATTAGGCTTTGCAGGCAAGTGCCTTAACCACTGAGCAACCTCTTCAGCCCCGATTTACATTAGTTTTAAAGCAAGTCATGAAAGCTGGTGGTGCTTTTTAAGAATAAGGTTTTTTTTAAAAAAAAAAAAAAAGATGTGTCATAAAAGCCACACTTTGCTTGTTTGGCCAAGGACTCACATGTTCATTTTATTTTTAAAAATGTTATTTAATAAACATATAGAATTTATAAATGTTCGTGGGAGTACCATGTGCTATTTTGATGCATCTGTTTTATTATATGATGATTGAAACCAAGGCAAACACATCTGTCTCTTCAAGCATGTAATGTTTCTTTGTGGTGAAAGATATCATCTTTATCTGCCCCCTGGAAGAAAGAAAAATTTCATCTTTTTGAAGTGGCATCTTTTGAACTGATGAGCTATGAGAGTGTGCTAATATCAGCTTAGTGTCCATCTGTGGTGATAGCATCCATATCCAAGTTCTGTAAGTAGAAACGTGACAGGACAGCTTTCAAAACAGCTGGCATCTGGGGCTGGAGAGATGGCTCAGCAGTTGAAGTCACTTGCTTGCAAAGCCTGACGGCCATGGTTCAAATCCCAAGTACCTACATAAAGTCAGATGTTTGCAGCAACAAGAGACCCTGGTGTGCCCATTCTCTCTCTGCTTGAAAATAAATAAATAATATTTTAAAAATAGCTGGCATCAAGAGAATCAGCCGGGTTCAAAGGCACTTTCCCATATAACCGGGATGACATTGGCAAGGGATAGAGGCGGTTCTGGGAACTTTTTCCAGAAGTGAGTATTGATCACAGTCACTTACTGATCCTGGAGCTTACCCAGCACCCTTCTCTTCTTCCTGAAGATATCACCCACCTGAACAAGACTGAAGTTCCCACTACAGCCAACAGGCTGAGCCCTCAAGGCCTCATCCTGCAAGGTCAGGAGCTGCAGGTCTCAGCAGAAGGCTCCAGTAAGGCTGTGGTAGAGGCAACCTTGGGCCAGGCGCAGCCCGGCCGTCAGAAGCGCTCGGTGGAGAACACAGGTCCCGTAGAGGACCACAAGTGGCCACCGTACTTCAGAGACCCGTGCGACCCCAACCCTTGTCAGAACGAAGGCATCTGTGTGAATGTGAAGGGCATGACCAGCTGCAGGTAGGTTGGCCCTGTGGCCAAGGGAGGGGCGAGCCGAGTTTTCTCAGCCCTGGTGAAGGAGCCGTTCAGAAGGCAGAGACTACGAAAAAGAGGGTGTGCTTTACCGTGACTCCAGAAACGTGTGCCCGGGACCTGTGTACACAGGCTGCCCGCACAAGTGGTACTTTCTTTCCCACCTCTGGGGCATTCTCAATACAAGCCTGGCTATTTTTTTTTTTTCTTTTTCTTAACTAACTGAACTACAGTGCTCACATATGACCCTAGGGGCTTCATCCTCCTTCTCCATGGCTGGCTGTAGTGGGCTCAAGATCAGACGTAAATCTTCACTGATGGGGATGTATAATTGGTTACTGGTATAGGAATGCTAGTTCTTGATTTTTTAAATTTTTATTTGCAAGCAAAGAAAGAGAGAGAGAATGGGCATGCTAGGGCCTCTTGCCACTGCAAGCGAACTCCTGGTACATGCACCACTTTGTGCATCTGGCTTTACATGGGCACTTGGGCAATCAACCCAGGCTGCCAAACTTTGCAAGCAAGCCCCTTCAACCACTGAAGCCATCTCCGTAGCCTGGTAATCGTAGTTCTATATTTCATCATCTCTGCTCTGGTATGTTCTCAGTAATAGTGATAGGAATATCTGATTTTTACCCTACCGGCTGTGTACCACATGCTGTTATGAGCATTGTAGATACATGGTCACAGTTATCCTCACCTCTCCTTGTGATGTGGGGTCCTTCTTATCTTCATTTTGTACATCAGAAAGTTAAACCTACAAGGTGAACTTGTCCCAAATTCCCAGATAAGAAATGCTGGAGCCAGGACTTGCATACAAGGATGTCTGTCCATACAATTAGCAAATTTGACAGTGATTTGTATTGTTAGCATAAAATCCATAAAAAAATATCTTCATAAAGGTACGTGTACAACGACAGGGGCATCAGTTGCTGTGGACACAAGGGTAACAGATGTAAGAATCATCCAGCTAGGCTCAGGAAACATCTAGATTTCCTCTGAATTCTTCTAGGTCTCCACTTTTCTTCTTTTGGGAACATTTATCTTATTTATTTGAGAGAGAGGGAAAGAAAGAGGCAGATGTATATATAGAGAGAATGAGTGTCTGGAGTTCATTTGCAGGGGCTGGAGGCCCTGGCATGCCCATTCTCTCTCTCTTTCTCTCTCTCTCTCTCTCTCTCTCTCTCTCTCTCTTCTCTCTCTCTGTCTTTCTCTGTTCTCTGTCTCTCTCAAAGAAATAAATAAAAATAAAAATATAGCCGGGCATGGTGGCGCATGCCTTTAATCTCAGCACTCGGGAGGCAGAGATAGGAGGATTGTGATGAGTTCAAGGCCACCCTGAGACTACATAGTTAATTCCAGGTCAGCCTGGGCCAGAGTGAGACCCTACCTCAAAAACCAAATAAATAAATAAAGATAAAAAAATTAAAATTAAAATACAAGCCAGACGTGGTGGCGCATGTCTTTAATCCAAGCACTCAGGAGGCAGAGGTAGGAGGATCACTGTGAGTTCAAGGCCACCCTGAGACTACATACTGACTACATACAGGTCAGCCTGGGCTAGAGTGAGACCCTACCTCAAACCCCCACTCCACCCCCCAAAAAAAGAAGAAGAAGAAAAAGATGTAGCTCGGTGAACCAATGAGTCTCTTGAACATACTTACAGGAGCATGGGTGATGGGTTACTTACAGGAGTGTGGGTGACCCCAACCAACTACATCACTGAAAAGTCCCAACCCAGCCTGGTTAACAACTGTCCCATATCTACAGAGATAGAACCCTCCCTGTGGCCGTTAGCCTTCCAACCTCTCTGTACTCTAGCACCTTCTGAGACTACATGCAGCTGGGGTCCAGTGACATATAGCTAGGAGGTGACACAGGAGGGAAAGCGCAGCTAGGATCTCAAGTGACAGTTTGAGGACCCTCTCCAGCCCATCCTAGGCAAGAATGTCACCAGGCTGGGTCTGAGAATTCCTTGCGGGTAGTCAGAACTGCTCTGTATAGCGTGGTAACGACTGTTATGCTTGGACAAAAGCTTTCCATGCCTCTCCTCAGTGTGTTTTAAGAGTAGACATGTAGCCGGGCGTGGTGGCGCACGCCTTTAATCCCAGCACTCGGGAGGCAGAGGTAGGAGGATCGCCGTGAGTTCGAGGCCACCCTGAGACTCCATAGTGAATTCCAGGTCAGCCTGGGCTAGAGTGAAACCCTACCTCGAAAAAAAAAAACAACAAAAAAAAAAAAAAAAAAAAAAAAGAGTAGACATGTGACGGCCATGGGATGCGGTTCAATCGATAGATTCCTGTGAAGCCTGCGGGGTGATGCCAGGCGTGGGAAAGTACTCCGTCACTGTCCCGTGCCGTTGTTGGCGGGCCTTGTTGCTAGGAGACACTTAAAACCCGGGAAGTTTCCACGCTCACTGTATCCTGTCTCGCAGGTGCGTCTCTGGCCGTGCCTTCTTCTACACCGGGGAGCGCTGCCAGGCCATGCAGGTGCACGGCACTGTGCTGGGCCTGGTGATCGGTGGCACTGCTGCCGCCATCTTCCTGACCTTCGCCATATACTCCGTGGTCTTCCAAAGGCGGGTGCAGTGAGCCACCCGCTGGAGTTGGTTACACTGCCCACGTAACCGCCCTGCAGATGTTCCTCCCGCACTCAGCACAGCGCAGGGTGGTTTTCTATCGCCTTCACTCGAAGTGTCTCCGAGAACAAGGCTTCGGGAGTGGCCCTTAGCAGCTCTCTGGCCCTGCGTGGTTCCGTTTCCCTCCCACGTGCTCCTAACACACTCAGTATGGACTGTGACAGCACCCGTCACTCTTAATTTTAAATCACTTGCTGAATCGATCATTGTTCCCGTGGGTTGCAAGCTCCAGCAAGGCAGGGCATGTTACCCTCTGCCAACGTGTGAGCCCCAGTGCCTACAAGTGTGCCTGGCTGGCGTGTGGTGGGCACTGAATACATGTGGGATGAATGAACCAATAAACGAATGAATAACTACTGTACAGAGAGTCTCTTGTTTCCATTTTTTAATATTACTTATTTATTCACGAGGCGAGAGCGAGAAGAGGAGAGAGAGAGGCATATGTGCCACTTTGTGCATCTGGCTTTATATGGGTACCGGGCAAGTGAACTCAGGCCAGTAGATTTTGCAAGCAAATGCCTTCAGCCTCTGAGCCATCTGCCCAGCCCTCTCGCTTCTATTTTAGATCCTAAAATATATATGATAAAGCTGGACGTGGTGGTGCATGCCTTTAATTCCAGCTCTCAGGGGGCAAAGGTAGTAGGATTGCCATGAGTTCGAGGCCACCCTGAGGCTACATAGTGAATTCCAGGTCAGCCTGAGCTAGAGTGAGACCCTACCTCAAAAAACCATATAATATAATATATATATATATATATATATATATATATATATATATGATGAAATCTGTGTGATTATATGAGAACCAAATACTCAAGCATTACCACTCACTTAACATCTTGTAAAATGATTTCCAAGTAAGATTCCTTGGGCCAGCTGGGATGTGATACTCTTTCTCTAATGGTAAAGAAAGGGCTTTCATAAATTCAACATATATATGTGTATGTGTGTGTGTTTGTATATATGTGATGTTTTCTTTTTTTTTTTCTTTTTTTCTTTTTGGTTTTTTGAGGTAGGGTCTCACTCTAGCCCAGGCTGACCTGGAATTCACTATGTAGGCTCAGACTGGCCTCGAAACTCACAAGGATCTTCCTACCTCAGCCTCTCCAGTGCTGGGATGAAAGGCGAGCGCCACCACGCCTGGCAGTTTTTTCTTGAGTTTTATACTCAACTATTTTGACAATTCTATTTAATCAATGCAAAGTTTATTTCTAGTATCCTTAATACTAATAACAAACCCTCTTGCATGCGATTCAGATCAAACATTTAAAAGTTATTTCTTGGGGTTGGAGAGATGGTTCAGCGGTTAACAGCTTTTTCTACACAAGCCTGCTGACCTGAGCTGCAACCCCCCCACACCCACATAAGGCCCGCTCCACGGGAGGGAATACATCCCCGATAATGAAAACCTACAACAGGGGTAGTCATGAGCCCTAGGGGCGTAACATTTGCTGTGTCTGGCTAAATGTATATACTATGCTCATCAAACTGCCCAGTAAGCACTTCTCTTAATGTTCATACCCATATATTAATGCTACTCTCACTTTTGGTTAGAGAACCTTCTCTTTTCAGATGGTAGTGACCTTGGGATGACTCAGAAGGCATCACAGTGCTGAGAAGAAGTGACAGAGGAGTGCTCAGCACTGAAGCATCTCTATCACACCTTCCAAGGCTCAGGGTCCATTGCGGAAGCGGTGGCGGAAAGAATATAAGAGCCAAAGGAAGGGTAGAACTCCTTACAACGTGCTCCTCCAGACACAAAATGGCCTGGATATCCATGACCTCGCAGTGCCTGACACTACCTATACAAGACCATCATAGTAGGAGGAAAAGATCATGACATCAAAATAAAAGAGAGACTGATTGAGAGGGGGAGGGGATATGATGAAGAGTGGAGTTTCGAAGGGGAAAGTGGGGGGAGGAAGGGAGGGAATTACCATAGGATATTGTTTACAATCATGGAAGTTGTCAATTAAAAAAATAAATAAAATTAAAACACACACACGCACAAAAGCTAGATGCAAGGTAGCACACTTGTCTGTGGTTCTAATGCACCTGCAGCTGGGGAAGCAGAGCCAGGAGAGTCCCAAAGCCCATTGGCCAGCCAGTGTGGCCTTTCCTAGTGGCACAAAAACAAACAGTAAGAAAAACCCTGTCTCAGAACAAGAGGGGAGGAGAGGACCAACCCCTTGAGGGTCTCTGACCTCCACAAGCATGCTGTGTCACATGTGTGCTCATACACACATCATGCACACATATACATGCATACAAATACACAAAGTTAAAAAGTAATAGAGTGATTTATCTTCCTTTCTTTTCCCTTCTCTTTCTTCCTTTCCTCTTCTTCCTCTGATTCTCTTTCTTTCCTTCGTTCTTTTCCCTCTTTCTTTCTTTTGAGGCATGATCTTTCTATATAGCCCAGGCTGTCCTTGAACTTACTTTGTAGCCCAGAGTGGCCTCAAATTTATGGTGATCCTCCTACTTTAGCCTCTCAAATGCTTGGATCACGGTGTGTACCGCCATGCCTGGCTTGCCGCGGATGTTTCTCAGACTTGTGATGTTTCAGTTAGGATCCTTCAAATGCTCTCTGACAAGAATCCAGATATCTGCTCCTCCTCAGAATGCTGAGCCCTGTTTGGCCTCCTCTGGGGCACACGGGACACAGTCTAACGGCCGCCTGCAGCCATTTTCTGCTGAACCACACCATCCATCTTATTATGCATAACAGGCTCTATCCCAGGGATCCTGTGGTCAGTTAGGTCAGGACAGGCTCCCAAAATGGAATCACCAAGGACAACAACAAGATGGCAATAGACATAAGGAAGTGGATCATTCACAGTCCTCAAGAAACCGCCCAGCCATTATCCCTTCCTTGCCTAACAATGCCCCCAGGCCATGATTTCCTAGCACCCATGTAAAGCCAGATGCGTAAAGTGGTGGGTGAGCATGGAGTTCATTTGCAGCAGCACCGTGAACCCTTGGTGTGCCCATTCTCTTCCTCTCTCTCTCTCTCTCTCTCTCTCTCTCTCTCTATATATATATATATATATATATATATATATATATATATATATGACATAGACATATATATATATTTGTTTTTTGAGGTAGGGTCTCACTCTAGCTGAAGTTAACCTGGAATTCACTATGTAGTCCCAGGCTGGCCTCAAACTCACAGTGATCCTCTTACCTCTGCCTCCTGAGTGCTGAGATTCAAGACATGCGTCACCACGCCCAGCTTCTCTTTCTCTCCAAAAAAATAAATATTAAAAAAAACAACATCAACAGTAAAGGTAATTTTTGCTAGTTTTTCTTTATTCTGGGCACCGTTTTTTATCTAATTAGCCATGCATTCACATTTATATGTGCTTACAAGCATAGCTTAACATAGCTAAAACAATTGTTCTTTTGAGCTTAGTTCTCCAAAATCTCTAAGCAAAATGAGTTTTCGAAAGATGCCATGTTTATCCTAAGGCAGTGAAAACAAGTGACCAAGCTATTGACCCCCCCCCCCGTGGGTGTGGCTGGGCAACAGCAGGGTTACACACTGGTGACCTCTAATGAACACTAAATGAAAGGAAAGACAGATGAGATTTGACAGGAAAGGACACCGTGGTCGTTTGAATGTATGTCCCCCCAGTGACTCAGGTGTTAAAATCAAACTTGTAACTCGGATCGCCAGAATCCTGGCTAGGGGAGGGGTCACTGAGGGCGGATCTGAACCCCAGCCCAAAGGGGTGCAGAGAGCTCGGAGCTCTGGGGTTCTGCTTGCTGCTGCTTTGCGCTCGCTGCTTTTGGTGTTGGTGGCCAGTGGTGGCTTCTCCCTTCTGCCACTGATGGGCTGTCACCTGGGTTCCCACTTCAAGTCACCACCATTTTCAATTTTCACCCGACGCGGAAAGCATCATTCTAATGGACACAGGGTCAGCTTGTGGCTGAGGCTAACCCGGTCACCATGCCCCGTGCTGCCCTGCGTGCACACACTGTGTACACCTTCTCGTACCCCAGGCTACAGGTCCTTTCTTCTCATGAATTTCTACCCCCCTCACTTGTCTGAAATAAATACACAGAGGTAGACAGGGTTCGCAAAGGAAGAACGAGAACACTGCCCGAGCTCTGGAATCAGCCGTGACTGAAAAGGTGCCGACCTAGAATCTTCTCATAACGAGAGCTAATGTGCGCCCATCTTTGCTTACACTAATTTTAGGTGTGGTTCTGTTACCTGTAAATGTGAGCTTGATCCTCACATCGCTCAGACAGCAAGACCTGTTTACTGGCGAAGACTGGAAGTGTTGAGTGAGTGTGAAGATCGAATACAACCGTGTGACGTGTAAGATCGCCAGAACCAACCTGAACTGCAAGACACAAGGCAGTCCACCAAGCTCATGTGTTTATCCTGTTTCCTTTCTCCCATTCTGACTTCATAAGTGGCTTGGCTAAAACTCAAATCTTGGTAACATTGAGATCTAAAAGGTCATGAACCAGGGTGGAGAGATGGCTTAGCGGTTAAGGCATTTGCTTGCAAAGTCAAAGGATCCCGGTTCAATTCTCCAGGACCCATGTAAGCCTGACGAACAAGGGGGCGCATGCATCTGGAGTTTGTTTGCAGTGCCTGGAGGCCCTGGTGCGCCCATTCTATCTCTTTCTCTCTCTGCCTCTTTCTCGCTGTCAACTAAATGAAAAAAAATTTTTTAAATATTAAAAAGAAAGACATGCCGGGTGTGGCGGAGCACGCCTTTAATCCCAGCACTTGGGAGGCAGAGGTAGGAGGATCATTGTGAGTTTGAGGGCAGCCTGAGACTACATAGTGAATTTCAGGTCACCCTGGGCTACAGCGAGACCCTACCTCAAAAAAAAAGGAAAAAAGAAAGAAAAGAAAAAGAAAAAGAAAAAGAAAGTCATGAACCACTGGGATTCCTTTCAAAGCCTCCTAACCATGAATGCCGTAGGAAGATGGGGAGGGTGTGTGTTTGTGATTCTGAGTAGAGATTTCGTCTACGCCACAGAATGTCCACAGAGAATGATACAAAACAATAATGGCTAACTTGATTCGGCCATAACTGCACCCTGTACTGTTTTCTTCAGTTGTTTATGAATCTCTTGGCACTCAGCAAAACTTGGACCCACATCACCTTCTTTCATCTCGTGGAAAATGAGCCACAAGGATCACTTTACCCAAAGTCACAAACCAAGCAGCTGACCCAGCATTGGAAGGCACACAGTCTGGGTCGCACAGAACCTGCTAAACAGACTGTCAGTCAAGACAGAGAAGCAGCCAAGTCATTTGTCCTTGCAAGTGATGCCAATATCCAAACGCGTGTGCCTCTGAGTCAGGCTGCCTATCACCACGGAGGCCATGACACATCCAAACCTTTTCGGACCAGTGTCTCAATCCTCTATGCACTTTCTTTAAACACAGCCTCAAAATAACACTTGAGGGCCGGCTGGGCATGGTGGCACATGCCTTTAATCCCAGCACTCGGGAGGCAGAGGGAGGAAGATCGCCGTGAGTTTGAGGCCACCCTGAGACTCCATAGTGAATTCCAGGTCAGCCTGCGCTAGAGTGAGACCCTACCTCGAAGAACAATAAATGAATATTAACACTTGCGGCCCTGTGGAGATGGCTCAGTGGGTCAGAGTGTTTGCTATGCAAGCATGAGGTCCCGAGTTTGATTCCCCGGTACCCATGGAAGAAAAGCCTGCCGTGACCACGCATGCCTGTGACTTCAGCATTGAGGAAGTGGAGACAGGAGGATCACTCACCAGTCAGCCAGTTTAACCAAAATAAATAAGTAAATAAATAAATGGCAAACTCCAGGTTCACTGAAAGGCCCTGTCTCAGGAAAATAAGGACAATATGTATGTATGGAAGGACAGTAGAAGACACCAGAAGTGACATGTCCATCCACACATACAAGTGCATACACCAAGTGCACACACACACACACACACCACATACTGCACACACCAAACAATCACCCTTTACTTCTGAGAAATCATGCTTCCTTCTTCTGTGGCACCCAGCCCTCTGAGAATGCTTGACAGATCTGTGACAAGAAGAATAGACACGTCACCAGCATCGGAATCTTATAGGACGCTCATCCAAATGCGTACTAAGCACTAAAACAAGCAAGAGAGTCAAGCCGCCCTGCTTGGAGTGTTCACGCGGTGGCCAACTTGAGATCTACTGTTATTAAAGCCACGAGCTTAAACCCTTGGCCATTCTGTCAGGTCAATAAGCAGAGCCAACGTTGCTCACAATGCTGGCCGCCAGCTCCCCCGTGAAGCTATAAAGTGAGACTGCTCCTGAAGAAGGCTTAGGGTCTTTATCCTCACACCCCCACAGCTCCTCCTCTCCCTTTGTTAAGTAGGGACCCTCCCCCCTGTGCCATCTTGCTTCAAAGTAAGCAGTGCATCGGCTGCCACGGGAGGTGATGATCTGCACGTGGCTCTTAGCGGTTCTTGGCTGTGAGACCTCTGACTATTTATTTATCTAAGAGAGAGAGAGAGAGAATGGGTGTGCCAAGGCCTGCGGTCACTGCAAACAAACTCCAGACACATGCGCCACCTTGTGCAGCTGGCTCATGTGGGTACTAGGGAATCAAACCTGGGTCCTTTGGCTTTGCTGGCAAGTGCCTTAACCACTAAGCAATCTCTGCAGCCTTAATATTTTGTTTGTTTGTTTATTTGTTTGAGAGAGAGAGACAGACAGACAGACAGAGAGAATGGTTTGGCAATTTATAAACCTCTCTGTGTTTACTTCTTTTATCTCTAACACAAAGAGAAAAAAAATATTTACTTAGCTTTGGATCGCTGTAGTGTTTAAATAAACTGGCATGCATAAATATCTTAAAAGAATACAGAAGTTTTTAAGAAAAATTGGAGAAACAAGCAAGGGCGCTGTTTTCCTGATGAACCGGATACCAGCACAAGGGGGAAGGAGATCAGCATAGAGAAAAGTCAACTCCTACCAAATCAGAGAGCCAGAGCCTCAGAGCCCCCAACACCTCATCACTGAAGCAGACCCAACATGGCTCAGGGAAATTTTGCGGAAGAGGGGGCGGAACGAATGTCAGAGCCACATGTTGGGTCATGATATGCAGAGACATTTAGGTTACCCATAACTGTGGGCTAACTCCACAATGCATGACCCGTATACCTCAACAAGGAGGGGCCAAGGGGAGGGGGTAGGTTATGGATGAGCCTAATAATGGTACCAAACTGACTGAAAAATAAAATAAAATAAAATAAAAATAAAAATGAAAAAAAAAGAATACAGAAGTTTTTACTTAATTAAAAAAAAAAAGGATACCATCCCCGTGGCAAGAGCTCAGTAAATGTGGTCGACACAATTAGACAGTTGTCAGCCATCTTCATTTAGGGTGAGGCTGTGTACCCCCTCCTGGAGGAATTGACATGTCAAGTTTTAATGCTCTTTGAGATTTTGTTTACCACTGAATAAATGCCCAAGATAAGGCAGAAGGTGTGAGCTATTCTTTGAGGGTAGGACCAATATCCTCAGGCACATGGCATCCCTTCCCCTCCCCCCCCCAACACTGGGAACTCATCCGTCTTATTACACAACAGCCCAGCTTGCCCTTCTCCGCCGAGGAGCAGTCATCTCCGCAGCTGGTCCTGTTTACTTCTCCTGACCTGCTCCAGTCGTGCTTGGGCAACATGTGTCCTGCGGCCCGATGACGAACTTCCCATCTGGCTTCAGCTGCTGGCTGGGCTGTCAGACAGCTCTGGACAGCCAAAGACTCAGGGTCAAGTGAAAATTAACCCCGTCACGGAATTCAGTGGATGAATTTTCTTTAAAGAAAAAAAAATTAGCTGATATTTATTGTACAAAGTGTTGTGTTTCCTAATGATATTTTTGGTAGATCATGTACTTTGACCATATTGACTCTCTCTCCTGTCTCTCTTCCTCTTCTTCCTCTTCCCAAATAGTCCCCTTTCCATTTTCATGTCATGTCATGCGTGTTACCTAGATTCTGCATGAGGAAAAACATTTTGACTTTCTCATAACATGATCACCAGTTCCATCTACTTTCCTGCAAAATGACATTATTTCATTTCTTTCCTCCTTCCCTCCCTTCCTTCTTTCCTCCCTCCCTCCATCCTTTCTTTCTTCTTTCCTTCCTTCCTTCCTTCCTTTCCTTCCTTCCTTCCTTCTTTCCTCCCTCCCTCCCCTTCCTTCCTTCCTCCCTCCTCTTCCTTCCCTCCTTCCTCCCTCCCTCCCTCCCTTTCTCTCTCTCTCTCTCTTTCTTTCTTTCTGGAGTAGGTGAAGCTCCAGCCCAGGCTGACCTGGAATTCAGTATGTAGTCTCAGGCTGCCCTGGATAGCTAGGCATGGTGGTGCACCTCGAACGCACAGTGATCCTCCTAACTCTGCCTCCCGGGTGCTGGGATTAAAGTGCACCACTGCGCCCAGCAGGGAGAGAGAGAGAGAGAATGGGTGCACCAGAGCCTCTAGTCATTGCAAATAACTCCAGACCCATGTGCCACTTTGTGCATCTGGCTCTCTGTGGCCTCCGGGATATCGAACTCTGGTCGTCGGGCATTGTAGACAAGTGCCTTAACTGCTAAGCCATCTCCCTAGCCCCAGTCTCTTTCTTTATGACAGTAAAACTCCTCAGAGGGTGAGTTCGAAAAACGAATAAGACCACCCATGTGAAGCCTTTGCAGCCGCAATTATGGAGGAGGTGTTTGGTTTTGTGCATCAGGAACGGTATCCGTCTGGCTTCCTCAGGTACCGTCCAGCGGCCTGTCTGGAAAGGGTGGACCACTAGATGACTTCGGAGGCCACCTCTAGTTTTATTGTTGGCTCCATAAACAAGATTTAGTCGGTGAGGGCTGGGGAGATGGCTCAGTGGATAGCGCACTTGCTGATTAAGTATGAGGACCAGAGGTTAGATCCGCAGCACCCACATCAATGTTGATGGGCATGACAGCACACCTGTAATCTAAGACGGGGGAAGCAGAGAACAGGGACCGCAGGGGAAGAAGGAATAGGTGGACTGGCCAGATTGGAGAGATCTGGGCTCAAGAGAGAGACTTCCAGGAAGTAAATTGGAACGCGATTGAGGAAGACACCAATATCAACTTTCGGCCTCCAAGTGCACACATATATAAGTGCACCTATAGACGCACACACACACACACACACGAGAGAGAGAGAGAGAGAGATTTAGTTGGAGAAGGGAGAAAGAAGTCAAGCAGCAGCTATTACTGCTCACATATCTCAGAGATGGCTGCCTGCTGAAAATTCCAGTATGGGGCTAGAGAGATGGCTTAGCGGTTAAGGCATTTGCCTGCGAAGCCAAAGGACCCAGGTTCGATTCCCCAGGACCCACATAAGCCAGATGCACAAGGGGAACGTGTGTCTGGAGTTTGTTTGCAGTGGCTGGAGGCCCTGGTGCGCCCATTGTCTCCCTGTCTCTCTTCTATCTCTCTCTCTCTGCTTGCAAATAAATAAATAAATAATTTTTTAAAAAATTCCAGTATGTACAACGAGACTAAAAGTCCCCACACCTCTAAGTTGTCGCTGTATAAATGAATCTACAGGACTTCGTGTAATTACGTCGTCACGTCTACACCCCCACGTGGTCGCTATGCACCATGGGCCTGCAGGTGCTCATACCCCTGTGTTGGTTTTCAATTTTTCCCTTGCAAAGGTCATGGGATCGTGTTAGGACGTGGAGAGAGAGAATGACACTTTCACTCCTGACTTCTGTCCTCCCATAGACCTCCCTCAACCTCTGTCCTATTCACACAAAGATCATGAAAACCACTTCGCAGTATGATGCCCGCCTGGACCTTCGTGGTCAGGCCTTTCTCGGATGTTCCCAGTGAAGACTCGCCGAGGAGGCGTGTCCTCTATGTCCACCAGGTGGCGCTCGAGCTTCGGGAGAAGCAGTCTGGTCCTCCTCCCCTCCCCAAGGCCAGCTGTGGCTCATCAGTGGGGCTGGAGATGCCCCCGAGGGTTAATTGGCCTAGGACAGCTGTGAGCGGGCTCCTGGGCGTGGAGAAACCTCGTGGTTTCGGAAAGGACCGCAAATGGATGGACGCTTCTCAGTTAATCAAAATCGAACACCCCTTTCAACAACTGCACGGGGAAGGGGGGGGGGGTTGGCTGGCTGGCAGGATGAAGGAAGAGGGGGTGGTATTAATCAAAATTGCTCCCCAAAAAGGGCAGGGCCTGAATCATTCTTGGACTTTGTTGATCAATGCTGTCGGAAGTGGGCTGTAACGGGAATCTTCCCATTTTTTGCCCGGTCAGTACTCACCAACATACTTTATTTGGGCCATGCATCAAAAAAATAAAAAGCCTGGGGTGGGAACGGACTCATGTAGCTCCTGCCCACGTCCCATTTATGATTTATAAACTCTCTTTCTTCTCAAAGCTTACAGAAAAGTGGAAAAGGGGGCCTGGAGAGATGACTCAGTCAGTAAAGTGCTAGCTACACGAGCATGAAGATCTCAATTGGGTTCCCCAGCACCCACGTAAAGCAGGGTATGGGAGCTAGCACCCACCTGCAGCCCCCAGCATGGGGAGGCAGAGGTGAGAGGACACTGGGGGCCGGCTGGCTGGCTAACCTGGAGGAGCTGGTGAGGTCCAAGTTCAGTGAAAGACCCCGTCTCAAAAAATAAGGTAAAGAGGGGCTGAGAAGATGGCTCAGCGGCCAAGAGCACGTGTCCACAAAGCCAGACACACTAAATTGTGCACGCATCTGGAGTTCATTTACAGTTGCAAGAGGCCCTGGTGCACCCAGATACTTTCTCTCTCTCTCTCTCTCTCTCTGTCTCTCTCTCTCCCTCTCTATCTAAGTGCTCACAAATGAATTTTTAAAAAAATAAGAAAGAGGGCTGGAGAGATGGCTTAGCGGTTAAACACTTGCCTGTGAAGCCTAAGGATATCCATTCGAGGCTCGATTCCCCAGGACCCACGTAAGCCAGATGCACAAGGGGGCACACGCATCTGGAGTTTGTTTGCAGTGGCTGGAGGCCCTGGTGCACCCATTCTCTCTCTCTCTCTCTCTTTCTCTCTCGCTCTGCCTCTTTGTCTGTCTGTTGCTCTCAAATAAATAAATATAAATAAAAAAATTTTTAAAAATAAGATAGAGATATTTAGGAAGATACCTGATGTCACACACACACGTGCACACAGGCGCATGAACACCTGCACAAGCATCTTCCCACAGACACACTGTGGTGCTTCGATTCAGGTGTCCCCCATAAACTTAGGTGTTGTGAATGTAGGTTCCCAGCTGATGGAGATTTGGGAATTAACACCTCCTGGAGGCAGTGTATTGTTGGGGTGGGCTTATGGGTGTTATAGCCAGTTTTCCCCTGCCAGTGTTTGGCACACTCTCCTGTTTCTGTGGTCTACCCAATGTTGCCTCGGAGGGTGATGTTCACCCGCCGTTCATGTCATCATTTTCCCCTGCCATCACCGAGCTTCCTCTGGAGTCTATAAGCCAAAATAAACCCTTTTTTCCCCACAAGCTGCTCTTGGTCAGGTGATTTCTGCCAGCAATGCAAACCTGACTGCAACACATACAAATATGCACACACACACACACACAAACAAACAAACATGCATGTGAAACACACACACATACATATGTCAAAACAAAGGAAAGAAGGCAAGAATAAGGGCCCATATAATCATTTTAAATATCAAGGATCAAGCAGGACATGGTGGCGCACGCCTTTAATCCCAGCGCTTGGGAGGCAGAGGCAGGAGGATCATCACGAGTTTGAGGCAAGCCTGGGGATATAGAATGAGTTCCAGGTCAGCCTGGGCTAGAGTGAGACCCTCCCTACCCTGGAAAAAGCAAAACCAAAAACAACTCAGGAGCAGTGTAGGTCAGTCACAAGACCCTACCATACAGGTCCCCAAGCTACCCCAACCCCTGGAAATGGTCTTGGGAGAGAGAAGCAGGGGTTAGGCACACATCACCTTCAGTGATTGCCCCCACCTGTCCCTTCTGTACGTATTGGGAGTAGAAATGTGATGAAGCTCCACTCCTCTCTAGAACATTCTGGAAGGTGTTCATCTATTCAGGACATCAGGCAACGATTTTTCAGAAAACCCCAACCAAACCACGCATGTGTTTGCTTGTTTCCTGGACACTCCGGCCCCGAAGGCCTTGCCCCAAGGGTCCTTGTTTGAAGCCTCTGAACTGGATGGTCACAAGTGCCTGAAAGGAGCTCCGGCAATGGGAGGAAAGCCCCTGGTCCTGTGAGCCAGTCAAGCTCAGTAGTGAGCTCCCAGAATCCTGTGTGCCTGCAGTTTGGAGAAGGGGTTTGGGGGGCCCAGTTCCCACAGGTGCTGGGCAGTCTTAGAAAAGCAACAACAGCATTTGAGAAAAGAAGGGAGGATGTATATACACAAAGAAGGCTTGAAGTTTCATTTGATTTTTTTTTTTATTATTGGGAAAGAAAACGTTGGTAGATACCGTCACACATGCCAGGCACGATTTTAAATCCCAATTCATAATTCTAGAAACCTCTGGCATCTAACTGCCAAGTTTCAAACTTCCTTGAGGAGACGTTATTTTCTGTTGTCTTAAAGAACGCATAAGAAAGAGATGCACCCTCTGGCTGGAGCAGTTAAGGCTCTTGCTGGCCAAGTCTAAGGACCCGGGTTCCATTCCCCAGTGCCCACGTGGAGCCAGATGCACAAAGGGGCCATGTGTCTGGAGTGCCTTTGCAGTGGCTAGAGGCCCTGAAATGACCATTCCCTCTCTTTCTCTCTCTGTGCTTAAAAATAAATAAATAAATAAAAGAGAGAAGTTGATATGCACTGTTAAGTGCCTCTTTTATTTAAGACCCTCAAGGAACCCAAGCTGTATTGGACTGGGTCACACAGGCCTCACGTCATAACTAGCTTGCCAACACGGGCCTCCCTGAAGGTCTCAAGAAAGGCTATGCTCCCCCGGCCCGCCCTTGTTTCTGCATTTCTTCCCTTAGGCAACCCACACCCTCAAAACTCCACAATCATTTATTTGCCCTTTTCCTGGTCTAAACAAGAAATGGAGAGGAGACTGGCCGACGCGTGACTCACTGGGGACATGACGTATTACATTGGACTTATGATTTTTCCCAAAGAAATTTGCTGTCGTTTGCATGAATTTCTCATTCTTGGATACAGCCTCGAAACCTAGCGCGGATCTTTTCGCAAGAAATGGTCTTAACGGAAGGCCCCTTCATGAATGAAAAGTTAGTGCCTATGGAATGGCCCTTGCACATGGAGATGTCAGGGGACGGACAGCAGGGGGCGCTCTGTACATGAACTGACCACACAGCTTACTGGCTGTGACATGCATGGATGTGCTTGCACATGGAGATGGCAGGAGACGGACAGCAGGGGGCGCTCTGTACATGAACTGACCACACAGCTTACTGGCTGTGACATGCACGGATGTGCTTGCACATGGAGATGGCAGGAGACGGACAGCAGGGGGCGCTCTGTACATGAACTGACCACACAGCTTACTGGCTGTGACATGCACGGATGTGCTTGCACATGGAGATGGCAGGAGACGGACAGCAGGGGGCGCTCTGTACATGAACTGACCACACAGCTTACTGGCTGTGACATGCACGGATGTGCTTGCACATGGAGATGGCAGGAGACGGACAGCAGGGGGCGCTCTGTACATGAAATGACCACACAGCTTACTGGCTGTGACATGCACGGATGTGCTACCCTCCCTCAGAACCCACGTCAGCAGCTCGCGCTTCTTGCTGCTCCAGAGTCAGGGCCCAGCAAGGATCTTGCTTTCCCATAATGCCTGGGACAGACTTGTGCACTTCTGACTTACACGGTGTCGAATGTCGCCACTTATTTTGGGGTATTCGTCAAAGAAGAAGTTAGGGTGGAACTGTGCGCATCCGAAATGGGCACAAAACCATCAAGGACTTCTTCGACGCTTTGTTCTCAAGCTTTTTTTTTTGGGGGGGGGGGATTGAGTTCCAGTGCTGTGTCTTACAAGATGGAGATAACGTGCTTGTCTGTGTGTGCATGCGCGTGTGTGTGTGAGTGTGTGTGTGTGTGTACCCCAAGTTGGATGAGCCCCTGGAGAATTCATTTGCATTTATAGACCACCAATCATTTCTTTTAGAGATTTTAAATGATTTTAAATGAGCCATTCAGTTTGGATAGTTATGGCAGTTCTTGAGAAAACGTGTGTGTGTGTGTGTGTGTGTGTGTGTGTGTGTATGTGTTTGGGTGTGAATGTGTGTGCACGTGTGTGAGTTTGTACGTGCGTACGCAGGCACACATGTCCACGCATGCTTACATGGCATGTCTGTGCACGTCGCGTGCGTCCATGTGCGTCCATGCGCTCATGCACACGTGTGCTGGCGAACGTGTTTGGGTGAACGGGTGTGGGCAGAGGGCCAGAGCCACAGTCTGTGGGATTCCAGTGAAGTTCCTGCCATTATGCCTTGATGGAGGTTCCCTGCACGGGGCCAAGCACGACGATTCCCAGGGGGACCTAAGGAAGCGGGCCAGAGTTCGGTGTTTCTTATCCCCATGTAGATCAGCTCTGCGGGCGCCGTGCGTTACCGCTGACTCCACGTCCCTTGATCAGTTCCAGCCACCCTCTCCCTCACACGGGGTCTATTCCACCCGAGCCCCGGTCTAACCTCCGTTTCTGTCTTCTGCCACTGAGCTCTGCCCCAGATTGGGTATCACTTCCTTCAGGGACCGCGAAGAAGGGACCACTTCTTGGGGAACAAGATGAGCTGCTTCTCAGCAAACAAGGGAGATGTGGGTGGGACTCGGGAATACGGAGAAGAGACCATTGGTTTAAGCTTCCTTAGGCCTTTTGTCTGTCCCTCCTCAGCCTCACGCCTTTTCTTCTTCAAGAAAAACAGAGGCAGGAGTAGAATTGAAACTTAGGACTACCAGATGAGATTTCAAATACTAAAATATGAAAAATATTTTTATTTATTTGTAAGCAGAGAGAGAGAGGGAGAGAGAGAGGGAGAGAATATGACTTGGCTGGCCAGTGCCTCCTGCCACTGCAAACAAATTCCAGATGCATGCACCACTCTGTGCATCTGGCTATATGTGGGTATTAGGTTGTTGAATCCGGGTCATTAGACTTTGCAGTCAAGCACCTTAACTGCTCAGCCATCTCTCCGGCCCATGTTAAAATAGTAAACAACCATTTTTTTGAACTTTACTTAGTAAGCGGCTCTTGGATCCCATCTTCCCACAAGCCCACTGCCCTTATTCACACAGTTCCTTTGGGATCAGACTTGGGTTTGCAGCGTATGACTGCTCTCAGACAGAGGACATGGGGAGATGTGGTTTTAGTAAATATTTGTGTTTTATGAGGTGTGCACACAAACCACACCCACATCCATCCTTCACAATCCAGCTCTCGGGCAAAGCGCGGCCCTCTGGTTATGAAGGTGAGGTGTGACAGGGAGGTCAGGCGAGGCAGCTGTAAGAGACGTCTCGGGGAAGCCCTCAAGTGGCCATAGCAAACACAAATCAGGCTGTAGAAACTCTTAATGTATATTGGTCTGGGATCACAAAGACTGAAATACAATACACAGCAAGCTATACAACACGCCAAGGGCCAGCATTCCTACAGTAACAATAACAGTAAAACAACAGGAATCACGTACAATGCCACAGGATGATTAAAATCTATTCTACCGTGCGCGGAGAAGTACCTGGTTAAAGCTATTACTTCTAAGACAGCCGGAGCTTGTGTTCAGTGCAATAGATCACATTTGTCAATGACTGGGTATAAAGTATAATAGTATACGTAGCTTTCAACATGTGGAACGAACAAACAATAAGACTTTCCTGATGAGTGATAAGAAACTGATCAGCCCTTGGATCTGACAAAATCTACCGTCAACACTTTCTCTGTGTGTTCATTCCACTTAGCTCCGACCTTGACCTACAAAGTTATATATGCATGAGTTTACTGTCAGGAGAATTGCTTATAGATACTTTCACCCACCCGGAAACATCCTCATGGTGTTCCTTCCTATGTTTTTCCTCCACTGTCTTTTTTTTTTTTTTTTTTTTTTGGTTTTTCAAGGTAGGGTCTCACTCTAGCCCAGGCTGACCTGGAATTCACTATGTAGTCTCAGGGTGGCCTTGAACTCATGGCGATCCTCCTACCTCTGCCTCCCGAGTGCTGGGATTAAAGGCGTGCGCCACCACGCCCGGCTCCACTGTCTTTTGTTTATCCTTCTTAGCAAGGAAAACAGCAGAAAGATACTGAACTCATTCCCCAGCATTTACTTTCCACACCTATTTTTGATCCACACATTTTTCTTCTCGGTATTGCGACATGTCATTGTTCTTGTCCTCTCCCTCCCGCCCTCCTTCCCTCCTTCCCACACTCTCTTCATTCCTTATTTTCTTCCTTCCACTCACCAAAGTATTTCCAAGGTATTAGCTTTTCACTTATTATTCTAACCAAAGCTTATCTTTGTAGTCAATGGCCAAAAAAGTGAAGGATTAAAAAAAAAAAAAAGAGTCTCTTCAAAGTTCTATTTTACAATATATAGAGAAAAGTTGGGCCTTGGGGATTTGAGTTTGACTTAAATACTATACACATTTGGCATGGCACAAGGGGTTAGGGTGGGGAGCAAAAATCACATGACGATTACTTTTCGTGTGTCTTTACAAAACAAACCCTCTTCTCTAATGAAAAATGTCCCTTCAGCATCTGCTCCGGGAAGCCTGTGGAGAGACGACTTTACCCATAGCTTTGGATGAGTCGGGTCACTTATCCAGGACACAGCTGCTCTTTCCCACAGGTCATAAGGGTTGAATTTTCCTGGTGGTTTTTTTTTTTTTTTTTCAGAGCACACCCACTGTTTTTCCAACACGTCATGAAGGCTGAATTTTCCTGGACTTAGTTGAGCAACGAATAGGCACTGGATGAGTTTTCCAGGGATGAGCTGGTTGTTTCTGGACTGGACACATTATATGTTCCTAAAAACAATGAGCAGAGACACGGCTTCGTGAGCATCTTCTAAGGGACCTCAAGGACGTCTGGTCCAGGAAGCTGGCACCCGAACCCACATCTGCCCCTCCTCCCTAGCCCAGAGGTGCCGGAGAACACAGGACAGAAGTGCTGTCCCTCTCAGCATGCATGACAGCCACCAAGCACTAACTACTTCGGGTCACACCAGCAGCCAGATTTCCACACAGGGCAGGAAGATTTCCACGGGGGCAGCCTCTCCCCAAAGCCACCGCATGCACGGGCCTGGGGACGTGTTCGTGAGGAAAAACTCCCTGGTCCCCCCACCCCCGATGGGTGATGAGAGTACCTTGGACAAACTCTGGGGAAAGACCTAGATGTGGAGCGGAAGGCAGAGGTTTGCAAAGGGAGGAAAAGGGAAGAGAAAGGAGGGGGGAGAAGCCGCAGTGGAGGTTCCCACAGGAGCGCCGAGGACAGTGCAGTGGAAAGGGGGGCTCAGGAGCCACAGCCCAGCCTGGTGAGGGCGGGGGTGGGGGGGAGGACAGTGTGCCGGGCACAGGAAGGGTCGAGGCGGCCACCCTACCCTCAGAATGATGAGCTGCCACTGCTAACAAGGTTTCCATCACTGCGTGAGGGGACCTTTGGGGCTGCTGACAACATAAACCAAAGTTACAGGAATCATGACCCCCCTCTCCCCCAGACAGGCCCAAACCAGGCTACACTGATGGTCCATGCAGCGATGAGGAACCTCAGGACCTGGTACCCCAGGAACAGAGGCACACCCTAATATTTACCTGGCTCCCTCAGTAACAAGGGACATGTTTTATTGGCCTTATATATTGCATAGTTCTGTGAAATTTCTTAACAACGATTTCACCGTTATCTCGACTTCATTGCATCTAAGTATTATTATATCTACGTAGATGCTAGCAAGGCCCAATAGCACCAAAGATTTGATTTGCCATTTCACTACAGGTCAAACGAGCGCCTGTCAAAATGCAAAGGGAAGACTGTCCAGTTTCGTGGCTAACTCATCAAATGAAAGTGGAAGACACTAAGTGCTCATGATAAGTGATTTCAAAATATTCATATGTTTTGATATCAAATATCATAGAGAAGCCATGTTCTGGGATGGCTTCTGAATTTTGCATTTGTTTTGTGAGTCTAGTTGATTAAAAAAAAAAAATCTAGGGCTGGAGGGATGGCTTAGCTGTTAAGGCATTTGCCTGCGGAGCCAAAGGACCCAGGTTCAATTCCCCAGGACCCACGTTAGCCAGATGCACAAGGGGGCGCAGGCATCTGGAGTTCATTTGCAGTGGCTGGTGGCCCTGGCGTGCCCATTCTCTCTTTCTCTCTGCCTCTTCCTCTGTTAAATAAATAAAAATATAATATTTTTAAAAAATCTAAAAGAAGCTCCTAAGAGCTCATCTTTAAGACACACCCACCATGGCTCAGGGAATTTTGCAGAAGAGGAGGCGGAACGACTGTAAGAGCCACAGGTTGAGACACTGCCTTCCCCTCAAAAACTGACTGCTTCTCCCACAATGCAAAACCCACAGTCCCATGGGGAATACCTGCAACCCCACTGAGGAGGGCCCCCAGAGGGATGGGGGCAGAGACAAGGGAAAAGAGGGTACCAACGCATGATGTACCCATACAAAATATGTTGTTAATAATAAATAAATGTAGCAAGGCTAGGAACATAGCTCAGCAGTATTCGCCCACCACGCACAAGGACCTGGGTTCAATCCTCAACATTGCAAGAAAGAAAAAAAGAAAAAACTGGGAGAAATTCTGGTGTTTCCTTTCTGTGGGAATGGTGTCACAGGACCATTCAGAGTAGCTAGCTAGACCCACTGCCAAGGTCATTTTACTGTTTATTTCATATTTCCTAGGAAAAACGGTTAACTATATTTCTTTTTAAAAGGTTTATTTATTTATTTATGAGGGACAAGTGCAGACAGACAGAGAAAGAATGGGTGTGCATACCAGGGCTTCTAGCCACTGCAAACAAACTCCAGACACATGTGCTACCTTGTGCATCTTGCTGACGTGGGTACTGGGGACTTGAACCAGGGTCCTTAGGCTTCCTAGGCAAGTATCATGACCGCTAAGCCATCTCTCCAACACCAACTATGGTTTCACTGTGGCCCAGGCTGACCTGGAATTCACTTTGTAGTCTCACAGTGATCCTCCTACCTCTGCCTCCCGAGTACTGGGATTAAACGTGTGTGCCACCACACCCAGCATCCAACCATGGATATTTCTAACATGAGAGTCAGAATGAGCAATGCCTCAGGGACGTATATAGTTTTATACATATCCATGTGTAGCAAGCAAGAATGTTCCATAAAAATGGGGAGGGGAGAGAAAAATAATCCTGGAGCTCAGTATACTGGTAGATTTTCCAAGTATATATATTTTTTCATTTTGTTTGTGCGTGTGTGTGTATGGGGGGTACGTGTGTATGGTGTAGGCACATGTATGTGTCCTCTTTGTGTCCCATAAGCTCGCCTGCGGCACAGGTCGCTGGCCTGCAGAGGCTGGAGGGGAGTATTGGGAGTCTCACTTCGTCACTCTTGTACCTGGGCATCTCTTTCTACTAGTTCCAGAGCTTGCCTGGCTCGGAGGATACTCTGGTGTCTGCTCCCCTGCGGGACTGGGATTACAGGCACGTGACCCATGCCTACATGTTTATGTGCGATCTGGAGATTTGAACCCAGGCAGTTCCCAGCCCCCCTCAGGCCCTCATACTTGCCCAGGAAGAACACTTAATCACTGGGCCATCTCTCCAGCCCAAGTATATCTTTACATGACACAGAGATACGACCCACCTACTCCTATTTAACATAACAGGAAGAACTCTGAATTGGACAGAGCCAGTGACTGATAGAGCCTATTTTTTTTGTTTGACAGACAGCCTGCCAAGGCTTGTCAAGATTCAGAGAACTGGGGGCTGGAGAGATGGCTTAGCAGTTAAGGCTCTTGTCTGAGAAGCCTAAGGGCCCACGTTCGACTCCTCAGAACCCATGTAAGCCAGATACACAAGGTGGTGCATGTGTCTGGAGTTCGTTTGCAGTAGCTAGAGGCCCTGGTGTATCCATTCTCTCTCTCGTTCTCTCATAAATAAATAACTATATATTTTTAAGATTCAGAGAATTGCTTTGTTCATGTTCCCTATTTAGAGCAGTTGCTCTCCATATCAGCCTCATGGTACGGGTTGTAGAAATATTGGAAGGTTTCTACATTTAACCTCCACATGAGGCTGTTTCACGTCAGTGCCGTGAAGTGGGTATGAAAGAGCGAGGGTGTTGGATCCGAGCCGATTTGGTCCAGGCAATGCTGGGCATGCCCAGCGGTCACTACATACCTGTTTTGCCAAAAAGATTGTTAAATCTTCTTGATATTGGAGAACTCATAGAAAACACGGGTGTGGATGAGCCTAGGGATGTGGACTAGAAGAGAGACAGAGAAATAAATCGATTATAAAGGAAATTTATTAGCTCAGGGTTGTTTGATCTCTTGGAGGGTTGACTTGCTGCCCTCTAGTGGTCACTTTCCTGCATTTTTTTTTTAATCCCACCCCCTTGGATCAAAGGGAGATGGTGAAATCTTACACTTTGAATTGGAAAATAGCCTTCAAATACATGAGTTTTTTTTTTTCTCCTACCCTTCCTCCCTTACTTCCTCCCTCCCTCTTCCCCTCTCTCCATTCTTTCCTTCCTTCTTCCTTTCTCTTTCCCTTTTTCTTTCCTTCCTTCCTCCTTCCCTTCCCTCCCTTCGTTCCTTCCTTCCTCCTGCCCTTCCTTCCTTCTTTCACTCCTCCCTCCCTCTCTTTCCTCTTCCTTTCCCCCACTTCCCTTCCTTCTCTTTTCCTTCTCCCCTCCCTCTATTTTTTTTCTTTATTCACTAAGGACCCAGCCCAGCACTTCTCCCATGTCAATCACAAGTTCTACACCTTCAGCTTAAGTATATATTTAATCATTCATAAGTTTTTCTACTATCTTTTGACATGAGGATAACAAAATATCATTTCTTGAAGTTCCAAAACGAACTATAGAAAGGTCTATTCATCATTATTCCTCGAGCTGTTTTCTCTATAGCCTTGAATTCCCCCCAAAGAATTCCATTGAGAGCTCAAGTTTCACCTTAAGCTATTTTGCTGTTTGTCAGTTTTTTTTGGGGGGGGGCGGCTTCGAGGTAGGGTTTCACTCTAGTCCAGGCTGAGCTGGAATTCACTATGTAGTCTCAGGATGGCCTCAAACTCATGGTGATCCTCCTACCTCTGCCTCCGGAGTGCTGGGATTAAAGGCGTGCGCCACCACGCCCGTTTTTTTTTTTTTTTTTTTTTTTTCTTTTTGACACAGGGTCTCACTATGTAGACCTGGCTAGCCTGGTATTTGTTCTGTACCTCAGGGAATCCTTCTGCCTCAGCCTCCCAAGTGCTGGGGTTCACAGATGTTTGTTTTGACAGCTGGTTCACTTTTCAATTTCAATTTCTCATATCAACCCTAAAGATGTGGGGTGCTGTCTTAAGGACAACTCTACAGAGTGGTTAATAGAACGAGGCAAGAGACAATAACAACTGAATAATCTATGCCAATAAATAGCTATGGGAGTTGAGGGGCTGGTGTTTTACTCCACTGATCACAATGCCAAGGTAAAATTTCAGTCTACTCCATTTTGCCATACCAGTGAAATGAATACAAGACGGTGATCGACGGAACACCTCAAATGTTTCCTCAGGAGCGAGGCTTACCTTTGAGTGTTGAGACGACCATCTTGACAATGAAAACTTTTTCAGCAAAACTTCCTGCACCTGCATTGAAAAGGAAAAGCCAATGTAGATTCAACAGACCATGGGGCACGTTAGGCCTTTCTAGAACTGTGACACTGCTGTTGTCCTTACCTTCTGGTCCCAGAGGCATCCAAAGAGCAAAATGTATAATCCCTGGGGAAAAGATTAAAAAAATATATTTTAACTGACATGCGATTAGCCAGTGAAGTAGAAGTATTCCTTTTATTTATTTATTTATTTATTTATTATTTAGTTATTTGAGAGAGAGAAGGAGAGAGAGAATGGGCACACCAGGGCCTCCAGCTGCTGCAAACAAACTGCAGATACATGTGCCACCTTGTGCATCTGGCTTACGTGGGTCCTGGGGAATTGAACAGACAAGGACCTTAACTGCTAAGCCATCTCCCCAGCTCAAAGTAAAAGCATTTCTAAGCTGGCGTTGAATTTGTACCACTTGTTTCCCCCTCTGGGTCGATGGAATGAATCCAGGGCATGATAATATGAAGAGCTATGCACTAAGTCCACACTAAGAGGCTTGGAATGTTTGGTGTTGGGCAAATATTTTCTATTTTCCCATAAGCTGAGTATGCTATTAAGCATCCCTCTCGTGCCACCATTACTCCATTCATTCATTCATTCATTCATTCAGGTTGTGATGATAATCTGAAGTATGTAGTAAGATAATTAGTCCCCGCCCCTGGAAGGTTATTAGCTAAGAACATTATAGCTTGGAGCCGCGGGTCCAGTAGCAGGGGTTATTATGGTTTATATGGCTGTGTCACAAGCATCCGGAAAGCATTATGTCAACTTCACCTCCAGACCCCTGTCTCCTTCACTGGCTCACAGACACCTGCATCTCTTGGGTAGCACTTTTGCCATCCTTACCTCCTTCACATTAAGTGAAAAACAGAACTCCACAGTTTCCTTCTCCATGCCTTCAAAGCCTATTCTCCTTGACCCCTTTAGAGCTCTCCTAACACACTGGGCTATGTTACATTGACTACATGCTACATGTATTGAGTACATGCTACAGGAGATCAAAGAGATGACTTTGTTTTAATGTAACCAAACAGGCTGCCTGCATTCAGAGAGAATCCATTCTTTCATTCTTCCACATATATCTCCAGAGAAACTGTGGGGTACATTTTTTTTTCAAATGGCTTTTGAGTCCATAGCCACACCACCCCCATGTGCCCAGTCTCCTCACACATGGCATCTGAGAGCCTATAGTGGGCCAAGGTCTTCATCAGACACTGGAGATGGACATACAATGATGACCAGTAAAAATGTGCTCACCAAGACACAGCTTCCCCATCCTCACGGAGACAAGTTGGAGACGTGGCTTGGCTTGGCAGTAGTACTATTTTTAACTTAGGACATAACAGGCTACAACATTAAGAGTATCTTGGATAAATAGCCACATCTAAATCAGTACAGTGGCTTCCCTCCCACCTGTATTATTGGGACATTTGGCATTAAGTGATAACCAGGTGGTAAAAGGTTTCATGGGAGCAGAAGAATGTGGGTCTTTATCTCGGGGAGCTCTTATAATCATTACTCTTTCAGGCAAAGGCGTCCTGTGCATTAAAACCTTTTGCCATTCCTACTTCTGTTTGTGTTTCTATCATTAGCTCATCCCCCCAGGCGCGGGGATTTCCCGAGTGCTCGGCACCACGGGGCTTACCTGGAAGGCGTTGAGGAGGGTAAATATGATGTGGAACACAGTGTTGCTCTCTTCCAGCACCGTGGCAAAGCCAAAACCCCAGGTGAGGCCCAAGAGCGGCGTGAGGACCACGATGCTCTTGCTGATCTGAAACACGCTGCTCCTCTCCTGCTTGTTCGGCTTGTCCCCGACGGAAGGCCGCAGGATCTTGGTGATGACGACGATCGTGATGGTCAAGTTCACCACCACGATGATCAGGGCTGGGGCGACAAAGGCCAGCAGGGCCTTGGTCTCCTTCCAGTTGAGCCAACACACGTTCCTCCTTGTGTAGACTTCCCGAGGCTGCGTCACCCCTAAGGTGATGACAGCGATAATCAAGGGGCACACATAGCCGAGGGAAAAGGCGATGGCCTTCTGGGTGGACTTGCTGGCGTCGTGCAGGATGAACATCAGGCGGTAGAAGAGCATGAGGCCCAGTGTCAGCATCCAGAAGAAGGCGCTCAGGTAGAAGAAGTGGATGAAGAAAGTGGCGGCCACGCAGGCCGTCTTGCTGAGCGGGTAGTGACCGTTGTCGATGGCAGCGGTCACCATAAACCAGATGTCGGCGATGAGAAGGGAGACGGAGATGTTGGCGATGCAGATGTGGCGCATGTAGGAAATCCGGTTCTTGGTCACGGATTTCCACACCACGATTTCCACAACTAAACAGGCTGCTAAGCTCAGGATGGAAAAGCCCAATCCGATGTAAGAAATGATATCCAGCAGTATCTGCAGGAGGGAGCCGGGGTCTGGGGAGTCGGGGGACATGAGGATGGAGAAGGACGTTAAGTGGTCACAGGTACAGGAGATGCTGTCTCTGGTGATCTCGGGCTCAGAGCACCCACTGGTGTCCCAGCCTCCCGTGTAGTTGGCAAGGCTGAAGTTCCAGAAGACGCACTGCAGTTTCCCACCCGCACGGTGGTTGTCGCTAAAAGTCATGGAGATCTTGAAGGGCTTGGTGAGCTCGTGGCTGACGGTGGTTGTCATCACCAAGCTGTCGGGGTAGGCTTGCTTCCGAACGTCCTGAGCCAGGATGGCTTTGAGAGTCGGGAAAGCCACGGTGACGATAGATGAGTCGTGCTGCAAGTTGCCCACCTGGCACTCATCCACGGTCACGTCACCCCAGAGGTGAGAGTCTGTGAAGACGAACTTCTGCTGGTAGATTTGAGGGCGGCCATGCTTCACCACCATGCTCTTCATCTGCACATTGGGGTGGAACAGGAATGAAGGGGCGCTGTCTCCAGACCTCAGCGCTTGGGAGAATCTCTCCATCGAATACAGCAGCTGGGAGCTCTGGTTGGTCTGTTGCTGCTGTAAGTTCTCCCAGGAGCTCAAGATGGACTTGTCCAAGATGACATTCACGGTGGAGAGCACGTCCTGTAGATGACACGACACGGGATAAAACCAGCAAGGCTTTTCCAACATAAAAGAGACAAAAATACCCTTTCTGAGGGGTCAGAATGGTTGGGTCCTGTGCACTTGGACCAGGCAGCAAAAAACTGAGGATAACCAAAATCTATCAACAAGATAAGGAAAGATGGTTAATGCCCTGGCAGGAGGTGACTCACGCACAGCCAGGGCCCAGGTGAAATCCCAGAGGAATTGGGGAGACGATGAGCAAGACTGCTGCTTCCATGGTGAGCCTGGCAATCAGCACCAGGGAGAAGGAGACAGACCCTGAAGACACTCAACAGCTACCAAAGCAGAGATCCAGAGGCTCCTAAGAGCTCATCACTGAAGTAGACTTAAAAACCCACTGCGGCTCAGGGAACTTTGCAGAAGAGGGAGCGGAAAGACTGTAAGAACCACAGGGTGGGCGGGAATATCCGGAGCTGCTCTCCCTCCCCAGTGACTTGACTGCTGCCCTCACATCTCATAACCCACCACCCCATGGTGAACACCAGCAACCCCTCTGAGGAGGGACCCCAGTGGAGCGGGGGCGGGGAGGAGGGAAATGATGGTACCAACCGGTGACGTGTCCATACAAAGTTCCTGCTTAAAATATTTCCCTAGAATTTGGTTGGAGGGTTCAAGTAAAGGGAGAAGAGACGAAGAGCTGAGGCACCAGATGCAGAGAGGATTCGTCCCCCAACATCTAAGAGCAGAAGATGGCGGGAGGAGCTTCATGCTGAGAGACCTTGCTAATCTAGTACCAGTCACTGAGAACCATCTTCCCCTCTTACCAAGGCCTATTCAGCAAGCTGACAAATTATTTCTCATTTTGCCAACTTTATTCTAAAGCATAAACCCATAAAGGCTTTTTGGTGGAGGGCAAGTTTGAGGATGCCTCAGAAACCCAATCCCACACTGAGTGTTGAGTGTTGTCGAAGGGCTTTTTTAAAAAAAAAAATTTTTTTTTCTTTATTTATTTGAGAGAGAGAGAGAAATAGGCATGCAGAGAGATAAAGGGCACGCCAGGGCCTCCAGCCACTGCAAACTCCAGATGCATACACCATCCTTGTGCATCTGGCTTTCATGGGTCCTGGGGAATCAAACCTGGGTCCTTTGGCTTTGCAGGCAAGTACCTTAACCACTAAGCAAGTTCTCCAGCCCTTGTTTTTCTATTAAATAATATGACACCCTTTTTTCACAAACCTAGGCTTGCCATTTTCATCTATGCCTTGCACCCCCCCACACACACACAAATAAATTTTCTCTCTCTAATTTTAGCCTTGTCTGACCTGTGGCAATATGAGCCCTTAGAGCAGGCTGAATGCCAGCCTCCAGAATGACAAGTCCTGATGCCCAAACCTTGTGGATCATGGAGTCATGTGAACTGATAACCATTTGCAGGTATAGCTGAATTAAGGATCCATCCTGCATTATCTGGAAGAAGCCAAGTCCAGGGACAAATATCTTTACCCGAGATGGAAGAGGACAAGACAAAGGAGGAAGGGGAGGATGCCATGTGGGCACAGAGAGAGCCATGCAACGGGGGCCAAAGAATGCCTGGTGCCACCGAGAGCCCGGGGCAGTGAGGAAAGACCCTCCTCTAAAGCTAGGCCGGGAGCTCACCTCTGCAGGCACCTTGATTAACCTTGAGAACTGCCCCAGAATAAATGTCTGGCCTAAGCCACCCAGGTTGTGGCTGTGATACCAGCCGTAAGAAACATACACCTCCCCTGCCTTTGTTATGGAGTTCTCGCTGGATTTGGCCAGCGGGAGGCAGGTGATGGGAAGATGGGAGAGAAGGTGACATGCGTTTTGTCTGCTGTACCCCTCCCGATGACCCCCGTTCATTCCTCACAGGGCTCTGAGAAGGAAAACTCTAGCTCCAACAGAGAGGGCTTCTCCTCCAACACTCTAGCTCCTATGAAACTCCAGTTACTCTGTTTTCAATCATCTCCTCCAGGATGCTATAAAGACGTATACCTGTTGCTAGCCTCTCAGTACCTCCTTCTTCTTTTATTGTTTTATTTATTTCCCTCTGATTTTACCTCTGTGTCTCTCTTTCAGGAAAGTCTTTGCATTTGAACTCCTGGGAGCTCTCTTTTATTTATTTATTTATTTCACAGAGACAGACAGAGAGAGAAAGAGGCAGAGAGAGAGAGAGAGAGAGAATGGGCACGCCAGGGCCTCCAGCCACAGACCCGTGCGCCCCCTTGTGCATCTGGCTAACGTGGGTCCTGTGGAATCGAGCCTCGAACTGGGGTCCTTAGGCTTCACAGGCAAGTGCTTAACCACTAAACCATCTCTCCAGTCCATGGGAGCTCTCTTTTTTCCCTGTTGCAGTCAGCTCCTCCTTGCTGAAACAAACATCCAACCAGACAAAGCTTATGGGAGGAAAAAGTTTATTTCAGGTTTACAGATCCAGGGGAATTTCCATCAATGACGGAAGAAGCTAGCTCCCTTCCAAAGCTCCAAGCAGCCAGCATGGACCATCAGAGTTCAAACTGCTCTGAACATACCTCATACAGCTGGACTGAAGACCCACCACCAAACGTACCTTAGCGCTGAACCCCAGGACCCTCCCCCAATGACATGCCCCCTTGCAGTAGGGATCTGCCTGCTAGGGGCTTGTGGGAGTTTGAATGGATGGCCCCCAATATATTCAGGATTTTATTAAAGTTTGTAATTTAGATCTACAACCACTTGGGTGGATGAAGGGTCATTGCGTGGTCTTAGGGTCCAGCCCTAAGGTGTGGTGGTAGATCTGGAATTCTAATCTAAAGATACACAAAGGGGCTGGAGAGATGGCTTAGCAGTTAAGCACTTGCCTGTGAAGCCTAAGCACCCCAGTTCGAGGCTCGACTCCCCAGGACCCACGATAGCCAGATGTACAAGGGGTGCACACATCTGGAGTTCGTTTGCAGTGGCCGGAGGGCCTGGTGCGCCGATTCTCTCTCTCTCTCTTTCTCTCTATCTCTCTCTCTATCTCTCTCTGCCTCTTTCTCTGTCTGTTGATCTTAAATAAATAAAAATAAACAACAACAAAAAAAGATACGCAAAGTACTGGAGTTCTGCCAGGGTGTGGTGGTGCACACCTTTAAACCCAGTGCTCAGGAAGCAGAGGTAGGAGAGTTTAAGGCCACCCTGAGACTACGTAGTGAATTCCAGGTCAGCCTGGGCTAGAGTGAGACCCTACCTCGAAAAATCAAAAAAAAAAAAAAAAAAAAAAGTGCTGGAGTTCCTAAAGTGTGCTTATTTGTGGCATGGCTTTTGGGCTGTGGCTCTTCTCTCTCTCTCTTCTTGGTCCTGTCAGAGGGGGCCAATTTCTTCTGTCATAATGGAACTTCCCCCCCCCCCCAGATCTGTAAGCTTTACTAAATATCCCTTCTACCATACCTGTGCCTGGTTTGGAAGTTAATCTCAGCGACCTGAAGCCGTCTGCCACAGGGCTCAAGTAGGAAGTTTAATCAAAAATGACTGAGTCAGCCGGGCGTGGTGGCACACACCTTCAATCCCATCCCAGCACTCAGGAGGCAGAGGAAGGAGGATCACCATGAGTTCGACACCACCCTGAGACTCCATAGTGGTCAGCCTGGACTAGAGTGAAACCCTACCTCAAAAAACCAAAAAAAAAAAAAAAAAAAAAGACTGAGTCTAGGGGGCCAGACATTCAAACTCTCACACTCCCACACTTCCAGAATTCTGATTACCTCCAAGTTCATGTTTAATGCTAGACCTTTGGGACTCCTATTTTGTACATGCCCTCAAACCCTTTTAGCTCCAAGATCTTCTTCGGAACAAACAGAAATCCATTCTATTTGAACAAAGACACGCAAGCAGAGATGGGCTAAATGAATCTTATTACGGGTCCGCAAGAGAACCTGAAACCAGCTGATATCTTAAAAAGGCACAACTCCGCAAAGCACGCCAGAGAACTCTCATAGGTAGGCCTTTGCTCTGGAGAAGAGGAGAATGTGCAATGGGGAGGAGCTATGCCTCAGGAGCCTGAGTCTTAAGGGGTGAGAAGGTGACACCCACTCCTCCTTCAAGGCTCACCTTCATCATTTCTGAACTCAGCTGGGCCGGAACCGTCGAGAGCAAATCAAGAATGCTGATGATGGCCCCCAGGCTCCCGGGAGATGAGCGGATGTTGTGTTCCTCCTGGCCGGTGCTCACCGAAAGATCCTTCAGGTATGTAGCGAGCTTCTGGTCCTGCGAGGGGCTCTTGATCAAAGCCTAGTAAAATCAATACAAGTTGGGGCTGGTGAGATGGCTCAGCAGTTAAAGACACTTGCATGCAAAGCCTGGTGGCCCGAGGTTCCATTCCCCTGTACCCATGTAAAACGTACATTTACGAACTGGCACATGCATCTGGAGCTCATGTGAAGTGGCAGGAGGCCCTGGCATGCCCATTCTCTCTCTCTCTCCTTGCAAATAAATAAAATATTTGAGCCAGGCATGGTGGCACATGCCTTTGGTTCAGCACTTGGGAGGCAGAGGTAGGAGGATGGCCGTGAGTTCAAGGCCACCCTGAGACTACACAGTGATTTCAAGGTCAGCCTGGGCTAGAGTGAGACCCTACCTGGAAAAACCAAAAAAGTAATAATAATAATAAAACAAGAAAGGAAAATTATGTTGATTCTGTGATTCCGTCACAGCAAAACCTTCCACAGTTGTGGTTTCTTTTTTCCTCTACACTAATACCACAAGTATCCATCATGAGATATTTACTTATGGGATGGACAGATGGCTCAGTAGTTAAGGCACTTGCCTGCAAAGCCTAAGGACCTGGGTTCAATTCCCCAGGACCCATGTAAGGCCAGATGCACAAGGTGGCACATGCATCTGGAGTTCATTTGCAGTGGCTAGAGGCCCTGATGTGCCCATTCTCTCTCTCTCTCACATAAATACAAATCTTAACAAAAAAACAGATACCTGGTGAGCATAATATATGCATTTAGCCAGACAACAGCAGGCATTATGCCCCTAGGCCTCGTGACCTTCCCCACCATAGGCTTTTGACTACATTTTCAGTACCAGGCATGGATTCCGTCCTGTGGACCAGGCCATATATTATGCTCATCAAACAGCCCTGTAAGCACTTTTCTTAATGTTCATACCCATACATTAATGCTACTCTCACTTTTGGTCACAGAAGCTTCTCTTTTCAGAGGGCAGTGACTTCTGGGATGACCCAAAAGTCATCATAGTGCTGAGAAGAAGAGGCAGAGGAGTACCCGGCACTGAAATGTCCCTATGACACCTTCGAATGCTCAGGGCCCATTGCAGAAGAGGTGGCAGAAAGAATGTAAGAGCCAAAGAAAGGGTAGGACTCCTCACAGCATGCTCCTCTAACCTCAAAATAGCCCATGGATATCCATGACCTCACAGCGCCCAGCACTGCCTACACAAGACCATCATAATAGGAGGAAAAGATCATGACATCAAAATAGAGACTGATTGAGAGGGGGAGGGGATATGATGGAGAGTAGATTTGTGAAGGGGAAAGTGAAGGAGGGGAGGGAATGATCATGGTCTATAATCATGGAAGTTGTCAATAAAAGAAGATATTTACACGTACATCCACTTACTGTGTGTGCATGAGCACATGTACGGGGGTGGGTGGCATGCATGTGTGCACACGGAGGACACAGGTAGGTATAGGTAATTCCCTTTAATCTCTGTCCACCTTTTTAAATCCAAGAGCCCGTCAATTTCACTAGTCGACCTAGCCGATTGGCCCTGGAGAACGTCCATCGCCACCTCCGCAGTGCTGGGCTTGCAGGCAGGTCACTATGGCCGCCTGCCACTTGCCTGGGCACTGGGGGGTCTTCATTCACCTGCCCTCATTTGCACAGCAAACACTTTGCCAATTGACCCCTTGCCTCAGCCACATCAAGCCTTGCTTGTTAAACTATCCTGCATCCTCCTCAGAATGGAATCAGACATAAGCCTCACACATAGAAAGGGAAGAGCGAGGGCTGGAGAGATGGCTTAGCGGTTAAGGCGCTTGCCTGTGAAGCCTAAGGACCCAGGTTTCATTTCCTAGTACTCACATAAAGCCTATATATATATATATAGCACAAGGTAGCACAAAGCGTCTGGAGTTCGTTTGCAGTGGCTGGAGGCCCTGGCATACCCATTCTCTCTCTCTCTCTAATAAATAAAATATTTTAAAAAAGAGAAAGGGGAGCTGGAGAAATGGCTTAGTGGTTAAGGTGCTTGCCTGCAAAGCTAAAGGACCCCGGTTCGATTCCCCCAAAGACCAACATAAGCCAGATGCACAAGGTGGCGCATGCATCTGGAGTTTGTTTGCAGTGGCTGGAGGCCTTGGCGTGCCCATTCTCTATCTGCCCCTCTCTCTCTCCCCCCTTCTTTCTCTCTCTCAAATAAGTAAATAAATAAAGAGAAAGGGAAGAGCTAAACACAGGCAACTAGCTGGAAACCAAGGAAAGATCGATAAGGCTGCTATAGAACAAGACTAGACTGGAATGAACTTGTCATTCCACAGTGTGCATGGGAACACAGCTGCCACCTGCTTTACGTCATGTCGCACTGCAGGTTACCAAGGGGACTGTTCAGCCCTGTTCTAGTGGCTCACTTATATTTAGTTTCTCCTGGTATAGTTATTAAATGCCTTGATGTGAATGACAGGTCATGTCCTCTAGCTATTATGATCACGCATCCATTTTCTTTTCTTTTTGTATTTTAGGAAAACCTCATGAAATTATTTCTGGAAGTTTTCTTTTTTTTTCGTTTTTTTGTTTTTTTGTTTTTTTGAGGTAGGGTCTCACTCGAGCCCAGGCTGACCTGGAATTCACTATGTAGTCTCAGGGTGGTCTTGAACTCACAGTGATCCTCCTACCTCTGCCTCCTGAGTACTGGGATTAAAGGCGTGCGCCACCATGCCCGGCTCGTTTAATTTTTTTTTAGGGGAGTGCTGGTTCAAGGCAGAGTCTCACTCTAGCCCAAGTTGACCTAGAATTTACTATGTAATCTCAGGCTGGCCTCAAACTCACAGCTATCCTTCTACCTCTGCCTCCAAAGTGCTGGGATTGAAGGCGTGTGTTTCCATGCCTGGCTGATTTTTGTTTTTCTGTTTTTTGAGGCAGGGTCTTACTTTATGCCAGGCTAGCCTTCAACTCATGGGGATCCTCCTACCTCAGCTTCCCTAGTGCTGGGATTAAAGGTATGTACCACCACGGCCTGCTCCATGCATCTATTTTCTAATCTTCTAACCTACTTAAAATTCAAGAATCAATACCAAAACCAGACAAAGATACAACAAGAAAAGAAAATTATAGACCAATCTCCCACATGACCATAGATGCAAAAATTCTCAACAAAATATTGGCAAACAGAATACAAGAATATATCAGAAAGAATATTCACCCCAACCAAGTATGCTTTATCCCAGAGATTCAGGGATGGTTCAACATAAGCAAATTGATAAACGTGCATTACACACATGGACTGAAGGACAAAAATCACATGATCATCTTATTAGATACAGAAAAAGCATTTGACAAAATCCAACATCCCTTCATGATAAAAGTCCTACGGAAACTGGGAATAGAAGGAACATATCTCAACATAATAAAACATAATACTAAATGGAGAAAAACAAAGTTTTTCCACTAAAATCAGGAACAAGACAAGGGTGCCCACTGTCCCCACTTTTCTTTAATATAGTACTGGAAGTCTTAGCCATAGCAATAAAGCGAGAGGCACACATAAAAGGGATACAAATTGGAAAGGAAGAGATCAAGTTATCATTATTTTCATATGATATGATTCTATACATAAAGAACCCTAAGGATTCTACCAGCAAACTGTTAGAACTGATAAACATTTTTAGCAACGTAGCAGGATGCAAAATAAACACACAGAAATCAGTAGCCTTCCTATATGCTAACAACAAACACACAGGGGATGAAATCAGAGAATTACTCTCATTCACAATTGCATAAAAAATAATAATAAAGTACCTTGGAATAAACCTAACCAAGGAAGTAAAGGATCTCTACAATGAAAACTTTAAAACACTCAAGACAGCAATTGCAGAAGACACTAGGAAATAGAAAGACATCCCTTGTTCTTGGATTGGAAGAATCAATATTGTGAAAATGGCAATCTTGCCAAAAGCAATCTACACATTTAATGTAATCCTCATCAAAATTCCAACGGCATTCTTCATGGAAATAGAAAAAAAATCCAAAAATTCATTTGGAAGCACAAAAACCTTGAATATCTAAAACAATTTTGAGCAACAAAAATAAGGCTGGTAAAGCCGGGCGTGGTGGCGAACACCTTTAATCCCAGCACTCGGGAGGCAGAGGTAGCAGGACTGCCGTGAGTTCGAGGCCACCCTGAGACTCCATGGTGAATTCCAGGTCAGCCTGGGCTAGAGTGAGACTCTACCTCGAAATACCAAAAAAAAAAAAAAAAAAAAAAAAAAAAATAAGGCTGGTGGTATCACCATTCCTGATTTTAACCTATATTACAGAACTCTAGTAACAAAAACAGTATGGTACTGGCACAAAAACAGACATGTAGATCAATGGAACAGAATAGAGGAAGTCTGGGTAGCTACAGCCACCTGATCTGTAGAAGGATGAAAATAGATCATTATCTCTCTCCATGCACAAGAATTAACTCCAAATGGATCAAAGACTTTAATAACAGACCTGAAACTCTGAAACTGATAGAGGAAAAGGTAGGGGAAACCCTTCAACATATTGGTCTTGGCAAAGACTTTCTGAATATAACTCCAATTGCTCAGGAAATAAAACCACGGATCAACCGCTGGGACCTCGTGAAATTACAAAGCTTTTGTACAGCAAAGGACACTGTGAATAGAGCAAAGAGGCAAAAATGGGGGAGGCAAGAATGGGGGAAAATCTTTGGCAGCTATACATCTTTCAGAGGATAAATATCTAGAATATACAAAGAATTCAAAAAACTACTTTAAAAAAAGCGGTGGGTGGGGGGTAAGGAGGGGGAGGCTGGAGAGATGGCTTAGAGGTTAAGGCACTTACCTGCAAAGCCAAAGTACCCAGGTTCAATTCCCCGGGGACCCATGTAAGCCAGATGCACAAGGTGGAGCATGCATCTGGAATTCATTTGCAGCGGTGGGATGTCCTGGCATGCCCCATTCTCGCTCTCTCCCTCCCTCCCTCTCTCTCTGTCAGATAAATAAATAAATAAACAAAAATTAAATAAAAGAAGGGGGAGGAGGTCAGAGTTCACCTTGGCCAGTTGGAGCAGCCCGTTGATTGGGGCAGAGATGCATCCTTTCCTGTCTTCCTTCCACCTGGAGCCCACGCATGCGTACGAGGCAATCCCGCCAATGGCGTGGCCGGGGCTTTTGGAAACACCGGAGAACTGACACATCTTTTGAATGACTTTCCCAGGCTCCCCGACACCGATGATGGGATCCTGGCACGTGATGTTCTGCCCTGCGTTGGAAACATGGCAATGACAGGGACAACTGAGATGGACCGTCTTTTAGCCATAAAGAAGGACGAAGTGGTGTTTGCGTGAAAACGAGTATGACTGGAGACCATCATATCAAGCTAATCAAAATAGTCTCAGAAAGACAAATATCTATGTTTTCTCTCATATGTGGTCCTCGATTTTATGTAGAGACACAAAATCTCTCTCTCTCTGTCTCTCTCTCTCTCACACACACACACACAGTGAAAATAAAAGAAAATTGTCTAGAGACACAAAGGTAAAGAAGCCAGGTAAAGGAGAGAGGGGTTATGAGAAAAAAATGCTCAACACACAAAGTATATTTGTATGAAAATGTCTTCATATAACACAGTACCATGTATAATGAATAAATACAATGACATTTTATAAAATAATTTTATTTATTTATTTGCAAGTAGAGAGAGAAGATAGGCGGAGAGAATGCGCACACCAGGGCCTCCAGCCACTGTAAATGAACTCCAGATGCGTGCGCCACCTTGTGCATCTGGCTTCACGTGGGTACTGGGGACTTGAACTCAGGTCATTAGGCTCTGCAGGCAAGCGCCTTAACCACTGAGCCATCTCTCCAGCTCAAATTTTAAAAAATACTTATTTTATTTTATTTATTTATATTAGAGAGAGAGAGAGAGAGAGAGAGAAGGCAGCAGATAGAAAATTCAAGACTAATGGTTAGAGACTTTTCAAAATAAGTTGAACATCCTTTATCCCAAAGCCTGTACTCCAAAGTACTCTAAATTCTGAACATTTATCTGAATCCACAAGTAGCAAATTCTACACCTTGAGACGTTTTACGTGTCTCAAAGTACGTCACCTCATTTTTGATTTGCTGGTGAGTAATCTATGACCCTGCGTATGCGAGAGAGCGCCGTTCCACTGAGCTGATGCCCCTCCCCTGTCAAAAGCATTGAAAAAAATATAGAAACCTTTTTTTTTTAAAGGACAGCTGGGAGAAGAAGAAAAGACAGTGGGGGAAAAGATACTGTAGAATTATGATGCTTGAATTCATATTTCTCTTTACATCTAGTGACCTTGCCAGGGCTTCCCAATTTCTTAACTTTCTTCCTGGTTCTCAAAGCCGCTCACTGCTTCCAATGCAAAGCTCCCTTCTGCAGTCTGCTCTTGCTTTTCCTAACAGACGTGATTCCGCTATGCCCATTCCCCAGGAGTCTCCTCTTTACCGTGGGAAAAGTCTCAACCATAGAAAACGACAAGAACTTGACGTCTGCTTATTCAAATAAAAGATACTCTCTATCAGGAATCTTTTTGAGTTTATTAGCGTATATTGATTATGCATGATAATGGGTTTTATTATGACATTTTCACATATGTATATGATGTGGTTTGATTCCATTTACCCCCCCATTACCCTCTTATTCTCTCATCCCCCCTCTGATGCCTGCTAATCCCCTTCCCCTTTCCAACTAGCCCCTCCCCCTTCTTGTATGTCTTTTTGGTGACTCGGTGTGTTTAATTAGGTTTAATTGGGATCATGGGTGAGGGGTTAATATAGCCCAGGCAACTTACAGTGATTACATTACTGAAGAAAGTATCTCTCCCTTTCTCAGTACCTACTGACTGACTATAGATCCTCCAAGGGCTGGATTCTCATGAGCCCTTCCCTGCTAGCAACTGCTAATTGTCTATAAATCCTCAGGAAAGAACAGGGCCTCATGAGCCACTCCTGACTCCACCACAGAACGTTGTCAGGCTCCACCTTGAGCAACAACTATGTCATGCCTGGAAGACGGTGTTCCACAACCGTCCACCCCTTCCTGTTTACCAGGAATCTGAAGGATATAATGCCTTCCTGCATGCAGTGTGCCGAGCCCAGTGATCAACACATGCAGGCATAAATCATTCAGTGCGCTCACACAAGCTGGACAACAGAGCTGGGGATCCATCCTTTATTGGGGGGGGGGGCGGTTACTAGGAAGATCTCACTGTCTCTGTGCTCTTCTGATTAATAGCTGAGGAGGGGCCTCAGTGTGGGATCTCGTAGAAATGACCACAACAAATCATGACCTTTCATCTTGAAGGTCACGGGGTGTACTGGCTTGGTGGTGACAAAGGATGGGAAGGCAGGTGCCTGCTCCTCAGTCAATTCTTGTCATATGACTCATCTCAAGAAACCAGCACTTGTGAGGACGCGCGCCCTTTGACAAGACTTCAAAGCAATCTCGATGGCACAGAGATACTGTCCAGCGCTCTCTGCCCAGTGAACAGCTCAGCCTGGCTCCCGTGAAGAATGAATGACTCAACCTACCAGCTCCCTCGTTGCTTCCTCCCCACCACCGAGCAGCAGAGTTAACCCTTCACGGCAGCTGTGATCGCATGTTCAGTTACCTCGGTCGGTCTCTCCCTTAGGCTTGAGGGCAGGGAACATGGCTTTTGCTTTTCACCTCCCCCACGGTTAGCCCCAGCGCCTGCCACAGTAAAGGGGCTTAACGTTGACTGAATATACGGATAAATAAACGAATGAACAAATGAGTCCCCCGCACCTCGTTATATCATTTTAAAAAGGAATTGAGGAACGGGTGTGGTGGCACGTGACTAATCCCAGAACTCAGGAGGCAGAGGTAGGAGGATCGCTGTGAATTCGAGGCCAGCCTGGGCCTACACAGTGAATTCTAAGTGTGGTGGTTTGACTCAGGCGTCCCCCGTAAACTTAACGTCTTTTGAATGCTAGTCTCCCCAGCTGATGGCAATTGGGAATTAATGCCTCCTGGAGGGAGTGTATTGTTGGGGGCGGGCTTATGGGTGTTACAGCCAGCTTCCCCATGCCAGTGTTTGGCACACTCTCCTGTGGCTATTATAAACCTTATGTTGGCCACGGGGTGATGTCCACTCTCTGCCCATGCCATAATTTTTCCTTCCATCAGGGAGCTTCCCCCTTGAGCCTACAACCCAAGAAAAACCCTTTTTTTTTCTCCAAAAGCTGCTCTTAGTTAGGTGATTTCTACCACTAATTCAAACCTGAATGCACCAGTAATGTTGGTGCCAAGGAGTGGGATTGCTGCTAGATACCTGACTATGTGGCTTTGGCCTTTTGGAGCTGATTTTCAAGAGGAATATTGGAGGACTTGAAACCTTGGCCTAAGAAACACCTTGCGGTGCTCCAAGTACAGCTTGATGGACTATTCTGGTCAGAGTTGAAAGACCTGAATGCAGGAAGAACTATGGACTATGAGGTTTGGCTTATGGTTGTATGAAAGGGCTTTGACTGGACTGGGCCAGAGGCAGTTTGTGTGAAAGGCTTGCTGTTATGCCTGTGTTCTGAGAATTTGTGCAGGGTTGCATTGTGTAGAAATGGACTGTTGTGAGCAGAGAATATGGCATAGAAATGACATCTTTGGGCCTAAACTGCTGCCCATTCACCTGCAATTGTTTGAGAGATTACTACCATTGAGATTGGGCCAGCTGACCTGCGCTGGGACAACAGGAAGAATGTAGATTCTTTTGAAGGGGCCTGAGTGCTCAAGGAGTGTCCTGCTCTTCAAACTCTGCTTTAGTCCCCTCTGAATTAAATTGGTACCCTACCTAGTACTGTGGAGAATCAGAAATGCAGGAAAGAAAGGGTCATTGAGTTTATAACACAGTCTTGTGTTTTGGAAGCAGTCATGGGCATGTGAAGCAGGTTTGCTGGATGCCTGCATGGAGATCCAATGGAGCCGAGAAGAGGGACCGTGGGTTGCAGTGAAGACCCAGTGGAGATGCTGGGACCACGAGATGGCTGCTAAGGACAGCTGCCGGCCCAGATGAAGTTTTCCAGGGCTGTGAGTAGCCTAGATGGAAGGGTGGAATTGGAACTCCAGAGACTTGTTGCTGGTTAGGATTATCGGACTTGAGAGGTTTGTCACTGATTAGAGTTGTCTGACTTGAAGCTACAGAGTTTGATGTTTGCCCTGGTTTTTTTAAATCATGTATTGGCCGAATGTTTCTTTGCTATGCCCAATGCCATCTTCTGCATCGTGACTGTTTATTCTGTGCCATTATGGTTTTTTTGAGGTTATTTTTTGGTATTATGGCTCAGTTAAAAGAGGACTATGGGGATATTTGGACATCACTGGAGTTGATTAAAAACTATGGGGACTTTTAAAATTGGATGAATGCATTGCATTTTACATCCTGTATGATTATCACTTTATGGGGGCCAGGGACAGAACGTGGTGGTTTGATGCAGGTGTTCCCCATAAACTTAGGTGTTCTGAATGCTAGGTTCCCAGCTGATGGAGATTTGGGAATTAACATCTCCTGGAGGCAGTGTATTGTTGGGGGCGGGCTTATGGGTGTTATAGCCAGTTTCCCCATGCCAGTGTTTGGCACACTCTCCTGTTGCTATTGTCCACCTGATGTTGGCCAGGGGGTGACGTCCACCCTCTGCTCATGCCATCGCTTTCCCCTGCCTACCATGGAGCTTCCCCCTAGATCCTGTAAGCCAAAATACCCCCCCCCCCAAAGCTGCTCTTAGTTGGGTGATTTCTACCAGCAATGTGAACCTGACTGCAACACCAGGTAAGCCTGGGCTAGAGTGAGACCCCACCTCAAAATAAATAAATAAATAAAAATTTTAAAAGTAACTGAGAATGTACTCACCTGGAACCAAAGACAGTTTCATAGATGGACTCCGGACTGAATGATTGGCAGCGTTGGTAAAGTGACAAAACACAGCAATATCTTTTGGACACCAGGGAACTGTGCTTGCTGGGAAATGATATTTGTAGCAAACTTGCTTTCCATTAACTTCTTTTGCTAAAGACAGAGTTAGTGAGAATATGAATTCACCACATGAGTATATAAGACACAAAATTTACCAGGATGTCCTAATATTAGTAAGTCTGCCCCAGTTTTTCCCAGAAAAAAAAAAAAAGTGTCACATTCATTTTCCTACGTGGCTTCACATATGTATGTGAAATTAACCTCTGGCTCTTGGCATAGGTAAGCGTGTGCCGTCTGTGTATGTGCTAGCCAAAAACGTTCGTCATTCCAAAAGCTTTGCCCACCTCAAGCACTGCACATTGAGTCCGCCCTGCCTCACCACACTGGCTTATAGTCACCCCTTGATGGACCCCGTTGCTCTTCTAGCCCATGCTCGCCTGTGGAGAAAGTACCGTGGTCTTAAGTATTTTGCGTCTCCCAGAGATCGGCTCATATCTGGCACATGGAAATCACCAAACATATGCATGTTGGCCATGGAATGCTAGAATATTGGCGGGTTTCAACTTCCAAATGGATTCTCTCTCTTTTTTTTCCCACACAGCTTTCTCCAAACATTCTAATCTTTACTGAGTCCTGCTTTTTTTCCCCAAACATCTATTGCTTTTTTGCAATCTACAGTACTCATTTTAGATATTTGCTTTTATAACATAGACCTTTCTAGATATTAAAATATATGCCTAAATTCTTTTGTCGCCTTCTTATTGCCTGTGAAGCTATCTTACATTGAATGTTTCTCACAAAGATGACTATTGAAAGAATTAACAAGCTTGTAAAGGTGTCTTTTCTTGAGATTTGAGGTTGTGAACTCAAGTTTGGTTGAACTGAATCTCTGGGAACTCTGAGGGACTCGTATACATTGAGGATGCATTTTCTAAGAAAGGATTTGAATCTTATTTATTTATTCATTCATTCACTTTGCCCGATGACAACCAATGGACAGCTTTTATCTAACAATTGTTCAGCTTAGAGTTCTTGAATCAATACACAGTGAAGATCAAAGTCCATATCTGAGGTAAGGAAGGGTCAGGGGTAACTTGTTGCCCACCTCAGAGATGAGGCCAAACTCTTAACTCTGGCAGATGGATTTTGTTTTTCTGGTCTATTCTTTCATGGAACATGTCATCCTGTGAATTTTTTGTCCTTGCCAGGGGTGAGTGTGTGGGGTCTGCTTAGTGAGCAAGGTCTTTCTTTTACGCCCTCTGGAGACTTAAATTCAAGGTCTGGGTTTCTGATATTGAAGAGCGCCTCCAGAAAGCCCCCAGTGACACCTGACGCTGTTTACTTTTCCACTGTGGGTTTTTTTTTTTTTTTTTGGTACTTGGTTATTTCTCTCTTATTTCTTGCTGCCTGAATTATGCATTTAGATGGATCATTGTGTCATAACAGAGGAGGGATTATCAGACTACTTAGTTGGCCATGTTGAGAAGTAGAGGTGAAGGAAACCCTATGAGGACGCGCTTCAGCAACTCCGCTACAAGAACAGGCTCCACCTTCTTGCTTCAAACCAATGAGTTGTCACTGACATGTCAAAAATAGAAGCCAGGCCAGGACCCACGTTAGCCAGATGCACAAGGGGGCACACATGTCTGGAGTTCGTTTGCAGTGGCTGGAGGCCCTGGCATGCCCATGCTCACTCACTCGCTTGCTCTCTCTCTCTCTCCCCCCCCTCTTTCTCTCTCTGTCGCTCTCAACTAAATAAATAAAAATGAACAACAACAACAGAAAATAGAAGCTAGGGGATGGAGAGATGGCTTAGCAGTTAAGGCATTTGCCTGCAAAGCCAAAGGACCTTAGTTCAATTCCCCAGGACCCACATAAGCCAGATGCACAAGGGGGCGCATGCGTCTGGAGTTCCTTTGCAGTGGCTGGAGGCCCTGGCACACCCATTCTCTCTCTCCCTCTCCCTCTCTCTGCCTCTTTTTTTTTTCTCTCTCTCTCTCTCAAATAAATAAATAAAAATAAAAAAAAAAGAAGCCAAACTGGGCATGGTGGTACACGCCTTTAATCCCAGCACTAGGGAGGCATAGGTAGGAGGATTGCTGTGAGTCAAGGCCAGCCTGAGACTACATAGTGAATTTCAGGTCAGGCTGGACTAGAGTGAGACCCTACCTCAAAAAAAAAAAAAAATAGAGGCCAACAAAGGCTTATAGAATCTTATTTTATTCCATAACATTTTACCTTTGACATAGTCTCTATGATTCTCTTTTTGTTCAGTACTAGAGATTGAACCCAGTCACCACTGAGCTCCATCCTCAGCCTTCTTACTCCTGGATCTCATGAGATTGGGGCTCACTAAGTTTCAGGCTGACCTTGAACTTCCTCTGCAGCTCAAAGCATGCCTTGCACTTGCACTTGGTTGCTCCTGCCTCGCCTGAGATTACAGACCTGAGCCCACCAAGCCCGGCTCAGTCTCTGTGATTCTCGATCTCGATTTGAAGAGCAAAATTTCACACGTATGAAGCAATCGGCCCCGACAGCCAGGTAGCTGGCAACTTACCAGCGGGAAAGAACGAGGAATCCACTTGGAACATCACTGTGTAATCTTCATCCTCCTCCACGCAGCACTGGAAGTGATGGGAGCCCCCACACAGACCGCTGGCTTCCAAAGGATCGATCATGATGTCGGACTCCAGAGGCAGCGGGTGAACGGTGACGTCTTTGGTGGCAATACTGTATGAGTTCTTGTATCGAAAGATGCAGTGGTAGGTTCCTGAGTCAAAAAACGAGATGATGTGAAGTCACTGCTCCTAACTGTTGTGAGGTCAAGAAGAGGCTTAGCTGTCCCTGTCAATCCTGGGTAAGGGTCCACCCCTTCCCTCTTCCTGGACACTGGAGAAGCAAAGACTTGATCGACTTCCTCCCTGGCTTCTGGTGGAGGAGGTGATTTTATTAGGATGCTCAGAACTGGGCTCAGAACTGCTTCAGTGGGGAAGATTGCTAAAGACATGAGCTGGAGGGTGGGAGATAGCTTGAGGAACACACCGGTCTTGTGAGTTGGGGGAAAGGTGGAGATAAGAGAATGGCTGGGGCTCACAGGTCAGCCAGTCTGACCCCAGAACAACAACAACAACAAATAGCAGCTTAGAGTTGAACATGGTTTTCCACACCTTTAATCCCAGCACATGGGAGGCAGAGGTAGGAGGATCGCTGTGAGTTCGAGGCCAGCCTGAGACCACATAGTGAATTCCAGATCAGCCTGGGCCAGAGCAAGACCCGACCTCAACGAAATAAAGCAAAACCAAACAAAACAAAACAAAAGGCAGCTCCAGGTTCAGTGAGGCTGCTTCTCAAGGAAACAATGCAAAGATTATAGAAGACTTTCTCCTGTGGTTTCTACAACCTGCACACACACACAACTATACATATACACACCACAAACATTCCACATCGTGCATACTACACACATGCCAAAAAAAAAAAAAAAAAAAGAATGCTCAAAACTACTCAGAGGCTGGAGAGATGGTTTAGTGGTTAAGCGCTTGCATGTGAAGCCTAAGGACCCCAGTTTGAGGCTCAGTTCCCCAAGACCCACGTAAACCAGATGCACAAGGTGGCTCATGCCTCTGGAGTTCATTTGCAGTGGCTGGAGGCCTTAGTCTACCCATCTTTCTCTCTCTCTCTCTCTCTCTCTCTCTCTCTCTCTCTCCCTGACTCTTTCTCTCTCTGTCTGTCTGTCCCTCTCAAATAAAGAAATAAAAATAAACCAGAAAAAAATGAATAAATAACTACTCAGAATGCGACCCCTCCCCCATAGACCAGTGTCCACTTGAAAGTTTTCTTGTCAAACTGCAACAAAGTTATTATCGAAATTAAAAATAAGAAAATAAAGCTGGGCGTGGTGGTGCATGCCTTTAATCCCAGCACTCAGGAGGCAGAGGTAGGAGGATCACCATGAGTTTGAGGCCACCCTGAGACTACATAGTGAATTCCAGGTCAGCCTGAGCTAGAGTGAGACCCTACCTCAAAAAAACAAAAACAAAAACAACAAAAAAAAAAAGAGCATACAGCATTTAAAGTAACATGACATTACTACATCCATGTACACGACCAACAGCCCTTGCACATTTGGTTTAATAGGCTGCCACTTCTCTGGTGATATGTTATTACTGATTTTTACAAAACTATTGCTCTTGAATATATCAAAATAAAAATAATGAGCAGGGTTTTTTGTTTGTTTGTTTGTTTCTTTTTACCATGAGTAGTTTGAAAACTTCAGTGAAGCGAGGTAACCCAGACAAAGAAGTGCTATCTCTAATATAGATCATATTTTACTCCCAGACTTTCCTTTAGAAACTCTTGGGTTCTTTCTATGTTTAGAAATCTAAACAGTGACTCCCCAAATATGCACCCACTCATATCAAATCAAGTGGCTTATCCAAGGTTAGGAGTGAAATCAAGTTTCAAATCTGTGTCCCAATTTTTACTCCGTTTCTTCCTCAACTCAGGAAGGAAGTGAGGGTCTGGAGGAGTGCTGGGCAGGGGCGGGGAGTTTTCTGAAGAGTTCCGTTGTGGAATCACAATGACGGCCCCCACTTTTCCATCTCTAAGTGAGTGGCGGATCAGACTCCAAGACGCTATGTCACCGGAGGAAGAGCCACCATTCAAGCAGCCTGCCACGGAGGCAGAAAAGCAAAGCAACAAGGCAGCTACATCTCGGATTATCTTCCTGTCTGTCCCCAAGCTGGAGCAGCAGGAACACAGCTGCAAGCAAAGAAGGAACAGGGCTGGACAGATGGCTTAGCAGTTAAGCGCTTGCCTGTGAAGCCTAAGGACCCCGGTTCGAGGCTCAATTCCCCAGGACCCACGTTAGCCAGATGCACAAGGGGGCGCATGCATCTGGAGTTCATTTTCAGTGGCTGGAGGCCTTGGCACTCCTATTCTCGCTCTCTCTCTCTCTCTGTGTCTGTCACTCTCAAATAAATAAATGAATAAATAAAAAAATAAGAAAAGAAAGAACAAGGAGAGAGGAAAGGCCTTTCACTATTGAGAGGAGGGGGGAATTTAGATTAAATATAAAATGAAAATGTAGTAGATTTGTATAACGGATTTCTGGTACCAGGTAGAGGATTGTGTGAGAGTTTACTGTGCCTGAGAAAAAACTACAGGCACTATTGAGGAGCAGTAAGAAGCAATCAGGATAAAGCAGGTATGAAGTCAGCACCACCATTCCCGATTGCATACTACCAAGGCTAGTTCCTGAGATAACAAGTTATTTCTACAGTGTCATTTAGGCCTTACACAAAATAAAGAGATTAAAAAGACATGGGACTTGCAAAATCTGCACTGATTAACCTGCGGTTCACACGAGGCTTCAGAAAGGGATGGTGAAGAATTGGCCACCTGGAGGGGCTGGAGGCATAGTTCAGTGGTTACGGGGCTTGCCTGCAAAGCCTAACCACCCAGGTTCAATTCCAAAGAGAGAAAGAGAGAGAGAGAGAGGAAGGAAGAAGGAAAGAAAGAAAGGAAGAAGACAGGAAGGAAGGAAGAGGAGAAGGAAAGAAAGAATTGGCCCTACCACTTATCAGAGGACTAATGTTGGGTAGTTTAGTTCACCTCATTGGGCCTCAGTATCATCAGTTAAATTGTGAAAATAATAGTTCTGTCCCTATGCTTATCGTTTGAAATGAATTAATACCTGTAAGTAAATAGCACAGTGCCTAATGCATCATAAAAGCACACAGATCTGCCAAACCCTATTTGCTTTCAAAGACTTGTATTTCCTCTCAATACAATGTGGAGGGAAAAACAAGAAATGAAAATATTTCTTTCATTTTCTTTTGTTTTGCCTGTGTACATGTGTGTGAATGTGAGTCATACGTGTGTGTGCAAATATGCACACACATGTGGACGCCTGAGGTTAAAGCCTTCTTTAGTTGCTCCCCACCTCATTCTCAGGGTCTCTCACTGAGCCTGGAGCTCACCAATTCAGCCGCACTGGCTCCAAGAATCCCTGTCTCCATCTCCTCAGTGCTGGGACTACCGGCATGAGATGCCATGCCCATTTCTTTCCCATGGGTTCTGGGAATCCAAACTCAGGTCCCCAGGCTAGCATGGCGAACACTTTACTGACTAAACCATCTCTCCAGACCCCTCCAATTGCTTCTTTCTTTGGAACTAGACATAGAATACCTTTCCTAGACTCTTTGGGCAGCAGACTCTTAAACACGAAGCTATTAGTTTTTATTAATAATCCTCTTGACATAATAGCGAACTCAGATTATGGAATCAGGCTGTGGAATCAGAGAACACTTATGCCAGGCCTGGCTCCTACTTAATTTGTGTGAGTTCAGGCACGTTTGTTCTTGTCTCTGAGCCTCAGTTTTCAAATCTACAAAATGGAATAGTGGTGTCTTCCCCAAGGGACCATCACCACATGTGAGAATGGAATAGGGGTGTGTTCCCCAAGGGACCATCACCGCATGTGAGAATGGAATAGGTGTGTGTTCCCCAAGGGACCATCACCGCATGTGAGAATGGAATAGGGGTGTGTTCCCCAAGGGACCATCACCGCATGTGAGAATGGAATAGTTGTGTGTTCCCCAAGGGACCATCACCGCATGTGAGAATGGAATAGGGGTGTGTTCCCCAAGGGACCATCACCGCATGTGAGAATGGAATAGTGGTGTGTTCCCCAAGGGACCATCACCGCATGTGAGAATGGAATAGGGGTGTGTTCCCCAAGGGACCATCACCACATGTGAGAAAAGCACTTTTTGTGAAATAGCCAACACAAGCACATCCCAAGACAGACCCTTCACAGTCGGCAACCATCGCTGCGTCTTCCGCACAGCCCAGCGCCGGGCCCTCCACTCACCATTCCACTCCTGGGTCGAGGTCTTCACTGTCAGTACGGACTCGGCTCCATCAGGAAACCTCCTCGCGGTAAAGAACCTCTGATGTATTTTAATTCCAGCTGAGGTGTTCCAATATACCTCATCAAAGTTACTCACATCACTGATGCATTTTATAGAAAAGCTTTGTCCCTCAGAAACAGAAATTGGGTCCGGGGTTATTGTTAGGTTGGCTGAAAGAATACAAACAAAACAGACGAGACAAAACCGACAACAGAGATCCGATGTTTAGTCTTTCTGATGACATCAACAGGTGGGGCGAAATTTAAGACAGAGACAGCAACACGGACCGTCCTGACTCTACTAGCGTCAACGCGGGATTGGTACCTGGCTGATCCTGGGTTTTACTCGTGTCTAGGCTGTAGCCGGTGGTGCTCTGAACTGTACTCACTTCCATCACATGCCTTAGGACCTCGCGTACTTCCCCTTTGTGGCTGGGATTATCTCCTGATGGTCAGCAGGGCAAAAGGTTGCAAACTTAGGGGTGTTGATTTAACCCAAGCCCCCCTCCAACCTCCTCTGTGACACCTCAAGAGAGAAGAAAGGGCTGGGCGCTTGCCAGCTTCACAAACTACTCCAAAGCTACTTTTCCATTTGACTGCCTTGTACCACTAAACCTCCAATGTCACACCACCGCGTCGCATCCTAATCTCTCTCTTCCCGTATCTTTCCTCTGTAAAAATGGGGGATCTCAAGGGCAGCCTTTTGCTTCTGTAGCAGTTTTAGTAGTTTGTGCTGGGTCTAGTATATAGTCCGAGCTTAATAAAAGAGTGAATTCTGGAATAGCCTTTTAAGTAGGGGGAATCATAGAGTTTATTGCCCAAATAATTATCCTTGGACTGTCTCGGGCAATATATATGATGTAACTATATATATGATTTGATAACTAAGGCTGCTGAATGGTGATTAATTATACATTTACTTTTCTTTCTGAAAGTTGCTCATAAATTCATGAGAAATTATTCATTGAAAATGTTTGAGCTGGAGAGATGGCTCAGCATTCAAAGGCACTTGCTTGCAAAGCCTGCTGGTCTAGGTTCAGTTCCCCAGTACCCACATGAAGCCAGTTGCGCAAAGTGGCTCATGCACCTGGAGTTTGTTTGCAGTCGTAAGAGGCCTTAGTGCACCAATTAATTCTCTCTCTGTACTTGCAAATAAATAAAACTTATTTTAAAAATAACAAAATGTTCATGAGACCACCACAAATATAGAAGCTTATTTGAATGCTCTCCTTTTGTTGTTGTTTTTTACTCTAGTTCTGTCTTTCTACTTCCTTAGGCACACATCTTTTACTTGATGGACATTTCAAAATGCCACTCGCTGCCAGTCTTCTCTAGGTGCAATGCCTCGATCCCACCAACATTGCTATGTTTTTCTAGCCAGTGCTGAATTTTATTCTTAATGATAATCAAAAGAAATCGGGGATTTCTATAGTATCATTTTCAAAGTTAGTGTTCAAAGGCCAGATAGGACGCAAAGTCACTTACACAGGGCACAAAGCGGCCCTCACGCTGCCTGCGCTGGCTTTAGAACTAGCTCACTAACGTTAGGCTTTTTCTCCACAGAGAGCAAAACCTCCTGGGGCCATGAATCTGGGTCTCTTGATTCTCAAAAGCTGTCCAGACTACCAGACCCGAGCGAGCGTGCTTTTCATCAGGGGTTAACCAGGCCATTAAGACAGGCCCCAGATTTGCAGATAGGAGCCAAGTGACCTCCGAGCAATTTGGAGTGGAATCAAATGGGGCTGAGCTGCTCTGGATGTGGACAAGGTCCTGAGTGCCTTGAGCTCTTAGCAGCTTTCTCTACTGGGAGCTGCTACAAACTCCCATTTACACCACGGAGCAAGCTTGCACCAACCTAATCTTGATCTTTGTCCAAATGCTTGGGCCCATAGCAGAACACCTACAGACTCTGATCTGCCCTTTCTCTAAGTTTTTCAAACAGGATTTGAGGTTCCTTTTTGGATTTTCGCCTCCCTTGAACTTCCAGGTCTCTGCTGTGGAAAGCCCTGTCCTCTCAGCCCAGCTGGGCTGAGATTGTGGGGGACCCCCTACTCCCACATGGGTTATCTACCCTCTCCTGCCTTCCACGTGGCAGGAGCTCTCTGTATCTTCTTTTCTTTTTTATTCTCTTAATCTAAGTCTTAAAAAAAAAAAAATGACTGAAGGAGATTAGACCTAAATATTACGCTTGTGGAAGGTAGCTAGAAAGACATTTTTGCAGAGATGGGTGAAACTGTCATATTTTCCATCTGAGGAGAAATGGTCTTTCTGCAGGTCTCACACACTGAACCGTTACAGTAAAAAAAAAAAAAAATTTTTTTTTGTTCTAACTGTACAATCATAACAAGTGGTAGATAATTAAAGCTTCCTGCAGCATTATTTTTTTGGAATGGGTAAAATGGGCTAAGAGGGGTTGGGTGATGGAAGGAATTGAGAGGAAGTGAGTGAGGCTATTGGAATGCAAGGAGAGAAGGCTGGGATTGTGGGACAGAAAAGGGGTAAACCCTCATGAATTCAATGACATCAGAACTAACCTGATCACCGAAACTACATTCCCGTTCCACCTGCTTCCTTAACAGGACAATGCAACTAGCTCCTTCCCACAAACACTCCTTCCCACCTCCATCCTCTCAATTCTGAAACAATAATTTATAAAAGGCACAGAGGGAACTGCCTCCTAACCAGGACCTTGTTCCCAGGGAAAGCCCACCTTCACATCCTCCATAAACAACCCCAGTCCATCTAAAGCTGAAATAGCTACAGAAAAAGTTCTCACCTACAGAGATGAACGTCACGGCTGTGTTCTTACTGCCTCTGGCTCCGTAGATGCTGATAAACTCACACGTGTAGATGACCGTTGTCCCAGAAGAGCCACTTGGGCACTGGGTTCCGTCGGCCTGGAGTGTATATGTGCTGCAGCTAGACTCCAGGTCGGTCTCAGTGCTTCCTGCAACGACACGCACCATTCTGTTGACGGACAGGGCCGAAGTGGTTCAGAGGAAGCTTCAACTTCATGCCTTCTCAACTATCCTTCCACAACTCCCCCCTTCCCAGAAAGATCACACCCTCTAAGGCATCCTTATCTTGTGTCCAGGGTTCTAGACTATCTCTGTGTCTGATTCCCCCCGCTCCCCGATCCAACTGCCTGTCTCTCTCTCCTCCCATCTCACCTGTTCCCTTGCAATCCTAAGACAGTCTTTCAAACATGAAAGAGAACAACCTGGAATGTATGAGGGTTGGTAGCGTGCTTGCCTCTCAAGTATGAGGACGTGGATTTGATTCCAAGAACCCAGGTTAAAAAGAAAAACAGAAAGCCAGGTAGGGTAGTGAGCACTTGACCTGCTAGCTCTGGGGAGGTGACGACCGGCTGATATCTGGGGCTCCCTGGCCAGCCAGCCTAGCCAGGCCCAAGAGAAACCCTGTCTTAAAAAGAGGTGAACAAGATATCTGAAGACCAACATCCAAGTTTGTCCTCAGCCTCCACATGCACATGTGCACACATGCACACACATATGCACACACATACACACATGCACACACACACGTGCACACACACACACATACACAAACACACACCCACACAACGGAAGACCAAAAAATATGCCTCTTGACTTGTGCCAAAATAAATTGATCTTTTTCAGCTGTGGCTGATCAATGACAATGTCCAATCCTCTGATTAGTTCCCACATGGCTGCTCAAAGTCACCAGGTGTCCATTCTCTTCCACCTTGATGGAATCACTTCCTACCCCTAAGGTCCTTCCTCCATTCATCCTTTCCAAGCCACTTCCTCTAATTCCACCAGGACATTATTCCACACTACATCATGTGACTGTCTTCTCCCTATGTCTCTTTTTATTTTATTTTTTAATTTTTCTTGATTTGCAAGGAGAGAGGAAGAGACAGAGAAAGAGAGAGAGAAAGGCCATGTCAGGGCCACCTATTGCTGCAAATGAACTCCAGGTGCATGCTCCAGTTTGTGCATTTAGCCTTAATGGGTGCTGGGGAACTGAACACAGGTCATCAGGCTTTGCAATCAGAGGTTTAACCACTGTGACATCTCCTCCAGCCCTTCTAAATGACCCTCCACAGTGTGACGGCTCCTCCAATCCTTCTAAATGACCCTCCACAGTGTGACAGCTCCTCCAGTCCTTCTAAATGACCCTCCACAGTGTGACATCTCCTCCCGTCCTTCTAAATGACCCTCCACAGTGTGACAGCTCCTCCAGTCCTTCTAAATGACCCTCCACAGTGTGACAGCTCCTCCAGTCCTTCTAAATGACCCTCCACAGTGTGACAGCTCCTCCAGTCCTTCTAAATGACCCTCCACAGTGTGACATCTCCTCCAGTCCTTCTAAATGACCCTCCACAGTGTGACGGCTCCTCCAGTCCTTCTAAATGACCCTCCACGGTGTGACATCTCCTCCAGTCCTTCTAAATGACCCTCCACAGTGTGACATCTCCTCCAGTGTCCTTCTAAATGACCCTCCACAGTGTGACATCTCCTCCAGTCCTTCTAAATGACCCTCCACAATGTGACATCCCCTCCAGTCCTTCTAAATGACCCTCCACAATGTGACATCCCCTCCAGTCCTTCTAAATGACCCTCCACAGTGTGACATCTCCTCCAGTCCTTCTAAATGACCCTCCACAGTGTGAAGGCTCCTCCAGTCCTTCTAAATGACCCTCCACAGTGTGACATCTCCTCCAGTCCTTCTAAATGACCCTCCACAGTGTGACATCTCCTCCAGTCCTTCTAAATGACCCTCCACAGTGTGACATCTCCTCCACTCCTTCTAAATGACCGTCCACAGTGTGACATCTCCTCCAGTCCTTCTAAATGACCCTCCACAGTGTGACATCTCCTCCACTCCTTCTAAATGACCCTCCACAATGTGACATCCCCTCCAGTCCTTCTAAATGACCCTCCACAATGTGACATACCCTCCAGTCCTTCTAAATGACCCTCCACAGTGTGACGGCTCCTCCAGTCTTTCTAAATGACGCTCCACAATGTGACATCTCCTCCAGTCCTTCTAAATGACCCTCCACAGTGTGACATCTCCTCCAGTGTCCTTCTAAATGACCCTCCACAGTGTGACATCTCCTCCAGTCCTTCTAAATGACCCTCCACAGTGTGACATCTCCTCCAGTGTCCTTCTAAATGACCCTCCACAGTGTGACATCTCCTCCAGTCCTTCTAAATGACCCTCCACAGTGTGAAGGCTCCTCCAGTCCTTCTAAATGACCCTCCACAGTGTGACATCTCCTCCACTCCTTCTAAATGACCGTCCACAGTGTGACATCTCCTCCAGTCCTTCTAAATGACCCTCCAGTGTGACAGCTCCTGCAGCATTCTCTGCCCTTGTTAGCTTCAGGATGCGTCAGGACTCACCAACTCTGGTTTTCCTTCCCCATTTCTCATCACATCTTTGCAAGGGGCCTTCCTTACCCTCTACCTCTCTAAGCATGTCTTTAGGCTAACTGGGACCTCTTCTTCTCCCCCATGCAAGGGCTTCTTTGCATGCTTCCTGCACTACCAGCTACCAGCTGTGACCACCTTCCTCACGGCGTGGCAGCTTTGCCCCCTCGGTCCTTCCTTGTTCTTTTCTGTCCTTGTCCCTCCTGGGACTTTTTCCCAGGCTCCTTTCTTCCTGTCCCTCATCAAATGTAGATCTTTCCTAAAGACACTGATTTCTCCCTCGAGGGATCTGCTCTTGCCCCTGTGTTCATTCTTTTTCTCTTCTCTCTCTGAGCAATGTTATCCACAGCCATGACTCCTGTTACATACTATAATGTTTGGATGACCTTCCACACTAAGAGAATCACCCTTGCTGGAAATTTTAGAGACAAATTCCCAAGTGTTGATTTGACATCTCCGGTACCTCCACTTTAACACGTGCAATTTGTTTATTTTTCCCCAGACAAAACCCACACACATCCAGTATTTCCTCTCTCTGCCATTGGCAGCAACCCAGATTAAAAATCCTAAAGTCATCCTTAATTATTGCATTTCCTCATATTGTAGTTCCACTCACTTGTTAAGAAAAAAAATCTTGTGCATAACACTTCTGAAATATTTGTGTCCCTTTCAACTGCTCTCCCAGGCTCCACTATTTGTCATCTGAACTTTACAAACTATTGCGTCTGGGCCTTACTTATTGGGCTAATTATTGAACTATTCAACTCACTAGTTATACTATCTGAAAGTTTAATTTTTTGGGGGGGGAGTACTTTTTGTTTTTTGGGGGTGTATGGTCTCACTACGTAGCTCATATTGGCTATGAACTTGCTGTGTAGCCCAAGCTGGCCTTGAACTTTCAGTCCTCCTTCCTCAGCTTCCTGAGGGCTGAGATTTTTACAGAGGACTGCTACCATGCCCAGGGAGAGTTTAGCTTTCTTTAATAGAAACCTTTCATTGTACCATGGTTTTAGATTTATACAAGATATGTACTTTTAGAATTTGATTGCAAAGAATTAGGTTTCATTATGATGTTTTCCCAATTTTTGTTTTTTTATTGTTTCACTACCCTCTTTTCTTTGATCCCTTTCCTCTCTGATAATTCAATTTTCTAAAACGTTCAGCTCTAGTCTGTCTTTCTTTAATTTTTAAAAATGCCATGTTGGGGGCTAGAGAGATGACTGAGCAGTTAAGGTGCTTGCCTCTGAAGCCTAAGGGCCCAAGTTCGATTCCCCAGTACCCACATATGCCAGATACACAGGGTGGTGCATGTGTCTGGAGTTCACGTGCAGTGGCTAGAGGCTCCGGTGCATCCATTCTCTTTCCTTCTCTCTCTCATAAATAAACAAATCTGGGCTGGAGAGATTGTTCAGTGGTTTAGGTGCTTACCTGTAAAGCTTAAGGGCCTGGGTTTGATTCCTTGGGACCCACATAAAGGCAAATGCACAAGGTGACACATGTGTCTGGAGTTCATTTGCAGTGGCTAAAGGTCTTGATGCACCCATTCTTTCTCTCTCATAAATACATAAATAAAATTAAAAATATGATTTAAAAATGCCACGTGTCCAGAATGAAGTCAGCTCTTCTTACCATGCCATGTGGTACTCTTTCACATTGATTTTCACTAGTCCCTCTCCTCTAGATCTGATTCTATGTCCTTTCCTCAAAAACCAGGCCATGAACTGGGCGTGGTGGTGCACACCTTTAATCCCAGCACTTGGGAAGCAGAGGTAGAAGGATTACAGAGATTTGAGGCCAGCCTGAGACTACACAGTGAATTCCAGGTCAGCCTGGGCTAAAGCAAAATCCTACCTGGAAAAACAAAACAAAACAAAAACAAAAACAGAAAAAGACTAGGCCATGTCCCTGTCCTTCAACATGACCAGCAGCCTCACACCTCTGTTGTCTGCTTCCACACCTGTATTTTCCTCTCCTCCTCCTCCAGTTGACTCTAATACATCCTTAAATATATGGCCTTTGGGGCTGAAGAAAAGGATTAGGGATTAAGGTACTTGCCTGCAAAGCCTAACAACCTGGGTTCAATTCCCCAATACCCACATAAAGCCAGATGCACAAAGTGGTGCGTGTGTCTGGAGTTTGTTTGCACTGGTTGTAGGTTCTGGTGTGCCCACATTCTTTCTCTCTATATCTATCTATCTATCTATCATCTATCTATCTACTATCTATCTCATCTATATCTGTCTCTTTCTGCTTACAAATAATTTTTTTAAATATGATGAAAGAGTACAAGTCCGTTTTATTATTTATTATTATTATTATTTATTTGAGAGAGAGAGAGAGAGATAGAGAAAGAGAATGGGCACACCAGGTCCTCCAGCCACTGCAAATGAACTCCAGACATATGCACCACCATGGGCATTTGGCTTACATGGGTCCTGGGGAAACGAGCCTGGGTCCTTTAGCTTTGCAAGCCAAGTGCCCTAACAGCTAAGACATCTCTCCAGCACCCCCCCCCCAATTTTTTTTTAAAGATCCAGTCCTTTCATTGAACAGCTCAGACAATAAGCGATGCAAAATAATAAGAATGTTCAGTAGACAGATTCCATAAGAGAGATCCAGTAAAGCACATGGATGCAAAGGAGAGGTGCTTTAGAAAGGGAAGAGGAGCTTTAAAGACATTTAGGGTTTCAGCAGGAGTGGGGCTGTGCTTCTGAGGTGGGGCGGTGTGTGTGTGTGTGTGTGTGTGTGTGTGTGTGCTCTTTTCATTGTAGAATTATGAATTCTATTTGGGGGGCAGGGGCTGGAGCCGGGTTTGGGACAGGAAAAGAATAAATGATGTAGGATCCATGTCTTCCACTTTTTTTTAAAAGTAGAGCAGCTCCATTCAGGTCTACATTATACATCATATACATGTACATATACATGTACATTATACATCAGATACGCTCTCAGCCTTTTACATCCCTACAGCATATTTGGGATTGTTGAGAGATTTTTGGTTTTGTGTTTGGGATGCTCCTGGCTTTCGTGTTAGAGACCAGGGATGCTGTTGAATGGCCTGCGAAGCAAGGACAGTTGTCATCACTGAGAAGTTTCTGGCTCAAAATGTCAACAATACCAAGGTATAGAGGTATAGGCAATTACATAAGACTTTTCTAGGAGAAAAGATTCTACAGTTAAATCACAACACCGTGTCAGCAAAAGGCACAAAACGGAAGCAGTTGGGTCTCTTTCAGGAAAGAGTAAGCAGTTCTGATAGACTGAAATGTATGGGGAAAATGGTGGCAAACCCAAAAACGGAGAGATGGTAAACTCAGAAAGGAAAAAAAAAAAGCAGGGCTGCTAGATGATATCACATACCTGAGCCACCCCAGGTCCTGTTTGGAAGGGACAGACTGTACATAAGAGGCTATGCTTCGCTTTCTAGAGAAGAGATGGTCTGCAATGACAATCCTGATGCTCAAGGTTGGATCATCTCCTAGACCTTTGTTTAGAAAATGGTAATAATGGTAGCCGCTTGACAAGACCTTTTGGTTTGTGTGTGTGTGTGTGTGTGTGTGTGTGTAGGTATGTTCATGCTGTAGCACACCCATGTGAAGGGCAGAGGATAATCGTGAGGTGTTGGTCCTCTCCTTCCACCTTCGTGTGAGCCCGGGTCTCTCTTGTTTGCTGCTGTGAATGCCAGGCTAGCTGGTCCCTGAACTCCAGGATACTCTTGACCCCACCTCCCATTGCCATAGGTGGTTTGATTACAGATGCATGTCCTACTTGTGATAGGCTTTATATAGGTTTTGGGGATCTGAACCCCAATTCAAGCTTTCATAACAAGCACTTTTAACCACTGAGCCATGTCCTCAGCTCAAGTTCCAATAATTTTTTTGGTTTATTTTTATTTATTTATTTGAGAGCAACAGACAGAGAAAGAAAGAGGCAGATAGAGAAGAGAGAGACAGAGAATGGGCATGCCAGGGCATCCAGCCACTTCAAACAAACTCCAAATGCATGCACCCCCTTATGCATCTGGCTAAAGTGGGTCCTGGGAAATCGAGCCTTGAACCGGGGTCCTTAGGCTTCACAGGCAAGCGCTTAACCACTAAGCCATCTCTCCAGCCCTCCAGTAATTTTTTGATGGAGATAAAAAGAGAGAGAGAGAGAAGATAAACATAAACACTGATAATAGAGTTGTATAATATAAAATCTGATATAATAACTGCTTTATGATAATGAAGCCCTTAGAAAATAATGATATCCTTAAAGATCATTATACCTGTGAAAGAATATATCTTCAGTGTCTCTAAATGTTCATATTTTCTCCCATTTCTCATCACTTCCTTTCTGTCTCTGCCCATTCCAGTGCTCTGAAAATACAGCTGGCTCTGAAAGGTCATACATTCAGTTCCAAATGCTTTGGGGTAAATTATTTTACTAGAGTACTTCCTATTGACATGGAAAAGCGGGTGCTAAAATAACATGTGCAGTTGGAGAGATGGCTCAGCATTTAAGGTGCTTGCCTGTAAAGCCTAAGGACCCAGGTTCAATTCTCCAGTACCCACATAATGCGAGATACACAAAGTAGCACATGGGTCTGGAGCTTGTTTGCAGTGGCTAGAGGCCCTAGCGTGCCCATTCCTATCTATCTATTTATCTCTCTCTCTCTCTCATCTATCTGCCTCTCAAATAAATTAATTAATTAAATATTTTACAAAAACAACATGTGACATTTGGAGAGAAAACGCTGGAAGCAGGGCAGCAAAGGCCAGAGAAAGGGCTGGGTTCAGAGCAGATGCCCAGTTCATCAGAGAACCCATGGTGCGAGTCCCTGGGCCGCCAGCCCTGGAGCAGGAAATCCATTGTTCTGCAAGCAGTTCAGCTTTTCGCTGGGCATTAGGAATGTCGGCAGAGGGCTCGCCAGAGAGAGAGCTCCCTGGGAATCTACACAGCAGACTTCCTGGATTCTCTGCAGGAGAGTGAGGCTTGTCACCTCTGCATTGAAGGCTCCTCCGCTAGGACCCCAGGAACTGTGCAAGGTCTTTCTCCCATCTGGCTGCTCCTTCAGGATGCCTACACCACCTTTCCCTTAACAGCCAAGGAAGTGACTGTCTCATGCGTCAATATTTTCGGAAGTTAACAGATGCAGCTCCCATCCTTCTGAGGTCCAATACAGATGCTGCAGGTGAAGCGTGCCTTGAAAAATAGATGGGCTTGGGAAAGTTTGTATGTAAACTATCTTTTTATTTTTATTTATTTATTTATTTATTTATTATTGGTTTTTTGAGGCAGGGTCTCACTGTAGCTCAGGCTGACCTGGAATTCACTCTGTAGTCTCAGGGTGGCCTTGAACTCACAGCGATTCTCCTACCTCTTCCTCCTGAGTACTGGGATTAAAGGTGTGCGCCACCAAACCCAGCTTTATATGTATTTTTTAATTACATAGTCCAATAGCAGATGATAACTCTAATAGCTCTATAACATGAATGCTCATTTTATATGGCTTCTAGGTAGAAAATGGTCTTCTATTCAGACTGTCAGACCAGTACATACCAGAACTGGCTCACCAGGATTTGGTTAAGACAAGCACTAGTCTTGCGATGTTAAGATCAGTGGAGTCCTAATTCTTTTCCTTTTAAATTGTGACAAAACCTTTGTCAAGGTATTTAGCCTAGATCTCAATTTCCTCATTTTCCTATGTCAGGTAAAATGCTAGCTTCAAATCTGTGGTCAAGTTAAGATGGGATTGTAAGCAACTGTATGTTTTTTTTTAATATTTTATTTATTTAATTGAGAGAGAGAGAGGAAGAGGCAGAGAGAAAGAGAGAATGGGCATACCAGTGCCTCCAGCCACTGCAAACGAACGAACTCCAGATGGATGCGTCCCCTTGTGCATCTGGCTTACGTGGGTCTTGGAGAATCAAACCTGGGTCCTTAGACTTAGCAGGTAACTGCCTTAACCACTGAGCCATTTTCCCAGCCCACAACTGTATGTTTTTAAAAATGGGGTTATCTCTGGGTGTGGTGGCACACACCTTTAATCTCAGCACTTGGGAGGCAGAGGTAGGTGGATTAGTTCAAGGACAGCCTAAGACTACAGAGTGCCTTCCAGGTCAGCCTGGGTTAGAGTGAGACTCTACCAAAAAAATAAATAAATAAATAAAACAGAGAGAGAGAGAGAGAGAAGTAAAAATGATCATCAAATATTTCCCCTCCCAAAAAAATTAGCCGGGCGTGGTAGTGCACGCCTTTAATCCCAGCACTCTGAGAGGCAGAGGTAGGAGGATTGCGTTGAGTTCGAGGCCACCCTGAGACTACATAGTGAATTCCAGGTCAACCTGGGCTAGAGTGAGACCCTCGAAAAACAAAACAAAAAGAAAGGGAGGGGGGGTGGTTAGCATATTTGCAAGTGTTATGCAAATGAAGATATTGTTACTGCTTCTGATTATTATAATTACGCATTGGGGTAAACTGGAGAGTCAGGAACCTCAGGTCAGATCTCAGAACAAACATAAACAAGGGCTGGAGATGCCTTAGTGGTTAAGCGCATTTCCTGCCCAAGCATGAGGACCTGAGGGGCCTGAGACCTCTGGGGCTTGAATCTCCAGATTCCACAAAAATAGCTGGGCAGGGCCACCACGTGCCTGTAACCCCAGTTCCACAAAGGGGAGCGGAGACCACTCCCTCTATCCCAGAAATCATGAACATCAGCAAGCTCTAGTATATAGTAAGAGACTCCAACTCATGTAAGAATGGAAGGAAGACTGATGGATGGGACATCAGATATACTGCTCTGGCCACGCAGAAGACCAGCCTCCCCTACAGCAAGTCCATGGGGTGCTGCAAGGGCACATATATGTGTGTACATGATACACACACACACTACATCACATACACACATCCACATCACATAAACACACACACACACACCACATCACATACACACATAAACATGTAACCACATACACACATACCACATTACATACACACACAAACATGTAACCACATACACACACACCACATTACATACACACACAACACACATGAGCACACACATACACAAACACCACACCACATACACACACATATGCACCACATCACACACACTTACATACATCACATCACATACACACACAAACACACAACACACCATATCATATACACACTTACCACATCACATACACACACACACACACACATACAAACAAGCCAAAAAAGAAAAGAAAAGAAGTAAACAAAAGCAATATCTGTTTCATATCAGATATTGACACAAAACAACTAAGTGACAAATGGGTCTGTAGAGAATTACAGATCTGGAAACATGGAGATGGAAAATACTGACACACAGAAATGAGAAGCTCTGGGCAGGCTCAGCAAATAAGGCACCTGCCTTCAAAGCCTAGCGACCTGGAATCGATTCCCCAGGACCCATGTAAAGCCAGATGCACAAAGTGGTGCATGCATCTGGAGATCATTTGCAGCAGGTGGAGGCTGTGGTGTCCCCATTCTATCTGCCTGTCTCTCTTTCCTCTCTCTGCTTGCAAATAAATAAATATTTTTTAAAAAATTTAAAGAAATGAGTAGCTCCAATCAGACCTCAATGAAGTCAGTAATGATCTCATTTTTAACCTCTTTCCTGCAGATGGAAAAGAGAGAAAGGTAGAGAGGACAAGTTTGTTTCCTGTAAGTGGGGGATGCCATGGACCTAAGTTGCTAGGACTGTGTCCTCTCCTTTGAGGAGTTAGATACTTCTTTGTAGACCTGTCTATCTCTCAGGCTGCTTTGTGCCATTTTCTAATCACACTTGCTTTTACTTTTGATGAGATCTGACCTGCAGGTCCCCCCCAGTCCCAAGTTTATACTCATGAATAATACTGAACAACCCACGCCTGATGGCTGCATGCATTTTATTTGGGGACTTTTGTTGCAAAGTGGCTACGCCAGAGCTGTCATCAAACCTAGTGCTGTTTCATAGTCTGAAGTCCAGAATAAAGAGCCGCCTAACATTTCCCCCTCCTCCCATCGTCTCTTCCACTTTTCCTTGGCCAAGAGACAAGCGAAGGCCTGTGTGCGAGAAGCTCTTATCTACCCATCTTACCTAGGACGTTTATTTTCCCTTCCTGCTTCCACTCAACTCTGCTCCAGTTTGCGACGTTCTCGCTGCAGCAATTCAGCGATATGGGGTTGTTGTCACACACCACCTTCCTTTCATCCTTGGCTAAAATTCGAATGGGTGTCACCTCTATCTTTTTGGCAGCCCCATACTCAAAAATATCCAGTATCAGTTTGCAAGCATATTCACCTGCCAAAAATATATAGAAATATTAATTATTATCACAGATCTACCTGTCCGTAGATCAATGAAGTCATTATAAAAAAGAGATCCCTCAAACAAGCAAAACTGTCTCTGAGCTGCCTTGCAGGGTGGAGAATCACACAGCCTAGAGGATCACTTATCTTTTTATTAGAGAAAGAACATGTGCTCACTTTCAGGGTTATAGGTAAAAAGTTCAAGCAGCAGGTGACTAAAGAACTTAAAGTGAGTATATTTCAGGAAAGAACTATCTATCTACTTCTAAGGTTTTAGGCAAAACATTTGGTTAGTAGGTAATTAAGTAGGGAGCTTAAAGAGAGGACATGTGGGGATTGTTTCTAAAAGCTCATCATCAGGGCTGGGAGATGGCTCAGTGGTTAAAGGTGCTTGCTTGTTCAAAGCCAACCAGCATGGGTTTGATTCCACAGGACACACGTGAAGCCATATACACAAGCGATGCATGCATTGGGAGTTAATATGTCGTGTGAAGAGGCCCTGAGTGTGCCCATACCCTCTCTCTTTCTTTCTCTCTCTCTCCTCCCTCTCTCCCTCCATCCCTCTCTCTCTCTTATTTCATCTCTGCTTACAAGTAAATAAATGCACACATATATTTAAAATGAAACAAACAAAAGCTAGTCATCAAAGAAGTTTATATGTGAAAAGAACATGGATTTATTCTATCTAAAGAGATGACAAGAAGGAATTAGAAAAGAATTCTGCCTGTACTGTATGCAGAGGCTCAGAGAAAAAAAAATATACAATATATATATATAGTGGGCTGGAGATATGGCTTCGTGGTTCAGGAGCTTGCCTGCAAAGCCAAAGGACCCAGGTCCAATTCCCCAGGACCCATGAAAGCCAGATGTACAAGGTGGTGCATGCATATGTTTGCAGCAGCTGAAGGCCCTGGCATGCCCATTCTCTACCTGTCAGTTTCTCTCTCTCACTCTCAAATAAGATAATTTTTAAAAAATATGGCTACACATCTGCTTTTTAAGCAGAACAGAACAGCATAGGATATATTAAGACAGCATATATAAGATACATGAAATGCACATATTTCTGAGATTAGCACTAAGGCAAGTGCAGAGTGGGTTAAAAATTGCACTTGGAATGTTGATACTCTGTAAGTAACAGCCATGGCTCCTGTAGCATCCTTTGCAGAACATCTGGGACTTGGCTCAAGTGTCAATAAAGGAACATCTGGGAAGTGCTAATCCACGCAAGTATGTCTGATGTCACATCCCGGGGTTAAAAGTAGACAGGGGACCTAATGTCAACACTCTCAGGGATTTTGCTGGTAAGAAATAGGCACCGGAGTGAAAGGAACAAAAAAGAAAAATGGACAGTCCTTGGAGAATTGGAAGATCATGAGCAACTCTGGCCACCAATTTAAATCAGAGTGAATAATGGTATAATTGGACTCCAGTGTCAACAGTCCTTGCACAAAGAAAAAGAGATGGCCATATTGACATCTAGCTTAAAGGAGAATTATTAAATTCTAGAATGTGACAGGTTCATCACTAACTTCTAGATAATTAAAAGTTATATTTTTTGTAGTTGCTTAGAGTGGGCAGGTGGGTGGAGAAAAGCCAAAGAGGGGGATTCCCATGACCAACAAGAAAATTTGAGGAGGGATACATTTACCACCTTGATTTTGGTGACGCTCTCACAAGTACACACGTCAAAACTTAAGGAGCTGCATACTTCAAATATGTGCAGCGTGCCATATATCAATTTTATATCAACAAGCTGTCTTTGATAATTTCACTAATAAATTAATAAAGTGGTACTGCATACTAAATAAAAAATATGAAATAAGCCGGGCATGGTGGCACATGCCTTTAATCCCAGCACTTGGGAGGCAGAGGCAGGAGGATCACCATGAGTTCGAGGCCACCCTGAGACTACAGAGTGAATTCCAGGTCAGCCTGAGCTAGAGTGAGACCCTACCTCGAAAAAACAAATATATATATATATGAAATAAACACATTTTAAAAATGATTCTTGAGGGATGAATTTTCCATTTTGAAACACGAGCCAGGAGGCTCCTTTTGAAGCAAGTCATGTTCTATAACTCTGAGTGCTGCACTCAATTCCTCCCACAGATCCCAGGGCAGAAACCCACCAGCATCATGTTGAGTGAAGTTGTAAATGGTGAGGCGGGACACTGAGCTCATGTTGTTCAGCACTGTGGTGTAAATTGAGAATCTGTTGCTGTTCTGGATGTCAGAGCGCTTCTCCCCATAATACCAAGACACATTGGAGGACAGAATTTCATTTTCACACTCCAGAGTCACCGTGTCTCCTTCAAAGATGACTTCTGGTATGACCGTGAACTTAGTTTCATCTGGAAATCCACAGGAAAGCTATTAGGATCCGAAAGCCAATGAATGAAGTCAATGCCATCTGCTCCCCGGGCACTGCTTCTACAGGGGGTCCTGGGAGCCCTCCTCAACATCTGCTTCCCACAGCTTGCCCGGCTGGCTCCGTTTACTACCTTGCAAGTAATGAGGAGTCCACGATCTACCGACACATCAGAGGCAAAGTCTGAGCCCCGCTTGTAAAATGGAGAAGGAAGTCAGTGATTGGAAACATTGGTTCATAAACTTCCCCATGCATCAACACCCCTGTTTGGGGTGGGACCATAATGTGCAGACTGATCCTTGTAGGAAGAGCAGGTAGAGGTGGGTAGGCATTGTGAGATCCACACCTCTGAAACAGCAACGGCCCTCTATTTAGTAAACATGCCCACCTCTACCTCAGTGTTACTTGTCATTTCTGGGATGTTTTGGATGCGTGAACATAAAAAAATTCATACCCCCGGTTGGTCCTGGGGCCCTCTTGTAAACTACCTTGCACTCCCTAAATGCAGAGACATGAGCTGGGTTGGGGGACACTGAGAGGGTCATAAGGCTTCTGTAACCCTCCACAAGTGACATCACAAGATGATCCCCCTGGGTTCAATCAATATCATCACTATCCTGAAATCAAATGAGCAGGGGGGGGTGGGGCATGAAGCAAGTCTCTACTTACTGTTAGACACCCCTTGAAAAGAGTTGTAGTCCATCCTGTAGGTCTGGTTAAGGTGTTGCAGGACCTTCTGATTGGCTCTATGAATTGATCCGGGTTGTGGCGATGTCACCTGGAGCTCATAGTCCACTACCACACTGCCCTGGCTAGATAGAGACCGCTCAGTTCAGTAAAGCAGTAAGTGACCCACAAGAGTCTAGATCCCTGGTGGTTTACTTGCATGGGCAAAGGAAACAGCGGGAGCTGGCTGGGTGCTAGGATTCGCAGGGACTCACTAAAATAAGCCTGAATTCTAACTCTAGCTGAGAGGCCGAGGCAGGACTTAGACATCCAGACGTCTGCAGACAGAAGAAGAAAGGAGAAAAGGGCCAGATGGGGACCAGTAACTGCATCACACAAGCTGGTCCTAGAGGCTCAGCGCAGGACCTGCTAACTGCTGTCACAGAACCACACTGGCCCAGGGCCGTACACTAATGTCAAATGAACCCGAGATCCTGGGTACTTCTATTCAGATTCCTGATTTTTAACACTGGCAACCAAGCCTTTGAAGTAATATGGGAACTCACTCAGGCCTGTTAGGGTCCCCGACTCTAAGGAGAGTCATTCACACATTAGCAGGAAACCCTATGGTCCTTACTTGTTGGCAGAATTTTCTAGTATAAAGGCATTGTTAGGCGGCATTCATTTCACTCTGACATTTCAAACTCTCTGCACTACACACTTATACCTTTAGTTTTGAAACTACTGAATGCATAGAATCAACACCGTTTTTTCTTTCGTTTTAGCTCCTTTCTAAATAGGTTCATGTACAAAGGGCAGAAACTCCTCCACTGTCTCCTCTGCTCTTAAACACCATAGACTGGCGCTGGCGTTCACCTCTCTCAAACAGTTCCTGCTGAGCACCCCACAGGACACCCCGCTCACGGTTGCTTCCCTTCCCTGATGTGTTGGTCTCCGCCCTCAAGGGAAAAATGAACAAATGATAGCCTTCTTACGTGAACTGCGTCACAGTCACCGATTTGAATCCTGGTAAAATGCTGTAACCCTTTTGGAACTGGAAAATAAGGCAAGGCAAGTGACGTGTATCAGAGACTGGTAAGAAATACCAAAGGTTTAAAACACCACCACCAACAACAACACAGTACACTGTGGTTACCTGCACCAGACTTGAATAAGACCAAGCCTGTTGTAACACTCTCCATCAAGGATGATGGAGGGGATGCCTTGAGACGCCCTCCCCTCCCTGAGGAGCTATTGGCGGTTAATACTTGCTGGGAAAGGGGGAGACATTTTTCTCAGTGGCGTATCCACTGGTAAGTTGCCTATAGTCCAGTAAGTAACACCCCATTCATGGCCATGTAAGCAACCCTGATTAAACTCAGGAGCACACACACACACACACACGAATGTGAAATTATCAAAAGATAAATATTTCTATAATATCTTTAAAAACAAAAAAGGTGGGGCTAAAGAGATGGCTCAGTGGTTTAGGTGCTTGCCTGTAAAGCCTAAGGACCAGAGTTCGATTGCCCAGTACCCATGTAACAAGGTGGCACATGAATCTGGAGTTCGTTTGCAGTGGCTAGAGATCCTGGTGCACCCATTCTCTATCTATCTATCTATCTATCTATCTATCTATCTATCTATCTATCTATCATCTATCTATCTATCTACCTATCTATCTATCATCTCACTCTTAAGTCAATAAAAAATAAAATATTTTTAAAAGACGGAGAAGCATAAGTATAAATAGAGGTATCAGACCCTAGGTGAAGGAGAGAAGGAAGGAAGAAGAATGAAAGTATTAACACTCATGCAGTATTCTCTATTTTCATCTAGTCAATGTAAAGCCAAAGGACCCAGGTTCAATTCCTCAGGACCCAGATAAAGCCAGATGCGCAAGGTGGCGCACGCGTCTGGAGTTCGTTTGCAGTGGCTGGAGGCCCTGGCGTGCCCACTCTCTATATACCTGCCTCTGTCTCTCTTAAATAAATAAATAAAAATATTTTTAAAAGATGATAGAGTTTTTAATCCATGTGGTTTATGAATAAGGACAGACATGAACCACCTGGTACTTCTGGGTCAGGTTATGAGCCCCTGAATAGATTTTGGTGACTCAATATCACCAAATCTTCCAAGAACCATTTTTATACCAGGAAGAATCTCCACTTACAGCCCAAGGCAATGTCAAAGCTCTCTGTACGGTGCTTAATCAAGTCTCTATTCCAGGTGGGGACTTAGAACTCAAAGTCACATTCACGCACCTATGCTAACTGTCCGCTGTGAATGAAACAGACTCAGTTCAACCTAAGCAGTTTAGTAGTTAAGACACTACAGGAGGCAAAACCTACCGCTCGTTCCAAGTCGGTCTTGTAGGACTTATAGAGGGCAGAGGATGTGTTCTTAAGATCCTCTTGAAATCCCACATTCAGTCGGACCTTTATTTTCAGGGTTACGTATCCCTGAAAAGACACAGGGGACAATTTCAGAAGCTCACGGAGGAGTGTTTGAAACATATTTGCTGGAGCTAAGGTTGGATAAACCACCCCGCCAACCTTTAAAGACTAGTTACGTACCTTCTGGGAGCTGGCAGAAAGGTCCCTTGGGAGGAAGTCCTTTTAGACAGTTACAGTAGTGCCCTGAGAGGGAGTTGTCAAGCTCTTGACACGTGACATTGTGGAGGCACCTTTCCCTGAGGCCACACATAACCTGTCTCGCAGGAGCACAAGACTTCATTTCCAGAAGGTCTGCAGACTGCCATCCACCAGAAGAGTAAGGAGAGAGATGATGGTTACCACCCTGGCACTCCCAGACTGCGAGACTTGTAGGAACACTAACTCAACTCCACACCGCCCTTCTGGAAAGCTCCAATGGGATTGCATGATATTCACGGAGGCGCACGCACATCACTGGGCCTTAGGCGTGGCTATCTCAAAGAAGGCTGCTGTGATTAGGAGTGCCTTTAAGTAGCTGGTGACTCTTGCTGAGTCATCTTTGTAGCCACTATGGTGACTCTTGCTGAGTCATCTTTGTAGCCACTAGGTGTCTGCGATGATGAACACATCTCTGGATGGCGAGTATGAGGTAGCCAAAACATCTCTACCTCTAGAGATCAGCAGTTTTTGTAGAGGTGTTCAAAAACTATTTTATTTGTTTGTTTGTTTGCTTATTTGCAAGGAAGGAGGGAAGGAAAGAGAGAGAGAAAGAGAATGGGCACAGCAGGACCTGTAGCCACAGCAAACAAACTCTAGATGCATGCACCACTTTGTGCATATGGCTTTACATGGGTACTGGGGAATCAAACGCCGGTTGTTAGGCTTTGTAGGCAAGTGCCTTAGCCACTGAACCATCTCTCCAGCCCTGTACTGGCGCCTTCTGTGATACCAGGATTGTGCTGTATGACCAATAGAATATGGTCAAAGTGATGGCATGGCTGTAGCTTCCACCTTTGATTTACTGTCCCTTCTCGATCTCTCTCTCTTTCCCCAGTCTCTCTGTCTTCCTTTCCCATTTCTCTCTCCTCTTCTGGCGACATTGGCTGCATGTTGTCATAGACAGACCCACATAGTAAGGGACTGAGGTATCTCGTCAATACCTGGTAAGGGACTGCAGCCTGCCTACAGCCACCTGGATGGTCTTGGAAGTGACTTTTCTAGTCCCAATAAAGCCTTAAGATGAAAGACTTTGAATGCAGCTAAGCTACATGCCTGGCTCTCGGGAACTACAAGATAACATACATGTCTGTTGTGTTAGGATGTGGAGGCTTGGAGTGAGCGCTTACGTAGCAGCAATATCACAAAGAGTGCAGGTAAATCTAGGCCCTTTACAGTTCAAGGCCAATGAGAACTGCCCAAATGGACTTGGATCTTATTTAGGACATTAGCACACAGTGGTGTTTGTTCTGTTTGTTTGTTTCTTTTTTAAATTATTTATTTATTTATTTATTCATTTATTTATTTGAGACAGAGAGAGGGAGAAAGAGAGAGAGAGAGAAAAATGGGCCCACCAGGGCCTCTAGCCACTGCAAACAAACTCCAGATGCATGTGCCACCTAGAGTATCTGGCTTACATGGGACCTGGAGAATCGAACCTAGGTCCTTGGGCTTTCGCAGGCATGCGCCTTAACTGCTAAGCCATCTCTCCATCCTGTTTCTTTGTTTTTGTGGGTCTCACTCTATCACAGGCTGACCTGGAACTCACTACATAGTCTCAGGGTGGCCTCGAACTCACAGTGATCCTCCTACCTCTGCCTCCCGGGTTCTCGAATTACAGGTGTGCACCACCACGCCTAAATTGATCTTTTATTGTTGATATTTATTTGGTGGAGGGGGAATGGTATGAGGGAAAGTGTTTGAAGGCCTTTTGAGTATATGTGTATGCATGTGTTTGTGGGGAACATGTGTGTACATGTTGATATGTATGTGGACACGTGTGTGTGTGCAGGTGTACATATGTGTGTATGAGTGTGTGCAGGCCAGAGGATGACATCAGGAGTCTTCCTGTGTTACTCCTCTGTTACTCTCTACCTTATTTTTTGAGACAGGATCTCTCATTGAACCTAGATCTCACCGATTTAGCTAGACTAGCCCAGAAGCCCTAGGGATCTCCTGTCTCCGCCTCCCCAGCGTTAGGATTGCAGGCACACACCAGCACCCTGGCATTTTACGTGAGTGCTGGGGGGTCCAAACTCAGGTCCTCCTGTCTGCTCAGTAAGCACTTTATCTACTGAGCCCTCTCCCCAGCTCTTAAGGGCATTTTGACTCCTGGGTACAAAGTAAACATGGCTTAGAGGAGTTAGCACCATAACCTCCAAGCCACCTGCTATATTCCAGGTATTGTTTATCTGTTTTACTCAAATTGTCTGACATTAAACATATTTAGTTAATGAAATTGCCTTCTTTAAAAAAATAATTTATTTTCATTTACTTATTTATGAGAGAGAGAGAAAATGGGCGTGAGGCACGCCAGGGCCTCTAGCCGCTGCAAATGAACTCCAGACGCATGTACCACCTTGTGCATCTGGCTTATGTGGGTTCTGGGAATCAAACCTGGGTCCTGAAGCTGTGCAGGCATGCATCTTAACCACTAAGCTATCTCCCCAGCCTCTGAAATTGCTTTGTGTAAAGTATCACTAGGTATGTTGTTGGAAGTCTGAGGAGATGAGGACATGGAAAAAGCTGCACTGTGAAAGTACGGGGGTTTTGGACGTTGTGGATGGTCAATGAGCACGGCCTCAATTACACACCCACCTAATCCACTTCTTCTCTGAGGTCAGCTCTCCCTGCCCGGTCCTTGCTGGCCTTGAAGTCTGTGAGCCCCAGGCCCTGCCTGCCGTGTTGAAATACTCATTTAGTCAAACCTACCTCAGGCTTAGGGATCAGAAAGGCTGTGCTCCTTCATGCGTAGGAGCAGTCTACTTGAGAGGGTAACGAACTTTGCCAAGGAAGTTGCATTTAAAAGAAAAATAAAAACAACCTTATTTATCCACACTTCTAAAGAGGTGTACATAGTGGAGCTCCTTGAAGTCGTGTCACCTCTGGCAGAATGAAATCAATCAGAGAGAGTTTGCTGAATGCATTTTTATTAAGAATATATCATGTTGGCTGGGCATGGTGGCGCATGCCTTTAATCTCAGCACTCAGGAGGCAGAGGTAGGAGGATCGCCGTGAGTTCAAGGCCACCCTGAGACTTCGTAATGAATTCCAATCAGCCTGGGCTAGAGTGAAACCCTACCTTGAAAAACCAAATATATATATAAATTATATATATATGTATATAATTTTGGGCAGGTGTGGGGGTTCCAGTGCATGGCCCCATAGACTCAGGTGTTTTATTAAGATTGGGTTTGCAAGTTGAGTCTCCAGTGGGTGGAGCTGGAGGAGGTGTCACTGGCAGGGTGGGATCCTGTAGGCCAGCCCTACTATGTGCGTATAGAGTAGTTTGGAGCTCCGGTTGTTCATATTTGCGTTCTGTTTGGAAGTGTCTCTCTACTTGGATCTATGGAAGGGAGCCAGCTTCTTCCGCCATTGATGGTGTCTCCCTAGAATTTGTAAGCCTGAAACAAGCCCCTTCCTCCCTAAGCTGCTTCTGGTTGGATGTTTGTCTCAGCCACAGGGGGCTGACTCCAGCAGCTGGGGACATGGTTCCGTGAACAAAGCACTGGTCGCGTAAGTGTGAGGACTTGAGTGTGGGTCTCCGGAACGCAGGTAACTACCAGGTGTGGTGCTATGGGTCTGTGATCCCAGTGCTGGAGAGGTGGAGTCAAGTGGATCCCCCTCCGTGTAAGCTGGCTAGCTAGACTAACAGAACCAGCGAACGCTTGGCTCAGTGAGAGACACGTTCTCTAAAGAGAAGGTGGAGAGTGATTTAGGAAGACACCCAATTTCAACCTCTAGCCTTCACACACTACACACGCATGCGTACCTGCATATACACATGCACCCACACACATATGAACACACATACACACATCCTCACACACCACACCCACAAGCAAAAAAAAATTATATATAATATAAATTCACATCCATAGCTCAAATGTGCCACAGTCACAAGATACTTAAGAATGATAAACTACTTATAGATTTGATACTTATTAGTATATTTTATTTATTAACTTTTCTCTCTAGCACCATATAGACATAATAGGTTTTCATAAAAAACATTGAGATGCAAAACAAAATTGTCAAAAAAAATGTATCCAGCACTCAATTGTCTCTCATAGGTGGGAGACATAATTTCCAAGGCAGAGGATTCTGGGTTGAGGGGAAACATAGAGGCTGTTGCCTGAGGTGTCTCCAGTGACTTCTGTGAGATGTTTTAGAGAGAAGGACATTTGTCCATAATGTCTTTGCGAAGCAGGCATGAGCTCCCCAGGGTCAGAGAACTCACACTGCACATTGACACCACTTGGAAATCAATGGCTCCAAGGCACTAATGCCAGTCACAGGATTTGACTGGAAATGGCTTGCCAAGGGCACAGTGAGGGATCTATGACAGATTCCAGTAGCATCTATTCAGAATCAGCGCTTAACATGAGTAGACTGACTTGTGGGGGGACTGTTAATAATATGAGAATTTCAGAAAGAAGTTAAAAAAAAAACAGCAAAACTTTTATTCTTGACTGTATATTAGGATAATAAAACCCAACGTTGGTTAGTGCCTTTGAGTTTACAAAGCAAAACTTATAGGACAAAAGGAAGTCTACCTACAGGAAACCAAGTCTCCAGGGATGGTGTCCCGTGACACAAGGGATATAACAGGACTTTGCGAGGAAGGCAGTAACCAGAAAGTCCAACCTATAACTTGGGACGTTTTGCTTGGCCATTGCTTCTGATTCAGGCATGTACCTGGTTCTTTATTCCTTGCCTGATGACCAACAAGAAAGATCCTGTTGCTTGTGAATGTCCTGAGCCAGTCCTTTCTGGACCCCCAAGGGAAGAAGATCTAAGAGTTTTGTCACGAAGGACCCAATCACCTCTTGGGGGCCTCTTTATGACAACTATCATACGAACTCCAGAGCAAACCATTGGCCCTCATTTCAATTAAGGCAACTCTAACTGCCAAATTGCTCGAGGGGAATTCATCCCAGGGAGGACTGGGAAGCCATCAAGTCACACAGGAAGCCCGCTGTATCATTTCACTTGCCTACCAAGGACCAATAGCTCTCATAGAAAGCATCCTGTTCACCTTTCCCCTCATATGCCCCGTCATTCATCTCATGTGATGAGTGTCTCACTAACCTGTGGTTACTGTTATGTTCAAAATGTCAGTAACTGGGTCGGTGTTGTTTCCTTGAATTGGCAAACTGAGGCTGTTCACGTGAGCTTTGGTGGACTCTAGGAAGGAGACATTTTCAAAACTGATCTCGATATCCACAGTGTACTCTTCCGCCACAGGGCCACTTGTCGCAGCTGAAATGAAAGCACGTGAAAGCTATGAGCACGTACCACAGGGAGGGAGAGAGCTCATGAGGGGGCATCTGGCTTTATGTGGACACTGCAGAATTCACCAAGAACCATCAGGCTTTGTAGCATGTGCCTTTAACCACTGTGCCATCTTTCCAGCCCCAAAAGGAACTCTTAAAGTGTCCACATGTATTCTAATGACACCCACTTCAGACAGGCTGGGCTATGGGTATAAGACCTTAGAATGGTTCCCCAGTTTCCCATACTGAATCATGTCTTAGCCACTAGTTGGAAGCTTCCTGACGGTAGGAGCTAATTCCTTCTCTTCCTCTTGCCTCTCTCAGTCCTTGGTCATGGTACTCGCTCTGTAATGAACATGTACCCAGTCGTTTCTCATTAAACCCTAGTCATAACTTCACCTTTCTGTTACTAAGGCAGTCTTTGACAGTCTTGGCTAGACTGTCAATTGGAATATACACTGAAACACAAACTATAGCCGCAAGTAAAAGCTCTTGAAGAACATTCAAAAAAAAATCCCCCCCCCACACACACACAGATGCATGCAGATTATTTTTAAAAGGAGAAAATACTACTGAATACTCCTAAAATTATTACTTTAAAATTTAAATGAATTCTAACAGTGTGATATATGCTTCAGTATAAAATTAAAATTCCAGGCTGGAGAGATGGCTTAGCCATTAAGACGCTTGCTGATGAAGCCTGAGGACCTAGGTTCGATTCCCCATGACCCATATAAGACAGATGCAAAAGGGGGTGCACACATCTAGAGTTTGTTTGCAGTGGCTGGAGGCCCTAGTATACCCATTCTTTTTATCTCCTTCTCTCTCCCTCCCTTTCTCACTCTCAAATAAATACATAAATAAAATATTTTTAAACAAGTAAAGTTCCATGTCTGGTTCTTTTTTTTTTTTTAGTTTTCCAAGGTAGGGTATCGCTCTAGCCCAAACTGACCTGGGATTTACCATGTAGTCTCAGACTGGCCTCAAACTTACAGCAATCCTTCTACCTCTGCCTGTGCTGGGATTAAAGGCGTGCACCACCACACCCAGCTGTCTCATGTCCAATTTTTTAAAGTATAAATACTTTCCCCATATCATTGTACAATTTTAAAAAATTCCAAGGACTATTGAAGTAAAGCACTAAGTTTATTATGGGAAACACCAATGATTAAATATTGCCAGAAGTTGGAATGTGCATTTGCTTGCAGATGTAAACACTAGTCTTAGAAGACAGGTTTTACCCAGCAACCTGGTTGAGAAATTATTTCATTTTGGCATCATTCCTACTTGCTATAAAGAACTTGAATTATTTTAAAAAAATGGTCTTTGCACATATTTTCAGTTTTCATTTTTACAGATTAGTTCTTCTTTATAATGATGTTTACATGCAAGTAGAATAAATAAGCTTTTAAAACCTAAATTCAGCCAGGTGTGATTGGTGCACAGCTTTGATCCCAGCACTTAGGAGACAGAGGTAGGAGGATCACTCTGAGTTCGCGGCCACCCTGAGACTACATAGTGAATTCTAGGTCAGCCTGGGATAGAGTGAAACCCTACCTCAAAAAAACAAAACAAAACAAAATACCTAAAATGGAATCTCAACCTGTCGTGATACTACAACATTGCCTTAAGTTTCCTGTTTTCTTTTTGATTCTCAAATGTTCTGTGATGAAAACAAGCTTCCTGGAAGAACAGTTAACCTCAATGTGTGCCATTCTAACTCGGGGCATGTGATGCTGCCCACTGGGAACATTTGCAAGGAAGGTAGCTTACACAGTATTTACAAGTCTGCCTTCCAGAACATTCTTTTTCCTGAAAAGTTATGCAGCATTGTTTATTCCCCTGGAGAATTCACTAGCTCCAGGATCCTCTTCAAGGAAGCCAGTCTATCCTCCCCCCATGAATGTAAACAGGATTTCCTGGACAGAGGCTGATTCGCAGATGGGTGAGGTCAGTAACAATCCCGTATCACCCACTTCATCATCTGCATGAATGCATCCTGGGGTCTGATCCCAGCACATCAACACCTGCCTGAGGGTCCTCTCTGGTCCTGAGCCCACCTCCCTGTGCCCTTTTCAGATGTGACAGAAGAACAAGTCTGTGCCAGGAAAGTACGTGGTGATCCATCCATCTCATCATTCCTCATTAAAGCTAAGGTAGTTCTACACACGTTTTCACAGAGCCAGGTCAAAAGCATAAAGTCCTCCAAGAAAGGATTCTGTGACTTTAGCAAGGTTTGGACTATGAGAGTCATTAAACTGTTAATGTAACATTAACTTCTAAAATCCCTTATACAAATACTTTATTTACTTATTTGAGAGAGAGAGAGAGAAAATGGGCGCACCAGGGCCTCTAGCCATTGCAAATGAACTCCGGACACATGGGCCACCTTGTACATCTGGTTTATGCAGGTACTCGGGAATCAAACCTGGGTCCTCAGACTTCTCAGACAAACACCTTCACCGCTCAGCCATCTCTCCAGCTCAAATCCTCTTTTCCTCGCTGCCTATCATGTACTCAACACCTAAGAGAGCGTCAGTCATGCTCAGGCTAAGCATCACCCCTCTTTCGAGACTGGAGAGGTCTTCCTCCTCTCCTCCTCTGTCTCCATCTTCCCTCCTCTTCCTCCTTTTTCTGCAACAAGGTCTTGTTATGTAGCCTGGGCTGGCTTGGAGCTCACTGTGTAGCTCAGGCTCACCCCCAAACTCCTAATACTCTTGCAACAGTCTTCCAAGTACTGGAATTGTAGTGGGATTATGTCACCACACCTGGCTGGGAATCCTGTCTTGAACACAGCGAAGTCCTGTCTCCATGATCTTCCCCTCTTAGACTGGAGGGAAACAAGGTTTGCATTTTTAATTTGTGTGTGTGTGTGTTCAGGTGAGTGTGAAAGACCAGAGGGCATCAACAAGTGTCATTCTTCAGCTGGGCCACTCCGTCCAGCTTCTTTTCACATGGGAATGGTTGTAAAACAAACACTTCAGTGAGCCATCTCCCCTGTCCCTTCCCCGCCCCCACCCAATTGCAGTTTTTGGGGGGGAGAGGGGGAGGAGGAGGGAGGAGGGCAGTCGCCTTGGAGGAAGGTAAAGGAAGCAAGGAAACGGAAACAGAAGGAAGGGCAGGACAGAGGCAACAGGGGCAGGTGTTGTTATCATTATTTCATGTAATGGTTTAAAAAGACCTTTCTAAAGCTTTACGCCGCTAGCAGAGACTTCAGGAGGCAAACTGGGAAGTCAGCAGAAAGTAACTCTCAGAAGCACAAACAAACTTGGAGGCCCTAGATAGGCATGGTGGCGCACGCCTTTAATCCAGGCACTTACTCAGGAGGCAGAAGTGGGAGGATCACCGTGAGTTCGAGGCCAGCCTGAGACTACATAGCGAATTCCGGGTCAGCCTAGGCTGGAGTGAGACCCTACCTCGAATAAAAATAAAAATTAAAATAAAAATAAAAATAAAATAAAAATAAAAGTAAAAGTAAAAATAAAAATAAAAAAAACATGGAGGCCCTGAGTGAGTCACAGCACTCTTGGTTCATTAAAGAACAACCAGGTGATAGCTTCTGCTCTGGGTCATTGCTTCGGGCCCGCATCCTAGGACTGAATCAAGGACTTAGTGATGCAGTAAAAGGAGGTTACCCAGGTTGCCCAGGTATTAGCATGGCCCCATGGCATTGGGGTAGACCCACACCTTCCCTCTGGCTCCCCTCACACAGACCCACAGCCTGAGGTTGGAAATTCCAATCCAGAGCTGGAGAGATGGCTCAGCAGCTAAGGGACCTACACGCCAACCCAAAGGACCGGAGGTCAGTAACCCAGTACCCACGTAAAGCCAGAAGCACAAAGTGGTGCATGCATCTCAACTTCGTTTGCAGTGGCTGGAGGCCTGGCACATACATTCTCTCTTCTCTCTCGCTCTCTCTCTTTCTCCTTGAAAATTAATTAATTAATTGATTGATTTAAAAAAAAAATGCCAGTCCCACTAGGTGTAACGGCACCCACCTTTAATCCCAGCACTCAGGAGGCAGAGGTAAGAGGATGCCACGAGTTTAAGGCCCCCTGAGAATTCCAGGTCAGCCTGTGCTAAAGTGAGACTGTACCTCAAAAAATCACAAAAAAAAAAAAAAAGGATGAAAGAAATGTCAATTCCTGCCTTCCGAGGACCTCAGAGCCTGGGAGAGTGATGCTTCTTGCCCCGCCCCTGGCTGCCACCACTTCTAAGTGTTTCAGATGGCCTTTGCTCTCCTCTGCTCCCTCTCAGCCATCTGGCTGCCGACAGCTGCCTGTTCTCTTTCCCTCCATCCCCTTCCGCCCTTGACGTCTGCCTGGATTTGCTCGCTCACTGCTGCCTGAGTCGAAGGTAGCAGAAGCCAGGTGTCATCCGAGTCAGACGATGTCTGTCCCAAGCCCAGGAGCCACCAACCAATCAGGCTCTCCCCTCCCCTCTCCTGCAGCCTCACAGCACTTATCTGAAAGAGACGTTTCTGGAAAGTTGGCCACCAACTGTGACAAGAGGTCGGGTCTTAATCACAGATGTTTAAGCAAACAATAAGACTTTCCTTGGCAACGCAGATGGGAACTACCATTTGCCCCGAGGCAGAGTCAAAATGGATGCATCACTCAATTACCCACCGGCCAAACAAGGAAGCCTGATGCCCAGGAGGCAGAGCCTGGTGTGGCTTTCTGTTGAAGAGAGGCGCAGCACTTCATCACCACATGTGATTTTTGTTGTTGTTGTTGTTTTTCCGAGGTAAGGTCTCACTCTAGCCCAGACTGACTTGGAATTCACTATGTAGTCTCAGGGTGGCCTCGAACTCACAGTGATCCTTCTACCTCTGCCTCTGGAGTGCTCAGATGACAGGCGTGCGCCACCACACCGGGGAAACCATGTATGATTTTACTCTCATTTTTCCCACTTTGAGCCCATACCAGAAAACATGGAAAAGATACCTATTCTCTCAATTTTTTTTTCCCCGAAGTAGGGTCTCACTCTAGCCCAGGCTGACCTGGAATTCACTATGGAGTCTCAGGGTGGCCTCGAACTCACGGCGATCCTCTACCTCTGCCTCCCGAGTGCTGGGATTAAAGGTGTGCGCCATTACACCCGGCTCTGATGTTTCTTGATATCCTCAAGAAGAAGGTAATCTGGCGCCCTGACTACGTCACACTGTGACACTGTTTAGCATAAACTGCCAAAGGGCCCTGCTCTCCCTTTAAGTGTAGGAAAGTTTGTCACACAGGGGAGAACTTGCCAGAGTCCCAGGCTATGGCTCACCCAGCAGGGGTGGAGAGAGGAGAAGGTTGACATCACGTGACATGAAACACTGGATTGTGAAGTCAGTCAAGAGAAAAGAATGAATTCTGAGCTGGAGAGATGGCATAGCGGTGAGGGCGCTTGCCTGCAAAGCCTAAGGACCCATGTTCAACTCTCCAGATCTCACGTTAGCCAGATGCACAAGGTGATGCAAGTGTGCAAGGTTGCATGTGAACACAAGGTAGTGCATGCCTCTGGAGTTCTACTGCAATGGATGGAGGTCCTGGTGTGCCAATTCTCTCTCTCTCTCTCTCTCATAAAAAAAAAATTTACAAAGAGAATGAATTCTACTAGCTACCCATAACACTAAATCATCAAAAATTAGCCCCCAATGACTGACTGCTGCTCTCACAACTCCTAACCCGCAACCCCATGGTGAGTACCAGCAATCCCACTGAGGAGGGGGCCCTCAGTGGAATGGGGCAGGGAGGAAGGAAACGGTGGTACCAACACATGATGCATCCATACAAAATTTCTACTTAATAAAAAATGTAAATAAAATAGAATATTCTTTATGTGGGGAGATGGGACAGACCTCCTCACTCCATACTGCGGGCTTCAAGAGTCATGAAATGGGACCTCATGGGCATGAACCAGAAGCACACAAAGAACACTGTGACTCTGAGCTGTAAGTGAGGACATGGGACAGAGCCAGGGAGGCTCTTTTAGACTCTAGAAGCCATACTTTGCCCACCTATGAAAATGTTCTCTACAGGATTATTGTTAACGAGCTTGGATTGCCTGTAAAAACACCTAGCAAAGTGTCTGCTATGCCATAGGCAGTAATAATAGCAATGGGGATTAGACTACATAAAATGGGAGCTGGACAGATGGCTTACTGGTTGAGGCACTTGTCTGCAAAGCCAGAGGATCTAGGTTAAATTCCCTAGAACCCACGTAAGCCAGATGTTCAAGGTGGCACATGCATCTGAAGTTCATTTGCAGTGGCCGGAGGCCCTAGTATACCCATTCTCTTTCTCTCTCTCCTTCTCTCTCCCTGTCTCTCTATCTGCCTCTCTCTCAAATAAATAAATAAAATATTTAATTAAAAATACTTGGGCTGGAGAGGTTGCTTAGCGGTTAAGCACTTACCTGTGAAGCCTAAGGACCCTGGTTCGAGGCTCGATTTCCCAGGATCCACGTTAGCCAGATGCACAAGGGGGCACACGCATCTGGAGTTCGTTTGTAGTGCCTAGAGGCCCTGGAGTGCCCATTCTCTCTCTCTCTCTCTCTCTCTCTCTCTCTCTCTCACTCTAGCCTAGACTGACCTGTAATTCACCATGTAGTGCCAGGCTGGCCTCAAACTCACAACAATCCTCCTACCTCTGCCTCCCGAATGCTGGGATTAAAGGCATGCCCCACCATGCCTGGCTGATTTTAAACAATAGCAAAAGTCTTCCACAAATGGGCACATCTCCCGCTCTGTGCCCATCACAGGAGACCAAAGGATTTGTACGGTTGTTGGGATGAGCTGGGAATACTGATGTCTGTTGTAGAGCATCTACTGGCTGCCAGGAAGGACAGAGAATGGCCAGTGGGGTCCGCTGGGAAGTGAAGGGGGGAACCTGAGGAGGACATGGAAAAGGAGGAGGGAGAAAGAAGAAAGAGGGTAGTTGAAGAGGGAAGGGGGAAGGGAGGGGGTGGGAGGGGAGGGGAAGACAGGAGGAAGTCCAGTAATGCCAGACCTTCCCAGTGAGCATCCCAGGCTCTTGATAAAACGTGGTGATGTTGTCATTTCCAGCCCTGTCCAGCTACGGCTCCAGAAGAGCTCAAACAGACACTTGTCTTCTGGCCTCAGAGCAAGCCTGCTGCCTTTGGCAATCTTGGGTTGGGAGGGAAACTAAGCAGTGTCTTGTCGTTGCTAGAGAGTACTTAAGGAGAGAGTAGCAGGGAGATTCTGGTGTTGTGAGGAGCGACGGTGGTGATGGGAGAGGAAAGCGATCATACGGGATTGCTCTGGTCCACCTAACGTCATCGGCTGAAGTAGAAAACGGACACGCTTTCAGCAATCAAACTAACACTGTTTCATCCTGATGAATCTGGGGATCACTGTGTTTTAAAATGGTGCTACTTGAGGCTGGAGAGATGGCACACAGTTAAAGGCATTTGTTTGCAAAGCCTGATGGCCCTGGTTCAATTCTCCAGTACCCGTGTAAAGCCAGATACACTAAGTAGCATATACATTTGGAATCCGTGTACAGTGGCAGGAGGCCCCGACATGCCCATTCTCCCCCCTCTCTCTCTCTTTCAAATAAATAAATAATTTTATTCAAAATGTTGCCACCTGGGGGCTAGGGAGATGACTCTGTGGTTAAAGCACTTGCCTGCAAGGCCTAATGACCAGGGTTCGATTCCCCAGGATCCACATAAAGCCAAGATGAACAAGGTGGTGCATGTGTCTGGAGCTTGCTTACCGGAGACCCTGGTGCATCATGCTTTCTGTCTAACTCTCTTCTCTGTATCTCTCTTTGCTTGCAAATAAACAAATAAAAATAAAAACTTTAAAAACAAATGCTGCCACCTGGCCTGTAATCCAAGCTACTTGGGAGAATGAGGAAGAAAGATCATGGATCACAGGTCAAGACCTAGCAGGGAAACTGCAAGATCCTGTGTAAAAATAAATACACAAATAATAATGGGCTGGAGATATAACTTGAGATAGAGTATTTGCCTGGCAACCAAGAGACCCTAGGTTCAATACAGAGTATCACAAGAGAGAGCGAGGGAAGAAGGCAGGGGAGAAGGGAGGGAGGGAGGAAAGTAGGTGTAGCTTATAGAGAATGTCATTTGAGGGCTGGAGAGATGGCTTAGTGGTTAAGTGCTTGCCTGTGAAGCCTAAGGACCCTGGTTCGAGGCTCGATTCCCCAGGACCCACGTTAGCCAGATGCACAAGGGGGCGCACGCGTCTGGAGTTCATTTGCAGTGGCTGGAGGCCCTGGCTTGCCCATTGTCTGTCTCTCTGTCTCTCTCTCTCTCTCTCCCTCTTTCTCTGTCTGTCACTTTCAAATAAATTAAAAAAAGAATGTCATTTGATGCACTTATAAAGTACATAACCAATGGGCTTCAGAGATGGCTCAACGGTTAAAGAACTTGCCTGCAAAGCCTAAGGACCCAAGTTCGATTACCCAGTACCCACATAAAGCCCGATGCACAAGGTGGCGCATGTGTCTGGAGTTAAGTTTGTAGTGGCTAGCGGACCTGACATGCCCATTCTCTCTCCTTCTCCCTCCCTTCCTCTCTTTCTCTGTCTGCCTCTTTCTCTCACATTCTCTCAAATAAATAAATAAGATATTCAAGTAGATCACCATGCAAGAAGTGTAAAGTGTACCTACCTGCTCGTTTTTGCCTTAGAAACTCTTCAGCCATCTGTCCAGGTTCATGGAGAATCTGAAAGAACGTTTAGAAGCTCGTCAGTTGATGTAAGTGTTCTCACTGTAGCTTTCTGCTCACACACCCCTCCTCATCACAGTGTTCAGACGTAGATTTGGGGTCAGTACCATGTATGCCCAGAGGACGGTGCAAAAGATGTGGAGTCCTATGGGCAATATGGGCCAGGAGTACTTTTTTTTAATAGACTGGTCTCTAGATCCAGGGATGAAAGAACTCACTGTTGCTGAGTGTCTCAGTGTGCCGGTAGATTGAGCGCTGTCAAGGGACATTCATTATTCTGCTCTAAACTTGACATTCGCTGCTTAAGACTGGAACCTTGAGTCAGGCCCGTGACCTGCTAGATCAGTCTGGTGGCATCTTCCAGCCGTCAGCCTGGTGAGCTGCTGCATTTAGGGTGCACGGGGCTGTTGGAACCACTGCCTACGTGGCTACGGCTGTTCGCCTGGGCCATTTTCTCCTATCGGGCTGTCCAACCTGTGACTCGAGGGCTGAGTACAGCCCAGGATGGCTATGAATGCAGCCCGTGTGTAAGTGATGACTTCGTGCTGCAATGACAGAAGGTTGGACACCCCTGTACCTAGATGATTCTATGGCTGGTTGCTGTGGCCAGCTCTAGTCAAGCTGCCTGCTAGCTGGGTTACCTTGGGGAAGTCACTGATCTTCAGTGAGCCTCACTTTTAAGTAGTGTGGGGATGATACCAGTCCCAGACACACGGGGCAGTTACAAGATCTAAGTGAATGACAATATGGCACATGCTAAGCTCTATGTAAGTTTCTGTCATACCGTCGATTTGGTTGTTAGCAAAGACTATAGATGTCGAGTTAAAAACCCAAGCTCCACCAGCTGTGTGAGGGCTGGAGAGATGGCTTAGCGGTGAACACCCTTGCCTGCAAAGCCAGACAACCCGAGTTTGACTGCCCAGTTCCTATATAAAGCCAGATGCATAAGTGGCGCACGCATCTGGAGTTTGTTTGCATCAGCTAGAGGCCCCAGCACACCGGTTCTCGCTCTCTCTCTCACTGCTAGCAAATAAATAAATAAAAATAAATATTTGTGTGACCTTGGACAAGCTACTTAACCTTTTTTTTTTTTTTTTTTTTTTGGTTTTTCGAGGTAGGCTATCACTCTAGCCCAGGCTGACCTGGAATTCACTATGGAGTCTCAGGGTGGCCTCGAACTCATGGCAATCCTCCTACCTCTGCCTCCTGAGTGCTGGGATTAAAGGCATGCGCCACCACGCCCGGCAAGCTACTTAACCTTTTATGCCTCCATCCTGATCAGTAGGATGGGGATTAATGTAGCCCACTTCACGATGGTCAAATAAACAGGGACTAAGTGAACAAGGACAGAGAATAGCTTTAGACGCACCGCACACGAGCAGGCATCGTTTCACTCGGGGTACCTCTGTCTGTACCCCACCACCACTTGGTTGACTCTAAACTTCATCTCCTTTCGCCATGCATCTTTGACGGAGCTCTGACCTCTGACATGGGTCAACTGTGCAGATGGAGAAACCTCACTCGCTCTGTAGCTGGTGACAAAGTTGACTCAACGTGCCCTTCCTCACACTTTCCTGAGGGTGCCAAGTTTTCCAAACTCACCCCAAAGCTCAGCGGATGAGCCCTGTCTGTCTCTTTGAAGTGTTCCCAAATGACCGTGTCCTCAGAGAAGTGGTCTTTCCTATGAACCCCATATGCCTCTGAACGTCACCCCAGGTGGAGCTGATTTTTGTTATGCATGTTGGTTTTCTAGTTAGCTTGTTCGTATCGATCACAAGCAAGTCCTCAGATGTCACCCACACTCTGTCCTCAGGCAATCAGAGGGGCTGTCACTATCCATAGTTCACTGGCAAGCAAACACAGGGGACAAGAGGTCAAAGACTCTTGCCTGTGGTCATCCCCTTTGGGGAGAGTCAGGATTCAAACTCACATAACCTGCCTCCAAAGCTGCCCTTGTCTATGTGGGCATGGAATAGCTTCGCAGGAGATGTCCTCTTCTCTCACCGAGACACTCTCTTCTCGCCTAGTGTTATTATTTCCTTCCTTTTCTGTCTTCCCCTCTTTGTTCATTTTAATAAGGTTTCAATCAATAGTTCCCGTGGCTGATCTCCACCCCCTTTCTGAGTTACAGATAGAAGCTATTTATGGCTGTGTGTGTTTTTATTCATTCATTCATTCATTCATTTAAGTGAGAGAAAGATAGGCAGATAGAAAATAGGCGCATCAGGGCTTCTAGCTGCTGCAAACTAACTCCAGATGCATATGTCACCTTGTGCATCTGGCTTTACGTGGGTATTGGGGAATGGAGCTCGGGTCTTTAGGCTTCATAGGCAAGCACCTTACCGAAGCCCACAGGTGTGTGTATTTTATGGGTATCTCCTCTTGATGCCCTAAAGAGATGCTGGCTGAGGAGAATCTTAAGGTGTGTAGGAAGTGGGATGGGGAGGAACTATATGCCTCAGAGTTCTCAGTTGCTCTTGAAGAAGTATATAGAAACATGATGGATGGATGGTGATTAGAATTATAAAAAATCCAATTGTTGCTATGTTTGCAGTGCAGTTATTTTAAAGGCATGTGCAGGAACTGAAGCCCTACAGTTAATAGATATAGGATGGTTCCTGTCAGCTTCCCCTGTAGCCTGGTTTGGTCGCTTTGGTCCTGTGCCCTGGCAGAAGGAAGGTTCTGCCCGCAATCATGCCTCTCTGGAGGTTGGCCACACATTCAAGCCCTGGGATGTGGTTGGTGGGGGGTGAGGGGGTGATATTGAAACAGACTAGGGAATGCCATTCCCTGGTATCAGCTTTGAGCAGCTCTTCCAGGTTTTTATGCCGTTTTCCAACGGGACCTCAAAATTGAGGTCTTGCTTCTGTCCGTGATGTATTATAATCAAGGTACATTTCAGTGCTAATGAAGAGCAGCTCAAGTGTTTGTGAGGATAGAATCCCTGGTCTCTCTTCCCCCAGGTGTAGGGGCTACAGGCAGGTATAGAAGACAGTCTTTGTAACCAGCACATCCCAAGTGTGAGACCACTGTTTAGAACCTCTGCTTTGGGGGACTGGAGAGATTGCTCAGTGGTTAGGGCGCTTGCATCTGGAGTTCGTTAGCAGTAGCTAGAGGTCCTGACATGCCCATTCTCTCTCTCAATCTCTCTCCTTCTCTCCCAGTCTCTCTCGCTGTCTCTGCTTGAAAATAAAAAAATAAATAAAGGTATTTCAAAAAGAACCTCTTGGGCTGGAGAAATGGCTCAGTGGTTAAGGTGCTTGCTAAAGCCAAAGGACCCAGGTTTGATTCCCCAAGACCCATGTAAGCCAGATGCACAAGGTGGTGCATGTGTCTGGAGTTCATTTGCAACTGCTGCAGAACCTGGCATGCCCATTCTTTCTCTCCCTCTTTCTCTTTCTCTCTTTCAAGCAAATAAACAAAAATAAAATATTTAACAATAAAAAAGAACCTCTGGAGGCTGGAGAGATAGCTTAGCATTAAGGCGTTTGCCTGCAAAGCTTAAGGACCCAGGTTCAACTCCCCAGTACCCATGTAAGCCAGACGCACATGGTGGCACATGTGTCTGGAGTTTGTTTGCAATGGTTAGAGCCCCTGCTGTGCCCATTCTCTCTCTCTGTCTACCAGATAAATAAAAAAAAAAATTTAAAAGCCGGGCGTGGTGATACACGCCTTTAATCCCAGAACTTGGGAGGCAGATATAGGAGGATGGCTGTGAGTTCAAGGCCACCCTGAGACTACAGAGTGAATTTCAGGTCAGCCTGAGCTAGAGTAAAACCCTACCTCGAAAAACCAAAAAAAAAAAAAAAAAAAAAAAAAAAAGAAGAAGAAGAAGAAGAAAGAACCTCTGATTTGTGTCTACTTCTTGACTTCTTGATATTTACAGTGATGTTCTGGAATTTTCCACATACATCTTTGTCAAATGCTGTTTCCCCAAGCTTGCTCATCCTGTCTGTTGTTCAGTGATGCACATAGCTGGGCCACTGGGTGCTGGGACCCGGGTTTGAACAGGGCCGGTGTTGGAGTGACGCCATGACTGACTCCCAGTACCTCGCTTCTTGCCCATGGGCAAAGCCAGTCACTCCCTCTAAGCCCCTCTTGCTTGTTCAGTGAGTGCAGAGGCAAGGCTGGTTCCTGGTACACTCTCAAGCAGGGGTGTATGTCTAAGTGCCCTCATGGTCTCACACTTACATGGGGGACCAGCCCCGCTCTCCTGAGTCCTCAAGTTGTCCCAGTTTGAGGAACTGTGAGATTTCCACCACTTGCCTTTTCTCTTAAACATTGTGCGCTGGGTAGAATGACTCAGGTGGGAGCTGAGGTCCAGCTAGAGTCTCTCGACGCTCTGCTGTGCATTCAGTTTAGACCAGATGAGCTGGTCTCCTGAGCTGGAGAGATGGCTTAGCCAGTAAGGTTCTTGCCTGAGAAACCTAAGGACCCAGGTTTGATTCCCCAGTACCCACGTAAGCCAGACGCAAAAGGTGGTGAATGCGTCTAGAGTTCTTGGTTTGCAGTGACTAGAAGCCCTGGTGTACCCATTCTCTCTCTATTCTATCTGCCTCTCTCTCATAAATTAATAAATAAATTTTTTAAAATTAAAATTAAAAATAAAAGAAAACAGCTCCCTTTGGACCTCTATCTGTGTGTCCTATGCTAAGTTCCCCAGAAGAGGATCGGAGCCATGACTCTGTCCAGAGGGGATTTCCTGGTGGCCAGGGAGCTTCAGCATGAAGAGACAGGGTCACCAATTCCAGGAAGCCGCCCCACCTTTCAGACATGATGGCTTTCCAAATAACTCTGGTGGGGGCAGGGGTGGCCCCCAGTGGAGGAATGCAATCAATCAAGAATGAGCGATGGCTTTGGAAGAGTGGAAAAGTAAATCCCCAGGGAACAGGATGGCAAACAAGGTGGTCACCAAAGGCTCCAGCTGTCACAAATCTCAACCGTCTTTGTCACAGCCCTGCCGTATTCACTTCTGCTGCCGACGTGGAGTGCTGGCATAACTCTTTGTCCCCATGTTGGGTAATTAATTACCTTTGCAAGAGTCCTGCTAGCACATCTCCCTACAGAGGGATATCAATACACGTTGACGTGTACTTGAATTAAAAATGACTACTGAAGGGCTGCAGAGATGGCTTAGCAGTTAAGGTGCTTGTCTGCAAAGCCAAAGGACCCAGGTTTGATTCCCCAGGACCCACGTAAGCCAGATGCACAAGGGGGCACACGCATCTGGAGTTGGTTTGCAATGGCCAGAGGCCCTGGTGAACCCATTCTCTCTCTCTCTCTACTTATTTCTGTATCTCCCTCTCTGCCAAATAAATAAATAAAATAAAATATTGTGAAAAAATGACTATTGAAGCCAGGTGTGGTGGCGCACACCTTTAAGCCCAGCACTCGGGAGGCAGAGGTAGGAGGACTGCCATGAGTTCAAGACCACCTTGAGACTACACAGTGAATTCCATGTCAGCCTGGGCGACAGTGAGACCCTACCTTGAAAAACAATCAAACAAACAAAAAATAATGACTATTGAAGCCTGGAGTAGTGGAATTAACCAGCATTCCAGAGGCAGAGGCAGGAGGAATGTTGTGAGTTCAAGGCCTGCCTGGGCTAGAGTGAGACTCTACCTCAAAACATAAAGTAAAATAAACTATTGAGCCAGGTATAGTAGTGCACATCTTTAATCCCAGCACTTGGGAGGCAGATGTAGGAGGATGGATCACTGTGAGTTCAAGACCAGCCTGGGACTGCAGAGTGAGTTCCAGATCAGCCTGGTCTAGAATGAGGCCCTACCTTAAAAAATAAATAAATATCAAAGAAGAAAGAAAAATTGCCCTGGATCTCTTCACTTGGTTGTTCTAATATCATCTGTGCGTTTGATTCATTATTGAATAATATAACCTGACTTTTAATTATGCAATCTCTCGATTGGATGATAGGGTTATCAGTCACTAATTTTTCCTGTTCTGATCTCATAAACTTAGTGTTCAGAAAAGACGTATGGATGTAATACATAAAGTGAAAACCGTACCAATAAAGAGAACCGCATGTTCTGAAATTTCAAAAAATAAATAAATAAAATAACAATCAATCTAAAATCCCTTGGGCTATGCACTGCCACCATCGCCATGATGTTAAGGAACATGTGTATCATATGTTACGTTATGTCATAGGAAAAAAAATTCTAGTTATTGTCACTTTATGCAGAAGACATAGGTTCAGAGAGACAAGGGAATGTAACACAGTCTGTAGAGCTGGTAAAATCAGAGCTGGGCTTCAACCCAGCCTTGACACGAGGCTTGATGGTGTATAGCGTACTGTGGAGTCTGTGGGGGGTGGGGGTCACTGGAGCAGGCGAGTTTTGCCAGAGACAATCTCTCAACAACGCTCACAGGATCACTTAGTTGAAATCGACATTTTCACAAAGTGCCCCTCCCCACACACACTCATGGATCATGCTACTGCCAGAAGCCCTACGTTGTTACCTGACTGTTACTGGTGTCAGGAGGGAGATGCCACCCAGTGAGCTGTTGATCAGTGAATTCCTTAAAGCCCTGCCCCCCCCCCACACACACAGCAATATAGTAAATGGCTAGTAATCTTGGATGTCCACCAACACTGCATGTTAAGATCCAGTTGCTCAACACTGAGAAAACAAGATGGAACTGAGCTGGAAGCCGACCCCTGCTGGCTAGCTGTCACCACTGTGCTAGGAAGAGCCATGGCAGCCTGCAGGCAGAGGAAAGTCACCAACAGTCTTAACCAGCCGTGGAGCCTGCAAGCTACACAACTGGCCAGGTCAGACAAGATGAGCCCACGGGGGTAATAGTGGCGTGTCTGTTATGGGGGTAACCCACCTGCTCGCTAACTGGATTTGAGGCCCTCTTCACAGGAGAGAATTCCTGTGTGGTACTGAAAACCCCCAAAGCCTTTGGAAGGTCACAGGACCCAAACGGGAAGCTACTACTTCTGTTTGGGTAAGGGGACATGTTGTGGCCATCAAAATGTCCTCTAAGTATTTATTTATTTGGCTTTTCGAGGTAGGGTCTTGCTCTAGCCCAGGCTGACCTAGAATTCACTATGCAGTCTCAGGGTGGCCCAGAACTCACAGAGATCCTCCTACCTCTGCCTCCCGAGTGCTGAGATTAAAGGTGTGTGCCACCACATTCAGCCTTAAGTATTTATTTTTGTGTCCAATGATTAGTGCTGCTCTGACCATTATTTAGAGAATCTTCTTTTTGCAGGTGGTGGTAACTACTGGGGAGACTCAGAACTTGTCAAGGAGCTGAGAATAAGTGACTATGGAGTACATAGTGCTAACTGAGACATCTCTGTCAGGCCCTGCAAGGCTTGTAGAAGGGGCAGAGAGAATGTAAGAACCATGGGAAGGGGAGGCATGCTGTAGAAATCTGTCTTCTGGGCACGAAGTGGCCATTGCATTCGTGACCTCCCCGAGACCGTCATTACGTGCGGAAGACCTGCAGTGTTGGGCCCATCAACATGTCGTCATGTATGATGGAGGAGGGATTTACAACAACAACAGTGAAAGACATCAAGGGGGCTGGGGAAATGGCTTAGCACTTAAGGAGTTGCCTGCAAAGCCTTAGGACGCAGGTTCGATTCCTCAGGACCCACATAAGCCAGATGCGCAAGGGGGTACATGCACCTGGAATTCATTTGCAGTGGTTGGAGTCCCTGGAGGGCCCATTCTGTCTTTCTGCCTCTTCCTCTCTCTCTCTCTCTCTCTCTCTCATATAAATTTAATTAAATTTCTAAAAAAAAGACATCAAGGGTTGGAGAGATGGCTCAACAGTTAAGACGCTTGCCTGGAAAGCCTAATGACACAGGTTTGATTCCCCAGTGTCCATGTAAAGCCAGCTGCACAAAGTGGCGCATGTGTCTGGAGTTCATTTGCAGTGGCCGGAGGCCCTGGTGTACCCCCTTCTCTCTGTCTCTCCTCTCTTTCTTTCTCTGCTTGCCAATAAATAAAAATATTTTTTAAGGCTGGAGGGATGGTTTAGCAGTTAAGGTGTTTGACTGCAAAGCCAAAGGACCCTGGTTCAATTCCCCAGGACCCACGTTAGCCAGATGTACAAAGGGCACATGTATCTGGAGTTTGTTTACAGTGGCTGGAGGCCCTAGCACACCCATTCTCTCTCTCTCTCTCTCTCTCTCTCTCTCTCTCTCTTTTCTGTCAAATAAATAAATAAATAAAATTTAAAAAATTCTTAAACAATATTTTTAAAGACATCAAGATAGAAGTGAAGGCGGAAAGAAGGGACAAAAGAAGATAATGGGAGGGTATTACGATCAAAAAACATTATGTTACATATATGAAAAATAGTTTACAGGGCTGGAGAGATGGCTTAGCGGTTAAGTACTTGCCTGTGAAGCCTAAGGATATTGGTTTGAGGCTCGATTCCCCAGGACCCACATCAGCCAGATGCACAAGGGGACGCATGTGTCTGGAGTTCATCTGCAGTGACTGGAGGCCCTGGCGCACCCATTCTCTCTCTCTCTCTCTCTCTTTCTCTCTGTCGCTCTCAAATAAATAAAATAAACCAAAATATTCTTTTAAAAAAGTTTACAAAATAAAAAGAAGGCATGTACACATTAAAGTTTGAGAAGAACTGGGTTGCCAGACGTGGTGGTGCACGCCTTTAATCCCAGCACTCAGGAGGCCAAGGAAGGAAGATTGCCGTGAGTTCAAGGCCAGCTTCAGACTGCCTAGTGAGAAGAACTGGGCTGCACCACCACACTTGAGAGGTCTGCCACCCCCTTTTTGTGCCTGGTGCATGAAGTGGCAATATCCACTATAGCCAAGAGGTGACACGGGTTCAAGTGCCCATTTGGTGGATGAAGGAAGATAGAAAAAGTGCGTACATGCAAGGGCGTGCTCTGCAGTCTTAGAAGAAGATTCTGACCCATGCTACGGGGCGGATGAGCCGCAATGACAATGCACTCGGTGAAACAAACCGGCCCAAGGAGGCCAAGACTGTGTGGCTCACGTGCATGCATTTCCTAAAGCAGTGAGATTTCTTAGAGGCGGAAACAGAAGGTTGGTTGCCAGGGCCTGGGAAAGGGGAAACTGGACAATGCTTGTTCAGCGTGTTAGTTTCAGTTCTGCAAGACTGAGGAAGCTCTAGTGACTGGCTATACAACGAAGTAAATATACTTAGCGTCCTACTTAGCTATGCACTTGAAGATGGTATGTTTCTTTTAATGTGTTTTACCAAAATGAAAGACCATGATGACATGCTGCATTTTAAAAATTATTATTATTATTATTATTATTGGTTTTTCGAGGTAGGGCCTTGCTCTAGCCCAGGCCTATGTGGAATTCACTATATAGTCTCAAGGTGGCCTTGAACTCACAGTGATCCTCCTACCTGTGCCTCCTGAGTGCTGGGATTAAAGGCGTGTGCCACCACGCCTGGTTTAATTTTTTTTAGTTGCCATGTAAAGTAATGGGGTTTTACCCTGGTGACTTCATGCTGCTGTTTTTAAAAGACGTCATTTTATTTATTTTTTTTAATATTCTTATTTAGTTTTTTGAGAGAGAGAGAGAGAGACAAAGAGGCAGACCGAGAGAGTGAGTATGGGTGCTCCGGGGCCTCTAGCCACTGCAAATGATCTCCAGATGCATGCACCATCTTGTGTATCTGACCTTATGTGGGTACGGGGAATCAAACCCAGGCCATTGGGCTTTGTTAGCAAGGGCCTCTAACTGCTGAGCCATCTCTCCATCCCTCATGCTACTTTTAAGATGGTAGGTCAGGGCTAGAGGGATGGCTTAGCGGTTAAGGCATTTGCCTACAAAGCCAAAGGACCCAGATTCGATTCCCCAGGACCCACGTTAGCCAGATGCACAAGGGGGCACACGCATCTGGAGTTCGTTTGCAGTGGCTGGAGGCCCTGGCGCACCCAGTCTCTCTCTCTCTCTCCCTCCCTCTTTCTAAAAAAAGAGATGGTAGATCAGTTGTGGGAACTAGACGGCAGCTTAAGGTGATCAGGGAGACTCCCATGCATCAGTTACATGGGGCTTCTCAACCTCTGGGCTGTAGGAAAATATCATACCTTGAAGCAGATCTACATGGGAAGAATGGGGTCCGTTGGGGCAGGTGTAAGCATCCGTGAAGACAATATTCCAGTTCTACTAGAAACTTACAAGCTCACTGGTTTATCCTCTGAGCAGCCTATGACACCGAGAGGTAGAAGAGCTTTGTAGCCTGGCACAGGGTGGGTAGGGGGCAGTACCGCAGCCAGGAACACCAAGGGATTCCAAAGCAGAGGCCAAGTGAAGGGACTGTGGAGACACCTCCAGCTCTCGCTTGAGAGCCACACCTTTTGAGTAACCAGAGCTCTGTAGGTAGAATTGGTTCCTTCCTTAATCCCCCTGAACAGGCTGCTTCTTTGGGTGGCCAGATTGTACCCCACAAACTGGGGTTTGGAAAAAGAGACATACCAGGTACACCGTCATGTCAGGAGAGAAATAAAAGGATAAAGGAAACCAAACCCAACAATGAAAGAGAGATCCACAAACTGGAAAGGGAAGTGGGAAAACTCACTTTGACAGTTAACCTTCATCAACTTGATTGGCTTTAGAGTCAGCCCTGTGCTTTTCCGGAAGGCAGACGATCTACCCCGGACTGGATAGATGGCTTAGTGGTTAAGGCACTTGCCTGGGAAGCCTAAGGACCCATGTTCAACTCTCCAGATTCCCTGAAAGCCAAATGCACAAGGCGACAGCAGGCAGACAAGGTTGCACGTATGCACAAGGTGGCTCACGTGTCTGGAATTCGATTGCAGTGGCTACAGGCCCTGGCGTGCCAATTCTTCCTCCTTCCTCCCTCTCTCTCATAAATATATATATATATATATATATATATATATATATTAAAGGGGCTGGAGAGATGGCTTAGCAGTTAAGCACTTGCCTGTGAAGCCTAAGGACCTCGGTTCAAGGTTTGATTCCCCAGGACCCACATAAGCCAGATGCACAAGGGACGCGCACGCGTCTGGAGTTCCTTTGTAGTGGCTGGAGGCCCTGGCGCGCCCATTCTCTCTTTATCTATCTGCCTCTTTCTCTCTCTGTCCGTCGCTCTCAAATAAATTAATAAATTAATTAAAACCTTAAAAATATATATGTTTTTTTTTTAAAAAAAATCCCAGCACTTAGGAAGCAGAAGTAGGAGGATTGCCACACAAGTTTAAGGCCAACCTGACTGAGACTACATAGTGAATTCCAGGTCAGCCTGGGCTAAAGCAAGACCATACCTCGAAAAACAAAACAAAAAACAAAACAGACCTTCTCTGAAAGCGGCTAGCATCGTTTCAAGGGTTGGGAGGCCCAAGGGGAATACAAGAGGAGAAAGTAGAAAGGCGGCTGCGCGCCAGCCTCCCCTTGTTTGTCTGGGCTTTGTGGCCACTGCGACATGAACCACGCTGCCCTCGGTGGCACACTGAACCCTCTGCACCATGGGCGAAAATAAGTCCTTCCTCACTCAGGTTGCGGATGTCCGGTGTTTCGTGACAGAACGGGAAAGCTAACTAACACAGTCACGAAACGAAATCTTAAAGGTTAAGATCAAGCATTTAAAACCCACCAATTAAAACCCACCAGATGGGCACTGGAGAGATGGCTCACTGGTTAGGGTGCTTGCCTGTGAAGCCTAAGGATACAGGTTCTGTCCCCCAGCACCCACGTAAAGCCAGATGCACAAGGCGGCTCATGCATCTCGATTTCGTTTGCAGTAGCCAGAGGCCCGGCCATACCACTCTTTCTCCCTCCCCTCTTCTTCCTCTCTCTCTCTCGAACAAATAAATAAAATATTTAGGAAAAAATACCACCAAATGTGAATAAGTTGTACTTCATGAATCAAAGCCAAATCGCCTCAAATTAGGCTTAATAGGAAAAAAAAAAAAAACCTCAAACTCTTATTAACCAGAGAATCATTCAAGCTTGATCAATACTGATATATGGAGTAAAATAGAATTACAAAAGCTGAAACAACATAAATGAATAGAAAAAAAATACTATTTTCATGAGAGAAGCAAAAATAGCAAATACTTATGTAGTATTTTCTGGGTGCCAGGAATATTCTAATGTCTATTGTATATACAAGTTAATTTAATTTTTATAAAAATCACAGGAAGTCAGTATTACTACTCTGTGTGTGTGTATGTGTGTGTCTGCGTGTGTGCATGTGCAATGTATGTACATATGTGTGCAGACAGCGTCCAGAGGAGGACATTGAGTGTCCTTATGTATAGTTCTTCTGTCTTCTGTCCCAGAGGCAAAGTCCCTCTCTGAACCTGAAGCTCTCTATTTTTCGGTGAGACTGGTTGACCAGTGAGCCCCAGCAATCCTCCTGTCTCAGTAACAGGGTTACAGGCATGTGTCACCACGCTCAGGTGTTTCTGTTTTTTTTTTTTTTATAATACATTTATTGGGCTGGAGTGATGGCGTAGTGGTTAGGGCACTTGCCTGCAAAGCCTAAGGATCCAGGTTCGATTCCCCAGGACCCACGTAAGCCAGATGCATAAGGTGGAGCATGCTTCTGGAGTTCATTTGCAGTAGCTGGAGGCACTGGCGTGCCCATTCGCTTTCTGTCTGTTTCTCTCTCTCTCTTTCAAATAAATAAATAAATAAATAAGTAAATAAATTTATTTCTTTGTAAGAGAGAGATAGAAGAAAGACAGACATAGAATGAGCATGCCAGGGCCTCCAGCCACTGTAAACAAACTCCAGAAGCATGCTCCACCTTGTGCATCTGGTTGTACATGCATGCCCAGATTTTTATGTGGGTGCTTCAAACTCATGCTTGTGGAGCAAGTGCTCTTACCCACTGAGACATCTCTCCAGCCCTGAAAGCCACTGAGACACATAATCACATGTCTTTCCAGATTGTTCCAAACTGCAATGTGCCCTATCTCCGGTGGATGGAGAAGTCCAAGGCATAACCCAGTCCCATGAGGAGCAAAAGGGATTTATAACCCTCTTTAGTTAAACTAAATGCCTGGTGACTTTCCAGCAACAACAAAAAAAAAAACAACTGGATTATTTGTCAGCAAAGATCTCAGATACTAACCATGGTCCCTTGAGCTGTGATCACCTCACACACACACACTGAGATTAATGTCTTTTGAAATGTGGTTTAGTCTGATGCTCAAAATGAACCCTTTGAGAACAAAGCTCTCTGCAGTTCTTCATGTCTGTCTCCAGGCGGTCAGCTTCACAGTGTGAAGCCACAGCCCAGAGGTGGCCAGCCTGGGAGATCCCGCCTGACATCACCACTAATTTTCGAGGACCACAAGTTGTGGCCCAGTAAACACACTATTTATCTTCCCCTACAGCATTTTCGTGAAGCTCTCTCCCCATCCATGTTTCTGAAGAAACATTTTCCACGTGTGTGACCTTCCCAGGGAGTCAGAGAAACCTGGTGGGTGAAGTCACAGCAGACACGGATTTACTCACCAAAGGGTGAACAGGCATTTCCAAGTTCAAGTCCAGCGTAGCTTCAGAAGGACAGATCACAAGGAACAGAAAGCACAGAGTGATTCTCCTTGGGGATTTCATTGCTTCAGGTCTGAGTGGTTTTCCCTGAAATAGAAATGAGAATTAGCAAGCCTGTCCGGAGGTCACATCACACAAGGATATTTTCAATGGAGGCACAAAAGAATCAACTTGGGTGAGCGGCCTGGTCCCTGGTGAGGACATGATCCCGTCAGGGAGGATGGAGATGGGATGAGATGAGACCGAAAGCACGTAGAGCGAATGAGCACATTTCCTATTTATGTGTGGAAAGAGATGGAAAACTGAGTGATCCAGTACCCAGACTATCAAGCAATAGGGTTCAGAGAGCTCTCTTCACTTTGGCTACATACAATGTGCTTTGATACTTTCAAATCTATCCTACCCTATCTTATCCTATTGCTTTTTTTTTTTTTTTTTTCTGGTTTTTCGAGGTAGGGTCTCACTCTAGCCCAGGCTGACCTGGAATTCACTATGGAGTCTCAGGGTGGCCTCGAACTCATGGTGATCCTCCTACCTCTGCCTCCTGAGTGCTGGGATTAAAGGCGTGCACCACCACGCCCGGCTTCTTTTTAATTTTAATGCTGGAAGTAACAGTTAAATTGACCCCATATCCCATGTCAATGGGCTACAACTCATTACTATGAAAACTCTTGGGCTTAGTTACAAAAATATGTTTTATTTTAAAACGCTAATTTTTAAAAATATTAATTAATTTGAGAGAGGGAAGGAGGGACAAAGAAAGAGAGAATAGGCATGCCAGGACCTCTAGCCACTGCAAAGAACTCCAGACACATGAGCCATTTTGTGCATCTGGCTTTATGTGTGTACTGGGGTATTAAACTCAGGCTGTCAGGCTTTGTAAGCAAGTACCTTCAACTATTTAGCCATCTCTCCAGCCCCATAAAACATTAATTTATATTATAGTGCCTAATATATAATATTAATATCATAAAATATCTGATGTGTTGATTTTTAATATTTTATTTATTTATTTATTTCAGAGAGAGAGAGAGAGAGAATGGGCATGCCAGGACCTCTATCCACACTGCAAACGAACTCCAGACGCATGAGCCACCTTGTACATCTGGCTTACGTGGGTACTAGGGAATTGAACGTGCGTCCTTAGGCTTCATGGGCAAGTGCCTTAACCACTAAGTCATCTCTCCAGCCCTGATGTGTTAACTTTTAAAACTATCTCTGGTGATGAGAAATGGAGCTTTTTGCTCACCGGATTAATCAAAGTTACATTTCATGCAATGATCTCAACCCAGCTATTTCTGAGAACTGAGGCCTCCAGCCACTGCAAACAAACTCCAGAGGCATGTGCCCCCTTGTGCATCTGGCTTACGTGGGTCCTGGGGAATCGAACCTGGGTCCTTTGGCTTTGCAGGCAAACGCCTTAACTGCTAAGCCATCCCTCCAGCCCGGCAGCTGACTTTGTACAGAATCCTTTCCTCCGTGGCTTTTCTATGCCCATGTGTGCCTGAGCAAAGAGCAACGAGGCTGGGGCCCAGAGTCCCCGTAACCACCTGTGTCCCTGAACAAGCCCCTTATCTGTCTTATGCCTAAGTTTCCCCACCTATAAACTGAGGATAATTATACCTCCCTTAATTCTCTCATCATTTCCTGAGACTCAAATTAAACTAAAACCCATGAAGAGCTCTCATGACACAGACTGAAAAAAAGAAGGTAAATTAGGATACAGTAGAATTAAATACCTCAAAATACGTTGCAGGTAGCAGCGGGGGTCCCCCTGATGGTCAGTGGAATGCAGTGGGAACCAAAAGGAAGGTCAGTCAGCCCTAGCAGAGACCCATGTTCCACTCTCCAGATCCCACCTTAGCCAGACGCCCAAAGGTGACACAAGCATGCAAGGTTACACATGTGCTCAAGGTGGCGCATGTGTCTGGAGTTAGATTACAGTGGCTGGTATGACAATATTCTCTCTCTCTCTCACTCTCTCTCTCTCTCGTTCTCTCACATACAAAAAAAAAAAGAAGAAAGAAAGAAAGAAAAGGACAGTCTGTTGGGCTTGCCTCAAAAAATGTAAAAAAAAAAAAAATCTACAGCTTATTTTGTTTTTTCAGGAAAATGCTTTGCAATTTCTGTTACAGGCAGAGATATTGAAGACCAGCTACATCTGCCATGGGCAATCACATACATGCATGACTTAGCTCTCTACAGACTTCCCTCCCCTGATTCAGATACGGGTGAAGCTCGGTGAGCCTGCTAAGAACAAATGTCCCCAGGATGAATCTCATATTCAGGAGACAACCTGACCTTTGAGGCCCCAAGGTAGTGCACTATATACTAGTTGGCACCACAGCGGGCAGAAGACTTAGTAACTGAGCAGTTAATGAGCCTTCTTTGGTATCTGACACCCAGGAGGGGACTCTGGTACTGCAGAGACTAAAGCAAGAAGGCTCTATATCTTCTTGCCATTCGTCACATCTGACCCATTTATGTATGCCAATGGCCACCATATTGTTCCAACTCCCCGTGTCCCCTGTCCCCTTTGAGATAGTTCTTGATAAAATGGACCTTCTTCTTTGTTGAGTCACTGGAACCAAATGAACCATTTGGCTCATTTGTAAATAACTAAAAGAAAATTAAAATATTACAAGAGACACAGACACAGAAAGGACCCCACCCTGAGGAGGGAGGTGTTCTCAGAAAGTAGAGGAACGATCCCTACAGCGAGGTGAGGAGCTCTCCGAAGGAGGAAGCCACTGCTTCGAAGAGACAGTGGCATTCTAAATTGACTACCCTTGCGGCATGGGATGGACCAACAGAAACACAAGGCAATGGCTGGAGAGATGGCTTAGCGGTTAAGGCGCTTGCCTGTGAAGCCAAAGGACCTCAGTTAGATTCCCCAGGACCCACGTAAGCCAGATATACAAGGCGCGCATGTGTCTGGAATTCATTTGCAGTGGCTGGAAGCCCTGGCGTGCCCATTCTCTCTCTGTCTGTCTATCTGTCTGCCTCTTTCTCTCTTGTGATCTCTCAAACAAATAAATAAATAAATAAGAATTTAAAAGTTAAAAAAAAAAGAAAGACAAAGCATGCCAGAGAACATTTCTGGCTTTTCAAACAAAAATTAATTTTATTTATTTGAGAAAGGGAGAGGCAGACACAGAGAGAGTGAGTATGGGCACACCAGGGCACTGCCACTGCAAACAGACTCCAGACCCATGCGCCACTTAGTGCATCTGGCTTTATGTGGGTACTGGGGAATTGAACTCAGGTCCTTAGGCTTTGCAGGCAAGTGCATTAACTGCTGAGCCATCTCTCCAGCTCAGCTTCCACTTCTGAGGTGGCTGCTTCATCGGGGAGAGACCCCAAAACAGGTATGTCCTAGCTAGTCAGTGATCTTACATCCAGCCTCAGGCTCACAGAGTTCTCACCAGTGAAGAAGTGGGAGAAGGTAGTTAAACTACCCATCCTAATGAGCTGGAACCATGGAGGGGCCTCCTACATTCAAGCCCATGGCTATCCAGCAGAGCACTTTCATTTGTAAAGTCTGTGGAAATTCCTATTGATTCTGACATTGCTGGAGCGAAGGGTAAAAACTGAGGAAACACAGAGAGAAACAGAGGCAGAGAGAGACGAGGAAAATGATCTGCCGTCATCCCCAATCTTCTCCTTTTCTTAAATTAAAATACTAGACATGGGCTGGAGAGATGGCTTAGCAGTTAAGGCACTTGCCTGTGAAGCCTAAGGGACCCAGGTTCCATTCCCCAGTACCCATGTAAGCTAGATGCACAAGGAGGTGCATGTATCTGGAGTTCATTTGTAGTGGCTAGAGGCCCTGGCGTGCCCATTCTCTCTGTCTCTCTATCTGCCTCTTTCTCTCTATCTCAAATATGTGTGTGTGTGTGTGTGTGTGTGTGTGTGTACTTTTTTTAAATACTAATGTCAAGCGTGGTGGTCTACGCCTTTAATCCCAGCACTCAGGATGCAGAAGTAGGTGGATCATTGTGAGTTCAAGGCCACCCTGAGACTACGTAATGAATTTCAGGTCAGCCTGGGCTAGACTGAAACCCTTCTTCGAAAAAACAAAGCAAAACAAAAATACTAGACACTCCACGAGACCTCACCCCCTTGCATGAGCTGGCTGAATCTTAGAACATTAGCTGGGAAATGTGAGCTAATTCTTGGGATTAACCCTGTGGCGCTGAGCAACTTCCTGGTCTCGTCAGACTCGGTCTTCCCGTCTGTGGAGTTAAGGGAGGGGAGAAGAAAGGAAAGCTCTGTCTGACGTCATCTGCCAGGAATAAGTCACGGGGATTCTCAGCGGCAGACAGAATCTGGGGTGGGGGATGGGGTCTGGTTCCTTGAAGCTGTCCCTAGTGACCTCCCGTCAGGGGTGGTTATGTTCCAGCTACTGTCACTGCGGAGACCCAGCCACTGTCTCAAGTGAGAAATGGCCTGCTTCACCTAGAGCCACCAGCTTCAGATCAGCTCCTCTCCCAGCACTCTTGGTTGCCTGCCCTGAATCTATCTGGCTCACAATGCTGTCCTGGAGTCAGGCTAGCCATGCAGGATTGTGGGCAACTGCAGGGAGTCAGGAGAATCACAGATCCCAGTCATTAGCAAAGTACGACGTCACACTCTCTGTAATGTCAGCTGGGCATGGTGGCACAAGCCTGTCCAAAGGAAATGGAGGCAAAAGGATCAGGAGCTCAAGGCCAGCCTGGGCTACATAGTGATACACTATTAAAAAAAAAAAAAAAGCATGAGGCTGGAAAGATGGCCCAGCAGTTAAGGCACTTGTCTGCAAAGCCTAACGACCTGGGTTTGTTTGATTCCCCAATACCCACATGAAGTCAGATGCACACAGTGGCACATGCATCTGGAGTTTCCAGTGGCTAGAGGCCCTGGTGTGCCTTCTCTCTCTCTCTCTCTCTCTCTCTCTCTCTCTCTCTCTCTCTCTTTTCTTTATCTTCTCTCTGTATTTCTCTGCTTGCAAATAAACAAAAAGGAATGGCTCTGAGCAGTCCAATTAAAAAAAAAAAAAAGACTATGTCACTTAACCCTCTTGATGATCTTTTGTGACCACTAAATTAAGGTAGAGGAATGGAAATATTGTGAGTAGTTCACGGTCACAGTGCTGACAGGTGACAGCGGCAAAATTGTAAACCAAGCAATCTATTCCACTGGGCATAAGAAATTGCAAAAAACAAAAGAGAGAGAGAGAGGGAGGGGATAAGAAAGAAAGAAAAGAAAAATAAATTGTGTGACCAAAAGGTCTCTCAAATAGCTTTACATATCCCCTCTAACCTAAGGTGCTGTCGCTCTTGGTTGAAGAATCTATTTTGTTTTACAGAAGGCAGAGAAAATGGAGGAGAATCGAGATCCACTGAAAAGACAAAAAGATAGCCGACTGTGTGCCATGAGACATGCCACCTCTACCCCATCTGCCAGGTCCCAGGAGAAATTGCAGAGGAAGCATCGACATGAATACCAGCTCCAGGGCGATGGTGATAGACATGGTGATCAATCAAAACCTATCAAAGCAGAAACCAAGAAGCCACAGAGAACTCAACACTAACTCAGACTGCCAACAGGCCTGCCATGGCTCAGGGAACGTAAAGGAAAAGGGAATGGGAAGATTATAAGAGCCACAGAGTGGGTAAGAATAGTCTGGGGCACCGTCCCCCCAGTATCCCACAAGGACTAACTGAGGCTTTCATAACTCTATGGTGACTACCATAACCTCACTGAGGAGAACCCCAGGGAAATGGGAGCAGGGGAGAAAGGATAAAAGAGTATTACCTGAAAAAAATAATAAAAAAATAATAAAGAATAAAGAGTATTACCTGTTACCATATATATATATATATATATATATATATATATATATATATATATGTGTGTGTGTGTGTGTGTGTGTGTGTATATATATGTATATATATATATACATATATATACGTAAATTAAAAAAACAAGCAAAAAGGAAATTGTGTGAACTCTTAGACGTTCTTAGTGAGATAGCAACAATAGTTAACGGAACTGAAAATGCGAGTCCTAGCCTCACTTTGCCACTAATTTAGCTGCACAATATGAAACAAGGCGCTTCACCTCTCTGAGCCTGAATTTTCTTATTAGCAAGCACACAGATGTGACAGAACTCAATGATTTCATAGGTGAGGTACAAAATTCAGCCTCTTTCAGTCCCGTGACTGTCTTGAGTCTATAATTCCTTACAGGTATTTCAAGTTGGTTGCAACCCGGTTAGCTTCTGAGTCACACCGCAACAACCTCCTGCATTGCTTTCACCTCGCCTCTGATGGACTACCCAGTCCCGGCTTTCCCAGCCTGGCACCATGGCCACAAGAAGAGCTGCCATCCTCTGCCTCTGTCCCATCTCTATCTGGATTCAAGATGCGCTTTCTTAAAGCACCCTTCTTCTCCATCCTTCCTTGCTCAATGCCTCACTACTTACAAAAGCAAAGGCAATCATTTCTGTTGGTACTCAAGGACCCCCCCCCCATCACCTGGTTTTATTTTTAAGAATCAATGTGGTTAATAAACATCCATCATATTTTTACTACTGAAGCTTTTTGTTTATTTTATTTATTTGCAAGGAGAGAGAGAGAGATAATGGGCACGCCAGGACCTCTAGCCACTGAAAACAAACTCCAGACTCATGTACCACTTTGTACATCTAGCTTTACTTGGGTACTGGGGAACCGAACCCGGGTCCTTAGGCTCTGCAGTCAAGTGCCTTAACTACTGAACAATCTCTCCAGCCCCAAGCTTTTTGTAATGTACAGTAATGCAAGAGATTTTCCAGGGTTCATGCTCAAGAAAAAAGGACAAATAAAGACCAATCTTTGAAAGTTAATTACAGGGGTGGAAAGGGACATTAATTGTTAAAGTATTTTTAAAAAATATTTTATAGAGCCAGACATGGTGGAGCACACCTTTAATCCCAGCACTCGGGAGGCAGAGGTAAGAGGATCACTGTGAGTTCAAGGTCAGCCTGAGAATACATAGTGAATTCCAGGTCAGCCTGGATTAGACTGAGACCCTACCTCACAAACCAAAGTAAATAAATAAATAATTTATATATTTATTTGCAAGGAGAGTGGAGAGAGACAGAGGAGAGAGAGATTGAGAGATCGGGTGATTCGGGGCCTCTGCCATTGCCAACAAACTCCAGATGCATGCACCACTTTGTGGACCTGGCTTTATATGGGTACTGGAGAATCAAACCTGGGTGGTTAGGCAATGCAGCCTTAACCAACAGCCCTCAAACTGTTTTTAAGAGTTTGGCAAACCTAAGATACTCTTTCATTTATTTGGTCATTAATCTCCAGCTCCATGATCCAGGGAGCACAGCATATTCAAAGTCTACCCATCCCTGGTGTCCAGGAAGAGGCTGCTGCAGGTCCCTTCGTGTGCGCAGCTATAAATAGTCCCTTGTCCTCTGAACACCTACACACACTATGGAGACCGTGGGCCTTCCTGCCTGTGTGATAGGTATTGTGGTAGATGTTCCATGAATCCCTCACTCGTTTATTAATTTATATATTCATTCAGTGGGTAAACATTTATTAAGTTCTAACAAATGGCAGGTGTTCCACTAGGCAGGGAAGTGGCAGTAAATAAGACAATGGGCCCTGTCTCCATACGGCCTGAAGTCTAAGAGAACATATGGACATTATTAAAGAATCAATTACTCAAGTCATTGTCTAGCAATGGCTATCAGAGTGCTGCTGAGGCGACTAATCTTAACACTAACACTTCTTGAGCACTTGCTAGGCACCAGGCTATATTAAATCATTTGATTTTGAAGAGTTTCTAGTAGGCTTCCTAATTAATAGTATGAAGTCAAACTAAGTAAACCACAGAGTAGCTCAATAACTTTCTTGAGCAAGAACTTCAAAGTAAGACGTCTAGTTCTGTAGTGCTTTTTAAAAAGTTTTGTTTATTTATTTAAGAGAGAGAAAGAGGTAATGAAAAAGAAAGAGAGGGAGAGAATGGGCACTCCAGAGCCTCTAGCCACTGCAAACAAACTCCGGACGCATGGGCCACCTTGTACGTCTGGCTTACATGGGTACTTGGGAACAGAACCTGGATCCTTAGACTTCACAGGCATGTGCCTTAAAGACTAAGCCATCTCTCCAGCTCCTATAGTACCTTTTTAAATCAGAGTGCTAAACTTTCAGAGCTAGTTATACAGAGGATATGACCTAGACTTGAGTTTGTGCAAAGTGGCCCAGGGGAAGTGTTGAATTAAGCCAAACCTGAAGTATAAATTGCAGTTAACTTTTAAAACAGAAAAAGTAAAAGGAGGGGTTGGAAGGAACAGAGGAAGAGACCCTGAGGTGACATAAAGCCCATTACTTTTAAGGATCTATAAATTGGCCAGGGGGCCTAGAACACTAAAAGAAAGTAGAGGAGAAGTATGAGGTGAGATATGCAGAAGGAAGGAATTATATTGCATGCTAGGATAGTATCCAGGGGAACCTTGCCTATTACTCAACCTTGGTCTGGGGCTGGCTGACTAGACATGCTAATGGACCCTCAGAGGAAGTCAAGAGCCTGTCTCCTTATGTTCTTTACCTCCCTATCCTAGGGTACAAACTAAGCTTAGGAATTTATTTTATTGAACATATCAAAATAGAGGCTAAGACTGAAAACAATATACACATAGGATTCTCACGAAAGAGAGAGAATAATTCAAAGTGGAGTTTCTCTCCACTTTGGTGATGGTGAGTGATGGATGGTGGTAGCACATTTCCAGAAGGCAGCCATTTCAAACTTTGCTGGGATCATTATTCTTTGCTCACTCTCTAGGGATGCAGCTCAATGGTAGACCAGTTGTCTAAAATGCAAGACACACCCCCCCCCCAAGGTTTTGATCTTCAGCATTGCAGAAACACAAACAAGCAAAAAGAAACTCTTGTATGCTCCCCTACATGAGGGCTAGGATTCCCATAAAAAGAAGGGCTAGAGAGATGGCTTAACTGTTAAGGTACCAAATGCATCTGTAGTTTGTTTCAGTGGCTGGAGGCTCTGGCATGCCCATTCTCTCTATATATCTGCCTCTTTCTCACTCTCTCTTTCTTCCTCTCTCTCAAATAAATAAATATTTTTTAAAAGAATTGCATGCAGGTAATATATAACTTCCCTCATGAGCTATAGAAGTACAGTTTAAAATTCCTCAAGCATGGGGTTGGAGATTAGTTAGTGAAGTTAGTTGGTAAAGTGCTTGCCACGCAAGTATGAGGACCTGAGTTCAGATCCCCAACACTCACAGGGAAGCCAGGTGTGCTTGCACATGCCTGTAATCCCAATGCTGAGGTACGGAGGAGGCAGACACAGGAGGTTGCCACGGTTTATTGGTAGCTAATCTTGGCCAATCAGTGAGAGGGTTCACTGAGAGACCCTGACTCAAAGTAAATAAGTAAATAAATAAATAAGGTAGAAAGTGACTAAGGAAGTCACCCAAGGTCCATCTCTGGTCTCCACACACTTGTACACATAAGTGCCCCTACACACATTTAAGCATGCATATGTGCATGCATGCACATCACATGCATACGCAAAAAATAAAATCAACCTTCAAGTGTGACTTTGAGGGCCTGCTTTCAACAGATCTGTATTTATGACTACAGGGGCGATAAGACTTATCTTTGCTGACCTGACTTAATTGGATGACTCATTCATTGCACATGCAGAATTACAAGCTAAATATTTATTCAACAGAAACACAAAACACAATGCCAATTAAAAGATTCTATTGAAGAACTTTTTTTTTTTTTCTATTTCATTTTCCTCTGCCTTGAAATCAGGCCCTACAGTAGCATTGTGTCCCTGTTGCTCAGGACTATCAGATTACAGAGAGACATTTATTTGTACACAATGGGGTCTAGTTTTCCAAAACACCCTGCACATGTGGTGAGCCTTGATAACCTTTTATCCTTCTTGCCTTGTTATAAAGCACTGGAGGATTTTAACCTTTAAGCAGAGATTATCATCTGTATGAAAACATCAAGTTCCCAGCTCCACTCTTATCTAGTCTATCTCTCAGGTCCCTGTGTCTTGTGAAGGGCTTTCCCCGCTTCAGGCAAAACAATGCCAGGCAGCATTCCAACTACTGACAGGGGTAGCCCCCAGGATTGCCTGCAGGACTGATGGGGAAGGCTTGAGAGTGAGTTGAAACTTCACAATTCTGGGGTTCCCTATTTAATTCCTGTTTAAATAATGGTAGCTAAATTTAAATGGTAGTCAGATGATAATAATGATGGACTGACCAAAACAGTTTTGTGGGGTTTTGGGGGGGGGAGGGGCAAAGCAAAGAAATATTGAACCAATACAAGATGTAAACAGGGCAAACATCAAACTCTGTAGTTCCAAGTCCAATAGCTCTAGTCATTGGCAAGTCTTCAAGTCCGATAATTCTAACCAGCAACTAGTCTCTGGAGTTCCAATTCAGCCCCTCCAGCTAGCTACTCAGTCCTGGAAAGCTTCATCGGGGCCAGTAGATCTCCTTAGCAGCCATGTTGTGGTCCCAGCATCTCCACTGGGATTCCACTGCAACCCATGTTTTATCCTCACTGATCCATCAGGTCTCCATGCAGACATCCAGCAAACCTGCTTCACACTGCCCATGGCCATTTTCAAAACACAAGATCGTGTTGCAAATTCAATGACCCTCTCTTTCTTGCATTTCTCATACTCCACAATACAAGGTAGGGTGCCAATTCGTTAATCCGGGGGTGTGGGGGGGGAATAAAGCAAACTTTGAAGAACAGGACACTCCTTCAGCATGCAGGCCCCTTCAAAAGAGTCTATATTCTTCCTGTAGCCCCAATGCAGGTCATCTGGCCCAATCTCAAGATTGTAATCTCTCATATAATTGCAGCTGAAAAGGTAGAAGTTTTGGCCCAAAGATTTCATTATTTTCTGTGCCGTATCCATCTGCACACACCAGTCTGTTTCTACACACTGCAACCCTGCACAAGTTCTCAGGACACAAGCATGACAGCAAGCCTCTCACACAAACTGCTTCTAACCCAGTCCAGGCAAAGCTTTCTCTCACCCTCATAAGCTAAACATCACAGTCTATAGTTCTTACTGCACTCAGGTCTTGCAACTCTGACCAGAATAGTCCTGCAAGACATCTTGTAGGCCAAGGTTTCAAATCCTTCCACATTCCTCTTGAAAATCAGCTCCAAAAGGCCAAAGCCACACAGTCAGATGTCTAGCAGCAAAAGATACCACTCCTTGGTACCAACTTTACTATTGCAGTCAAGTTTACATTGCTGGCAGAAATCACCTGACCAAGAGCAGCTTTTGGGCAAAATGGGTTTGTTTTGGCTGACAGACTTGAGGGGAAGTTCCATGATGGCAGGGGAAAATGATGAGATGAGCATCAGGTGGACATCAACCTCTGGCCAACAACAGATAGACCATAGCAATAGGAGAGTGTGCCCCAAAACAGTTTTGAGCCATCTCATTGTGTAGCCACACAGGGTCCCCTGCTGGGCGAGATATTAATCATTCCATTGCTGGATTGTGGGGAGCTCTATGGGAGAAGCTGTGTGGCCCAGGCAATAGTGGAGAACTAGAAACACTCTTGTGGCTTGAGTCAAAAGTTATTAATCACATAGTTGAAAATATGCCAACATGTTAATAGTCTGAAGGACGATCTTAGCCTTCTGAGGTTGCTTCCTGGACCCCCTTCTCTCTCTCTCTCTCTCTCTCTCTCTCTCTCTCTCTCTCAGATGTCGCAAGGCTCCCCTTGGCCATGTCTTCTCTCAAATTTTCATTTCACCTTTTAGAAAATTTTTAAGCATTTATTTTTTATTCATGACAGGGAGAAAGAGAGACAGAGAAAAAGCAAGATAGTGAGAGAGAGAGAGAGAGAGACAGAGACAGACAGACTGGGTGTGCCAGGGCCTGCAGCCACTGCAAACAATCTCCAGATACCTACCGCACTTTGTGCATCTGGCTTACATGGGTCCTGGGGAATTGAACCTGGGTCTTTTGGTTTTGCAGGCCAGCACCTCAATCACTAAGCCATTTCTCCAGCCCCTTTTAGAAATTTTTGTTGAAGTTTAATAATAAAAAGTGTAAGTTGGGCGTGGTGGCACACACCTTTAATCCCAGCACTCGGGAGGCAGAGGAAGGAAGATCGCTGTGAGACTACATAGTGAATTCCAGGTCAGCCTGGGCCAGAGTGAGACCCTACCTCAAAAAACTAAGGGGGAAAAAAAAAAGAAGTGTGCTATCAAAATGGAGGAGAATAAAGTATTACTTCATTTTTCTCTCAAAATGCAATACCCTTAGAAGTCTTTGCTGCTCCAAGTCTTCATCTATGCTCTGTTCTGAACTTCCTCACCACTGTCAGCCTTGTTTACTCACTCAGTAGCAACAACTGTGTCCCTTCATCAAGCCCTTGGATGGACAATCTGACTTTGGAGTTCAATGTACAAAGTATTTATTTATTTATTTATTTATTTATTTGAGAGGAGGAAGAAGAGAGAGAGAGGAAAGGATGGGTGTACCAGGGCCTCTAGCCAGTGCAAATGAACTCCAGACACAGGCATCACCTTGTGCAACTGGCTTTATGTGGGTACTGGAGAATCGAACCTGGGTCCTTAGGCTTTGTAAGAAAGACCCTACACTGCAGAGCCTTCTCCAGCCCTATAAAATGATGAAATCAAAAAATATTCCTCATTAGAGCACCCTGCATCTGTCACCTGTCACCTCCTCTGGGACTCTTCTGCCCCTCTTCCCTCTGCTCTTCTCTTCCTCCTTCCCTTCCTCCTCCTCCTCCTATGATACCATCTACCTATCGAATACCTATCTTGGTTCTTCTCTCTTGACCCCCTTTCTCTTAGAAAGCATGTCTGCCCACTTCCACAGTTTAAATCATCTCTTACCTAAGAATTCTCCAAACTTTATTTCTACCCTGGCCTCTGTGCAATACTAAGCACACATCTCCAAGTCTATTATAAATAAACACTTTTCCACTGGGGTCTAAACTTGGCTCATCTGCAAAGAGACCTGTCATCTCCCATGTCATTGCCCCCAACCCGTCTGTTTGCCAGTGGCTTCAGGTTTGAGATGCGCAGGTGAACAGCCCTTCCGGCGGGTGTTCTTGGATGTGAGAAGCTGGGTAGGGTAGGAGCCACAAATTCGACCAAGTGATGGATAAAACACTCTCGGAGCTTTTGTTTCTTCCCTGGGCTTGCATGTTACTTTGGCATGGCTTCACCCTCTGGATGCCCCCTCTCTCCTCCTTCCTGACCACACAACAGCAAGTCGAAAATTTGCCTAGAACATTCTTTCCCCTAGACCTACTACCATATCGTATTCAAGTACCTCAGACATTCTCAGACGCTCTACAGATGGTACTCAGCCTAATTTACCTAATTTGCCACAACCTCATGAGACACAAGCTTGGCAAAATTTTTCTCCATGATATTTAGATATAAAAGAGATCCACTCACAATTGCTTATTTTATTATTTTATTTTATTTATTTGCAAGGAGAGAGAGAGAAAGAGACAGAGGAAGAATGAGAGAGAATGTGCATGCAGGGCCTCTTGCTACTGCAAATGAACTCCAGACACATGTGCTCTGTTGTGCATCTTACTTTACACAGGTACTGGGTGCCTTTAGCCACTGAGCCATCTCCCCAGTTCTCATAAGGATTTTTTAAAAATATTTTATTTATTTATTTATTTGCAAGTGAGGGGGTGGGGAATGGGCATGCCAGGGCCTCTTGCCACTGCAAACGAACTACAAATGCATGTTCCACTTTGTGCATCTGGCTTATGTGAGTATTAGGAACCAAACCCTGGCCATCAGACTGCAAGCAAGTGCCTTTAACTGCTGAGACATCTCCCCAGCCCTCACAAGCTTTTTAATTTTTATTTTATTTATTTATTAGAGTCAGAGAGAAAGGGAGAGAGAGAATGGGTGCGCCACCGCTTCCAGCCACTGCAAACAAACTCCAGACATATGTGCCCCTTGTGCGTCTGGATAACATGGGTCCTGGGGAACTGAACCTGGGTCCTTTGGCTTTGCAGGCAAGCACCTTAACTGTTAAGCCGTCCTTCCAGCCCCCTCACAAGCTTTTTAATTGTAACTTCCTTTACAAAATATGCCAGATGTCTTAACAGTGGACATTGGTTAAATGGATTGCTACCACGCAGTGTCTTCTCAGACTATTGTTTTAATTATTTATTTGCAAGCAGAGCAAGAAAGAGAGAGAGAATGGGTGCACCAGAGCCTCTAGCCACTGCAAAAGAACTCTGGATGCATGAGCCACTTTGTGCATCTGGCTTTACATGGATACTGAGTAAACGGACCCGGACTCTCAGGCTTTGCAAGCAAGCGCCTTTAACTGCTGAGCCATCTGTACAGTCCCAACCTACTTTATGCTAGCTTTTTGCTTTAGGCACTTTACTTAACCATTGTCTATCTACCTACCCATAAAATAAGGATAATAACAACACCTGAGGCCTAGGATTAGTACAAATAAAAAGGAGAGTAATTTTTTTCCCCCTAAGGTAGGGTCCCACTCTAGCCCAGGCTGACCTGTAATTCACTCTGTAGTGAGTTGACATTCCTCCTACCTCAGCCTCCCAAGTTCTAGGAACACAGGTGGGCACCGCCACTCCAGGCTAATGATAGCAATCTTTATAAAGCAGTGAGTACGGCACCTGTCACCCAGTAAGTAAGCACTCAATAAATATTAATGTGGCTATTTCTCCATGCTTTCACCTTCACATCAGGAGTCCAGGCTAATTTCAGGATAGGATTTCCTGCATTTGTAATCCCACAGCACACAGCCTCCCCAGCAGAGATAATTCTACCAGGCTGATTTTTGTTTTTAACGTTTCACTTTTATGATTATCTTTAGGCACTAGGCAGAATTCTGGGATTTTTGATGATCACGATCTGGGTCCATGTGAACAGACATGCAGTGCTGATAAGTGACTCTTGAGTTTATGGTGAGGCCAGAGAAAACGCACACATTAGAGTGAACAGACTGCATAGAGTGCCTTCTCAGAAGCAAAACTCACAGGTACTGGGAAAGCTGAGACCAACGCGCAAGAGTTCCTCTGTCTAAGACAGGCAAATATCACATGGATGACGAGCTAGAGTAATTTAACACTATCAAGAAATATGAGAAGCTGGGCGTGGTGGCGCACGCCTTTAATCCCAGCACTCAGGAGGCAGAGGTAGGAGGACTGCCATGACTTCTAGGCCACCCTGAGACTCCATAGTGAATTCCAGGTCAGCCTGAGCTAGAGTGAAACCCTACCTTGAAAAATCAAAAGAAAGAGAGAGAGACGAGAAGCCGGGCGTGGTGGTGCACACCTTTAATCCCAGCACTCAAGAGGCAGAGGTAGGAGGATCGCCGTGAGTTCGAGGCCACCTTGAGACTACATAGTGAATTCCAGTTCAGCCTGGGATAGAGTGAGACACTACCTCGAAAAACCAAAGAAAGGAAGAAAGAAAGAAAGAAAGAGAGAATTATCAGAGCAAAAATGTTTTGGTGACATTTCTTTTATGATAAAGAAACTAGCTTGAATTGTTGTCTTCACATGTAGCTTGATTCAGAAAGCAGAGATCAGATATTTAATTCTTTTCTTTCCCCTTTTTCTCAGGATTATGACGCAACGTAAGTAAATCTTAAGAGCCTCCAGTCATCTGACTTGACAAGAGTATAGCCTGTTTACCCAGACGTCTCATCAGACATCGTAAAACCTCCAAGCAGCGGGAGTTGGTGGGCTCGTTCCAGTTTAAGCTATAAAGATGAGGCCACTGTGAAGGGAGCAAGAGTCATTCTTGCCTGCAGAAGTGCCAGTTCCCATGATGAACGGAAGCACCCAGCATCCTGACCCTGGACGCTCATAGTCGCTGGCCGTAACCTTTCAGAATCATGAACAAGGAACGTTTCTCCTTCACAACTTACAGCTAGGACTCGGCGGTTCTCAGTGTCAGCCATATAATGGAACCACCTTGGAGATGGAAACACGCAACAGAAACCACAACCAAAGCCATGCGCGGGCTCCTTCTCCTTCTGGAGACGCTGATACAGTGACTCCAGCAGTGTCTGGACATTGTTTTGCTTTTGTGAAGCTCCCGGGGTGACGGCAGTGAGCCGTGGGGATTCAAGTCTGCAAATACCCAAGCCAGGCAATAGTTTGGAGCCTCAGCAAGACATCCAACCGCGGTACCACGAAGCTCACATAATCCAGGCAAACATTGAGTCTCTATTAGCTGTGACTCTTCTCTACATGTCAACAACAAAAATGGGGCAGAGAAGCTGAAAAGTGATCTGGGTTTCCTCATCTCTGTGCCCCAAAAGATTTATTGTGTGAGGCCAAGCATATAATTTAGCTTCTTTTTTAAAAAAAATTATTAGGGGGGGCAGATAGAGAGAGGGGCACGTAGAGAGAGCACAAAAAAATGGGTGCACCAAGCCATTTAGCCACTGCAAAGAACTCCAGAAGCGTGCACCACCATGTGCACCTGGCTTATGTGGATACTGGGGATTCGAACCTGGGTCCTTACGCTTCACAGGCAAGCACCTTAACCACTAAGCCATCTCCAGCCCAGCTTCATTTTTACATTCTATAAAAAAAAAAGAACTACTTCTCATTTTTTTTTATATTCTATAAAACAAGAATAAGATGCATTCTTCATCTAAAGCATGGTGATCGGAGATATATGGACATGTTTTGAGAACAAAGAAGTTGGATTAAATACAAGAGACTGAACTTGGTTTACAGGGCATGGATCAGCCTTGCTACCCAAAATCATGTGTGACACGTGTGCCTCTTCTGAGATGTCATTAAGCCCCATAGGATCAGCATGTGAAATGATGGCATTGTTGCCATGACTAGGAGGTGACAGCATTCGGCTGCAGGGGCTCTGTGGAAGACAATGCAGTGGCTGAATGACTCATGCCATTAGCCATGGGTCTGGCAACAAGACCAAAGTAGGCAAAAAAAAAAAAAAAAAATCTGGATTTCGGTGGTATGGTCATGCTCTAGCTCAGGCTGACCTGAAATTCACTATATAGTCTCAGGGTGGCCTCAAACTCACTGTGATCCTCCTACCTTTGCCTCCCTAGTGCTTGGATTAAAGGCGTGCGCCACTATACCCGGCTAGGATGCTCTTTTACAGACTCTCAAAACCAGCAGCACCAAGTGCCCCTCTCATTTGGGATGGAGGAATCTTGGAAATGGCAAAAAAAAAAAAAAAAAAAAAAATACAATAGAGCAACTGACAGGGATTTGCCATTCATGACGCCTAGGTTTCACATTTCTTACTCGTACCTTATTCTGAAGCCTAGCTCCATGATACATATGTACTTGTTCACAGTGACTTCTTTTCCTTACTCACTTATCTCTTAATAATGTAGGAAGATAGAGGCTCAAGAGGTGGCTCAGCTGTTAAGGTGTTTGCTTTCATAGCCTAAGGACCAGGGTTCAATTCTCCAGTGCCAACATAAAGCCAGATGCACAAGGTGGCGCGTGCATTTGGAGTCCGTTCTTTGCAGTGGCTAGAGGCCTTGGCATGCCCATTTTCTCTCTCTCTCTCTCAAATAAACACACAAAATATTTAAAAAATAATGTAAGTACATAGGGAAGATACAGAGACAGTCACTTTTTTATATTAAAAAAAACAGAAGACTAAAATATGGATCCATCAAATAAAAAAGGGAATCTCTTCTATCTACCCAATCTTCTCCAGGGCTAGACAGTTTATCTACTTTATCAGCTGATCAACCAATCAAACAATCTAGTTAGCATCTTTTTCTTTTTTATTCTCCCTTTCCATGTTCAGAGCAAGGCAAACTTTGATGACCTTCAACAGAAAAGCCCAAGCCACTAATTGTCAAATCTAGAGCTCTATCCTTGGGAAATGATTAATTATGAATGCCAAAACCAGTGTGGGCAAAAGTGAGGAAAATTCTGTCATGCTTTGCAAAGTTTTAAAAGAGCTACATACATTTCCCACATGCCACTTTATCTCTCCACCGAGAGGAACGTGTTAACGGTCGGCCTAGGAATTGGTTGGAATCCTGTACCTGGCTTGTAGTAAGAGTTTGGAAGACTAGAAAACACACCTTTAACCAGTACCACAGCAAAGAATTTAAAGGGCTCTTGGAGGAAGGGAGAAAGACAGAGTTCTTGAAAACTGTTAAGGGTTAGATTTTTTTTTTTTTTCCCTGAGATAGTTTCTCACTCTAGCTCAGGTTGACCTGGAATTAACTATGTAGTCTCAGGATGGCCTTGAACTCATGGTGAGTGCTAGGATTAAAGGCATGTACCCCATGCCCCGGCTAATAGTTAGTTTTTTTGTGTTTTGTTTTGTTTTGTTTTAGCAAAGCATTCTTTACATGCATTATCTCTGTGATTAAAATAATGAAATGCCAACTGAATTATCTCCTTGGAAAGAAAACACAGACTTACAGTGAAGTTGCACAGCCTGGCTTTCTACAAAGTACAAGAAAACATGGCTGAAGTAAGCCACACATCACAGAGCCTTTTCACCTTTCTAGAACATTCAGAACAAGCCTGCCGGGATCCTATGCCCGGGCACTTCGGCTGAGCAACACACAGCTCCTTTGCTCCCAGCTGTGGGCAGGAGGTCTCCTGTACCTCCCACGTAAGGACTGTGTGCGGAGAGAAGATTCTGGCTTCTCCAGCTACTCAAGAACAGCCTGGCCCTTTCTCCCGGTCTCTAGCGCATGATGCTCTGGTTCTGATAGAATGGGAGCATCCATTTAAAAGAAAAGCAAATAAATCTCTAGTAAGTAGAACACCCTAAAAGGCCCCAGCTAGCTGACTAATACCAGCATCCCAAACTGAGACCACACAGCACAGAGAGGGCTTCATTTCCACTTTCAGTAGCCCCATGTTCTTGATCGTCATAAGTCACCCTCCCAACACACATATCTCAGCTACACAAAAGAAAGCCAGGCTAAGAGTACGCTACATGGAAGCTTTCACAGATGTGTTAGCATGACTAAACTCTCCAGAGATCCTGCTACAAAAGAAAGAGACTCCACAGGAGGAGAAATACCTGGGTCACTTGTCCAGCTCTGTTGTCCCCTGGACGGCTCCTGCCCTGTTCAGACGCCGAGACACTTCTTGGTTTTCCCACTATGGGGCCATTGGGCCCTCGGCTTCCTGGGGGTCCTCACGCCCGATGGAGAGAGGGCAGAGCCAGCCTCATTGCGAAGCGTCCCGGCCTGGCCGATGATCTCCTGCCCAAGCTTATTCTCCCGGGAGCCTCCTCAGCTCGGATCCTCAGAGCCTCACGCAGCCATCCCGGAGAGCCTGGCTGAGGTTTGAAAAACAAAAAGCGATTTCCTGGTCCTCTTCCCCGGATGGCGCGTGCAATTTCCCTCACGCCCATGGGAAGTCCTTCAGGACCTCTTATCAGAAAACCTCTCCACCAAGTGGACAGACTTGTTTGGGCAATGCCTCTTGTTCTTGCCTTCCTTTTTCCAAAGGGGAAAATATCAGAAAAAATAAAATAAAATGAAATGAAACCAGCACAAACCAAAAATGAGTTTAGAGGTAATGGGTGGTGTGGGGTGCCTGATTTAAACCACCCAAAGATGACCCTGTACATATATAGCCTAAGGAATAGTAAAATTACCCATGAGTCCCCTGTTTCTTGCAGTGCCAACAAGTCAGAGCATATAAAATATTCCAAGAGTATGGGAGACCTGACCTGGTGCTCGAGGGAGGGCTGTGACAGAAATATGTCCCATTGGGGGACATCTAATCTGCAGAAACATTGAGCACTTGTGCACCAAATGATCAGGGACACTTAGATAGCATCTCAGTAAAGCTGGTATTTGAAGATGGGAAGACATGGAAGAGGTCTAGCCAACAAACTCCCAAGAAGTTGTGGGATTAAGGATGAATTATGGAGTTTTTGAGGTGGAAATGACCCTGACATCCTCATTTTGCAAGTGAGAAAACTGAGGCCCAAGGAGAAACTGGGTCATGCTCAACGCTGGAATACTGACTGAGAGTGAGAGGCAGTCATCTAATTCATGTTCTAGATGAAGAAAGAATGCGGCTCCATTCCCAGGACTCTGCTCTCAGAGGACTTAGCTCCCCCTTCCGGAACCTGGGAATCTGCATGGGGAATAAGCATCCCAGCTGTCCCGGATGCAGGCAATGCCACAGACGTAGGACAACCTTCGTCCTGTCAGAGCAAAGGCCCCAGAGTCAGACTGTAGGCATTCAAACCGTAGACCCACACTATGTTTATTTACCTGACTGATTTTACTGTGTCTGAAAGTGGGATAGCAACCTTGTGGAGTTGATAGGCTTTGCTGGGACTCGACAGACCGAGCTAACCGTCTGTGAGCTACTGTCTGGAGACCTGTGCTCTACTGCCTCTGAGCTCCTCTCTCTCCCTGCACACGTTGCCTCCCTCTCTCCCTGTGCACTTCCCTACTGCCTGTTCTATTACTACAGAGCACAGTGTGGGCAGTGCTCAAGTACCCAGACTGGAGACAAAAGCTGAGGGGAGTCACCCTCGGAGATCAGCAGCAGGAGTCCCAGAAGATTCATTTTTTTTGTTTGTTTGGTTTGTCGAGGTAGGGTCTCACTCTAGCCCAGGCTGACCTGGAATTCACTATGTAGTCTCAGGCTGGCCCAGAACTCACAGCCATCCTCCTACCTCTGCCTCTCGAGTGCTGGGATTAAAGGTGTGTGCCACCATGCCAGGCTGTCCTAAGAGTCTCAGGTCCACAGGTGCTCATGTGCTTTATATAATATGGTGGAATATTTGCATAGAACCTTGTTTTTTTTTAATTTATTTTTATTTATTTGAGAGAGAGAGAAAGAGAATGGGAATGCCAGGGCCTCCAGCCACTGCAAATGAACTTCAGACACATGCACCCCCTTGTGCATCTGGCTTCCATGGGTCTTGGGGAATAGAACCAAGGTCCTTTGGCTTTGCAGGCAGACAGCTTAACCGCTAAGCCATCTCTTCAGCCCAGAACCTTGTTTTAAATCACTCAAATTACTATAGTACCTAATACAATGTAACTGCTATGTAGATAAACACTTTTCTATTCTGTATTCTTCAGGAAATAATGACACTAGAGAAACATCTATATATCTCCAGTACAGATAAAAAAAAATTTTTCTTAGCCTTTTCTATCCAAGGTTGACGGAAGTACATGTATATGAAACCCAAGGATTTGGAAGACTGAGCAAAAAGTGCATGAACCCCCCAAAATGTGTCATTCTACTTCTAAGTACTGGTTCTCCACTGCGTTCTATGGATTGATTTGCCTGGAGGAAGACTGTGCAGTCAGAGGTTGCTTCGGGGCAAACGCTTCTTGTCCGTGTTCCACCTGCATCGGTGATGGGGTGCAGTTGGCTCGGTGACGTGAAGTGGGGCACTGCCAAAGCGGCTGTTCCACCCCTTTCCTTCTCCCACAGCCCTCTGCTCGTTGCTAGGAACACCCTGTGCTCCCTGCAGCCAAAACAAAAGGCAAGCAGAAAATGGAAGCACCACATGGCCTCAGCGATAGCTCGGGACTAGCCGACCCTTTGCCCTGGCATGGCTACAGCCAGAACTGCCATGTCTAAGGCCTTGCTCTTGAATTCTGAACGGCTGGGGTTGGTGACGGTTCAACTCAACCTTCTACAAGCAAGCCTCTGACATAGCCGGAATAAATAATCCACCAGCTCCTGATACCTACGTGTGTTAGCAGGGAGTGTTTCGTATGTGGGATACAACCTTGCTACAGGCAGACCTCCAGCTCTCTCCAGCAATAATTTCAGTACAAATAAGGCTGGAGAGATGGCTTAGCAGTTAAGGCTCTTGCCTGCAAAGCCAAAGGAACCAGGTTCGATTCTCCAGGACCCATGTAAGCTGGATGCACGAGGTGGCACATGTGTCTGGAGTTTGTTTGCAGTGGCTGAAGGCCCTGGGGTGCCCATTCTCTCTCTCTCTCTCTCTCTCTCTCCCCCCCCCCCAACCTCTTTCTCTCTCTTTCTCAAATAAAACAAATAAAAAAATGTTTAAAGCAAAAAATATGCATTTCCCAGAATGCCCCAGTTATTTACTTTCCTTCCCTTCCAACTTTTTCACCCAGGTACGTTTCGTTTCTTTAAGTTATAGGGGTTTGTTTTGTTTTGTTTTCCTCCAGTGTTTTTTCAATTTCCTCCAGCCTAAGCTGAGTGATTATTTTCCCCTGGTTCCATACTGTCACCTATGTCTGTTTGCTGTCACCACTCTGCATCCAAAGTATCCTGCTTAGTTCATCCACTGTGAGGCCCTGGAGGGCAGAGTCTAGCCTGATTTACCTAATGCCCAGCCACTCCTGCTATAGAGATGGAAGAGAGTAGATGAGAGCAAACCGCCCCCGGGCCAGTTTGCATAGTTGGTTATTTCTCTTAACAGTCACCTTTGGAATCCTTCTCTTTTGATAGCTATCCCCAGGCGAGTCCCACTAGTTTAAAATGTCTGTGTAACGACTTTCAAATGCATATCTCTGCCCGCCTCTCACCTGAACTCTTGCCGCTGCAAACAAAACTCCAGACACACGTGTCATATTGTGCATCTGGCTCTACGTGGGCAGATGGAACTCAGACTGTTAGGCTTCACAGCCAACAGCCTTAACCACTAAGCCATCTCTCCAGCCCTAGATTGAGACCAGGAAAATTCCTCTCCACCACTGACCTGGCCTTATGCCAGGAAAGGATCGACAAATAATCGGGCAGTGTTATAGGTTATACATGGTCCTATCCTATTCCTGCCTTTGGTGTATATATTTTGGCAGGCTCAATTAAAGGAACAGGATTTACTTGCACTTGGTGTTATGGCCCCTGCTCCACTGATCGGCTGTGTTACTTTGTGTCTTACAGATACTGGTGGTGTTTCACGGTAGAAGAGCAAAAGTCTGCCATCTTTTGAGTCAGCTGGTCACCACTGGCCCTCTGGTAACGCCGCCACCTCTCCCAGAATCCCAAGCACACTCCAAGAGGGAACCCTGTACGGACACTACCACCTTCCTTGTCTTTCCTGTGAGGCAGAAACTTGAGCAATGGCTCTTGAGGAAAACGGATTTGAACCCTCAAGTGCCACCGTCAGTGTTCTGAGGTGATATGTCATACCTTAAGGGGGGGGGGGCGACACTTGCTGTTCCCATGGCAAGCCATGCGTCACCAACATGCCTCAGCCACACACATGATATCAGAGTTAGTGAGTGACTAATTCTGTCACTGATAATCCTCAGTGGTTCAGGGTGCTTGCCTGCAAAGCCTAATGACCCAGCTTTGACTCCCCAGTACCCACATAAAGATAGATGCACAGGGCCACATGCACCTGGAGCTCTTTTGCAGTGTCTGGAGGCCCTGGTGCACCCATTCTCTCTGTCTCTCTCTCTTTGCTTGCAAATAAATAAATAAGAATATTTTTAAAACAACAAAAAAAGCATATATCATAGATCAGACACCATGCCAATGTTTGCTTGAGATAGAAATCTGAGAAAGATTAGCCGGGCACAGTGGCGCACACCTTTAATCCCAGCACTCGGGAGGCAGAGGTAGGAAGATTGCCCTGAGTTCAAGGCCACTCTGAGACTACATAGTGAATTTCAGATCAGCCTGGGCTAGAGTGAGAGCCGACCTCGAAAAACCAAGAGGTGGCGGAAAGAATGTAAGAGCCAAAAGAAGGGTAGGACTCCTTACAACGTGCTCCTCCCAGACACAAAATGGCCTGGATATCCATGACCTCACAGTGCCTGACACTACCCACACAAGACCATCATAATAGGAGGAAAAGATCATGACATCAAAATAAAAGAGAGACTGATTGAAAGGGGGAGGGGATATGATGGAGAGTGGAGTTTCAAAGGGGAAAGTGAGGGGAGAGAGGGCATTACCATGGAATATTTTTTATAATGATGGAAGTTGTTAATAAAAAAAAAATTGAAAAGAAAAAAAAAATACTCTCCCCCCCACCCCGCCCATGTGTAGGAAGAACAATGACAGCTCTGAAATTCCGGAGCCAAAATCAGTGTGGCTGAGGAAGCCCAAAGCTGGGGAGGCAGTGGTGAGAATGGAAAACGAAACCTAAGTGAGAATTCATCAAATTTTCTGAAGTTCAGCTAACTCCTTGGGGAGAAGGAAGAACGTGCCTTTTGAAAGACTGGAGCTAAGCGGCCGAGGAGAAGGCTCAGTCGGTCAAGTGCTTGCCACGTAAGCACGAGAACCTGACTTTGGATCTCCAGCACCCATGTAAAAATCTGCGTTTGGTGGCACAGGTCTGTGATCCCAGCTCTGAGAAGGCAGAGACACAGAATCCCTGGCACTTGCTGGCCAGCTAGTCTAGCTGAATCTATGCATTCTGGGTTGTGTGAGGGACCTTGCCTCAAAAAAAAAAAAAAAAAATAAGGTAGAGAATTATTGAGGAAGACACCCAATATCAACCTTTGACCTCTACATGCAATGAGCACACATGTGCACAAACCCACCATACACACACACATATACACACACATATATATATGTGTTTTATATATATATATGTTATATATATATATATATATATATATATATATATTTATATATATATATACACACAGAGAGAGAGAGAGAAAAGAAAAACTAATGAAGGCTGCAAAAAATGGGCTGGAGAGATGGCTTAGCAGTTAAGCGCTTGCCTGTGAGGTCTAAGGACCCTGGTTCGAGGCTCGATTCCCCAGGACCCATGTTAGCCAGATGCACAAGGGGCCACACGCATCTGGAGTTCATTTGCAGTGGCTGGAGGCCCTGGTGTGCCCATTCTTGCTCTCTATCTGCCTCTTCCTCTCTCTTTCTGTTGCTCTCAAATAAATAAATAATAAACAAAAAAATTTTTAGAGCCGGGCGTGGTGGCACATGCCTTTAATCCCAGCACCTGGGAGGCAGAGGTAGGAGGATCGCCAAGAGTTCGAGGCCACCCTGAGACTCCATAGTGAATTCCAGGTCAGCCTGAGCTAGAGTGAGACCCTACCTCGAAAAACAAACAAAACAAAAAAAAAAAAATTTAAAAAAATGATAGAGCTTGTGAACGAACTTTAGGAAATAAAAATAACGAGAAAGAATATCACTTTATATGTTACCTCGCCAGATCATTTTCAAGAAAAAAAAATTGTTTTAAAGTCACATACATAACTTCCACAGTCTATAGGTATCAGTCATGTCCAAAACAGCTTGTTTGTCTCCATATTTTTGGTTCGAGTAGCTCGCCCGTACATCCAGGTGGATCCTCTGCCTCCCCGACATGAATGTGCCACCGCTCACGTGGACGTGTGACTTTGCCACCACTCACGTATGTGGGAGTGCCACGTGGGTATGTCACTGCTTGGTTCATGTGTTTTGCTTCCATTTGGTGGTCAGGCTGGTGCACACGAAAGTGACTTGTCCAGGTCCTAGCCTGTGCCCTCTGAAGATTTCAGATGGGGAAGAAATTCAAGGGACAGACATTCACGGAGGTCGCTGCTGCTCTTTGAAATGACCCCGGCGGCGTTGCACAAACTGTGGGCTTGTTTTATGTAAATTGCTCTTCCCTCCACCCCTCCCATGGCCCAGCACCATGAAGGTACCAGGTTTCCAAGTTCAAGAGCTTTCCTAATGACATTGCCTTCTATTTCATAAAGGTTTCTTCTCAGGACCACGGAGCTATTTTTGGACCTGAAACTTAGTACACAAACACAGCTACCCATCAACAATTACACGATCATTCCAGGCCCACACCCCTCCGGCTTGCCTCATTTGACCTGGAACACTGACAGAGTGAAAGCCAGGTATATTTTTAGTCTCTACACACAAATACATACATGCATGTGGCAGGCACACACGTATACATGAGTGGTGGTTTGATTCAGGTGTCCCCCCCATAAACATAGGTGGTCTGAATGCCAGGTTCCCAGCTGATAGAGACTTGGGAGTTGAAGCCTCCTGGAGGCAGAGCATTGTTGGGGGCGGTCTTATGGGTGTTATAACCAGTGTCCCCATGCCAGTGTTTGGCACACTCTCCTGATCCTGTTGCCTACCTGATGTTGGCCAGGAAGTGATGTCCACCCTCTGCTCGTGCCATCATCTTCCCTGCCATCATGGAGCTTCCCCCTTGAGCCTGTAAGCCAAAATAAGCCTCTTTTTTTTCCCCCCACAAGCTGCTCTTGGTTGGGTGATTTCTACCAGCAATGCGAACCTGACTGCAATACCATATATACACCTCCACTTCACACACTCACACTTTTCCACGCTGTAGCAGCTGTACACATAAGTGTAGACCAGGGGTGTACCCAGCATCTTCAGCAACTGGAGTAGATTATTAATTTTCCCTTTTAATTAACCTAGGGTTTTTTTGTGTATGGTTTTGGGTTACTTGTTTTATCAGTCCTGGGACTTGAACCCAGAGCCACACACCTGTTAGCAAATGTCTTAGCACTGAGCTACAACCTCAACCACTCCCCTACTTTTATTTGAAAACATGATTTTTGAGCTGCAGAGATGGCTTAGCAGTTAAGGTGTTCGCTTGCAAAGCCAAAGGACCTCAGTTAGACTCCCCTCTCTCTCTCTCTCTCTCTCTCTCTCTCTGTCTGTCTGCCTCTTTCTCACGCTCTCTCAAGTAAATAAATAAATTTTATTTATTAAATTATTTTATTTGTTATTTATTTATTAATTTATTTATTAAATTAATTAAATTTCAAGTAAAAAAATAAAATTTAAAAAGCCATAATTTTTTGATAATAATCCTTATGTTTTTTATCAATCTTTAAATTGAAAAATACTGACTAAAAAGAAAAAAATATTTTACTTTAAAATGTTAGTTAAAATAATTTCAATAGCATTAAGTATTTAAAAATATCATTAAAATCCAATAAAATATTTCAGTGTAGACTAACATTTGTCCTTATCAATTTTCAGATATAAAAACTCTATGGTGGGCTGGAGAGATGGCTTAGCGGTTAAGCGCTTGCCTGTGAAGCCTAAGGACCCCGGTTCGAGGCTCAATTCCCCAGGACCCACGTTAGCCAGATGCACAAGGGGGCGCACACATCTGGAGTTCGTTTGCAGTGGCTGGAGGCCCTGGAACGCCCATTCTCTCTCTCTATCTGCCTTTCTCTCTCTGTCGCTCTCAAATAAATAAATAAAAATTTTAAAAAAAACTCTAAGGTTACATAGAGTTAGAATTAGAGTAATTCCCACCCAGTTTCTTTGTTTTCCTAATCACCAGCTACCATAGCATGATTTTAAAGTACTCTGTAAATGAGATACTATGTCATCCCAAAGGAGCCAGAGTTACATCAGACAAGCTCAAACAGTTCTTACCGTAGAACCATGGGAACTTACTCTTGATGCCAACATGGTAGCTGAGTGTCTTTGTACCAGGAGCAACTATATAACTGAAAGCCACTACATCATTGTCTGAATCAACTTCCATGTGAGCATACTTTTTATGAAAAGACATGGAATACCAATATGATGATAAGGGGCTTAGATTACCTGGCTGGAACTAAGAGTCGATCTCAGCCATTGCTTAGAACTTAGACCAACTGAAGTTTTTCTTTTCATTTTTATTTAATTTAACTGTATTTTTGTTTAGAATGGACCCCATATGTTGGTAACTTTCCAAAGACTTTAGGTTCCAAAGTGTCCCACCTTTTGATAGCATGCTATAACGCCGTCATCTACAAATATGTTGGGTTATATCACGCTGATGCACATGGGTCTCGAACCACAGACTGAACATGCCTGTTTTAGTTGCTTTCCTTATTGACTTTAGACTCTCTGAAGATACTGCACCACTTTATTACATGCCCCCGAGGGTCGCCTTTCCACCCTGTTGTCACCAGCCCTAGCGTGTTATGAGCTCTTCACTGCAAGCATAAGACACTGTTTTGGAAATCACCTGATCTGTCTTCATTAGCATCTTCCATCTGAACTCAAACAGTGTAGTCCTTTCAGGGACACAAATGGCAGGAGGGTAGAGGTAGGACCTGCCAATGCCAAGGGAACAGAAAGACATCACAGATTCCAGAACCTTCCAGGCACCTCTTCTCCACGGGAAGCTAATTTTGCCTCTCCTTCTTTCCCTGAACGCCACAACTGTCCCCTACTCGTTCTATTTGGAAATATCTCCCCAGCCAAGAGGGATAGAAAGTATGTAGCTCCAAGCCCTCGTGGGCCATCTGAAAAAGAAAAACAAGAGCGGCGCACAGTGCTGAGCTGGGGTCAGGAGGGAAACTGGCTTCGGCTGCACTTGGTCCTGAAGGAAGGAAGCAGGAAGCACTGCTGGAGGGAGGATGGGGAGAAGCAGCCTCGGGGACAGGCTGTCCCATTACCTCCTGACCCTTCCCTCACTCGTGAACGTGGAATGAATGGGCCCAGTGCAGAAAGCAATCTCCACCCCTCTCTCAAATGCACAGAGATCATTTCGCATAAGAAACAATCCTACACTCAAAGCACCACAGCAGAAATCCCAAAGCTGCTAAAGTAGATTGAAAGCACACCCACAGGCTGGAGAGATGGCTGAGCGATTAAGGCCGGCTTGCCTGCGAAGCCTAAGGACCCTTGTTCAACTCTCCAGGTCCCGCACAAGGCAGCTGCACAAGGTTGCACATGGTGGTGCGTGAGTCTGGAGTTCAATCATGCCAATTCTCTCTCTCTCTCTCTCTCTCTCTCTCTCTCTCTCTTGCTGTCTCACATAAAAAAGAAAAGCCAGTCTATTAGGCATACTTTAATAAATAAATAAAAACATACCCACCAAGGCTCAGGGAACTTTGTGGAAGAGGGGGCAGAAAGTACGTAAGAGCCACAAGCAGGGAGGGAATATCAAGAGGCATTATCTCCCCCCCCCCAAACACACACGCACACAATGACCGGCTGCTGCTCTCACAAGTCATAACCCACAACCACATAGGGAATACTAGCAATCCCACTAAGGAGGGCCCTCAGCAGAGTGGGGGCAGAGAGGACAGAAATGATGGTACCAACACATGATGTGTCATGTTATTAATATCCTTCTGTCCCTTGTCCTACTTCTTCCCAGCCTCACTGGCTCAGAGCTCATGCTATCAAGATTATTATTTATTTATTTATTTAACAGAGAGTATGGGCATGCCAGAGATCTCCTGCTGCTACAAATGAACTCCAGACACATGCGCCACTCTGTGCATCTGGCTTTTTGTGGCTCTTGGGGGAATCAAACCCGGGCTATTAGGCTTTGCAAGCAAGTGCCTTTTAACTGCTGAGAAATCTCTCCTGCCCAGGTCTTGATGTTCTCTGGAGGCTGTTTATCAGTTTTGACCATCAGAGAGCCCTGGAGGATTCTTGTTCCAAGGCAAGATTAATAGTCACCATCACAAGAAAGGTTTTCTATTGGGAGTTGCTTGTGGAGAAACAAGATTTGCATTTGAATTTATATGTTGGGGAAACACACACGGGGACGCTCTTTAATGTGGGGGCCTGCCAAGAGTTCCAGTGCCCGTGCTCACCTTGCAAATACTTTGCTGGTTGAATGACAATGACAAGCAACAAGTAGCAAGTAGAATATATCTTTCTCTCTTTCTCCCTTCCCTAAATACAAATACATACATGTGTATGTGAGTGTACTGTATATATTATGCATTATATACTATTATATACATACAATATACTCTGCATATATTAGACACATATTTCCCTGTCATCTAGGTAGGCAATGAATATAAGAAACTTCGGAGTTGCTGTCCAAAAGGAAACTGAGGCTCTGCTCATGTAGGCTGCTGGAGGTCGGTGGTCTGTAAGCCACCGATGAATTCATACAGCCCCCACTCTCTTTTCATCTTATGAAAGAGCAGCGCAGAGGGTATGGTGGTTTGATTCAGATGTCCCCCAGTAAACTACTATGTTCTGACGTTTGATCCCCCAGCTGGTAGCAACTTGGCAGGCTTAGGGGTGTTCTAACTAGCTCCCACTTGCTAGAGCTCTGCTCATTCTCTTGCTGCCATGGTCCACCTGCTGGTGGTAAGAAGTGATGTCCAGCCCCTGCTCTGCCGCCCCTTCCCCGCCATCACGAGGCTTCCCCTGGAGACTGTGAACCAAAACCACATCTTTGCGTCCCATCCGCTGCTTTCAGTCAGGTGTTTTGTCCCAGCAATGCGAAGGTAACTACAATACCGCTGTCACTGACTTGGGCTAGGTGGCAGTGATATTGATAGGTGGGCTACTGGGCAAGTTCTCAGGGTTACCTGCTGAACAGAACTTCGGGGCCCTAGCAGTCACCGTCTCCCGGTTTCAGTGTGGGAATCGCCGCATCGCATCGTCATCACCGGAGAGCTCTCCAGGACACTGAAAACCAAGGGGATTGTTCCACAGCTATGCTTTCTGAGGGACTTCTCAGGAGGAGGCCTCACCTCTGCCCAAAATTTGCCTGGTGTCTGAATTGTTTCCATTTTTTCTGGCTATTTCAAAACAAAAGTCCCAGGCACTCGTTTGATCTCTCCTTTAACTAGTGACTCCCTTCTACCTGCCTTGGGGACTCTTGCTTTAACAGAGTCCCTTGAGTGGGCAGTCCCTGGGTATCTGGAGGGAGGCGGGTAGGGCAGACGCTCAGGTGGCACCTGGGTAGGCTAGGTGGTCAGGAAGAAAAATGGAAGGACAGGGCTGGAGAGATGGCTTAGCGGTTAAGCGCTTGCCTGTGAAGCCTAAGGACCCTGGTTCAAGGCTCGATTCCCCAGGACCCACGTAAGCCAGATATGCACAAGGGGGCGCACGCGTCCGGAGTTCGTTTGCAGTGGCTGGAGGCCCTGGCGTGCCCATTCTCTCTCTCTCTGTCTGTCGCACTTAAATAAATAGATAAAAATAAACAGAAAAATGGAAGGACAGCAGTAATAAATATATGCACAATAAAATACACAATAAAAATGAATAAATAAATAAAATTAAATAAATAAAAAGTACACAATAAGATCTGTATATTGGATCTTCAGCTAAAAATCCCTGCATGAAAAACTAAGCAAATGTGGGGGAAAGAGGTTAGTAAAAACACATTGTTTCTCTGGCTCAATGAAAGTAGTTTTCCATTTATTTCCTTTTAATACAATCACTGCTACGATTATTTTTAGTAACTTCCCTTTGAACTCATTGTTACAAAGCTAAAATGTGACTTTCAGTAAGAGCTGAAGTTTATTTGGGAGGGATACCACGGAGACCTCCATCTCGTCACCCTCACCGGTAAACGAAACGTGAAAAATGGGGGGGAGGGCTCGCTTAGATTCATCACTCACTGTGCTAAAGATTAATTGAGACACCTGATTTTTTTACATCCATTTTTTGTCTAATCTTTTTAAAAATAATACTTTTGGGCTGGAGAGATGGCTTAGCGGTTAAGGCACTTGCCTGCAAAGCCTAACAACCCAGGCTCGATTCTCCAGGTCCTATGTAAGCCAGATGCACATGGTCGAGCATGCATCTGGAGTTCATTTGCAGTGGCTAGAGGCCCTGGCGTGCCCATTATCTCTCTCTCTCTCTCTCTCTTCTCAAATAAATAAAATTAATTTAAAAAATACTTTTATTTATTAGCAAGCAGAGAGGGAGAGGAGAGAGACCAAGAGAAAGAGAGAATGGGTATGTCAGGGCCACTAGCCGCTTCAAACTCCAGATGCATGTACGACTGTGCATCTGGCCTTACGTGGGTACTGGGGAGTCAAACCTGGGATGTTGGACCCTGCAAGCCTTAACTGCTGAGCTATCTCTTCAGCCCTTGTTCACTGAAATCTTGATGTGAGAGTAAAATTGAGTGTGTAGCCATGACGGAAGGCATTTGTTTGAAAGGTTTTGATTTTATTTTTCTTTTTCTCTTTTTGTATTTTTATCTACCTCTCTTTGGTTTTTTTTTTTTTTTTCAGTGAAGTGAAAAATAAACACACAGGCCCACTTCTTCCCCATCCATCCTTCCAGCACTTTCTTGGAAGGATTCTAGATTTCCCAGCTTCTTCCTGCCCTATCTATACTGTCTGCCCAAGAGGAAATAAACCGCCGTCAGGATTTATTTAGGTCATTGCTAGCTGACCACCCTCAGGCACAGATGGCCTCCGTGGTCATTCACAGCCCAGTCCACAGAGACTCAGATTCAAACTATTGGAGGAACTTGCTCCACAGCCACAGTTCCAGAACCCTCCAGAGGGGCCAACGCTTGAATCAAGTGTGTGTTCTGGGCAAGGAGTGACTTCCTGCATTACAAATAGACCTTTCAAAGGGCTCATTTTTAAAATTCCAAAGAACCCTACAAGTCCCCAGATTTTCAGATTTCCACCTTTTACAGACTAAAACTGAACTAGAATATCTGAAATACTTGGATTTTCTGAAAAGACAAAGTTTTTTTTTGTTGTTGTTGTTGTTTTTTTTTAGCAAAAGACTCATTTAGAACAGAGACTTAGTAATTCTTCCTCCAAGGGCATTTCCAATTTTAGTGTGACCAGAGAATCACCCATGCCATCTTGGCTGAGTTCCTGCTTGGCTCCCAGAGACTGTGAGCAATAGACAAGAGGGGTGCTTATAGTGGTCTGGGGAGGGGGAGAGGGGGAGCCAGATGGGGGGGGGGTTCCAGCAGGCATCATTAGAAATGAAAATTCCAGAGACTACTCCAGCTCTAGCACCTAAAATGGGGAGTGTGTTCAGTACCAGCATTAAAAACATATATATATGTATATATATTTATATAAATATTAAGTATATACATAATTATTATATATTTATATATATTAAATATACATATAATTATTATTTATTTATTTGAGGGAGAGAGACAGAAAAAGAGGCAGACAGAGAGTGAGTACGGACACACCAGGGCCTCTAGCCACTGCAAACGAACTCCAGACACATGCAGTACTTTGTGTATCTGACTTTCCATGGGGACTGGGGAATCGAACTGGCCATCAGGCTTTGCAAGCAAGCACTTTAACTCCTCAGCCATCTCTCCAGCCCGGCACCAGCATTTTAACAAGCTCCGTGAGTGGTGCTGGTGCATATAAGCATTGAATAGCCACCAACGTACAGCAGGCTTAGCTTATGCCGCAGTGTTTCCCGCTCTGAAAAATAACACTGATGCTTCGTTCCAGGCCTAGGTCAGGTGACCAGGCTCTCTGGATGCGATAAGGGAAAGGCAAGAAGGTAAGTGCGCTCTCGGGTTCATGCACGGATGTTTCTCTTCTCCCCAGAACACACAAATATCTTCAGCTAAGAACCTTGGTAATCAGAGCTTCTGCTTCTATTTTCACCTCTGTCTCTTCCTCCTCCTCCTCACTGAGGTATACCTGAGAGTTATTTAGGGCTGAGAAGATGGCTCAGGGGTTAAAGGCACTTGCTTGCAAAGCCTACAGATCCCAGTGCAGTTCCCCAGCACTGTTGCACAGTTGGAGAGGCCCATGTATCCGTGACTCCGATGCATCTGTGACAACGGGAGAGGAAGCAGGAGGAATCTGAGGTTCCCAGGCCACCCAGACCTGCACCGGTGTCCTGCGGCAAGAGGCTCTGTCTCAAAGAAGGTGGAAGAAGAGTTTGTCCGCCCTGAGGTTGTCCTCTGGCCTTCATATATGTGTCATGGCATGCACACCCATACACACACACACACACACACACACACACACACACACACACAAATTTTAAAGCACCTGTAAAAAAAAAGAAAGGGGGCTAGAGAGATGGCTTAGTGGTGAGGCACTTGCCTGTGAAGCCTAAGGATCTCAGTTTGAGGCTCGATTCCCCAGGACCCACATAAGCCAGATGCACAAGGGGGCGCACGCATCTGGAGTTCATTTGCAGTGGCTGGAGGCCCTGGCACGCCCATGCTCTCTCTACCTATCTGCCCCTCTCTCTCTCTCTCTCTCTTTTGTCTGTCGCTTTCAAATAAATAAATAAAAATAAACAAAAAAATTTAGAAAAAAAACAGAGATTTTTACATTTATGATTTTTCTTCTTCGAGGTAGGGTCTTTCTCTAGCCCAGGCTGGCCTGGAATTCACTATGTAGTCTCCAGGCTGGCATTGAACTCACAGCCATCCTCCTACTTTAGCCTTCCAAGTGCTGGGATTAAAGGCGTGCACCACCACGCCCGGCACAAGGAGAGGGAGAATGGGGCCACTGCAAGGGTACTCCAGATGCATGCACCACCTTGTGCATCTGGCTTTACGTGGATGCTGGGGAATCAAACTCAGGTCATTAGGTTCGACAAGCAAGGGCCTTAACTGCTGAGCCATCTCTCCAGCCCAGTTTTTTAATTTTTTTTATTTTATTTTAATTTATTTATTTGAGAGTGACAGACAGAGAGAGAAAGAGGCAGATAGAGAAAGAGAGAATGGGCGCGTCAGGGCCTCCAGCCACTGCAAACAAGCTCCAGACGCGTGCGCCCCTTGTGCATCTGGCTTACGTGGGTCCTGGGGAATGGAGCCTCAAACCAGGGTCCTTAGGCTTCAGAGGCAAGCACTTAACCACTAAGCCATCTCTCCAGCCCTCCAGCCCAGTTTTTTGACATTTATAACGTACCACGTGATTTGATGAATGTAGGCCTTGTGACATGATTACCATAGTCAAGATAATCACCCTTTCTTCTCTTCTTACCCAAGAGCCCTGTGGTCAATGTGTTCTCCAGACCCACTATCCCCACCATGCTCATTTCCACCATCCTTCCCCGCCCAGTTCAAGGTCACCACTACTGCAGGAAGCTTCTGAGCTGTGTACACACTGCCCTCAACACTTCCCTCCGTCAAAGAACTAACTGACCTGCCTCATTAGGATCTATTTATAGACTCACCTGCCTCTCCTGGGCTGCTACTCCAGCTACAGTGTTAGTCTACCCTTGAGTGTCCATCACTTAGCATAGCAGTCAGTGTTTATGAACAATCCGTGAGGGGGTACCACCTTAGAATTCTGGAAACAAGACTGCTGGGGAAATAGCCTGTGATCGTTTGAGTGTGGATCTCCCATAGACCTGGGTGTTTTATTAACGCTTATGACTTGAACCTCCAGCCACCCGGAGCAGATCTGGGGTCCAGCCCTAACGCGTGGGTAGGGGCGGATCTGATTTCCAGCCCAAAGGTATACAGAGAAGTCTAAGCTCTGAAGGGGTGGGGGGAAGTCCCTGATGCTTGCTGCCTATTTGAGTTTGCTGCTTTTGGTTTTTTTGTTTGTTTGTTTGTTTGTTTTGTTTTGTTTTTTGTTTTTTTGGTTTTTCGAGGTAGGGTCTCACACTAGCTCAGGCTGACCTGGAATTCACTATGTAGTCTCAGGGTGGCCTCGAACTCACAGCGATCCTCCTACCTCTGCCTCCCAAGTGCTGGGATTAAAGGCGTGAGCCACCACGCCCGGCTCGCTGCTTTTGGTTTTTACAGGCTGTTTGGTAGCTTCTGTCTGCTTGGATGTATGGAAGCAGCTTCTTCTACCACTGATGGAACTTTCCCCGGATCTACAAGCTTGAAATACATCCCTTCCTCCCATAAACTGTGTCTGGTCTGGAGGCTCATCCCAGCGACATGGGGCTGTCTACAACACAGCCCGACTTCTACACGTATTGGCTACGGAAGTTTGGCAAGGTGCATACCCTCTCTGTCCCTCGGTTTTTTTTCTCCCCTGTGAAATGGAGATATTGGTGCAGCTGTCTCATTAAATGAGGTTATCCACAGCACGTGCTTAGAGCTGCAGAGCTGAACTGGAGTATCAGGGCCTCAGTGGCAGTGGGGAAAGAGCCCCGGGGCTTCAATGCCTCTGCCTTTCCATGCCTCCGCAGGCACTGACAAGTCCATATTCTCTCTCCCTCACTCTCTTTCATTCTCCCTCCCTCTTTCCCTTCGCCTCTCTAAATCTTCTTAATTCTCTAGACTACTAACATTTCTGTATCCCTTCTCCACTTCCTCTCATACCATTCTGCACAAGGCCACAAGGAAGAGGCCCACATACACATCACGTGTTACTAGTGTGTCTCTATGTATGCATGTGCCCACGTGTGTGTAGGGGATGAGATTCGGTGCTTTAGCTTTGAGGATAAATATGGGACTAGAATACACTAGAAAAGTGAAAGTATTATTAGCCATTTCCTTCCGTTGGAGGTCTTAATTTTGAGAACTAACCCATCACAATAAAAATATGCTTAGGTTGGGCTGGAGGGATGGCTCAGTGGTTAATGCATTTGCCTGCAAAACCACAGGACCCAGGTTCGATTCCCCAGGACCCCCGTTAGCCAGAGGCACAAGGGGGCACATGCGTCTGGAGTTTGCAGCGGCTGGAGCCCTGGCACGCCCATTCTCTCTCTCTCTCCTTCCCTCTTTCTCTGTCAAATAAATAAATAAATAAATAATGCTTATGTTGGGGCTGTGGGGATAGCTCAGCTGGTAAAGGTGCTTGCTTGCAAAGCCTGATGGCCCAGGTTCAAGTCTCCAGTACCCAAGTAAAGCCAGATGTACAAAGTGGTACATGAGTCTGGACTTTGTTTGCAGTGACAAGTGGCCTTGGCGTACCCATGCTTTCTTTCTCTCTCTCATTCTCTCTCTTGTTTCTCTCTCCTCACAAATAAATAAAAATATTTTAGGGCTGGGGAGATGGCTTAGCAGTTAAGCGCTTGCCTGTAAGCCTAAGGACCTCAGTTCAAGGCTCGATTCCCCAGGACCCACGTAAGCCAGATACACAAGGGGGCGCATGCACCTGGAGTTGTTTGCAGTGGCTGGAGGCCCTGATGCACCCATTCTCTCTCTCTGCCTCTTTCTCTCTCTGTTTGTCTGTCGCTCTCAAATAAATAAATAAAAGTAAACAAAAAAATTTAAAAAATATATTTTAAATGTGTATTTTTTTGAATATTTTATTTACGAAATTATTTACTTAAGATGGATTTCCTCTTGCATTTAGTAACTTTCTATTCACGTGCAGATGCACATGTGTGTTCAGGTATGTATGCATGTATGTGAGTGTGCGTGTAAGAGCTGGAGGATAAGACAACCTCAGATGTTGTTCCTCAGGAATATCATCCATTTTTGTTTTTGAGACATCTCTATTGGCCTGGAACTGGCCAATCGCCATGAGGCTAGAATGGCTGGCCAGTGAGCCCCATGCATCCACCCGTCCGTCTCCTCCTCCCAAGTGTCAGAGTCAAAGACTCACATCAGGTCGCCATGCTTGCAAGGCAAGCCCTTTACTGACTGAGCTATCGCCCAGCACTGCGTTTAGTAGTTTAAATCAGCTATTAAACTTAGACACACAAGCAAAGGGCCAAAGTGGCTGATAAACTAAGTAGGAGGAACTTGCAAGATAACATGTGGCACTGGGCTTGAGAGACGGCTCAGCGGTTAAAAGCACCTGCTTGCACCTCCTCCATGTAGACCAGCTGACAGAAAGCTGGAAGAAGCCACTCTACATGCAGTTCAATGGGAGAAAGAGAAATCACCAGTGAAGATGCTCAACAGTGGACACTGCAAGCCTTATAATTGGCCAGTCAGGCCAAATGAGCCAACAGGTGCAATAGTGGCACATCTATCATGGTGGAAACCAACTGCCCTCTCATTGGACTGGAGGTCCGCTCCATGGGAGGGAATACATCCCTGATACTGGAAACTTAAAACAGGGGTAGTCATGAGCCCTAGGGGTGTAATGTCTGCTGATGTCCAGATAAATGTATATACTATGCTTATCAAACTGCCCAGTAAGCTCTTCTCTTAATACTCATACCCTTATATTAATGCTACTCTCACTTTGGGTAGAGAATCTTCTCTTTTCAGATCACAGTGACCTTGGGATGACTCAGAAGGTATCATAGTGCTGGAAAGAAGTGACTGGAGTACTGAGTAACATCTCGATCACACCTTGCAAGGCTCAGGGTCTAATGCAGAAGAGGTGGCGGAAAGAATGTAAGAGCCAAAGGAAGGGTAGGACTCCTTACAACATGACACAAAATGGCCTGGATATCCATGACCTCACAGTGCCTGATACTACCTACACAAGACCATCATAAGAGGAGGAAAAGATCATGACATCAAAATAAAAGACAGACTGATTGAGATGAGTTTGTTTGCAGTGGCTGGAGACCATGGCATGCTCTTTCTCTATATATATCTGCTTGTTTCTCTTTTTTTTTCTCTCTCTCTCTCTCTCAAATAAATAAATAATTTTTTTTAAAAACCTGAATGGATTAAAAGTAGAACAAATTGAACAATTTTAGGTCAAATTTAAACTCTAAACCCAGTTCTCGCCACTATGCTATTTTGTGTTCTAAGACATAAAACTGCTAGGACTTACATGAGCAGGAAATTAAAAATAGAATAGTACAAGACGTGGAGAAGAACATGGTAGGGTTTTCTTCCAAATATGTGCTCCAGACAAGAGTTACAAATTCAGCAGGAAGGGGCTGGGGAGATGACTCAGCCGTTAAAGGTGCTTGCTTGCAAGCCTTCTAGCCCTGGTTTAATTCACGAGTCACCCATGTAAAGCTAGAATCAGGTATACGTTTGTAGTGGCAAGAGACTCCACTAAGCCATAAACATATATAAATAAATAAGTTTAAAATTTTTAAAAAGCCACATTCAGCCAGGCATAGTGGCGAACACCTTTGATCTCAGCACTCATGAGGCTGAGGTGGGAGTTCGAGGCCAGCCTGAGACTACATAGTGAATTCCAGGTCAGCCTGAAATAAAATAAAATTCAGCAAGAAGAGCGTTCTAGCAAAGATGAGCCTAGAGTACAGTCATCACCACCCTGAGGAAGGCACAGAGGAGGTCCCTTATGCCACCAGAGGAAAACACGTTCCTCAGCCCAAGCTGGTGGATGTTTTTAAAATACTGTTTCTTATCCATGACTAAGTGTCCAGCAGACGTTAGGGAGACCAGAAGGTACTACTTGGAAAGGTTCTTTGTGTACCATGACTCCTATTCCTCATCCCACCCCCACCTTCCTGCATACACAGGGCGCACCAGGGCATCTATTCGCTGCAAATGAACTACAGACACATGTGCCATCTTGTGCATCTGGCTTTACATGGGTACTAGGGAATTGAACCCGGGTCCCTCAGGCTTTGTAGGCAAGCACCTTAACCACTGAGTCATCTCTCCAGTTCCCATATCTACTTCTAAACAAGGATTTAAAACTCAAATAGAAAATGTCCAGAATTGGGGCTGGAGAGATGGCTTAGCAGTTCAGGCACTTGCCTGCGAAGCCTAAGGACCCAGGCTCCATTCCCCAGAACCCACATTAGCCAGATGCACTTGGTGGTGCATGTGTTTGGAGTTCGTTTGCAGTGGCTAGAGCCCTGGTATGCCCATTCTCTCTCTCTCTCTAATAAATAAATAAGTAAAAATAAAAAATATTTTTAAATGTCCAGAATTGTAATTTTGATTTTGAAAAAGAGTGAAAAAAATTAATTTTTGCTTGCTGTACTTTTTTCTTTTTGAGACAGGGTCTCACTCTAGCCCAGGCTGACCTAGAACTTACTCTGTAGTCCAGGCTGGACTCAAATTCGCTTTGATTCTCCTACCTCTGCCTCCCAAGTGCTGCAACTAAAGGCACAAGCCACCATGCACCGCAGTCTTGAGGACCATGAAGACACCATGACAACAATGTTTCTGGAAATAATTAAAGTCTCAGGTGGGATAAGGACTCATGTCCCTTTTCCAATCCTTCCTGTCCTTCGCCCCAGACAATTGTCTGGCTTCTTTGCACCCTCTCAATGCACAAAAGTGCATCTGCTTATGTGTATATCATATGCTCTGGAATTTTCCTGTGGCGGAACTTCTGCATCCCCTCAGCCTTAGTAATGTTCCGGAATGTCGAATATAAATAAATAATTCTTGGTTGATTAAAAGATCTTTCAACTCATCGCGCCTCTACTTTAGCCAGTAAGCAACTGTGAAGGAGAAAATAAAATTCTCTAATGCTAGAAGGACATGACCCTGGAGACAGGGAACTGAAGTAGAACTCACATTTCAAGCAGATATGCATAGTATGGGGAAGAAAGTCATTTTACCTAGTCTAACCAATGATAAAGTACATATCCTAACACAGAATGAAAAGCTTGCATGTGCAATATTATTTATTTATTTATTTATTTATTTGAGAAAAAAGAGGCAGATAGAGAGAAAGAGAGAGAGAGAGAAAATGGGAACACTAGGACCTTCAGTCACTGCAAACGAACTCCAGATGCATGTACCACCTAGTGCATGTGGCTTATATGAGTCCTGGGGAATCGAACCTGGGCCCTTTGGCTTTGCAGGCAAGTGCCTTAACTGCTAAGCTATCTCTCCAGTCCATATGCAATCTTTTGGACATCATTTCCTACTTCCTCTCCAATTACACGCAAGCACGTGTGCGTACACACACAGGTGCACGCACATTGGCAAGTACACCCAGAACTGAAATCCCAAACTCTTTTGTCTCCAGCATGGTTTTTCTGCAACTTGGAGGAGGAGCACCAGGCAGGAGAAAGGGTTAAGTAAGGATCTCTAGTAAGGCTTCAACGTGTCCTTTGAGGAATAACAAAGATAGGAAGCTGGGCCTTTGTGGAAGGAAATTCCCAGGCCTCACTTTGGACATTAGCAACCTGCCCCTGTGAACCCCTGAGGGGTGTCTGATAATAAACACTGGCAAACAAAACAGTCCATAAAGGCGTGTTTTTACTGAGATTCTTGCGTTCGCACCAAAGGCTAGGAAACATTTTCCTACATCTGGGGACCTGAATGGTCTGCGTGCCCACCTGCTGACAAAGCCTAATGACTCTGACCTTGCCCCGGGCTGAGGTTTGTACGTGCAAATCCCCTTGCACCTTGGGCCTTTGACTGTGCAGAGGTTGAGACTTGAGTCACTGAAATGTAGACCACAGAACACACAGGGGACAGGGAAGGCCGATTCCGCTGGGTAGAGCTGGAGACCCATCTCCTCCTGTCCCATGACGTCCTCAGACCCAAGCCAGAGCACTGCGTCTCCCCAGGAGTGGGAACACTGTGGGAAGGGCATGGAAGTCCCACTGATAAAGTGATTGAGGGCTGGAGAGATGGCTCCGCAATTAAAGCGCACGGCTGCAAAACCTAGCGACCAGTGAGCATGTAAAGCCAGATGCACAAAGTGGTCCATGTATCTGGAGTTCATTTGCAGTGGCTGGAGGCCCTGATATGCCCATTCTCTCTTCTTCTCTTCTCTTCTCTTTCTCCTCTTCTCTTCTTTCTCTCTGCTTGCAAACAAAGTGACAGATTTTATTTGTTTGTTTGTTTTATTTTGTTTTGTTTTTCGAGGTAGGGTCTGGCTCTAGCCCAGGCTGACCTGGAATTCACTATGTAGTCTCAGGGTGGCCTCGAACTCATGGCAATCTTCCTACCTCTGCCTCTCAAATGCTGGGATTAAAGGCATGTGCCACCAAACCCAGCTTGTTTTTTGATTTTTAAAAATATTTTATTTTTATTTATTTATTTGAGAGAGAAAGACACAGAGAGAGAGAGAGAAAGAGAGAATGGGCACTCCAGGGCCTCCAGCCACTGCAAATGAACTCCAGACGCATGCGCCACCTGATGCATCTGGCTTACATGGGCCCTGGGGACTCAAACCAAGGTCCTTTGGCTTTGCAGGCAAGTGCCTTGGCCACTAAACCATCTCTTCAGGCCTGTTTGTTGATTTTTTTTTTTTTTTTTTGAGACAAGATCTCACTATGTAGCCCTAGATAGCTTCAAATTTATGGTGATCATCCTGTCTCAGCCTTCCAAGTGCTGAGATGGCAAGCATGTGCCATCCTGGTCAGCTTCAGGTGTGTACATTCAGCAACGAATAAGGCTTCTTTTAATGCAGTTGTGAAATAAATGAGCAAAAATGTGAAAACTTAATGTTCAATATTTTTACAGCAATTTCTCCTAAGAGGTTTAAAGCAAGTTAGAATCAAATGGTGAAACGGCAAAGCAAAAATCTAGTTTGGGTTGGATTATTTATAATATTGTATCAAATTTAGTCCCAAACTAATAAGATGTGAAATGTTACTTCCGATTTTATAGATGAATAAATTGAATCTCAGGAATTGACCTACAAGAATAGCAAAAGTCTGCGTGTTTCAGGGACCTGATATACTTGCTCTTGCAAATGTATGAGCATGTATGTTGAGACTGTGTATATAAACTTTTATGATTTTCTTACTAAAATGCACTTTAAACCCACTTTGTTAACTGCTGACCCAACCCAGAGTTCTCAACTCCCTGTTCCTGTACTATTAGGATGGCAGAACATGGCCCCCGCCCCCCCCCCAACTGCCATCCCTGGTGAGCATTAGATCTCTGACTGCAGATACAAATAAAGCGAAGCCTTTATTTTTGGGTCACCACCACTGGTGTCTGAGATATTTTTAGTTGACATCATCATACAGAGCTATTCATTTGCATTTGCCCAGAGTGGCAGGCGACCTCTCTCTTGACCCCCCAGCACTCAAGCCCACACTGACAGAGGGAATGAGAGGTCCTAGATTTCACTAGGCGGGGTTAACATGAGTCTCCCTGGGGCCTTTGTATGGTAACAATAGACGGAAGTGCAGCCTTGTTAGAGGAAATTCCCAGGGCCATACTTCGGACATTAGACAGTTGCTTTGCTATGCTGGGTAGCCGATGTGCATCTAAAAATAAACATACCGGTCTGCAAAGAGTCCTATGATTTTTGTCTACACTGTTGATTATATTTCAAAGAAAAAAAAATTTTTTTTACACTGTTGCTTTTCAGAAAGCTAGCCTATACAAACCTCGAGCATAAACTCGACCATGGCTTGGTTTCCATGTGACAAACGTCTGCTGTGAAAAGGACAGCAGGGGCTGGAGAGATGGCTTCACGGTTAAAGTGTTTGCCTGCAAAGCCTAAAGACCCAGGTTCAAGTCCCCAGTACCCACGAAAACCAGATGCACAAGGTGGCACATGTATCTGCAGTTCATTTGCAGTGGTTAGAAGCCCTGGTTCACCCATTCTCTCTCCCTCTCCCTCTCTCTCTCAAATAAATTAAAGAAAAGTTAAAAAGCAAGTAAAAGGACAGCAAGTTTTGTTTTCTGGTTTTTGTTTTTTGGTTTTTTTTAGTCCCTCCCAGGATCTGAAAGTGATACTGAAGGAAGAAAAGCACACTGGGATGTTACCCAGCATCTGCAGAAAGACCCGAGGGTCCCAAGATACAAGGATAGCTGGTTCCTTCCCATCCACGGAGGGTAATTAGTTGCAAATGCCAGGCAGCCTGTGCCCACCTAAGCTGAATCCTCACTCTTCTGCTAGAAGCCAAGGTAGGAAGAAGGTTGGAGAACTTGATTCAGGGCAAGCAGCCAGCTACCTTCTCTGCCCCCCAAACGAAACCGCCCACTCATAGACCCCGCAGATTAGAGAATGGTGAAACTACAGAATTATTTGACTCGCATCTCAAAGGTAGATTTCTGAGAGACCAGGAGCAGCATCCAGATAGCGTCTTTTCATTTCATAGGTAGAGAAGGAACCAGCACCGAACATCTGACTCGTACTGAGACTTGCCTGATTCGCCTTTGTCCAAAAAATGGACCAAAAGTTTTTCCATCAGGTAGGAAGGCTTTGGCAGCATAAGGACAACTCTCTAATCCAGTTAAAGAACAATCCTAGAAGAGTGATTTGGAAGAACTGCCACCACCACCACTGTTTGCATTTCTTCTTTTGTTAAAATTTATTATTATTTTTATTATTAACAACATATTTTGTATGGATACATCATGTGTTGGTACCCTCTTTTCCCTCATCCCTGCCCCATTCCACTGGGGATACTCCTTAGTGGAGTTGCAGGTATTCCCCTTGGGTTTGTGGTTTATGCGTTGTGGGAGCTGCAGTCCCTTCTCCTTTTTTCTTTTTCCTGGAAATCCTACTTACTCTATTGTTGCAAAGATCCTATTTTTATGCGAATGCAGCCAGAAATGTAGGGTTAGTCAAAAGTGAGCTCATGTCATTCTAGCCTATTGAATTTTTTTTTTTTCAGTCCTTTATTTGGTGGTTTGAATCAGAGCGCTGACATCATGAGACTTTCAGTAGCAGGAAGGGACCTTCCAGGGTCATCACTCAGACCTCACCCAGTCGCAGTGATCCCTTTGGGAACACCCTGGCCACTGGTCTTCTAGAGCACTGGAACCCAGCCCAGGACAGGGCGTTCACCACTCCTACAAGGCAACTCATCCATTTCTAGACACAATTCTGATGGTGGGTCGATCTTGCCCCACATTTTGATGAAATTTCTGACCCTGTAATTTCCACTCATTGATCTAACACCTTTCTCTCTCCCCATACAACGTAACTATGAGATATCTGAACGCAACGTTTACACGCTACAAGATGCACTTCACCCATCAAATGTCCCCTAAGTACTCCTTCGACTATTCTGCAAGTGGTAATTTTCTCTCTCACACAGTCTTGACCTCTTTTAAGATCTGATATATTTCTTAAAGCGACCTAATAGGCACTTTGGCTAATTAATCTCCTGCCAATTTTATATGCTAACCATTAGCACATATTTCAGCAACAACCGCAATTTAGCAAGATACAATTACCTATTTGAAGAACTGGCACATTGGGTAGTCATATTAGCATTTGAGAGGTGGAGGCAGGAGACTGTATCTGAGACCAAATATATTGTGGCTCAACACTTTCTTTTTCTTTCTTGTTCCCTCTTTCTCCCTTCCTCCCTCCTTATCTTCCTTCCTTCTTTCTTTCCACCTATTTTTTCATTCTTTTGTTTGTTATTTTGAGACAGAGTCTAAGTTTACCCAGGCTAGCTTTGAACCAGCTATGTAGGATGACCTTGAATATATTTGGTCTCAGATACAGTCTGAGATCTGTGGCTGTTCACTCCCATGCAGTTAACATCCCTTTTGTTGCAAGAACTCATGCATGCTATTACTAGCAATAAACACAATTTTGAGCACTTTAGGCAATGACTTCTGAAAGGCTGCGTACCAAGGTAGATCTGCTGGAAGTGTGAGTCACAGAAATGTGGGAGCAACAGAAAACAAGAAAGCAATCTGTGTGTCCAGGAAGTGTTTTATCTGTGATTCGGGTGGTGGGGGAGCAAGAAAAGACAGCGGTCACTTGCGAGTACCTGAGCAGTTTGTGCCATCTGAGCCTGGCGGTTGGATCTGGAGAACAAGAAAGCATTTTTCGGGGACTGGAGCAATGGCTTAGCAGTTAAGGTGCTTGCCTACAAAGCCAAAAGACCCAGGTTCGATTCCCCAGGACCCATGTAAGCCAGATGCACAAGGTGGCACATGCATCTGGAGGTCCTGGCATGCCCATTCTCTCTCTGTCTCTCTCTCTCTCTCTCTCTCTTTCAAGTAAATAAATATATAAAAATAAAATATTTTATAAAAAGAAAACATTCCCCCCCACCCCGGCTGTCCGTACACCCCACTGGAGTGCAAAGCCCGAGGCAGATGTTACCATTCCCTTCAAAACCTTTCAATTCTAGATGGAAGTCAAATGATGCCCACATCTTTAGGCCGAGAAAGGAAAAACCTTATATGTAGTCAGAACGGGAGATTCTGTAGCCGTGCTCCAGTGAGGGCTGAGGTAAGGCACTGGGTGTATACTATAGGCCTCTAGACGTTTCCTGTGCCCCTGAGCTACTTCCTTCCTTTTTTTCAGGAGGATTTCCAGAAGCAGAGCTTGTAAAAGTCGGCACTGTTTTCCCCCTTGGCAGCCTTGCTTTACGTCAGCTTTACACCCGGGACCTACAGCCTCACGACTCCTTTATGTTCCAGGGCACTCCGCACCCTGGCAACTGTTGCCATGCCACGCTCTGTGTAGGAGAAGGACGGAGGACAATGTTAATGAGTCTAGGGCTCCTTCAAGATCTCACTGCCGGGCTGGAGAGGTGGCTTAGCAGTTAAGCACTTGCCTGTGAAGCCTAAGGACCCCGGTTCGAGGCTCGATTCCCCAGGACCCACGTTAGCCAGATGGACAAGAGGGCGCACACGTCTGGAGTTCATTTGCAGTGCCCGGAGGCCATGGTGCACCCATTCTCTCTCTCTCTCTCTCCCCCCTTTCTCTTTATCACGCTCAAATAAATAAATAAATAAATAATCTCGCTGCCACTTTGACTCAGAGGACTCGTGAGAGGGCTGGGGGTGTAGCTCGGGTGGCAGAGTGCTTGCCCAGCATGCGCAAAGTCCTGGGTGGTGGCACAACCTTGTAATCCCAGTATTTGGGAGGTGGAGACAAGAGGATCAAAACTCCATGGTCACCCCTAACTACGTAGTGAGTCTGAGGCCAGCCTGGGCTACATGAGAAAAAAATAGCATATATCACCATTATATATAATATAGTATATATCACCACTATGGCTCCCTGGTCTCTGTGCACTCCACAAGTCAAGGGCTCCTTTTCCCTATGCACTATTAGATAAAGTCAAGGTTGAGCGAAAAGTTGTAGCGTCACCGGGTTTACCTAGAAAGGCAGCCACGGGAGGGGGAGTTCAGCTCAGAGCCCCAGACCACAGCGTATCTCTTTGTGGAGGAGCGTTCCGGGGCCTCAACTCGGCTGTGCTCAGCTTCATCCCACATCAGGTTTCTTTGCTCATCTCCGTTTGCTGGTTGGCTTCTGTGGCGTGCATGCAAGGGAGCATGCGTGTGTGTGTGCAGGCGCGCATGCATGTGTGAGCGCACGCCCCGTGGAGGCCAGAGACCCACACCAGGTGTCTTCCTCAATTGCTTGCCACTTTTCTTTATTGTTTTATTTTTTATTTTACTTATATATTTATTTGAGAGAGAGAAAGAGGCACAGAGAGAGAGAAAGAGAGAGGGAGAGAATGGGCACGCCAGGGCCTCCAGCCGCTGCAAATGAACTCCAGATGCATGCGCCACCTTGTGCATCTGGCTTACGTGAGACCTGGAGAATTAAACCGGGATCCTTTGGCTTTGTAAGCAAACGCCTTACCCGCTAAGCCATCTCTCCAGCCCCACCTTACTTTATTTTGATATTTTCATTTTTATTTATTTAAGAGAAAGAGGGAGAAAGAGAGAGAGAACAAATGGGTGCATTAGGGCCTCCAGCCACTGCAAATGAGCACCAGACATATATGCCACCATGTGCATCTGGCTTACATGGGTACTGGGGAATCAAACCTGGGTCCTTAGGTTTTGCAGGCAAGCACCTCACTGGCTAAGCCATCTCTCCAGCCCCACCTTATTTTTCTTTTTTTGAGACATGGTCTTGCATTGAACCTGGAGTTCACTGATTTGGCTAGATTGATTAGTCAGCACGCCCCAGAGAGCCTCTTGTCTCTGCCTCCTCAGGGTTTGGATTACAAGGTTATACCTCCACACCCAGCTTTTACATGGGTACTAGTGATCCAAATGCAGGTCCTCATGTTTGCAAAGCAAGTACTTGACCTACACAACCATCTCCCCAGACCCCAAATCAGATTTCTTTATGTTTTCCTTAATGTTTCCATAGGGAGGGACAGGAAAGAGGGTGATAAAAGGCTGTCTACATGAGGAGTGAAACAAGGGCAAGGCTCACCTCTGTGTCACGTGAACTCACGTCCCCAGCACACAGCAAACCGCCCGCCGTGTGGATAGCAGTGCCTATGGCTGAAAATGGAACTCTGCTAAGAAGCGGTGAAGAATGAAGAGCGGAGATTGGGAAAGAGGAGAGCGGCTAAGGAGAGAAGCTAGCCCACGGGGACACGAAGAAATAGACTCCAAAAAGCAGGGCAGGGCTGGAGAGGTGGCTCAGTGGTTGAAAGTGCTTTCTTGCCAAGCCTGATGGCCCAGGTTCGATTCCCCAGTACCCACGTAAAGCCCGATGCACAAAGTGGAGCAAGTGTCTAACGTTTATTTGCAGGGGCCCTGGCACGAGCATCCTCCCCGCCTCCCCACCCCACCGCTTTGTAAACACATAAATAAATTTAAAGAAATAAAGAAAAACTGGTAGAAGCCAGACATGGTAGCACATGCCTTTAATCCCAGCACTCAGGAGGAAGAGGTAGGTGGGTCGTCATGAGTTCAAGGCCACCCTGAGAGTACATAGTGAATTACAGGTCAGCCTGGGCTAGAGTGAGACCCTACCTCAAAAAAATAGGAAGAAAAGAAAGAAAGAAAGCTGGTAGATCCTCAGAATATTTGGTGAGTAAACAAATCCATCAAAGTCTTAGATAAAAAGAATGTGGAGGGGATGGAAAGATGGCTCAGCGGTTAACGCACTTGCCTGCAAAGCCTAATGACCTGAGTTCAATTCCCTAGCACCCATGTGAAACTGGATGCACAAAGTAGAACATGCAGGGCTGGAGAGATGTCTTAGCAGTTAAGGGGTATTCCTGCGAAGCCTAAGGAGCCAGGTTTGACTCTCCAGGTCCCACATAAGCCAGATGCATATGGTGGCACATGCATCTGGAGTTCGTATGCAGTGGCTGGAGGCCCTGGTATGCCCATTCTCCCTCTCTCTCTTTCTCCCTCTCTCTGTCTTAAATAAACAAATAAATAAAATGTTTAAAACTATCTTTAAAAACAGTGGGGCACTCATCTGGAGTTCATTTGCAGTTGCTAGAGGCCCTGGCATGCCCATTCTCTTTCCCACCCCCTTACCAATAAATAAAAAGAGTGTGGCGGCTGGACAGATGGCTAAGTGGTTAAGCACTTGCCTATAAAGTCTGAGGACCCCAGTTTGAGGCCGAATCCCCAGGACCCACGTTAGCCAGATGCACAAGGGGGCGCACGCGTCTGGAGTTCATTTGCAGTGGCTGGAGGCCCTGACGTGTCCATTCTCTCTTTCTATCTGCCTCTTTCTCTCTCTGTCTGTTGCTCTCAAATAAATAAATAAATAAAAATAAACAAAAAAAAGAGTGTGAAAAAATTTAGAAGAATTGGCAGTCTCCTTGGAAAGCTTCAAACTACAGCTCTCATTCTGAGCATTAATTCATCTCTTCAAATGCTGCTCCCATTCATCTGTGCCTTCCTGCCCACAAGAATTCAACTACCATTACCTGTCAACTGATATTGACTGAGCACACACGACATACCAGGCCTTGTGTCAAGTGCTATTGATTCAGAAACCAAGCACTGGTGTCTCCTCAAGGATGAAAGTAAACACAGCATGGCTGGAGAGACGGCTTAGTGGTTAAGGTGCTTGCTGAAAAGCCAAAGGGCCTAGGTTCAATTCCACAGGGACCCACGTAAGCCAGGTACACAAGGTTGGTGCATTTCGAGTTTGTTTGCAGTGGCTGGAGGCTCTCTCTCTCTCTCTCTCTCTCTCTCTCTGTGTCTCTCTCTTTTTCCCTCTTCTCTCTCCCTCTTTCTCTCAAATAAATCAAAACTTGTTTTGGTTTTGTTTGTTTGGTTTTGTTTTTGAGATAGGGTCTCACTCTAGTCCAGGACCTGGAATTCACTATGTAGTCTCAGGGTGGCCTCAAACTCTTGGCGATCCTCCTACCTCTGCCTCCCGAGTGCTGGGATTAAAGGCATGCGCCACCATGCCCGGCTTAAAACATTTTTAAAATTAAAAATTTTTTAAAAGAAAATAAACGTAGCAATCTTCACCTGATGTGCTCGGGGCTGTGACAGAAATATCTCAGACACCATCAAAGCCCAGACCACAGGGCACTTCCCTTTGGTGGAGGGGGACTGAATGAAGGAGCGCAAAAGTGAAATATGGCTGTAATTGGGTAACTGAGTAGAGAAGTGGAATGGGGGTATCCAGGTAGGGCAAGCAACACCCCCAGACGGGGCGGAGGGAGCAGTGGAGGGAAGTAGTAATTAAGTTAGAGAATCAGCCCCAAGAAGCCAGGCTGGCCGGGTGATACGGACGTTGAAAGGGTCATGTTCCCTCCCCATGTCAGAACTTGGCCAACTTTCTCCTGCCCCGAGACCACCCCAGGAACCTAGATAAAATGTAGATTCAGTAAGTCTGGTGAAAAGATTGGCAGGGAATTTGCATTTTGAACGAGCTCCTAAATATTGGCTGAGGCAGCGGGCCCCTGGCTGAAGCTTAGTGGCAGGGCTGTGAGCAGTAGTGTACAATAGACATATGTCACTGCGCAGAGTCCCACACTCAAAAACGGCATTTTTCCAAGAACCTTGTAGCAGGATATGGAGGATGGATGGAGAAAGATGATACCAAAGTCAAGCACAGAGTGACAAGAAATGTAAGAAAGGAACATGCTTGATAAACAGGTATAAACTGGCTGGCAGTCTTGAAGTCACTACATTTCTCCCGCAGGAAAGACTGGTTGTGAGAACAAACCAGCAAAGACCCTCCTCACCCCAAATTCAGAGAACTTTGTGGTGCTGTTTAACCAAGCATCGACCTCTCTGTAGGCTTCAGCTGGTGCAATACCTTGAACCCCAAGAACGTCCACCAAAAAAGCAGCAAAAAAAAAAAAAAAAAAAAAAGAGGAAAACATCATGCCCTGTGAACAATTTCCACATCAGAGTGGGTAAAACCAGCCTTGTTAGCCATTGCTTGATAGGCACCTCACTCCGGGCACCAAGTTTCAGAATACTTCAGAAACAGCAAGAAAATTCTGGAAGGCAACACGAAAGTCTACCAGACCTCTGAGCAACATGTTTGTCCTTTCGCGTAAAACTCACAGTTACCCTAGGTGAGAAGCACCTGTTTCTCTTTCTTTCCTCACATCCACTATCCACCTTGGTACAGCTTTAACTAGAAAAACACAGAAAGAATTTACAAAGATCATGGTAGACGTCTGCATCATAGAACAAAGAAAGCACTTGGCAAACATTTTCCTCTTCCTTGTGGGGAAGCCAGAAAAATATAACTTCAAATGAATTTAGTTTTTTGTTTTTTGTTTTTTGGTTTTTTTTTCCATCCAAGAAAAGCAAGTCAGTATCATGTTCTACATATTATGCTGATTGGTATTTTTTTTTCAAAACTGTATAAATTCAAAAACTCAAACCTCCTCTGCTATTCACTATTATTATTATTATTTCTCACTGTCTTATCAATCAGAAAAGGTCCAGAAGCTGCACAGGTTGGGGAACGTGCAGCCATCAGGAGGTGCTGTCTGAATCCACGCCTTCTTGGGAAGAGAGCTTGCCTGGCACTCAACAACACAGAAGAAAAGAACACAGGCGCCTACCTTTCTCTTCGGGTGGTTTGCAGCCTCCTGAAATTCAATCCTGCACGGAAGATCTTCTCCCAGACTCTCTCAGATGAGGTGAAACTTTTAAGAGCCTCCCATTGAATTAGGCAAGCAGAGGAGGGTGGGGTTGCACCAGACCAGACTTCAGATCTTGGGAGCTCCCAAACCTCAGGGAGCAGAGGTGAGGTGCAGGCAGGAAAAGGCTGAGAGCACAGGGCGGCTGGAAGTGGGGGCGGAGGCTGGGGAAGGGAAGTAATATGGGGACTGCAATAAATAAGAGATCCTCTCCACCCCATTTCCTGTATTTGGTGCCTCATGCTTCTCTCCAGGCTCCCCAGAGGAAATCAGAAATTTAAGCTTGTCCTTTGGCCACTTGGAGGGTGAGAGAGAGAAAGAGAGAGAGAGAGAGAGATTGGGAGTATAAAACATGCTGAGAACCAAGAACACAAGAAGAAGCAAGCTACAGGCCAGCCAACTTTACCTTTCTCGAAGTCCTTTCTTCCTGAAGTCTCTCCAAGTGTTTAACTCTGTAAAGGTCAAGGAGATGCCCTCACCCGTCTTGCAGGGAGTGAAGTAGGTTCTGGCCACGGTTCAGAGGCCTTATAACAGAGCAGCTGGTGAGAAAACAGGTCAGACCTAGCTCAAGAGAATCAGTTCTCTGGCCTCGGGGGAGACTCTCTCCGCTTTGTGTTTAGAAAGTCTGATGATCCTCTGATAGCAATCTTGGAAACATTCCTCCCTCAAGCCATTTTGTCCATTGCATTAAAGACTTGTCCGCTGTCACCCACTGATTGCTGAAATAGGAGACTATATAATCTGCAGATGAAAGGCAGTCACTTTAAATATCTTTAAAATTAGAGATGGCAGTGATAGAGCACTAAAGTTAGGATGGAGGGGGACCCCGTCTGAGCCCAGGGCACAAGCCAGCCGCTTTTCAGACCCCCTCTCTGGGAAGATGCTGGTGGGATGGGTAATCTCTGGCTGTCAATTTAGTATCGCCATGGAATCAAATCTCTGCAAATGTCTCTGAGGGATTTCTAGATAGGTTAATTGAGATGGGAGGATCTACCGTAACCGTGGGTAGCACCATCCCATGGTGGGGGTCCTGGCCTATATAAAATAAACTTAGTTGAGTAGCAGTGTTTGTCAGACTCCATGATCCGCTGCCTCACACTCCTGTGGCCATGGCCCAGCCACGATGGACTGTAACCCTGAACTGTGAACCTAAGTAAACCCTTCCTTTCCTAAGTCACTTCTTGTCAGCAATGAGAAATTAACCGAAACCTAGCTGACTTTAACAGGCTGTCAAGACTGACTTTTTAAATTTGTTTTTATTTTTATTTATTTATTTTATTTTTCAAGGTAGGGCCTCCCTCTAGCCCAGGTTGACCTGGAATTCACTATGTAGTCTCAAACTGGCCTCGAACTCACAGCAATTCTCCTACTTCTGCCTCCTGAGTGCTGGCATTAAAGGCATGCACCACACTCTTTGTGTGTGTGTGTGTGGGGGGGTGATGGTCCATCTTTAAATAGCAGTTCACTCAGAAGCTGAGGCAGGGATGGAAATGCTGAGCAATGGGAATGAAGAGGTATGTACCATGAAAGGCTACTCAGCTAAAATCACATCACTGGGGGTTGGAGAGATGGCTCAGTAGTTAAGGCACTTGCCTGCAAAGCCTAAGGACCTGGGATTGATTCTCCAGTACCCATGTAAAGCCAGATGCACAAGGTGGTGCATGCGTCTGGAGTTTGTTTGCAGTGGCTAGAGGCCCTGGCATCCCCATTCTCTCCCTCTCTCATAAATAAATAAATAAAATATTTAACAAAGAAAAAT